>JAIVEN010000028.1:12737662-13418328 GCA_026686845.1 Adenanthera pavonina | reverse complement strand
TTGCCCTCAAAGCTGCTGATGAAAAGGAAGAAGAATCTGACGAAGGAGATGAGCTGGATGAGGAAACTCTGGCCATGATGGTCAGAAAATTTGGAAGATTCTACAGCAAGAAGAAGAACAAGAGATTCTTCAAGAAAGGAGTGGCTGGAGAAAATAAGAAAGACACAAAAGAACCTGTGACTTGCTATGAGTGCAAGAAGCAAGGACACATAAAGTGGGACTGCCCCCAATTCATCAAGAAACAAGAAAAAGAAAAGAAAGCTACTGACAAAGGGAAGAAGAAGAAAGCCTACATCTCATCCATATGGGGCAACATCTCAGATGAGGAAGAAGAAGATGAGGATGAGATTGCCAACATTTGTCTAATGGCACTTGCTTCTGAAGAAGTCACACCCTCATGTAGCAGTGATCAGGAAGAAGAGGTATATGAATCTAAACCTTCCTATTCTGAATTACAAGATGCATTTCATGAGCTTCATGATGAATTCATCAAAGTTGCTAAAGAACTGAAATTGGCAAAGAAAAAGATAAATAAGCTGGAATCTCAAAACATAGTTTCTGAAATTGCCTTTTTACCTACTACTGAATCTGTTTGTTGCACTTCATGCACTGAACTTAAGCAAACTAACGACTATTTAGTTAAAAGCATGTCTAGGCTCACAAGAGGTAAAGATATGTTGTTTGCATTGATGGGGAGCCAAAGAATATCACAAGGAAAAGCTGGTCTTGGCTATGATCCGTGTGCTGTCAAGGAAAAGATTAGGAAGAAAAATCAAAATGCATATATGAGACACTTTGTGCATGCTGAGAGCAATAAAAAGAAAAATGATGTATCACCTCACATTGAAACATATGATCAACCAAGGCATACTAGACAAAAATATTATCTGCATTGTTTTCTTCTTGCTTCTCAATCTAGCAGTCTTTTCACCACCTGTCATTTCTGTAACAAAAAGGGACATACTTCCAGTTCCTGTGCTTTGAAGAAAAATGGACTTGACAGGAATGTTAAATGGGTTCCCAAAAGTGCATCTGCATCTAAGGAAATAACTACTGACAGAAAAGGACCCAAGCAAATTTGGATACCTAAAAGGAAAACATAAACCTTGTTTTGCAGGTCTGTCTCAAAGCTAAGAAAAGCAACAAATGGTATATGGACAATGCCTGCTCAAGTCACATGACTGGTGATAAGGAGAAGTTCATCACCCTTAGAGACAAGAAGGGAGGAAAGGTGACCTTTTGAGGTAATTAATACGGCAAAATTGTTGGTATTGGCATTGTGGGCAAAAATCCAGAAACATCCATTGAAGAAGTGTTGTTTGTAATTGGCCTCAACCACAATTTGCTAAGCGTGAGTCAGACTTGTGACAAAGGAAACTGGGTGCTGTTTGACTCAAAGTTTTGCCTGGTCATCAGAAAAAGTGATCACAAAGTAATCCTCAAAGCTCAAAGGGATGTTAACTGCTATACTATTGATCTTAATGAACTTCCTCCCTTAGATTCTATATGCTTAATCAGTCAGAATAATGATAGTTGGCTATGGCATAGAAGATTAGCTCATGTGAACATGAATCAACTGTCTAAACTGATTAAAAATGAGCTAGTAACTGGTCTACCAAAAATATCTTTTGAAAAGGATAAAGAATGTGATGCATGCCTAAGAGGAAAACAAACTAAATCATCATTTAAATCTAAAAATGTAGTTACCAAAACTAGACCACTTGAACTGCTGCATATGGATTTAATTGGACCTTCTAGGGTAAAAAGTCTTGGTGGTAATATGTATGTGCTTGTAATTGTTGATGACTATTCTAGATTTACTTGGACATTATTTCTTTCTTCTAAAAGTGATACCTTTGATGCATTTGTAACCTTAGCTAAGAAAGTGCAAAATGAGAAAGGTATTTCTATTGTGTCTATCAGGTCAGACCATGGAGGAGAATTTGAAAATGCATACTTCCTGGAGTTCTGCAATGAGCATGGGATTGACCACAACTTCTCAGCACCAAGAACTCCTCAACAAAATGGAGTGGTAGAAAGGAAGAACAGAACCATTGGAGAGATGGCTAGAGCTATGCTGAATGAGAAGGAACTCTCTCAAGTGTTCTGGGCTGATGCAGTGAATACAGCAAGTTACATCATAAACAAAGCCTACATCAGACCAATCCTTGGGAAGACTCCATATGAGATGTACAAGGGAAGAAAGCCAAATCTGTCACACCTCCATGTGTTCGGGTGCAAATGCTTCATTCACAACAATGGTAAAGAAAATCTAGGTAAATTTGATGCCAAATCCGATGAAGGTATATTTCTGGGCTATTCTAGTAGGAGTAAGGCTTATAGGATTTATAATAAAAGATCAAATATAGTAGAAGAATCAGTGCATGTGGTTTTCATTGAAAATGAAACTGTTTCAAAACATGTCACCAATAAGGATGATCTTACTTTTAATTTTGAAAAACTGGGAATTTCTGACAAAAGCAAAACTGAACCTCCAAAGACATCTGAATCTGTTGACACAGAGGAAGATATCCAGGAGCAAGAGTTTGATGAAGAAAATAATGAAGAAACAACTCAAGAACTCCCTAGAGCTTGGAGATATCAAAGGAATTACCCTGTTGATCAAGTAATAGGGAATGTTCAAGAGAAAGTCAAAACCAGAAAACAGTTAAGGGATCAAATGCTCAACTGTGCCTTTATTTCTGAAATTGAACCCAAATGTGCTGAAGAAGCCTTAACTGATGAATACTGGATTATGGCTATGCAAGATGAATTAAATCAATTTGAAAGAAATCAAGTTTGGAATTTAGTACCTAGACCCAAAAATCATCCTGTTATTGGTACCAAATGGGTTTTCAGAAATAAACTTGATGAATCTGGAACAATAATCAGAAATAAAGCTAGATTGGTTGCTAAAGGGTATAATCAGGAAGAAGGTATTGATTTTGAAGAAACCTTTGCACCAGTAGCTAGATTAGAAGCTATAAGAATACTGCTGGCATATGCATGCATGAAAAATATTTTATTATATCAAATGGATGTAAAAAGTGCCTTTCTGAATGGATATATCATGGAAGAAGTTTATGTAGATCAACCTCCAGGTTTTGAGGACTCTACAAAACCAAACCATGTTTATAAACTGAAGAAAGCTCTCTATGGTTTAAAACAAGCCCCTAGAGCATGGTATGAGAGACTAAGCAATTTTCTAACTGATAAGGGGTTTAACAGAGGCAAAATTGACACAACCTTATTTACTAAGAAAGAAAATAAAGATTTACTAATTGTTCAAATTTATGCTGATGATATTATTTTTGGTGCTACTAATGAAACTCTTTGCAAGAAATTCTCTGAGTTAATGCAGGGAGAATTCGAGATGTCTATGATGGGTGAACTCAATTTCTTCCTTGGATTGCAAATCAGACAGCTTAATGATGGTATCTTTCTCAGTCAATCCAAGTATCTAAAGGAGCTGTTAAAGAAGTTTGGAATGGAGAATGCCAAGCCAATGGGAACACCTATGGCTACTGCAACCAAACTGGACATGGATGAGAATGGGAAGATGTTTGACATTACTCAGTACAGAAGAATGATTGGATCCCTGCTGTACCTAACTGCTAGCAGACCTGACATTATGTTCAGTGTCTGCATGTGTGCAAGGTTCCAATCATGCCCCAAAGAAACCCATGCAACAGCTGTGAAAAGAATTTTCAGATATCTTATTGGAACATCACAGATGGGTCTTTGGTATCCAAAAGGCAATGGAGAAGATCTCAAAGGATACACTGATGCTGATTTTGCAGGATCCAAAACTGACAGAAAAAGCACAGTGGAACCTGTCAGTTCCTTGGAGGATCCCTGGTTTCATGGTTCAGCAAAAAGCAAAACAGTGTGGCCTTATCTACTACAGAAGCTGAGTATGTTGCAGCTGGAAGCTGTTGTGCCCAAGTCATCTGGATGAAACAGCAGCTTGAAGATCTTGAGATTAATATAAAAGAGATACCAATCATGTGTGACAACCAAAGTGCTATAAATATCACCAAGAACCCTGTCATGCATTCAAGGACAAAACATATTGAAGTTAGGCACCACTTCATAAGAGATCACGTTCTGAAAGGAGAAGTTAGACTGGAGTACATTCCAACAGAAGATCAAGTTGCTGATATACTCACAAAACCTCTATCAGAAGACAGACACTGCAAAATAAGGAGGGAATTGGGAATGGTAAATCCCAATGAATTGTAAGTCATTTCTATGCAATTCTGTCTTTAGAATTTTTAATATAAGAATAAACTCTAACTTGAGCATCGGAGTCTATTTTAGTGTAGTTGCAGGTGCTTCTTGTGAAAAACAATGGCTAAAAGTTTGAAAGAATGGAGCACTCCGGATTGGAATAACCAGAGAATGAAATGAATGACAATTATTCTAAATTCTGGATCCATTCTGTAAGTTTTTAAAGTTGAAATTTGTATGTTGTTTGATTACTAGATGAATTTCATTGATAATATGTGTTTTTAAACTGATCAACATGGTCAACATTCGAATTTTAGTTGACCAACAGACGAACTTAGACCTGTTATGCCTTGGAACAGTTCTCAGTAATGCCTCGAAATTCGTCTGTTGAAGCTTGAAAGTTCGAATTTTCAAAATCAGAAATTTCAAAGTTATGATTGTCCATCACTGCTACACAAATTATTATTTCTTAACATACGAATGTTAGACAGTCTTTAAAAAAGTTGAAAAATTCGAATTTTCAGTTCAAAATTCATCTGTTGAATCATGTCCATCATGTTGAATTATTGAAAGTTGCAGTTCTGCATGTTTAATTCGTCTGTTGATTGATAGTTTGATTGATGCCTGCCTTTTTCTTTTTAACATTCGAACTTTGGTGGAACAAAATTCGTCTGTTGTGCTTGTATTGCTTGTTTCAAGCCACTGTCAGACGAACTTTCAGGATGAAAATTTGTCTGTCAGTAAGCTATGCTGAACGGTTTAACTTGTAACTGCCCGAAGTTCGAATTTTGACCCCTCAAAATTCGTCTGTCAGACGGTTACACACGTTAAATGCAACGGTTTTCCTCAGAACAGACGCAACCCTATTTATAACCTCTCTAAATCTGTCCTGATTCTCTCTTTAATCCTCTTAATTCCTGTCCAAAAACCGTCATTCTTCACCTTTTAAACTTCCTTTCGCATCCTATAAACCTTTCCTTAACCACATTCTGCATCATTTCACTGAAAAATGGCGAGAGTCAAGATCCCTGGAGCAGGACAAGCTGGAACTCGGCCAAAAAGAACGGTCAAATCTCAATATGCTACAAAGGAAGGAGAGAAATCCAAGAGAAAGGCCGAACCCAGTAAAGCTACCCCTTCTAAACGCCAGAAATCATCATCCAAGGCAGATTCACATAAAACTGGACCTTCCTCATCAAAAACTGCGATCCCTTCGGCTGATACTGCTACTGTGGCTTCCTCCTCTTCTACACAATCTGGAGAATTTGAGCTTACTACACTGCCACTTTGGAGCACTCCCGAAATTCAAGAAGAGTTTTCTGCCAAGTTTTCCATCAAAAAGGTAATCAAGCCTCACTGTGTAAATATGGAGCAATTTTTGATATCCAATAACTTTGATGCTGCATTATGGTTAATGAGATACAAAAACCTGTTGGAAATTGCTGAAAAATATGATGATAAAGTAGTGAAGACTTGGTATGCCTCTCTTCAATATAACAGCAGGAAAAAGAAATTGGAGGTCACTTTGAGATCAAGGACCATCTGGCTTGCTGATGAAACAATCAATGAAGTGCCGGAAATCCCAGGGCAAGATAGGCTGAAAATTGACATCACAGCCTCTGGGTATATGGATGAGGCAAGCACGGCTGATGAAGAAGGTGGATCCTTTCTGAACTACAAAGAGAGCACCATTTTGGACACCTTATTCAGGAGAAGGGAAAACAGGCCAACGATAAATCTGTTGAAGCCCACAGACCTAAGTGTACAAGTCAGGATCCTGCACTACATAGTGTCCAGGATCATATTCAACAAGGGTGGCAGCTTCAACTTGATAACAAGGTCAGAGGCTCATGTGATGACTGCTTTCATATGTGGGAAGCTCATTAACAAGGGTCATATCATCCTCCAGAGAATGATAAAGGCAAGGGATCAAAGGAAGGACTCCACACTCCCCTATGCAGCAATTATTTCAAGAATCTTGCAGCATGCTAGGATTCAACACATTGAAAAGGGGAAAGGGAAACTCACTGAGGCATTCAAAGAGGAGGAACTGCAAAGGATGGGCATTGAAAGAGATAAAGGACGATGGGTTGGAAAAGGAGCAAGGAAATCTGAAGATTTGTTCTTTGTTGCTGATGCATCCCTCCAACAAGAAGGAACTTCTGAGGCCCCTGGCAAATCTGTACCTCAGCCTTCTCAGCCAATCCCATCTCCCTCGAGGCCTACTCACCCTCCTTCCACTCCCTCCCACGAGCCAAGCCAACAAAGATCACTGAGTTGTTTGACAGTCTGTCAACACTCATTCTTAGCATTAGAGATGAGCAAAATGCCAAATTTGCTCATCTACAAGATCAGATTCATCAGTTGGCTGTAAATATGAAAGTGGTGGCTGATGCCTATGAAGAGATAAGAAATGCTATTCATACCACTTCAGCTCCACCTCAGCTTGGTGTCCCTGAGCCTACTCTGTCTCCATCCCCAGTGCCTCCAAGTCCCTTCAAGATTGCCTCCTCTGACCATGATGATGATGATATAGATGGTGCTGGTGCTATGAGAACACCAAGTCCTGGTCCACCCTTGGACTATGGATTGGAAGAAGAAGGTCTCCAAGACACAGGCCCTCATGAGCCCATGCAAGAAGATGCTCCGGATTCAATTCTGTCCATTCAAGAATCTGAGCAAGTTGAAAGACTGGTTGCAGCCATTTCAACCTCTTTTGTGTCAGAAGGAGCTAGCAATGAGGAAAGGAGCATTGTACCTGTTATTGATTATCTTGCCATTGCTCACAATGCTCTGCTGCTAGATCAGAGGAGAAGCCTAGAGGAAATGTTTCCTCCTGCTAAACCAGCTTCTTCTTCTCTTGCTGCTTATGGGCTTTCAGAGGAATAGAGAGCTCAACTAGCTCTTTCTAGGCAGGAAATGCAAGTGCTGCTTGAGGTCTCTGATGATGATGAAGAGCCTGCTGAGCCCCCAGCTGAACCTGAAATCCCTTTTGCTCCTGTGCCACTCCGTGCTATTCCTATCTCTCAGATCCCTCCTCCGGCTGATTTTGTTGGACTTCCTAATGATGTCAAAAAGGGGGAGAAGTCTGGGCAAACTGGAAAGCCTGCTGCTGAGCAATCTGAGAAAGGGAAAGGGAAAACCTACAGCAAGAAGACCAAGTCCAAGAAGAAATGATTGGAGATGATTGAAGATTAGGCTTAAGTCCTCTTGTTGTACTTTGTACTCTGTGTATTTGTGTTTTGGTCTTGTTGTTTAAACTTTGATTAATTTGCTTCTGTTCAAGCAACCTTTGATTATATGAATGGATCTCTTTGTTGCAATGTTTTGTGCCTTAAATACTCTTCACTTAATCTGTTGTTTTGATATTTTATGCATATGTTGAGGGGGAGCTTGTGAAAGCAAACCCACGTACTAATCCAGTTTGTGAGTTGTTTTGTCATCATCAAAAAGGGGGAGAATGTTGAATCAAGAGTTTTGATGATTGTAAACCAACACTCAAGAGCTTGAATTGAAGATATCAAAGGAGATCAAAGCTATTTCAAGTGAAGATTTTCTGAGTATTTGCTGTTAGATCTCTTGTAAAATCTTTAGTTTTTATTATGATTGGGTAAAAGTTTTTGATTTGAGAAAAAGATGTTTTCAAACCTTGATTTTGTGTTAAATCTTTACCTATTTGAAAAACACCCACAAACAGATGAAGGTTGAAAGATTAAGCTGAACTGTCAAGTTGGAAATTCGAACTTTACCTTTGGAAATTCGAATTTCGAGCTGAAACTGAATAAGTTTGAAGAGATGGCTCTCTGTCAAACGAATTTTGATTGTTCAAAATTCAAATTTTCATCTAGTCTGAAAGAAGCCTTTCTGGTAACAGACGAACTTCACACTTTCAAAATTTGAATTTCAAGAAAAATAAAGTTTGTGAAAACCAAAGAAATTCGTCTGAGACTATGATAAAATGCATCTGAAATCAAAATGAAATTGAGTTTGATAAATGCTCTCTGACAGACGAATTTTGAACTTCCAACATTCGAATTTTCATAAAAGTCTGAGAGAAGCTTCTTTGCAACAGACGAACTTTAAGTCTTCAAAATTCGAATTTCAGACAAAACAAAATTTGAGAAAATAGAAGAAATACATCTAAGACTATGTTAAAGTTCATCTGAGATCAAGAATGATTTGAGTCTCAAAACTGCTCTCTGACAGACGAACTTTGAACATTAAAATTTGAATTTCAGAAGCTGAGTTCTTGAGTCTGTTGAAGTGAAAAATTGACATACGAATGATAAGAACTTGCAACATTCGAATGATGAAATTAGTCTGAAAAGAGTCTCTCTGACAGACGAATTTCACCCTTTCAAAATTTGAATTTCGAAGAAAGTAATCTGCTGTGCCTCTTTAAACAATCAATAGACAGACGAATTTTGGGGTTACAAAATTCGAATTTCGAGGGCACTGTAGCAAATTGAAAACACTGTTCACACTTAACCAAAAAACTTTCTTCTTGAAAATTCGTATGTCACATTGTGAAAATATTTTGTAAGTTTCAACATTTGAATTTCACCTCATGAACAGACGAACTTCGTGCTGTAACGTTAGAAGCTTTAACCTTCGGTCCTTTCGAAATTTGTCTGTTGACCAGCCAAAATTCGAATTTCAGTATGTCAGAAACATTAAATGCGGTTGGTAAACGGATAGTTTTTCAGAGTAACCATTGGATAACTTCTCCAACGGATAGATTAAAGTCTCTAACGGACATTTGAGACCTAAATCTATAAATACAACAACATTTGAAGTTGTGGGTAACAAATAAAACGGGTGTATAACGAATTTCTGCTGAATCTTCTTCTCAAAAGCTTTTACCCTCTCAACTTCTATACTTGTACTGAAACTTTCATATCTACTCTTTTCAAGAGAGTTATTTCATTGTAATCAATCTACTCTTCATCTTGGAGATAGATTTACTTGTGAGGGGTATTCACAAGGGAATTGGGAAGCACATAGTGAAAGTGCTTAGAGAGTGAGAGAGCTCAGAAACAGAGCATACTCGTGTACTGTGGCCCCAGCAAGAAGCCCATTGAAATTCTTGCTGTATAGTGGATAAATCTCAAGAGGTGTCTTGGGGACTGGATGTAGGTCAAGTGGAAAGACCAAACCAGGATAAATCACTGAGTTTTCTTGTTCCTATCTTTACTTTTCATCTTGCTCTGTTTTACGCATTGTTTTCATTATATTGTGATATCTTCACTTACTTCACTTTGTGCAGAAAAATTTCAATCTTCCCAATTCACCCCCTTCTTGGGAAGTCAGCCTTGCTAACATATATTACCTAAGCTAATTGTGTTAGGTTTTGTATAATATAAGTTTTAATGATGACAAATATAGAGTAATGAGGAACAAATGCATCATATGTATCTAACATATATAATATTCCTTAAAGAAGTAAAATGTGCACTAGCATATGTTTAATTAAGTTTATAATGCATATATCATGTTGTGTGCAAGTATATCCACTAGGCTTTATGTTTTATAATAAAAGTTGGATATATAAATTGGACTAATTACTTAATTTGTAAGTGAAATATATTACATGTAGGATAGTCTAAGTGGGAAGAGTGAGCATTGGAATAAAGAAATGGAAATCAACATCTCGACTCACTCAAGAAAGAAGAAGAGAAAGGATACTCCAAGAATGAAAGATTAGAAGAGAGCATGCTAAGAAGGAAATAACCTTGTGAAAGTAGAACTCAACACTTGAAGACCTAGTCACTAGGTATATTTTGTTTTTACTTAGGTCTTGAGGTGAGACTAATCTTTGAAAATTTACTTAATCTTGTTACCATATGTTTTAAATGAGTTAGATTAAGTAAATATGATGTTAGCATATGTTAAAATTGAGAAATAATGGCTAACAAATGAATTTAATGTTTGGCTCATATTTTCAAAATGGTTTTCATGAAAAGGTTTACCTTATGCGCATAATGTTTAGAAGTTATGGAGACAAAATCTCAATCTTAGTGCCTTTCTAAGTATTCTCTCTTCTATTTCATGAAAATGGTTGAGGTTATCCACATAACATAGGTGTACACCATATCATTGGCTTTGTCTAGGTTGTTATCTTGAAAAGGTGCCTACCTTATTCGTATAAAGGAGTGAACAGTAAAGGCCACTTGTATTATGTAGCCCATTATTCGTATAACCTAGGGAGGTTATCCATATAACCTATATTACAATACTCTTGGACTTTCTTCTGCTAAATTCATTATCAGCATAACCTTGGCCTATCCTGATAACCTATATATTTCAGAAACTTAGTTTGTGCTAATTAAATGTTATCTGAACAAGGAATAACATCCTAAGAGGTTATTCTTATAATCCTCAAAGGTATCCAAGTTTGTGAGATGTTATTCGAACAACTAAGTAGGTTTTCATGAAAATGTTCTTGAGCTAAAACTTAGTCATTCTAGAATGAACGTTATCCACATGACCTAGCTAGGTTATCCTCATAACGAAAGTTTAACATTGAAACTAAGAGTCAATGGTCACCCGTTATTCACATAACCTGAGGAGGTTATCTGCAAAACCTCTGTCAGACGCATCTAATGCGGTAGTTTAACAGCTCTTTTTGCAGAATAACGGCTAGAACTTGTCTCTAACAGATATATCTTATGTCTAACGTCTAGTTATATGACAAATTTATAAATAGAACATCATTTAAACTTATGGGTAATAATCTTAAGAGAGTTTATGCGAAAATGGTGTCTATATACATAAAATCTTTCTGTGTTAGCATCCTCTGAAAAACCTATCTTAATAGAGTGAGAATTCAATATATCATTAACTCTAAAAGAGAGTTTCAATTCCGTAATCATTCTTCTCTACTATTTTCTGGGTAGATTCTTAGTGTGGGGTATTAGTAAGGGAGATTTACACATCTTGTAAGGGTGTGGGGAGAGTGGCTTCACAAGTGCTTACTAAAACTTATAGAATGTATTGAGGCTTCACAGATACTTGGATGAGACCTATGGGATATAGTGGAAAATCCCAAGTGGTTGCTTAGAGACTAGATGTAGGTCAAGTGGTTAGGCTAAACCAAGATAAATCCATGTTTCTTATTCTTCATCTGTTCATTTCATCCACTAACTTCTTCACACTTTGTTCATCCCTATTTTGCTGCACATCCAGTGAACTTGGGTTGTAATCCAAAATGGGTGAAAATCTTGTATCATCCAATTCAGCCCCCCTCTTGGGTGACCAGCCAACCTAACAAATTGCCCTGTCTTACATGAACAGTACCTACGTTCTCTCAGACTGCTCAAGATAAGCCTTTCCATTCTTAATTTATCAAAAGAAGCTTTATAACCTTTTCACATCATCATTCATTACACCAATTCCATACATAACATATCATAATACATTAAGAATCATAATAGCATAGAGATACGAATCACATGGAATATACATGATTTTTCATAATATCTCAAAGCATAAGTTCATGACTTGAACTTTTACATTAAGCATCTTTCTCTTCTCCTTCCTCCATAGTTCAGATGTCTCCCATGCATAACTTGACCCTAAACATGTTGGTCATTGGGAGGAATGAGATTCAAAGAATCCCAATAGCATTAACCATTAATGCATTCATATTATCATATCTTCCATAGAAATATCAATCAATTTTATTAAAACATAACATACCACGATAATTTTGTAAAAATTTTGGCAGAGTTTCTCTTTATATTTTGGATATCCTAGGGTCACAAAACCTCTCATTCAGCTTAGCCAACATTCATAAACATCATAAAACATCTAAACAAACAAGTGGCAAGTCAGGGATTTCAATGCAAAATCATAAAACAATATATAGCTAGAATTGGTAATATGCTACCTTTATGCTTCCTTTTTGCTTTCCTTTGAATTTTGTATCTTCCAAACACTTATCCAAGCTTTATTAGGCTTCCTCAAACCTAAACATATCATTAAATAACTACTCAAACTAATGATTCCATGACTTTCTTTGAAAAGTGTTCATGAAACCCTAATTTTTCAAAAATTCACCAAAAATTCATTCCTAGCTAAAAAATGATGAATAATACCTTTATTTCATGTAATTTTTCATTAAGAATACAAATATGGCCTTAGAATTACAAAATTCCATCTCTAGCTATGGTTACTATTCATTCCAAACTAAGCTTCAAAACCCTAGAAATTTCACTTTCTTAATCTTTAAGCTTTTTCTTAATTTCATCACTTGCCTTAAACTAATTCCATCATGAGGAATCCATTTTTAGCATTAATTTTATGAAAAACTCATTCCTTCATAGACTTTCATACTGTTGAATCAAGTGTTTTGATAATTTCAAATAACCGAAGTTGGAAGGAAGATATCAAAAGAGTACAAGAGAACTCAAGTGAAGAAATTCATGAAGAAATGAGTACAAGATTAGTTTGTAGGATTGCTCATAGTGTTCACAAAGTAAAAGGCTTTGATCTTGAACCCACTGGTTTTAAATAAGTGTTTTTCAACTATCTTATGCTAACTTATGATAAATTTGAAAAATACTCACTAATAGACAAATTGTTAACTGTTATACTTCATATATTTCCTTGAAAATTCAAACTTTGATAACTAAAATTTGAAGTTACAGAGACGTTGCCTCTGACAGACAAATTTTAGCCTATTAAAATTTGAATTTTGAGTCAAGCATAATTTGTGAAAAATGAAAAATTCTTCTGAAACTATGTCAAAGTTCATATGAAATTAGAGTGCAAAACGAGTTCAAAGTCAGTCCCTCTAATAGACGAACTTTGGTTTTGTAAATTCAAACTTTGGAATGAAAATGTTTAAGTCTGATTAGATGTCCCTCTAATAGATGAACTTTTACTTTGCAAATTCGAACTTTGGAATGAAAGCGTATAAGTCTAATAAGATATCTCTCCAATAGATGAACTTTGAAGGCCTAAAATTCAAATTTTGTAAAGAAGAACTTTTGTGCCATATTAGGTTGTTCACTGACAGATGAATTTTGGATCCCTAAAATTCAAATTTTGAGTGCATTGTAGCAATACGAGATAACTATTCACACTTAATATAAGTACTTTAAACTTGAAAATTCATATGTTCTAACATGGGAAGTATTTGTCAAGATCAAAATTCGAATTTCTCCTTGAAATTAACAAACTTTGAAGTTTAACATTAAAGTATTTAACTTATGGTCTCTGTGAAATTCGCCTGTTGACGCCTAAAATTTGAACTTTGGATGTCAGACACATTAAATGTGGTTTGTGAATGGCTAGTTTTGCAGAGTAACCATTGGGTAACGTCTCTAATGACTAGATCTTGTATTTAATGTATAGTTAAGACATAAATCTATAAATAGAACTTCATTTGAAGTTGTGGAAACAATTTTATGTTATATATACTGAAACTCTACTAAAATCATTAGACAAAGCCTTCTACTCTCTCACACTTCATTTATTGCACCTCAACTGTCATATATACTTTATATTAGAGAGTTTCTCTTATTGTAAACAATCATATCTTCATATGGAAGAAATATTTTCTTGTGAGGGGATTTGGGAAACACTTTGCTAGAGTGCAAAGTGAAAATTTGTAAGCTCTTAGAATAAGGTACAAGGTTGTACTGTGGTATTACAAGGAGCCCACTGAATTCTTACAAGATAGTGGAAAATCTCAAGTGGTAGCTTGAGAACTGGACGTAGACCAAGAGAAAGAGACTAAACCAGGATAAATCTTTGTGTCTTCCTTTCCTGATAGAAAACCCGTGTAGAACTTGTCTCACGAACCTTCAATCGAATGGGAAACGTAAGGATCGTGCTATGATCAAAGAGAAGAAAATAAAATACCAAGAACAAGTTAAACAAACAGAAAAGATAAACAGAAGATTGCACGAATAGGAAGGATAGAAATTATTGGTCAAGAAGCAAGACCCCAAGAAAACTTGTTTCTTGAAACCTTAGCTATAGACACCACAAAAGAGAAGACCATTCTCTTTGATATGCCAAAGAGTCTCTCAAGCTCACCAAGAGAACAAGAAAACTCACAAAGTTTTTGTCAAAAAAATGCACTATTCATTCATCTGCCATTTGCCAGTACAAAAGTGACGTTTTTAAAGGAAAAGAAAGCAAAAACCCTAGCCCTAATTTGCTAAAAATAGTTTGGATCCTAAATCTCTTAGAATGGCACCACCTTCCACAGAAATAAGACTAGATACATGCTGAATAAGAGGTGCCCAAAAATAGGAAACAAAATCAAATCTGAAGAGATCCTCACAAATAAATTCAAAATAGGAAACTAATTGTCTAAACCTTATTTCTGAATTAGGTAATAAAAAAAAACAAAAATTGCTAAGTTATTTAATTGAAGAACACTACTTAAAAGGTCACAAGCTGGGCACATGCTCCTTTAAGTCAGTTCTTCTATTTGGGCCTTACTTGTTGGGCTTGGATCAGTTTCTAGCATACTAGCCATGAAGAACATGCCTCTTAAAGCCTTTTAGGCTGAAAATTGAGCTAAGTAGATGGGCTCTTGTTCAATTACTTCTTGGACCAATCCATTGAGAGCTTGCTTTATTGCCTTAGTTCTTGCTCTTGTCATAAGCCCACCCATTCCTTGCAAAGGATATTTCTTGTTCCATGCTTGGGTTTCTTGTTCAGTAACATGATCATGCCTTCCATGTCCACCAAGCTCTTGAAACTCCTCCCCTTTGATAAGCCTAGCTCGTGCTCTATCATTTCCTCTACCTTGCTTACTACTCTATTATATTCTGCACTCTATTTTTCTGTAACTTTTGTTTTCACTTCTCTTTTATAATTTTGCAGAAAATTTCAAACTTCCCACTTTACACCCCCTCTTGGGAAGCCATCAAACCTAACAAATGATATTAGAGACTGGACTCCCAAGTGAAGGATCTAATAATCCTTGAGAATCAATGGCTGGCTTTGGTGAAAGCATTCTTCCTGAAGGAATCAACACCAACAGACCTCCTGGCTTTAGTTGAGAGCATTATGGATACTGGAAGATGAGAATGCAACTCTATCTCCAGTCCATTAACTTAAGACATCTGGTTAGTCATCCAAAAGGGAGATTTTGTCCTAATGAAGCTACAGGATGATGACAAATACAAAGGAAAACTAGATAAGGAGTGGAATAAGGAAGATAAGGGAAGACTCTTGCTCAACTACAAAGCAAAATACTGCCTGGTCAATGTACTTAATTAGGATGAATTCTACAGGGTGTCTTAATGTACCACAGCCAAAGGAATGTGAGACACTCTAGAAATTGCTCATGAAGGAACTACTGGAGTGAGGGAGAACCAGATAAAGAAACTTTGGTTGTGATAGTCAGAAAATTTTGAAGGTTCTATAAGAAGAAGATAAATAAAAGATTCATCAAGAAAGGAGTAGCTGTACACAACAAGAAAGAGGGCAAAGAGACTGTCACTTGCTATGAATGGAAAAAGCAAAGGCACATCAAATGGGATTGCCCACAATACTTGAAAAAACAAGAAAAAGAAAAGAAAGTTGTTAACAAAGGAAAAAAGAAAAAGGCATACATCTCATCAATTTGGGGTAACAGCTCAGATGAGGAAGAAGAATATGAGGAAGAACTTGTTAACATCTGTTTGAGGGCATGTGTGGCTGAAAAGACTCCAAACTTATCTGGCAGTGATCATGAAGATGAGGTAAATGATTATGAATCCTCTTATTCTAAACCACTTGATGCATTTTATGATTTGCATGATGAATTCATTAAAACTGTAAAAGAACTAAAACTGGCTGAGAAGAAGATTAACAAGTTGGAATCTGATTGCAAAAGGTCTGACACTGCATCTTTACATAGAACTGAATCTATTTATTGTACATCATGTATTGAACTACAGAAAAACAGTAAATATCTTTTGAAAAGCATGGCTAAACTCACCAAGGTTAAAGAAATGTTGTTCGTTTTATTAGGAAGTCAAAGAATTGCACAAGGAAAAGCTGGACTTGGCTATGATCCTTGTGCAGTCAAAGAAAATAATGAAAAGAAGAATCAAAATTTATATATGAGATATTGTGTACATGCTAATGGACATAAGAAGAATAGTTACAACTCAAAATCCATTGAATCTTATGTCCAACCAAAATATGTAAAACAAAAATATTATTTGCATTGCTTTCTCACCGCATCACAATCTAGCAGTCCCTTTATCACCTACCACTTCTATAACAAGAAAGGACATGTTTCTAGTTCATGTTTGTTAAGGAAAATTGGACTTGGCAGGAAGATAGAATGGGTTCCCAAAGATACATCTGTATCTAGGGAAAATGCCACTGACAGAAAAGGACCAAAGTAGATTTGGGTACCTAAAAAGAAAAAATTGAACTTTGTTTTGCCGGTTTGTCTTAGAGCTAGCAAAAGCAACAAATGGTATATGGATAGTGCTTGCTTAAGGCATATGACTGGTGATAAGGAGAAGTTCATCACCCTTAAAGACAAGAAAGGAGGAAAGGTGACCTTTGGAGATGACCGATGTGGCAGAATAGATGGCATTGGTATTATGGGCAAGAATCCTGGAACATCTATAGAAGAGGTGCTATTTGTTGTTGGCCTCAACCACAACCTACCGAGTGTAAGTCATACATGTGACAAAGGGAACTGGGTATAGTTTGGCTCTTCTGCCTGGTCATCTGAAAAAGCAATTGCAAAGTAATTCTCAAAGTTCAAAGGGATGGTAACTACTAAACTATTGATCTTGATGGACTTCTCACTTTAGACTCTGTATGTTTAATTAGTAATGATAATGAAAGTTGGTTGTGGCATAGAAGATTAGCCCATATTAACATGAACCAACTAACCAAATTGATTAAAAATGAATTAGTTACTAGATTACCAAAAATTTATTTTGAAAAAGATAGAGAATGTGATGCATGGCTCAAGGGGAAACAAACTAAATTATCTTTCAAACCTAAAAATACAATCACCACATCTAAACCACTACAATTACTGTACATGGACTTGATAGGTCCATCTAGAGTAAAAAGCATCGGTGGAAATTTATATGTGCTTGTAGTTGTAGATAGTTATTCCAGATTTACTTGGACTTTGTTTCTTTCCTTTAAAGATGAGACTTTTGATGCATTTGTGACCTTAGCCAAGAAAGCGTAAAATCAGAAAGGTATTTCCATTGTGTCTATTAGGTCTAATCATGGAAGAGAATTCAAAAATTAAAGCTTTCTGGAGTACTATGAAGAGCATGGAATTGATCATAACTTTTTAGCACCAAGGACTCCTCAGCAAAATTAAGTGGTGGAAAGGAAGAACAAAACAATTAGAGAAATAGCTAAAGCAATGCTGAACAAAAAGGAGATTTCTCAAGTTTTCTAGGCTTATGTAGTAAACAGAGCAAGCTACATTATCAATAGAACCTACATCAGACAAATTCTAGGAAAGACACCTTATGAGCTATACAAAGGAAGAAAGTCAAACCTCTCACACTTGCATGTGTTTGGATGCAAATGCTTCAATTATAAGAATGGAAAAGAAAATCTGGGTAAGTTTGATGCTAAATCAAATGAAGGTATATTTCTTGGCTATTCTAGTTGAAGTAAAGCATATAGGGTTTTCAATAAAAAGACTAGAGCTATAGAAGAATCTATACATGTTATCTTTATTGAAAATGGAACTGTTTCCAAACAAGCCATTGATAAGGATAATCTTATTTCTAGCTTTAAGAACTTGAATTTTTCTAGAGAAGATAAAATTGAACCTCCCAAAATATCTAAATCTACTAATGTAGAGGAAGATATTCAAGAGAAAGATGTTGAATATGAAAACAATGAAAAAAGTTCTCAAGAACTTCCTAGGGCTTGGAGATATCAAAGGAGTCATCCAGTTGATCAAGTGATTGGGGGTGTTCAAGAGAATGTTAAAACTAGAAGACAACTTAGGGATCAAATAAACAATTGTGCATTTATTTCTCAAATTAAACCTAAGTGTGCTGAAGAAGCCTTAACTGAAGAATATTGGATACTGGCTATGCAAGATGAACTTAATCAGTTTGAAAGAAATCAAGTTTGGGATTTAGTACCTAGATCCAAAGATCATCCAATTATTGAAATTAAATGGGTTTTTAGAAATAAACTTTATGAATTAGGAACATTCATTAGAAACAAAGCTCGATTAGTAGCCAATGGATATAATCAGGAAGAAGGCATAGATTATGAGGAAACTTTTGCTCCAGTTGCAAGATTGGAAGCAATAAGAATCCTCTTAGCCTTTGCATGCATGAAAGACATAATGCTATATCAAATGGATGTAAAGAGTTCTTTTCTGAATGGATATATTATGGAAGAAGTTTATGTTGATCAACCTCTAGGTTTTGAGGACTCAATAAAGTCAAACCATGTTTATAAACTGAAGAAAGCTCTTTATGGCTTAAAACAAGCTCTTAGAGCATGGTATGAAAGGCTAAGTAATTTTCTGACTGAAAAGGGATTTAATAGAAGAAAAGTAGATGCAACACTGTTTACTAAGAAAGAAAATAAAAACTTACTTATTGTTCAAATTTATGTTGATGATATTATATTTGGTGCTACTAATGAATCTCTTTGCAAGAATTTCTCTAAGCTAATGCATAGTGAATTTGAATTGCCAATGATGGGTGAGCTCAACTTCTTCCTTGGACTACAAATTAAACAATGTGATGATGACATCTTCCTCAATCAATCAAAATATTTGAAGAAACTACTGAAAACGTTTAGAATGGAAAACACCAAATCAATGAGGACTCTTATGGCTGTTGCAACGAAACTTGATATGAATGAGGGAGGAAAACCTTTTGACATCACTCAGTATAGGAGAATGATTAGCTCCCTATTATACCTAACAATTAGTAGACCTGACATTATGTTAAGTGTCTGTATGTGCAAGGTTCTAATCATGTCCCAAAGAGTCCCATGCAACAGCTCTGAAAAGAATTTTCAGGATACCTAATTGGAACATTACAGATGGGACTTTGGTATCCAAAAGGTAATAAAGAAGAGCTCATGGGATATACTAATGCTGACTTTGCTGGATCCAAAACTAATAGAAAAAGCACAAGTGGAACATGTCAGTTTCTTGGAGGATCCTGGTTTCATGGTTTAGCAAGAAGCAGAATAATGTGGCTCTCTCCATAGCAGAAGTTGAATATGTTGCAGCAGGTAGCTATTGTGCTCAAGTCCTTTGGATGAAGTATTAACTTGAAGATCTTAAGATTGAGATGAAAGAGATACCGATAAAATGTGATAATCAAAGTGCTATCAACATCATAAAGAATCTAGTCATGCATTCAAGGACAAAGCACATTAAAGTAAGGCATCACTTCATAAGGGATCATGTTTTGAAAGGAGACATCAAATTGGAATACATCCCTACTGAAGATCAAATTGCAGACATTCTTACTAAGCCAATTATAGAAGATAGATACTGTAAAATCAGAAGAGAATTTGATATGGTAAATCCCAATGAATTGTAAGCAAGCCTTTATCTAAATCTATTTATGTTTCTAACATTAATCTAATGCTAACTTTAGCATCGGACTGTGTTTAAGATGTTTTGCAAGTACTCCTCATGTGTCTAGATGATAGCAAATTAGTTTACTGGAGTTAATCAGACTTGCATAATCAAAAGATGTTGAAGGAAAGCTGAAAATTCAAACTTTTAGGCCCTATCTATAAGTTCAGAAATATGAAATTTGCATTTAAGATGTTATTAGACGAATTTCCATGTTAAAATGTGTTGTTTTTTAATGAATTGGTATGCTCAATATTCGAATTAGGTACTTATTAGACAAATTTCAGTAGCTTCCACGTTAATACAGTACTTTCATATTCCTTGAAATTTGTTTGTTGACTACTAGAAATTTGAATTTCAGAATTACAATGTGAATGTTGACTTTGCTCAAAATGCTCTCTGTACGAATTTCAATACCTCAAAATACACATTTTAGAGACTCTTTACAAAACTTTGAAATTTGAATTTTTGAATCACTAAATTTGTCTGTTGAAGCATGCTTTCATGTCAAGTCCCTGTAAGACGAACTTTCAAAAATGAAATTTGTTTGTTGCTTTTCTCTCTCTTTGATTTCTTAATGTGTGATTCCTCAAAATTCAAACTTTTATGATTGAAAGTTCATCTGTTGCTATTTGTTCATTGAACTTAGCTTTTATCAAACGAACTTCATGAAGAAAATTCGTTTGTCAGAAAGCGTCTTTGTGTTGGTTAACTAGTAACTACTCAAAATTTGAATTTTGGCCCCTCAAAATTCATCTGTTGAACGGTTACAAAAGTTAAAATGAAGGGTCTCACTTTGAACAGACATAACCCTATTCGTCTCTCTTCCAAGTCTATTCACCTCATCTCTTAATTTCTCATCAATTTTGTTCACAAATCTTCATTTCCCACCA
The DNA here is from genome assembly GCA_026686845.1 of Adenanthera pavonina. Lineage (NCBI taxonomy): Eukaryota > Viridiplantae > Streptophyta > Magnoliopsida > Fabales > Fabaceae > Adenanthera > Adenanthera pavonina. The sequence goes on along the minus strand of JAIVEN010000028.1, from coordinate 13,397,646 downwards.
TTTAAACTTCTTTTCACACCTTATAAACTCATTCCTTGCATTTTTCTGTATCAATCATTCACGAGAATGGCAAGGGTTAAAAATCCTAATGTGGGTAAAGGAGAGTCCAGACCAAAGAGAGTGGTTAAGTCTCAATATGCCTCCAAGGGAGGAGAGACTTAGAAAAGGAAAGGTGAATCTAGCATGGGAACTCCATCTAAATGGAAAAAAACCACTCCTAAGGCTGATTCGAAGAAACCTGTCCCTACCACTACTTCCTTTGCTGCTGCTGCTTCTTCTTCTCCCAGTACTGAGTTAGAGGAATTCCAATTAACCATGAAGCCATTATAAAGCAATGCTCATATCCTGGAAGAGTATACCACTTAGTTTATCAGCAAGAAGGTAATCAAACCTCACTGTACAAATATGAAAGAATTTTTTATTTCCAACAATTTTGATGCTAGGTTTGGATGATAAAATAAGAACTTGTCAAAAATTAAGGAGAGATATGATAATGAGGTTGTCAAAACATGGTATGCTACTCTGATGTACAATAGCAAAAAGGAGAAATGGGAGGTAAATATGAGGTCCATAACTATTTGGCTATTTGATGAGACCTTTAATGAAGTATTGGAAATCCCTAGACAAAATGGACTTAAGATTGACATCACCACCTCAAGATACATGGATGAGGATGAAACTATATATGAGGAAGGTGATCCTTTCTTGAATTATAAAGAAAGTACAGTACTTAATACCCTGTTTAGGAGACGTGAGAATAGGCCTCCTCTGTGTTTATTAAAGCCCTTTGATCTAAATGCTCAAGTCAGAATCCTACACTACGTTATGTTGAGGATCATATTCAACAAAGGGGGAAGTTTTAACCTGATCATAAGGGCTGAAGCACATATGATGATTGTACTCATGCATGGTAAGTTGTTAAATATGGGCCATATCATCCTTCAACTCATGATCAAAGTAAGAGATCAGAGGAGAGACTCCACTTTGCCTTTTGCCTCCATTATCTCCAAAATACTTCAGTATGCCAGAATTCAACATCTGGAGAAATGGAAAGGCAAGCCCACTGTAGTCTTCAAAGAAGAAGAATTACAAAGGGTGGGAATTGAGATAAAAGATGGCAAGTGGATTAGAAAAGGAGCTGGGAAGTTAGAAGACCTATTCTTTGAGGAAGGTCACTCACAGCTGCAAGCAGGAACTTCTGAGGCTGTCGTACCCTCACAGTCCTCACCACAACCTTCTACTACAGCCCACTCTGATACCTGTGCCATCCACTCCCTCCACCTGGGCAAATCCCACCAAGATCATTAAGTTGTATGACAGCCTGTCTGTACTTATGCTGAGCATCAGAGATAAGCAAAATGCCAAGTTTGCTTACCTCCAAAATCAAATATTTTAGTTGGCCAAAAACATAAAAGTGGTTGCTGATTTGTATAAGGACATCAGAAGTGCTATACCCTCTAAATTAGCTCCACTTAAGCTAAGACCCTCGGAGTCTACCAAATCTCTCACTCCTAAACCTCCTAGCCTATTTGAGCTAGCCTTTCTTGAGCCTGCTGCTGATAAACATGTTGCTACTAAGGTTGCTGAAACTATGGCCAACCTACAGGCCTTCAGCAATAAGACAAGTCCTGATCCACCCTTGGACTATAGCATGGCGGAAGAGGCTCCTCAGGAAGCAAGTTTCCATGAGCCTATTGTAGAAGATGCTTAAGAGTTAATTCTATCACTTCAAGAATCTAAGCAAATGTAAAAGCTTGTAGCAGCCATCGCTTATGCACTAATCATTCAAGCTGCTCTGAATGAAGAAAGAAGCCTTGTTCCTTACATGGATATTATAGCCATTGCACATAATGCCATTATGCATGCTAAAAAATAAAGGCTTGATAAGATGTTTCCTTGTCCAGCTTCTACTTCATCCCTTTTTACATGTGGTCTCACAGACGAGTGAAGAGCTCAACTAGCTCTTTCTAGAAGGGAAATGCAAGAGCTCCTTGATGTGTCTAAAGATGAAGAAGGAAGTTCAGAAGCCTCTGTACCTCTTCCTCAGATTCCTTCTGATTTGCCATTTGTTCTTGTTCTTCTTCATGCAGTTCCTATGTCACAGATTCCTCCTCCTGCTATGTACGTTCAAGTCCCTATTTATGGTAAAAAAGGGGAGAGGAAATCTGAGCAAACTGGGAAGACTATTGTAAGGCATTTTGGTAAAACTTACAGCAAGAAATCCAAGCCCAAAAAGAAATGATTAGATCTTAGGTTTGCTTGGTTTTACTTGTGCTACTTGTTTATGTTTGTTGTATGTCTTGTAATGAAATGACAATCTTGCTTTGAAATTTTGTGTTTGCAATGTCATATCACTGTTCCAAACCTTCAATGAATTAAGATAATGAGATTCCCTATCTTCCTTCTAATTTTCTGTATATGATGCACTTATCTTTGAACTTTAATGCATATGTTGAGGGGGAGCTCTTAGAAGCAAACCCAAGTACTAATCCGATTTACAAGTTGTTTTGTCATCATCAAAAAGGGGAAGAATATTGAATAAAGTGTTTTGATGATTCCAAACACTAGTACACAAAGCACTTTTTAGATCGGGCGAAACAGACATTTTAGATCAGTTTTTCAGTAGATGTAGAAATAGCCGATATAGAAAGTGTCACTTTCTAGATCGGTTTTAAAACGGATCTAGAAAGTAAATTTCTAGATCGGTTGAAATAATAACCGATCTAGAAAGTCTTTTTTTTTAAAATAAAAATAAAAAGACTTTCTAGACCTGTTGTTTCCTAAGAACAGATCTAGAAAATCTATCTTTTAATCCTTTCACATAGGAGGGGCTGATTACATAGCTTTTCCCCACATCCAATAATATAAACTAGATCAACTCATAAAAAGTGTCTCCTTGAGGAAAAAAATATGTAAATATATATTAACTACACATGGGAGATTAAAGACACCAATGAAGGCAATCAAAAATATCTAAAAAGACATCATAAGGTTCTCAAACAAATTCATGAAACTTTATACTTAAAAGACCTATTACATGAAAGGTATTAAAGACCAAAAGTTATTCCATTGGTTAAAAAAATTGAACAAGGCATATTGTTAATACAAAATGAGTAAATTTCCTTCAGCCTTGTAGTCGTGTCTGGATACAGAGCTTGCAGTAAGAACCTATAAATAAAGAAGTGTGTAACATGAGAAAATTATAGCATATACTTATTATCAAAAATAACAATCAGACAAAGCATATGCTATTGTTATTATCACAAATAACAAGAGTCAAATAAGAAAACCATACAGATTGGACAGAATTAATCACAAGGTTATATATGGTATGAAGAAATTATTTCATATTAAAGGAATATTGCTGCATGCATATCAACAATTTCTGTCTTAAAGAAAACAAAGCAGTGCAAATTTCAACAAAAGAAATCACCTGAAAAGAAGAAAGAGAAGCGTACCATTCAGTTTCAGTAATGGTCCCCATTTCCCCTGGGTAAAGGATAGGCAGGAAAGGGGGATTTACACGGGTGTGGACAACCACGTTCCTACATGATGATCGTGGACTATTTATTACATTTATTTAGAATTCAGAAGCAAGTTTGGAAGAAGCTAGTCTTTCTAATAGTTAAGCAAAAGATTATAAATCACATATATCTTCTACTCTGAAGTCTGCATCCAGCGTTGAACTCTTGCAGCCGTAGTAGGTTGTGTTTTGGAACGGAGAAGAGATCATAGTTAAGTTTTGAGATGATTCTGGGATCAACTTTTGAAGCCTGACACCTGCTAAAAGTTTCTGTGGTTGTGCAACAAGGTTGTTGAAGGATGATTGTTAATGCCATGGAAATGTGAATCTAAATCTCAAGATTTTTTAAATATATAAAAGACGGTGGAAGAGTGGAGGTCGATAACATGTTGGAGGAGTATGACTTCTATATGGAAGTATATATTATGTTCTCAATTGGCAGTTAGATGCTGATATAATATTTTATGCGTTTTTCTCTTTTGCCACTGAAAATACTACATTATATTTTTTTTGTTCTTTTTTAGCCAAAAAAACTTCATTATCAATATATAAGAAAACAAAAGGAGTTAACCAACTCCTTGATCATAGAATCAGAATTCACAATAGAAATTAAGGAAGTGGGATAGGAGATATCCCTATAGAAAAAAACCTATCCCTCTAAAACTCTTTAGGCTCTATGAAGTTATCTCCTAGCCTAAACTTCTATTGGGACCAATTGAAATGTTTGGGGAAAAAAAGCATTGATGATCATCGTTAATCAAGATCTTCATTTTCTTTCTTAGAATAAAACATTGATAGAATCACTTAAACTAGGGATAACGACTTACAACATATCAAAAGCAATATTAAAATATAACTACTACAAAAGATGCAAACATCTAAACAAAAACAAATTCTGTTTGAGCAACCCACTACATTCAGCTTCATAGAAAATAGCCAACAACTACAGGTAACAACAAAATGATTTTCATCACAATCATGAAAAATTAAGAAAAAAAATCCTACTAAATAATAAATAAAATAGACTAATTCTAGCTAGGCATTTAATCATACACTTTTTAAGTTGATTTTCATCTTTTACGTGTTGAGGATGTTTCAATAAAAATAAATATGTAAATAGGATGACCCAATAATTATTTGACAAAATGTCTTGGTAAAAGATAGTTTATAAAATATAAGCAAATCTTTATGTAAATGTGAACTAAATGTTTCACTTACCATGTTAGTCCTCATATTCAAAATCTTCAATGCGCCCCAACACAATAGCTCATCATTTTATCATGGGTCATGTCAGAGAACTTGTTCAGTCCAAACAAGGGGCTGTCCTCCACAAGGTCTCCCAAATCTTCCCTCCAGAATGTCATGGTCTCGTGATGGCAATGTATGACATTGTCTTTGAACACCTTGAATGACTTAGGTTTCTCATCAGGAAGCTTCGAAAAACTTTGTAGCATCTTATCCATCTCTCATACAAATTCCACAAACTCTCATCTGATGACAAATCCTTCTTATCATAAACAAAGGAGATGGGCACACTGAAAACCAATGCCAATGATAAGGCAACCAGCATGTTAACAACTAAATGAAGACTGAAATTTTTATAAAAATAAAAGAACTACCAAAGGATAGAGCAACTAATGCCTTCCTCTCTAAACATCTCCCCCACTCTTACTCCAATCAAGAACCACCTCCTCCCCCATATCCACCTCCATTTGCCTTCCACATCCTCCCTCACCGCCACCTAAACTCCCAACCATAGGGTCATTGCTCCAAAAGACTGAACTAGATATTGTCACTACAAATTCCAATGCATAAACAATCAGACCAGATTAAAGGAGACTCACCTTGAAAGTAATATAAGAAAGTCCTTCAAAAGTTCCAAATGCCATAATATGTCCTATATTTCATTTAGAGATTTTGGTCCAAATGCACTCCTTTTTAATAACTTAGATTTGAATGAATTAAGCAGAGCACAAACTCATTGACAAGAGTTTAAAATAAAATCCATTTGCTAACCTCTTTTATCTTGTCCATTATGAGCTGGTATATGGAAAGAAGATTGTAACATTCAAGCCTTTCAAGATTGTCAAATTAATTCTGAGCTGTAAGGTTCACCATGAAGTCCAATTAAATAAGTTTAGAACTAGCTGGACAGCAGATTGACAGACATTTATTAAAAAAGGGAAAAAATTGTCGAGATAGAACCTACAAGTGCCAACATCTTCATATCATAATATTGCAAATAAAACAATGAAAATACATACCCAAGTAATGCATCAGTTTTGCAAATTTTTATCTTTTTTCCTATCAGCTACAAAACAAAACAAGCTAACTTAGAGCAAATGGGATGAGAGTAAAATCAAGAGCTAAATTCTATAGGTTATAATCAGTCATATTTAAAAAATGATATAGTTTGATATAATTCATTATCGCTAGCTTGTTAATGAGTGAATATCACTCAACCCTTAATATGGCACCACCTGATCTGTCACAAAAATAAGAAGTGCCATTCCAACAAATCATAAGGTGCTCTATATTCTCATAATTTAAAGGACAATAGCTCATAATTTGAGTATTGCCATGCCTTTCACAGAGAAAGCAAAGAATAATACTACTTTGAGATTGTTTCAACAATTAATTACTTTTTTATAAAAAAGGTTACATAACAAAATGATAACCAGCTAATTAACTCACAAGACAGTTGATAATAAAATCACATCTAACATTGCATAAAGTAATTACCTCTGGTTCCTTCATGAAGGCAACACGAAGTGGTGTTTTTCTGAGGCCTTCCCCTGTTTATATCTTTCCCAAGACCAAGCAACAGAACTTTCGCAGTATCCTCAATGACAGTTGAATTCACCTCCTCCTCTAAACCCAATTTAGCACAACCATTTTTCACAATGTTCTCAAGCTTAACATTGAAATGACCCTTATCCAAACGGCCCATTGAAGACCACAAACGACACGACCTGCAAATCCTAGATGCAGCCAAATCAATCCCCTCCCAAACTTCAGATTCAGGCAGCAAACCCTGAATCAGTCGACGGGATTTCAGACATGACTTAATGGGCAATAAAAAAATAACAAAAACGAATCCAAAATTTCTTGATATGAGAGAAAACAAATCTCAGGCCCAACTCACAGCAAAATGATGAGAATGGGGATGAAGTGGGAATAAGTTCAAATAGATCAAACAAATTCTAGTATAGCTGTAACCAGAAACCAAAAAGATAACAAATAGAAGAAGGTATAAAATGATAGAGTAAACGAAATTATAGCCCAAAACCCTAGCAAAATATATGGGACGTTGTCTTTAGCTCGTACCTGAAGATTAAGGTTTAAAGATGTAGCCCTTACAAGAATTAAAGCCCTAGAATGCAACGATTCAAAATAGATAGAAGCAGATGCCCAGGGACGGTAAAATACGATAGTAGAAGAGGCCTTTGTGCGTAGGTATCGAGGACTGGAGGAAGAGGAGCCAAGCGCAGCCGCCGAAGAAAGTAAGACGCTGAGGAGACCGTAATGCTGAGGGTGGAGAGGAGAAAGGTCGCCCACGAGAGCATGGCAATAAGGGTGGAGATGAGATGATGCGAGAAGAGAGATGAGTGGAAGCACACGATGACGACAAAAAAAATTCTTTTATTTTACTTTATCCTATTGAATCTGGTTTTAAACCCATCGATCCAGAAAATTATTTCTAGATTGGTCTGTTTGATAACCGATCTAAAAAGTTTAAAATCTAAAGAATTAATTACAAAATTGCCACCGGTCATATTTTCTAGATCGGTCATTTTTAACCGATCTAAAATTACGATGTAAAATATGTTTTTTCTACTAGTGAAACAACCGGAGATTGGAAGGAAGATATCCAAGGAGTGCAAGAGAACTCAAGTGAAGAAATCCAGGAAGAATGAGTATAAGATTAGTTTGTAAGATTTCTCATGGTGTTCACAAAGTAAAAGGCTTTGATCTTACACCCACTGGTTTTAAATAAGTGTTTTTCAACTATCCTATGCTAACTTATGATAAATTTGAAAATACTCACTGACAGACGAACTTTGAACTGTTAAACTTCATAAGTTTCTTTGAAAATTTGAACTTTGATAACTGAAATTATAAGTTACAGAGATGTTATCTCTAACAAACGAATTTCATCCTATTGAAATTTTGAATTTTGAGTCAAGCATAATTTGTGAAAAATGAAAAATTTTTCTAAAACTATGCCCAAGTTCATTTGAAACTAGAATACAAAAAGAGTTCAAAGTCAGTCCCTCTGATAGATGAACTTTGATTTTGAAAATTCAAACTTTGGAATGAAAATGTATAAGTTTGATTAGATGTCCCTCTGACAGACAAACTTCTACTTTGCAAATTCAAACTTTGGAATGAAAATGTATAAGTCTGATAAGAGGTCTCTCTAATTGACAAACTTTAAAGGCTCAAAATTTGAATTTCAAAAAGAAGAACTTTTAAGCCATATTAAGTTGTCCACTGACAGACAAATTTTGGATCTCTAAAATTTGAATTTTTAGTGCACTGTAGCAATATGAGACAACTGTTCACACTTAATAGAAGCACTTTAAACTTGAAAATTTAGATGTTCTAATATGGAAAATATTTTTCAGGATCAAAATTCAAATTTTACCTTTAAACAGACGAACTTTGGAGTTCAACGTTAAAGTCTTTAACTTATGGTCTCTACGAAATTTGTGAGTTGACATACCAAAATTTGAACTTTGGATATAGAAGCATTAAATGCGGTTGGTGTATGATTAGTTTTGCAGGGTAACCATAGGATAATATCTCAAACAGCTAGATCTTGTCTCTAACATATAGTTAAGACATAAATCTATAAATAGAACTTCATTCAAAGTTAAGAAAAATAATTTTATGTTGTATATACTGAAACTTTACCAAAATCATTAGACAAAGCCTTCTACTCTCTCACACTTCATTTATTGCACCTCAACTGTCATATATACTCTATATTAGAGAGTTTTTCTTATTGTAAATAATCTTATCTTCATATGAAAGAAAGATTTTTTTGTAAGGGGATTTCACAAGAAATTTAGGAAACACTTTGCTAGAGTGCAGAGTGAGAATATGTAAGTTCTTAGAACAGAGCACAAGGTTGTATTGTGGCATTGTAAGGAGCCCACTGAATTCTTGCAATATAGTAGAAAATTTCAAGTGGTAGCTTGAAGACTAGACGTAGGTTAAGAGGAAGGGACCAAGCCCACTGAATTCTTCCTTTTCTCTACCTTGCTTACTGCCCTATTATATTCTACACTCTGTTTTTTTGCAACTTTTGCTTTCACTGCTCTTGTATAATTTTGAAGAAAATTTCAAACTTCCCAATTCACCCTCCTCTTGGGAAGCCAGCAGACCTAACACATACTGGCCAAAACTCATAACGCAAGGGGAGAACAGGAAATTTTTTTGCAACTTACTTTATACTCATGAAATCTTGTTTTCTCAAAACCTTTACATGCTTTCTCAAAATTTCTTACAAAGAAACTCTTCCTTCATCAAACTCTTAGCTTGGCCAAAACTCTAAGGGAATGGGAGGAAGAAGAAGTCTCAAATAACCTACCTCAAACTTGTTGAATCAAGTGTTTCAATGATTCTAAACAACTAGAGCTTGGAAGGATGATACCAAAGGAGTATAAGAATAGACAAGTGAAGAAATCCATGAAGAAATATGTGAAGAATTAGACATTAGGATTTCTTACAATGTACATAAGGGTCAAAGGCTTTGATTTTCACTTGCTCGAACTCCCATTGTGTTCAAATATGTGTTTTTTAGTTATCCTGGGTTAACATATGTTAGATTTGAAAAACACTGACTAACAAATTAACTTTGAATTGATAAACCTTATATATTTTGTGTAAAATTCGAACTTTGCTAACTGAAATTTTGAAGTTCTAGAGATATCAGCTATGACAGACAAATTTAAGGTGTTGAAATTTGAATTTCGAGTCAAGCATAGTTAATGGAAAGTGCAAAACTCATCTGATGTCATGATAACATTTGTCTAATATTGAAGAGGAAAAGAAGTTTAAAAGATAGTCCCTCTGACAGACAAATTTTGAATCTCAAAATTTGAATTTTAAAGTGAAGACTTGTAAGTCTGCTCGGAGGTGTCTCTAATAGATGAATTTTGAAAGTGCAAAATTTAAATTTCAAAAAATAGAACTCTTGTGCCATGTTGAGCTAAGCTCTGACACACGAATTTTGGGCCTTCAAAATTCAAATTTTGAGAGCACTGAATAAACATGTAACAACTGTTCACATCCAACAGATGCACTTTGGATATGAAAATTTCATATGTTCTAACATAGGATATATTTGACAAAGTCAAAATTCGAATTTTACTCTTGAATAGACGAATTTTGGAAGTTGAACATTAATGACTTCAGCTTATGGCCTTTGCAAAATTTGTCTATTGGAACCCAAAATTCAAATTTCAATGTGTCAGACGCATTAAATACGGTTGGTCAACAGGTAATTTTGTAAAGTAACCATTGGGCAATGTCTGTAACGGCTAGATCTTGTGTCTAACAACTAGTTGAGACACAAATCTATAAATAGAACTTTATTTGAAGTTATGGGCAACAAATCTATGCTAAAAATACCAAAATTCTATTGAAATTTCTAGTCAAAGCCTTTTATTCTCTCACACTTCATTTACTGCACTTCAACTATCTCATTTACTCTATATTAGAGAGCTTTTATTTTGTACAAAATCTTTTCTTCATTTGGAAGAAGAAAATTCTTATAAGGGGTTATCACAAGGGATTTAGGAAACACTTTGTAAGAGTACAAAGCATAAATTTGAAAGCTCTTAGAATGGAGTAACAGCTTATACTATGGCATCGCAAGGAGCCCACTGAATTCTTGAAAGATAGTGAAAAATCTCAAGTGATGGCTTGAGGACTGGACGTAGGTCAAGTGGAATAGACCGAACCAGGATAAATCTGTGTCCTTTCCTCCTTTACCTTGTAACTATTTTTTATATCTTTTACTCTATTTTCTACAACTCTTGCTATCATTGTCTTATCAAAACTTTGCAAAAAAAATTTAAACTTCCCAATTCACCCATCTCTTGGGAAGCCAGTAAACCTAACAACTAGTATTAGAGCTTGGACTCCCAACTGAAGGATCTAACAATCCACGAGAATTCATGGTTGGCTTTGGAGATAATATCCTACCTGAAGGAAACAACACCAATAGACCTCCAGGCTTCAATGGAGAACACTATGGATACTAGAAAATAAGGATTCAGATTTATCTCCAATCCATTGACATAGATATCTGGTCTGTTATCCAGAAAGGAGACTTTGTTTCAATGAAGCTGCAAGATGATGGCAAGTACAAGGAAAAGCCCAGGGAGGAATGGAATGATGAAGATAAAAGAAGAGTCCAACTCAACTATAAAGCTAAACATTTCTTGGTCAGTGCACTCAACTAGGATGAATTTTACAGGGTGTCTCAATATACAACAGCCAAAAGGAATATGGGATACTCTGGAAATTATTCATGAAGGAACAACTGGAGTTAGAGAAAATAAATTGAATTCTTGCACAGGTGAATATGAAAGTTTTAAAATGAAGGAAGGTGTAAACATCAAAGATTTGCAGAAGAGATTCACCCTCATTGTAAATCAACTGAAAAGTCTAAGCAAGGAGTACACACAGCTAGAGAAGATAAAAAAAATCCTTAGAGCTCTCCCTCTTAAATAGCAACCAAAAGTAACGTCCATAGAAGAATCCAGTGGAGAATCAATGGCATTTGTCATAGCTCCTTTTGGCAACTTAGAAGAATATGAGGGCAAGATAAAGGCTTTCAAAGATGCTAGATAAGACAAGAAGAAAAAGGGTCTTGCAATAACTAAAGAAAAATAATGAATATCTTTTCAAAAGCCTCCAAAGGTAAAGATATGTTATTTGCATTGCTAGGAAGTCAACATATTGCACAAGGACAAGCTAGTCTTAGTTATGTTCCTTGTGCAATCAAGGAAAAGAACAAAAATTAAAATTAAAATTTATACATGAGACATTTTGTACATGTAGATGAATATAAGAAGAAAAGTTACAATTCGAAAGCCATTGAATCTTATGTCCAACCCAAATTCATGAAACAAAAACATTATTTGTATTGCTTTCTTATTGTATCACAATCTAGCAGTCCCTTTACCACCTACCACTTATGCAATAAGAAGGGATATATTTCTAGTTCATGTTGGTTAAAGAAAAATGGACTTGGTAGGAAGGTAGAATGAGTTCCTAAAGATACATCTGTACCTAGGGAAAATGCCACTGACAAAAAAGGACCCAAACAAATTTGGGTACCTAAGAAGAAAAACCGAACTTTGTTTTGCAAGTCTGTCTTAGAGCTAGCAAGAGCAACGAATGATATATGGACAGTGCATGCTCAAGACACATGACTAGTGACAAGGAAAAATTCATCACTCTGAGAGACAAGAAAGGAGGAAATATGACCTTTGAAAGTGACCAATATGGCAAAATACATTGGTATCACGGGCAAGAATCCTAAAACATATATAAAAGAGGTGTTATTTGTAGTTGGCCTCAACCACAACCTGCCGAGTGTGAGTCAGACATGTGATAAAGGGAATTGGGTACTGTTTGCCTCAAAGTTCTATTTGGTCATTCGAAAAAGTGATCGCAAGGTTGTCCTCAAAGCTCAAAATGATAGTAACTGCTATACCATTGATCTAGATAAACTTCCTTCTTTAAATTCTGTATGTGTAATTACTTAAGATAATGAAAGTTGGTTGTGGCATAGAAGACTAGCCCATATTAACATGAACAAACTAACCAAATTGATTAAAAATGAATTAGTTATTGGATTACCGAAAATTTCTTTTGAAAAAAATAGAGAATGTGATGTATGGCTCAAGGGGAAACAAACTAAATCATCTTTCAAACCTAAAAATATAATCACCATATCTAAACCACTGCAATTACTGTACATGGACTTTATAGGTCCATCTAGAGTAAAAAGCATCGGTGGAAATTTATATGTGCTTGTAGTTGTAGATGATTATTCCAGATTTACTTGGACTTTGTTTCTTTCCTTTAAAGATGAGACTTTTGATGCATTTGTGACCTTAGCCAAGAAAGCGCAAAATGAAAAAGGTATTTCCATTGTGTCTATCAGGTTTGATCATGGAGGAGAATTCAAAAATTCAAGCTTCCTAGAATATTGTGAAGAGTAAGGAATTGACCACAACTTCTTAGCTCCAAGAACCCCTCAGCAAAATAGAGTGGTGGAGAGGAAGAACAGAATATTGGGAGAAATGGTAACATCGATTCTGAATGAAAAAGAATTTCCTCAATGCTTCTGGGTTGATGCAGTAAACACAACAAGCTACATCATTAATTGAGCCTACATCAAATCAATTATAGGGAGGACACCTTATAAGCTCTACAAAGGAAGGTAATTCTCTTACATCTGCATGTATTTGGATGCGAGTGCTTCATTCACAACAACAAAAAAGAGAATCTGGGTAAGTTTAATGCAAAATCAGACGAAGGTATATTCCTTGGCTATTCTAGTAGAAGTAAAACATATAGAATGTTTCATAAAAAGTCTGGCACAATAGAAGAATCTATGCATGTAGCTTTCATTGAAAATGAAATTGTTTCCAAACATGCTTTAGACGAGGAAGAAATATTCTCCAGCTTTAAGAACTTGAATCTTTTTGAAGAAAATAAAATTGAACCTCCAAAAATATCAAAATTTGCCAATGCAGAGGAAGATATTTAGGAGAAAGATGTTGAATTTGAAAATAATGAAGAAACTTCTCTAGAACCCCTAGAGTTTAGAGATATTAAAGGAATCATCTAGTTGATCAAGTAATTAGGGATGTTTAAGAGAATGTTAGAACCAGAAGACAACTTAGGGATCAAATAAATAACTGTGCTTTTATCTCTCAAATTGAACCTAAGTATACTGAAGAAGTTTTAACTAATGAATATTAGGTATTAGCTATGCAAGATGAGCTTAATCAGTTTGAGCGAAATCAGGTTTGGGATTTAATTCCTAGGCCCAAGGATCACCCAATTATGGGAACTAAATGGGTATTCAGAAATAAACTTGATGAATCAGGAATAATTATTAGAAACAAAGCTAGATTAGTAGTCAAAAAGTACAATCAGGGGGAAGGCATAGATTAAGAGAAAACCTTTGCTGTAGTTGCAAGATTGGAAGCAATAAGAATCCTCTTACACCGTTGATCACTCCCCGCCCTCATCAGTGATCGGATGTCACACTTAGCCTATGCATGCATAACAGACATAATGTTGTATCAAATGGATGTAAAGATTGCTTTTCTAAATGGTTATATCATGGAAGAGGTTTATGTTGATCAACCTCTAGGCTTTGAGGACTCAACAAAACCAAACCATGTTTATAAACTGAAAAAAGCTCTCTACGGCTTAAAACAAGAACCTAGAGCATGGTATGAAAGATTAAGCAATTTCCTAAATGAAAAGGGATTTAACAGAGAAAAAGTTGATACAACATTGTTTACTAAAAAGGAAAATAAAGACTTACTTATTGTGCAAATTAATGTTGATAATATTATATTTGATGCTACTAATGAATCTCTTTGTAAGAATTTCTCTAGGTTGATACAGAGTGAATTTGAGATGTCTATGATAGGTGAGCTCAACTTCTTCCTTGGACTAAAAATCAAATAATGTGATGATAACATCTTCATCAGTCAATCAAAATATCTAAAGGAGTTGCTGAAAAAGTTTGGAATGGAAAACGCCAAATCAATGGGAACTCCTATGGCCACTGCAACAAAACTTGATATGGATGAAGGAGAAAAGCCTTTTAACATAACTCAATATAGGAGAATGATTGGTTCCCTGCTATATCTAACAGCAAGTAGACTTGACATTATCTTCAATGTCTGTATATGTGCAAGGTTCCAATCATGTCCTAAAGAGTCCCATGCAACAACTGTTAAGAGAATCTTCAGATATTTAATTGGAACTTCACATATGGGACTATGGTATCTGAAGGGAAATAGAGAAGAGCTCATAAGATATACTGATGTTGACTTTGCCGGATCCAAAACTAATAGAAAGAGCATAAGTGGAATGTGCTAATTTCTTGGAGGATCCTTGGTTTCATGGTTCAATAAGAAGCAGAATTATGTAGCTCTCTCTACAGCAGAAGCTGAATATATAGCTGCAGACAGTTGTTGTGCTAAAGTCCTTTAGATGAAGTAGCAACTTAAAGATCTTGAGATTGAGATGAAGGAAATATGAATCAAATGTGACAATCAGAGTGCTATCAATATCACAAAGAATCTAGTCATGCATTCAAGGACTAAACACATTGAAATTAGACATCACTTCATTCGGGACCATGTTTTGAAAGAAAACATCAAGTTAGAATTTGTCCATACTAAAGATCAACTTGCAGACATCTTGACAAAACCTCTTGTAGAAGATAGATACTGTAAGATTAGCAGAGAATTGGGAACAACAAATCCCAATGAGCTATAAGTAGGTTCCTAACTATCTTTATTTAAGTTTCTAATGTCAAGCTTTCAAAATCTTTGCTTACTTAAGCTTCAGAGTATGTTTAAGACACTTTGTAGGGACTCCTCATGAGATTAAAGATAAGAAAATTCAAGTTAATGAAGTTAATCAGAACTGCATAGTCAATAGATGCTAAAGTAGAGCTGGAAGTTTGAATTTTTAGACCCTATCTATAGGTTCAGTAATTCAAAATTCGCACTTTGAATGTTATTAGATGAATTTCCATGCTTGATTATGATTTTGAATGAACTGACATGCTTAAAATTCGAACTTAGATACTAAACAAATGCATTTCAATACCTAATATGCTACCACAGTACTCACAAGTTGCTTGAATTTCATCTATTGCTATTAGGAAATTCTAATCTTGAAATGTTGACATGAAAGCTAGCTGTATTCAAATGTTCAACATACAAATTTTAACTACTTGAAATATGGATTTCAAAATTTCTTTACAAAGTCTTAAAATTCGAATGTTTGAATCTCAAAGTTCATCTGTTGAACATCCTTTGCTTGTGTGTCTCACAATGGTTTCTTAAAATTTGAACTTTGGAAATACAACATTCATCCATTGAAGCATGCTTAAATGTTAAGTTTCTATTAGACGAATTTCAAGGATGAAAATTTGTTTGTTAAAATTCTCTTCCTTGTTTGCACCTTGATTGAACTCTCAAAATTCAAACTTTGATGGCATAAAGTTCGTCTGTTGAGAAATATTCTCTAAACCATGCCACTGATAGATGAACTTTAAAGATGAAAATTCATTTGTTAGACAACCTCCTTTGCTTGACAAGCTACGTAAGCTCTTGAAATTAGAATTTTGACCCTCAAAATTAGTCTGTTGAATGGTTACAAAAGTTGAACCGAAGGGTCTCGCTCTAAACAGATGCAACCCTTTTCATCTCTCTCCCAAGTCTATTCACCTTCTCTCTGAATTTCTCATTAATTTTGTTCGTGAATCTTCATTTCTCACCGATTAAACTCTCACTTGCACCTTATAAATCTCTTCCAAGCCTCATTCATCAAGAATCTCTATCAGAAAGGGCAAGGGTTAAGAATCAGAACATTGGAAAAAAAGAGTCCAGGCCCAAGTGATTAGTCAAGTTACAATATGCATATAAGGAGGGTGAATCCAAGAAAAGGAAAGGTGAATCTAGAAAGGGACCACCTTTCAAAAAGCAAAAAACAACACCGAAAGCTAAACCAAAGAAGCTTGTCCTAATTGCTACTACCTCTTCTTCGTCTAGCACTGAGTCTGAGGAATTCCAGTTAACCACTAAGTCTCTGTGTAGCACTGCTTGTAACATCCCAAGAAAACTCAAATATCTAGAAATGTATAGGGAATTTACAAAAATGAGCAGAGACCATTTTGTTTAAAAAAGGGAAAAAAGGTCATTTTTGTTGAATCAAGTGTTTTGATGATTCCAAACCAACTTTCTAAAGCTTGGAGAGAAGATATCAAAGGTGCACAAATGATCTCAAGTGGTGGAATTTAGGAAAAACCAGCACAAGGATAGATGTAGAATCCACAGTCATGTTTAAATTGAGTAAAAGACTTTGAATTGGCAAAAAGATGTTTTTAAACTATGATTCTATGTTAATCCATGGAATATTTGAAAAACACCCACCAACAGATGAAGTTTGAAACATTTATACTGATATGCTGTTTTGAAAATTCGAACTTTGGCTTTGGAAATTTGAATTTCGCTTTGAAAATGAATAAGTCTGAAAAGAGCCTTCTCTAACAGATGAACTTTGACTTGAGAAATTTGAATTTTGATGCTTGTCTGAAAAGGGCTTTCTCTAACAGATGAACTTTGGCTTTTGAAAATACGAATTTAAGACAAAATACATCTGTGTCTTCCCTTATCTATTACTGCTTTTACTGATTATTCATTTATACTCTATTTTACTGTCACCTTTGCTTTCCTCGCTTTTTTAAAGTTTTACAGAAAATTTTAATCTTCCTAATTCACCCCCTCTTGGGAAGCCAGCATATTTAACAATTTTTTTCTGGTTGGATGGAAAAAATGAGATAATTATATTTTTACCCCTAAAAAAGTTCAAAAATGACATCCATGTCCCAAAATAAATAAAAATTACGTGGAGAGAAAATAGATAAACCCTTGGGAAAAATTACACTTAATGACCTGAAAGTTTTAGAAATTATAATTTAAACCGGGTCATGGGTAATTTTGTAAATATGTAAAATTACTATCAAAACGAAGCCCTTGATGAGAGAAGTCCAATGGTATATGGCACTGAGGGTTAATGTTCAAAAATAAAGAAATAATCAGTGCTGAGTGTCCAAAAGTAATAGTAAGCTGATAAAGTAAATTATAGGTCCCACCGATGATTAAAAGGTAACCGGGACAAGTTATGTGCCATACATAGATATCATTTGGCACAGGATAATTGTAGAAATATAAAAATAAAATTAGAATAGTTCTGTGGCCCAAAAATGCTAATTTACCATAAAAAGTAGTTTTATCAGTATAGTTAAAAATTATCCGGTTCAAGATATATCTTGACCAGAAAAAATTGAGCAATCTTGGACACTTAAAGCACTCACTCTCTGCATGAAAACTGGGCAGTTTGACTTGGTAAAACTTCCTCAAGAAGTTGTCACTTTTTGACCAAAAAGTAACCTAAGCTTAATTAAGAGTTAATCACGATTAAGCTACATAATTTAGTCTGTTAATCACCCTCTTTCTTCTGCACTTTCACGAGCATTCAATAGCCAAAACAGAGAAATAAGAGAGAAAGAGAGAAAGGAGAAGAGAAAATTCAAGGCAAAAATTGAAACGCTCAATTGGTAAGTTACTTCTCTACTTCAAGCTTGTTAGTTGTAAGGTTTGAAGCATGGTTCATGGATTAGAAATTATTCTCCATTCTCTTAAGGTTTCGTCCAAACCTTGATTTAGCAAGAAAATGAGTTTTCCAACCATCAAATTTAGGGGAAATTCTAGAATACTCATTTAATGCTTGAATATGCAAGTAGTTTGTTGTATAACAAAGTATAGCAATTTTTCTTGAATTCCCCTGATTTTGGATGAGCTACTATTCATGATTAGGGTTGGAATTTAATAAATAGGACCTCAAAAATGGGTTCCCCATCGTCCAAAACCTTAGGAACAAGGGATGATTTCATAAAAAAGCTTAAGATTAAGAAAGTGAAATTTTTAGGTTATTGAAGCTTAATTCGGAATGAACAGTAACTATACCTAGAGATGGAATTTGGTAATTGTGATGCCATATTTGGATTCCTCATGAAAAATTACATGGAATAGAGGTATAATTCATCCTTTTTGAGCTAAGAATGAATTTTTAGTGAATTTTTGAAGAATTAGGGTTTCATGAACATTTTTTGAAGAAAGCCATGGAACCATTAGCTTGAGTAATTGTTTGATGATATATTTAGGTTTGAGAAAGCCTAATAAAGCTTTGAGAAGTGTTATAAGGTCCAAGAAGTGTTGGACAAAGTGTGGGAAGCAAGGAAGTACTATAAGGTAAATAATTCTCTTTACTAACATCACATTGTCATTATTGTTTCTTTGATATTTGACAATATGGCATATGTAGAAAATGTTGATTGGTGATATTTCTATGTTGTTGGCTGAGTTGTATGAGGGCTTTGGAGGCCCAGGATGTATATTTTACAAAATAAAACTCTATCAAAATTCTTATAAAATGTATATGTTTCCAATGTGCCTATGTGATGAACTATGTTTACTTGATGTTTTCATACTCAATGTGATGATATGATGGCATGCATGATATTTATCTACTGAGATTCTTTGAATCTCACCCTCCCACATATTAACCATGATTAGGTAGCAACAATGGCAAGACCTCCAAGGAAGAGAAGGGAAAGGAGAAAGAATTTGGTATTTAAATTGATAAAGCTAGCATTGGCCATGAATTTCGAGCTTTTATATAAATTTGTAAATGTGATGATAAATATGTTTCTCCAAGTTTATGTTCCTTTAAGTCCTAGCTAATGTATGTCATGATATGAAGATGAAATATGGTCATGTGAATATCTTACAATTTTTGTATTGTAAGTATAAGGATACAAATGGTCATTCTGACCACTACCAAATTAATGTGCTACAGTATGGTCTTCTTGATGCATAAAGTATGAATGTTATAGATACTTAAAAACTAGATAGAAATAGATTTCATATGGTCTAAAGATCACTTAATTTGGATGAGTTTACGATTTATAGTGAATTTTCAAACTTAGCCCAGAAAACTGGAATTTCTGAAATTTACCATATGAACAGTAGAAATTCATGAAATTTACTGTGTAAATTGGCTATGTAATTGCTCTAATTGATATTTTTCCATGTAGATAATGTTTTAAGCTATCCACAAAGACTTGAATTACTTTTATATGATTTTTATTGCATTAGTTATGATTTTTTGAAATTCAGTTGGAAAAAAGAAATTTGATTAAATGAATAGTACCCGAAATTTGAAAAATTTTATTATAACATTTGTGTGATTCAAGCTTCTAATTAAGTATAATTGGTCTCTAATGAGGCCCTATACATGGGAAACAGTCCTAAATAGAGGTGTTACACTACCCATATCCTAGGGACATATTTCCAGTTCATGTGCTTTAAAGAAAAATGGACTTGACAGGAAGATTAAATGGATTCCCAAAGGTACATCTGTATTTAGGGAAAAGACAACTGACAGAAAAGGACCCAAGTAGATTTATGTACCTAAAAAGAAAATATGAACTTTGTTTTGCAGGTCTGTCTCAAAGCCAGAAAGAACAATAAATAGTATATGGACAATGTCTGCTCAAGTCACATGACCGGTGATAAGGAGAAGTTCATCACCCTTAGAGACAAGAAAGGAGGAAAGGTGACCTTTGGAGGTGATCAATATGGCAGAATAGTTGGCATTGGTATTGTGGGCAAAAATCCTGAAACATCCATTGAAGAGGTGCTGTTTGTGATTGGCCTCAACCACAATCTGCTAAGTGTAAGCCAAACATGTAACAAAGGAAACTGGGTACTGTTTGACTCAAAGTTCTACCTGGTCATCAGAAAAAGTGATCACAAAGTAATCCTCAAAGCTCAAAGGGATGGTAACTACTATACTATTGATCTTGATGAACTTTCTCCCTTAGATTCTGTTTGCTTGATTAATCAGGATAATGATAGTTGGTTGTGGCATAGAAGATTAGCTCATGTTAATATGAATCAGCTTTCAAAACTGGTTAAAAATGAGTTAGTCACTAGCCTGCCAAAAATTACTTTTGAAAAGGACAAAGAATGTGATGCATGCCTAAGAGGAAAACAAACTAAATCTTCCTTTAAACCCATAAACATAGTCACCACAACAAGACCACTAGAACTACTGCATATGGATTTAATTGGTCCATCTAGGATAAAAAGCATTAGTGGATATCTGTATGTGCTTGTAATTGTGGATGATTACTCTAGATTTACATGGATATTGTTTCTTTCCTCTAAAAGTGATACCTTTGATGCATTTGTAACCTTAGCCAAGAAAGTGTAAAATGAGAAGGGTATTTCCATTGTGTCTATCAAGTCAAATCATGGAGGAGAATTTGAGAACTCATACTTTCTGGAGTATTGTAATGAGCAAGGAATTGATCACAACTTCTCAGCTCCAAGAACTCCTCAACAGAATGGAGTTGTAGAAAGGAAGAGCAGAACAATTGGAGAGATGGCTAGAGCTATACTGAATGAAAAGGAACTTTCTCAAGTATTTTGGTCTAATACAGTGAATACAGCAAGCTACATCATAAATAGAGCCTACATCAAACCAATCCTTGGGAAGACTCGTTACGAGCTGTACAAAGGAAGAAAGCCAAATCTGTCACATCTCCATGTGCTCGGCTGTAAGTGCTTCATCCACAACAATGGAAAGGAGAATCTGGGTAAGTTTGATGTCAAATTTGATGAAGGTATATTTCTGGGATATTCTGGTAAAAGCAAAGCATATATAGTTTTTAATAAAAAGTCTAATTTAGTAGAAGAATTTGTGCATGTAGTATTTATTGAAAATGAAACTGCTTCCAAACATGCTACTGATGAAAATGATCTTGTCTCAAACTTTAAAAAGTTAGATATCTCTGATGAAAGTAAAATTGAACCTCCAAAAATATCTGAATCTATTAATATAGAGGAAGATATTCAGGAGAGAGATTTTGAAGAAGAAAATAATAGGGAAATGTCTCAAGAACTCCTTAGAGCTTGGAGATATCAAAGGAATTATCTTGTTGATCAGGTGATAGGGAATGTTCAAGAGAGAGTTAGAACTAGAAAATAGTTAAGGGATCAAATGATTAACTGTGCTTTCATCTCACAAATTGAACCTAAATGCACTGAGGAAGCCTTAACTGATGAATACTGGATTTTGGCTATGCAAGAAGAGTTAAACTAGTTTGAAAGAAATCAAGTTTGGGATTTAGTGCCTAGACCCAAAAATCATCCTGTCATTGGCCCCAAATGGGTTTTTAGAAATAAACTTGATGAATCAGGATCAATAATCAGAAATAAAGCTAGACTGGTTGCTAAAGGATATAATCAAGAAGAAGGCATTGATTTTGAGGAAACCTTTGCTCCAGTAGCTAGATTAGAAGCAATTAGAATTCTATTAGCATATGCATGCATGAAAAATATTTTGTTGTATCAAATGGAAGTGAAGAGTACTTTTCTACATGGATATATCATGGAAGAGGTTTATGTAGATCAACCTCTAGGTTTTGAGGACTCAACAAAACCAAACCATGTTTATAAACTAAAGAAAGCTCTTTACGGTTTAAAATAAGCGCCTAGAGCATGGTATGAAAGATTAAGCAATTTTCTAACTGAAAAAGGGTTCAATAAAGGAAAAGCATATACAACTTTATTCACTAAGAA
Source organism: Adenanthera pavonina (assembly GCA_026686845.1). Taxonomy (NCBI): domain Eukaryota; kingdom Viridiplantae; phylum Streptophyta; class Magnoliopsida; order Fabales; family Fabaceae; genus Adenanthera; species Adenanthera pavonina. The sequence continues at coordinate 13,375,632 of JAIVEN010000028.1, read as the reverse complement.
AGAAAATAATGATTTACTTATTGTTCAAATCTATGTTGATAATATTATATTTGGTGCTACTAATAAATCTCTTTGTAAGAATTTTTCTAAGCTAATGCAAGGAGAATTCAAAATGTCCATGATGGGTGAACTCAACTTCTTCCTTGGATTGCAAATCAGGCAGTGTGATGATGGTATCTTTCTCAACCAATCCAAGTATCTGAAGGAATTGCTAAAGAAGTTTGGGATGGAAAATACCAGGCCAATGGAAACACCTATGGCTACTACAACTAAACTGGATATGGATAAAAAAGGGAAAATATTTGACATAACCCAGTATAGAAGAATGATTGGATCCCTATTGTACCTAATTGCCAGCAGACCTGACATCATGTTTAGTGTATGTATGTGTGCAAGATTCCAATCATGCCCCAAGGAATCCCATACAACTGCTGTGAAACGTATCTTCAGATATCTTATTGGAACTTCACAGATGGGTCTTTGGTATCCAAAGGCAATGGAGAAGATCTCAAAGGATACACTGATGCTAATTTTGTGGGATCCAACACTAACAGAAAAAGCACAAGTGGAACTTGTCAGTTTCTTGGAGGATCCTTAGTTTCATGGTTTAGCAAGAAGCAAAACAGTGTGGCCTTATCCACAGCAAAGGCTGAGTATGTTGTAGCTAGAAGCTGTTGTGCCCAAAGCATATGGATGAAACAGCAGCTTGAAGATCTTGAGGTTGAGATAAAGGAAATACCAATCATGTGTGACAACCAAAGTGTCATAAGCATCACAAAGAATCCTGTCATGCATTCAAGGACAAAACATATCGAAGTTAGGCACCACTTCATAAGGGGTCATGCTTTGAAAGGAGAAATCAGACTAGAATACATCCCAATAGAGGACCAAGTTGCAGATATCTTGGCAAAGCCTCTATCAGAAGATAGACATTGCAAAATCAGGAGAGAATTAGGTATGGTAAATCCTAATGAACTGTAAGTAAATACCATGTGCAATTCTTTTTTTTTTCAACACTAAATTAATTCTAACTTTAGCATTGGAGTGAATTTAATTTAAGTTGCAGGTGCTCCTCATGAGATTCAATGGGAATAAATAAAAAAAAATGGAGCACACCAGAATGGAACAATCAAAAAGTGAAGAAAATGGCAAAAACTCTGAGTTTCTGGATCCATTCTGTAAGTTTTTAAAGTTGAAATTCGTATCTTAGGTGTGTGTTAGATGAATTTCTTTGATAAATTGTGTTTCTGAACAAGTCAGCTTGGTCAACTTTCGAATTCGGATGCCTAACAGACGAACTTTAGATTGTTATACATTGGAACAGTTCTCGGTAATGCCTCAAAATTCATCTGTTAGACCTTGAAATTTCAAATTTTCAAAAGTAAAAATTTCAAAGTTATGTTTGTCCAACATGATGATTATACAAATGATTATTTCTGAACATATGAATGTTAGAAAATCTTTACAAAGTAGAGAAATTCGAATTTCAGATTCAAAATTAATCTGTTGAAACTTGCTCTTAAAGTTGAATCCTTGAAAGATGAAGTTTAATATGCATAATTCTTCTGTTAGTTGCTGATTTGATTGCTACTTGATATTTACTCTTCAAAATTTGAACTTTGTTGAAACAAAGTTCGTCTATTCATCTTGTGTTGCTTGAACCAAGCCACTGTCAGACGAACTTTCAAAAGAAAATTCATCTATCAGTAAGCTTTGCTGAACGGTTTAACTTTTAACTACTCAAAGTTTGAATTTTAACCCCTTAAAATTCATCTATCAGGAGGTTACTTACGATAAAACCGACGGTTTTCAACTAAACAGACGCAACCCTACTCTTTTCCTCTCTGAGTCTGTTCAAATTCTCTCATCAATGCTCTTAAAATCTGACCAAAAATCCTCATTTCCCACCGTTTAAACTTCTTTTCGCATCCTATAAACCCAATCTCTGCTTCATTCTGAATCATTTATCCACGAAAATGGCAAGAGTAAAGAATCCTGAAGCGGGAAAAGGAGAGGCTCGTCCAAAGAGTTCGGTCAAATCCCAATATATCTCAAAGGAGGGTGAAAAACCGAAGAGAAAAGCTGAATCAAGCAAAGCTACTCCCTCCAAACAATAGAAAACCACACCAAAGGCTGAATCAAAGAAAGCAGGACCCTCTTCCTCGAAGAAAGTAGAACCTTTGGTCCCTATTCCTGCTGCTGCTACTGCTGTTTCTACTTCTTGCTCTAGTACTAAATCTGGAGAATACCAACTCACTACACTGCCATTAAGGAGCACTCCTCAGATTCAGGAAGAATACTCAACCAAGTTGCCAATAAGAAGGTAATCAAGCCTCATTGTGTGAACTTGGAAGATTTTTTGGTCTCTAACAGTTTTGATGCTAGAATATGGATGTTGAGATATAAGAATCTGTTAGATATATTGGAGAGGTATGATGATGAAGTAGTTAAGAGATGGTATGCCTCCTTGAAGTACAACAGTAACAAGAAGAAGTGGGAGGTTAATCTGAGATCAAGAACCATCTAGCTCACAGATGAAACTCTCAATGAAGTGCTGGAAATCCCAGGACAAGATGGCCTCAAGATTGACATCATTGCCTCTGGATATATGGATGAGGTAGATACTGCTGATGAAGAAGGTGGCCCATTTTTGAACTACAAGGAGAGCACAATCCTGAACACTTTGTTCAGAAGAAAGTAGAATAAGCAAATAATAAACTTGCTGAAGCCCACAGACCTCAGTGCTCAAGTGATGATCCTACACTACATAGTGTCTAGGATCATATTCAACAAAGGAGGCAGCTTCAACCTGATCACAAGGGCAGAGGCACATGTGTTGGAAACAATCATGCGTGGAAAGCTTATCAACATGGGACATATCATATTCCAATGCATGATCAAGGCAAGAGATCAGAGGAAGGATTCCACACTCCCCTATGTAGCAATCATTTCCAGAATTTTACAACATGCTAGAATTCAGCACCTTGAGAAGGGGAAAAGGAAACCCATTGAGGTTTTCAAGGAAGAGGAACTTCAAAGAATGGGGATTGAAAGAAATAAATAAAGATGGATTGGGAAGGGAGCAGGAAAATCTGAAGATCTCTTCTTTCTTGAAGGTACCTCCCAACAGCAAGAAGGTACCTTTGAGGCTCCTGCTAGACTTACACCTCAGCCTTCTCTACCTGTCCCATCTTCATCCAAGCCTACTCACATTCCTTCTACTCCCTCCTCTTATACTAAGCCAACCAAGATCACTCAGTTGTATGACAGCTTGTCTACACTTATTCTTAGCATCAGGGATGAGCAAAATGCCAAATTTGCTCATCTGCAAGATCAGATTCACCAGTTGGCAAAGAACATGAAAGTGGTTGCTGATGCCTATTAAGATATTCGAAGTGCCATACCTGCCATATCAGCTCCACCTTAGCTAGGATTCCCTGAGCCTACTCAGACTCCAACTCCTGAGCCTCCGAGTCCTTTTGAGCTACCATCTTCTAATCATGATGATGCTGTAGAAGATACTGAGCCTGCTGGTACAATGAGGACACCAAGTCCTGGTCCTCCCTTGAACTATGATTTGGAAGAAGAAGGACCTCGGGATTCAAGCTCTCATGATCCCATTACTGGAGATGCTCAAGAGTCAATCTTGTCCCAGCAAGAATCTGAGCAAGTAGAAAGACTAGTGGCAGCCATTTCTACTTCACCAATGATAGAGGTTGCCAGCAATGAAGAAAGAAGCATTGTGACTATTGTTGATTTGGAAGATATTGCTCACAATGCTCTCTTGCAAGCTCAGAGAAGAAGGCTCGAAGAAATGTTTCGTTCTGATGATCCTGCTCCTTCATCTCTCACTGCATATGGTCTTTCAGAAGAACAAATGGCTCAATTAGCTCTTTCCAGACAAACAATGCAAGAGCTGCTTGAGGTGTTTGAAGATGAGAATCCAAGCCCTGAGCCTTCTGAGCCTCCTCCATCAGTTAGTCCACATTTGCCTTTTGGTCCTGTGCCCCTCAAAGCCATTCCAGTTTATCAAATCCCTCCTCCGGCTGATTTTGTTCACCTTCCTGATGATACCAAAAAGGGGGAGAAGAGTAAGCAAACTGGCAAGACTACTGCTGAGCCATCTGGAAAGACTTACAGCAAGAAGACCAAGCCAAAGAAGAAGTGATTAGAATTTAGGCTTGTGTCCTCTTGTAGTGCTGTATTGAGTCTCAATTGTTTGTGTTTTGTGTTTGATTTGTGTATTTCGAAGTACTTTGCATAAATTGGTTCCTGTAAAGAAAAATTTGATAAAATGAAAGAATTCCTTGGTTGCAATGATTTGTTCTTATTATTCTCTGAATCTTTTCACATGATCTACTATATATGATATCTTTTGAAATATAATGCATATGTTGAGGGGGAGCTTGTTAAACCAAACCCAAGTACTAATCCAGTTTGTAAGTTGTTTTGTCATCATCAAAAAGGGGGAGAATGTTGAATCAAGAGTTTTGATGGCTCCAAACCAACCTTCAAGAGCTTGGAATAAAGATATCAAAGGTGCCCAAAAAGTTTCAAGTGAAGAAATTCTGGATAAATCTGTGCAAAGATAGATGTAGGGTGTTTAGTAGTGTTTTATTTGAGTAAAAGACTTTGATTTCGTGAAAAGATGTTTTAAAACCTTGATTCTATGTTAAATCATGGAATAATTGAAAAACACCCACCAACAGACAAAGTTTGAAAGGTTAATACTAATCTGTCATAGTGGAAATTCGAACTTTGGCTTTGGAAATTTGAATTTCGCATTGAAACTAAATAAGTCTGAAGAAAGGTTTCTCTGACAGACGAATTTTGACTTGAGAAAATTTGAATTTTGATATGTGTCTAAAAGAAGCTTTCAGTAATAGATGAACTTTGGGTTTTGAAAATTCAAATTTCAGACAAAATGAAACTTATGAAAACTAAAGAAATTCGTCTGAAATTATGTCAAAGTTCATCTGAAACCAAGTTTGGATTGGATTTCAAAATTGCTCACTAACAGACAAACTTTGAACATGAAAAGTTGAATTTCAGAAACTAGACTTACGAGTTTGTTGCAATGATATGTTGACATACGAATGACAGTATTTATAAATTCGAATTTTGAAGTTAGTCTGAAAAGAGGTCTCTCTGATAGATGAACTTTGCCCTTTGAAAATTTAAATTTTGAATAATATGAACTACTGTGCCTTATAGACCAACTACGGATAGATGAATTTTGAAGGCACTGTAGCAAATTGAACATACTGTTCACACTTAACAGAAAAACTTTCTACTTGAAAATTCGTATATCACAACACAGAAACATTTTCCAAATATCAAAATTCAAATTTCACTTAATGACAGACGAACTTTGGGCATTCAACATTGAAGCAGTTAACCTTCGGGTTCTGTGAAATTTGTCTGTTGACTAATCAAAATTCAAATTTCAGTATGTCAGAAGTATTAAATAAGATTGGTTAACGGATAGTTTTTTAGAGTAACCGTTGGATAACTTCTGCAACGGATAGATTTTGTCTCTAATGGATATTTGAGACCTAAATCTATAAATATAATATCATTTGAAGTTGTGGGTAATGATTTTAACTTTGTATATACTGAAACTCTGCCAAATCATCTACTCAAAGTCTCTTACTCTCTTACTTCAATATTTTGTACTCCAACTTTCATATTTACTCTGTTTAAGAGAGTTTAACCTTTGTAAATAATCTTATCTTCATCTGGAAGAAAGATTTTCTTGTGAGGGGATATCACAAGGGATTGGGAAGCACTTTGTAAGAGTGCATAGAGTGAATAAGTGAGCTCCTAAAATAGACCATCAACTTGTATTGAGGCATTTGCAAGAAGCCCACGGAATTCTTGCAAAATAGTGGAAAATCTCAAGTGGTGACTTGGGGACTGGACATAGGTCAAGTTGAGAGACCGAACCAGGATAAATATCTGAGTTTTCTTCTCTTTACTGCAACTTTTCAGTTTATTTACTCATACTCTATTTCACCTTCTATACTTTGCTTTCTTCACTTTCTTGACATTTTGCAGAAAATTTTCAAGCCTCCCAATTCACCCCCCTAGGGAAGCCAACCTAACTAGCACTAAACACCTTGTTCAGGAGAAAAGAAACATGCCATCACTAAGAGTGATAAACCCTCAAACTTAAGCATCCTAGTAAGGATCTTGCACTACATTGTGTCTAGGATCATCTTTAACAAAAGGGGAAGCTTCAACTTGATCACAAGCCCTAAAGCACATGTGATGACTACTCTGATGCTTGGAAAGCTGCTAAATATGGGCTATATCAACTTTCAATGCATGCTCAAGGCCAAGGATAAAAGCAAGGATTCCACATTGCCTTATACATCTATAATCACCAAGATGCTTCAGTATGCCAAAATTCAGCACTTGGAAAAAGGATCAGGCAAGCCTACTGAGGTATTCAAGGAGGAAGAGTTATAACGAATGGTGTTGAAAGATAAGAAGACAGATGGATTAGAAAGGGAGCAGGGAAATTTGAAGACATGTTCTTTAAGGAAGGTTAATCACAATAGCCAGAAGGGACTTTTGATGCTGCTCTATCTATATAACCTTCCCAGATCATTTCTCCTCCACCATAGCCCACTCAACCTCCTCTACCCTCCACCCTTCACTACTTCCCCATGGGCCAAGCCAACAATAACCAGTGAGCTATATGATAGTCTATCTGCTTTCAAGTTAAGCATCAAAGAAGAGCAAAAGGCTAAGTTTGCTTACCTGTAGAATCAGATCACACAATTGGCCAAGAACATGAAAGTGATTGCTGATGTGTACGAAAAAGTTAGAAGTGATCCTACAAAATTTGCCACTCCTGAACCTCCAAGTCCCTTCATGCTAGAATTCCTGAGCAAGCTGCTGAAAATATTGTTACTGAGGCTGCTGGCACTATGGCTACCCCACAGGCCTCTAGTAATGAGACAAGCTCTGGTCCACCCTTAGACTAAGCCTTGAAGGAAGAGGAACCTGAGGTAGAACGCTCTCACGAGCCTATGATGGCAGATGTTGCTTAGGAATCAATCCTGTCATCTCACAAATTTGAGCACATGGAGAAATTAGTAGCAGCCATCACCTCTGTGCCAATCATTCAGGTTGCACTAAATGAGGAAAGAAGCCTAGTTCCCTATGTAAATGCTACTACCATTGCACATAATGCAAATGTGCAAGCTCAAAAGAAAAGGCTTGATGAAATGTTTTCTCTTCCTGCACCTCAATCTTCATCTCCAGATTAGCCAATCTTTAGAGGGAAGTTTAGTAGATAATCTCAGATGCTGAGGAACATCTCCCGGAAACACCAATATCAGTACCACTTCCTCTGATCCTATTCTTAGTGCCATTCATTCCTATCCTTCTTCGTGCTATTCCAGTGTCACAAATTCCTCCTCTTGTTATGCATGTACCAACACCTTGTTGAATCAAGAGTTTTGATGATTCCAAACTAACATCCAAGAGCTTGAATTGAAGATATCAAAGGAGATCAAAGTGCTTCAAGTGAAGAATCTAAAGAGTATTTGCTGCTAGATCTTTTGTAGAATCTTTTGTTTTTAGTTATGATTGGGTAAAAGATTTTGATTTGAAGAAAAGATGTTTTCAAACCTTGATTTTATGTTAAATCTTGACTTATTTGAAAAATACCCACAAACAGACGAAGCTTGAAGGTTTAAACTGAACTGTCATGTTGGAAATTCGAACTTTGCCTTTGGAAAATTGAATTTCGAGCTAAAACTGAATAAGTCTGAAGAGATGTCTCTCTGTCAGACGAATTTTGATTCTCCAAAATTTGAATTTTCATCAAAGATTGAAGGAAGCCTTTTTGTGACAGACGAACTTCACACATTCAAAATTCGAATTTCAGATCAAATGTAGTTTGTGAAAACCAAAGAAATTCGTCTGAAACTGTGTTAAAGTTCATCTGAAATCAAAAAGAAATTGAGTTTGAAAAATGCTCTCTGACAGACAAACTTTGGCTTTCCAATATTCGAATTTTCATATAAGTCTGAAAGGACCTTCTCTGAGACAGACGAACTTTGAGTTTTCAAAATTCGAATTTCAGACAAAACACAACTTGAGAAAATAGAAGAAATTCGTCTGAAACTGTGTTAAAGTTCATCTGAAATCAAGAATAAATTAAGTTTCAAAACTGCTCTTTGACAGACAAACTTTGAATACTAAAATTTGAATTTCAGAAGCTATGTTTTTGAGTCTGTTGAAATGAAACATTGACATACGAATGACAAGTCTAGTAACATTCGAATGTTGAAGCTAGTCTGAAAAAGAGTCTCTCTGACAGACGAATTTCACCCTTTCAAAATTCAAATTTCGAGGAAAGTGATCTACTGTGCCTCTTTGAACGTTCAATGGACAGACGAATTTTGGGCTTCCAAAATTTGAATTTCGAAGGCACTATAGAAAATTGAAAACACTGTTCATTCTTAATAGAAAAACTTTCTTCTTGAAAATTCGTATGTCACAACGTGAAAATATTTTACAAGTTTCAAAATTCGAATTTCACTTCTCGAACAGACGAACTTTGTCTTTCTACATTGGAAGCTTTAACCTTTGTTCCTCTGAAATTTGTCTGTTGACTAACCAAAATTTGAATTTCAGTATGTCAGAAGCATTAAATACAGTTGGTTAATGGATAGTTTTTCAGAGTAACCGTTGGATAACTTCCCCAATGGATAGATTTTATCTCTAACGTACATTTGGGAGCTAAAACTATAAATATAACATCATTTGAAGTTGTGAAGAAAGAAATCAAACTTGAATATACCGAATTTCTGTTGAATCTTCTTCTCAAAAGCTTTTACCCTCTCAACTTCAATATTTATACTTTAACCTTCATATCTACTCTATTCAAGAGAGTTATATCTTTGTAAACAATCTACTCTTCATCTGGAAGATAGATTTACTTGTGAGGGGAAATCACAAGGGGATTGGGAAGCACATTGTAGAAGTGCTTAGAGAGATTGAGAAGGCTCCAAAAACAGAGCATACTCGTTGTACTGTGGCATTAGCAAGAAGCCCATTGAATTCTTACTATATATTGGAAAAATCTCAAGAGTTGTCTTGGGAACTGGATGTAGGTCAAGTGGATAGACCGAACCAGGATAAATCACTGAGTCTTCTTCTCCTTATCTTTACTTTTCAGCTTGCTCTGTTTTATACGTTGCTTCCCTTACATTGTGCTATCTTCACCCATTTCATTTTGTACAGAGAAATTTTAATCTTCCCAATTCACCCCCCCTCTTGGGAGGTCAGACTTGCTAACAAGTGGTATCAGAGCTCGGATTCCCATTCAAAGGATTTTACAGTCCGGGAACAAAGATGGCTGGCTTTGGAGCGAGTATACTTCCTGAAGGGAACAACACTAACAGACCACCAGGCTTCAGTGGAGAGCATTATGGGTACTAGAAGATGAGGATACAGATCTACCTCCAATCAATTGATCTTGACATCTGGTCAGTCATTGAAAAAGATGAGTATACTTCCCAATGACTCTAACTAAAGATGGAAGACACAAAGAGAAGCTAGAAGCAGAGTGGAATAAGGAAGACAGAAGGAGAGTCCTGCTAAATTTCAAAGCAAAGCATTGTTTAGTCAGTGCCCTGAACCAGGATGAATTCTACAGAGTCTCACAATGCTCCATTGCAAAAGAGATGTGGGACACTTTGCAGATTGGACATGAAGGAACAATTGGGGTCAGGGAAAACAGACTAAACACATGCATTGGAGAGTATGAAAGCTTCAGAATGGCTGAAGGAGAAACTGTAAAGGAGCTCCAAAAGAGATTCACTCTCATTGTGAATAAACTGAAGAGCCTGGGAAAGGAGTACACTCAATCTGAAAAAGTAAGAAAGATACTCAGAGCTCTCCCTCTGGAATGGCAGCCCAAGGTGACAACAATAGAGGAAGCCAGAGGAGAATCAATGGCCTCTGTCACAGCTCTTTTCAGCAGCCTTGAGGAGTATGAAGGAAAAATGAAAGCTCTCAAGGAAGCTGTACAGGACAGAAAGAAGAAAGGCCTTGCCCTTAAAACTGCTGAAGAAAAGGAAGAAGAATCTGACGAAGGAGATGAGCTGGATGAAGAAACTCTGACTATGATGGTTAGAAAATTCGGAAGATTCTACAGCAAAAAGAAGAACAAGAGATTCTTCAAGAAAGGAGCTACTGGAGAAAGCAAGAAAGAGGCAAAAGAACCTGTGACTTGCTATGAGTGGAAGAAGCAAGGACACATAAAGTGGGACTGCCCCCAATTCCTCAAGAAGCAAGAAAAAGAAAAGAAAGTTGCTGACAGAGGGAAGAAGAAGAAAGCCTACATCTCATCTATATGGGGCAACAGCTCAGATGAGGAAGAAGAAGATGAGGATGAGATTGCCAACATTTGTCTGATGGCACTTGCTTATGAAGAAGTCACACCCTCATGTAGCAGTGATCAGGAAAAAGAGGTATATGAATCTGAACCTTCCTATTCTGAATTACTCGATGCATTTCATGAGCTTCATGATGAATTCATTAAAATTGCTACAGAACTGAAATTGGCAAAGAAAAAGATAAATAAGCTAGAATCTCAAAGCATAATTTCTGAAATTGCCTCTTTACCTACTACTGAATCTGTTTGCTGCACTTTATGCACTGAACTCAAGCAAACTAATGATTATTTAGTTAAAAGCATGTCTAGGCTCACTAGAGGTAAAGATATGTTGTTTGCCTTGATGGGGAGCCAAAGAATATTACAAGGAAAAGCTGGTCTTGGCTATGATCCATGTGCTGTTAAGGAAAATATTAGGAAGAAAAACCAGAATGCATACGTGAGACATTTTGTGCTGAGAGTAACAGAAAGAAAGATCATATGTCATCTTGCATTGCAACATAGAGTCAACCAAAACATGTAAGACAAAAGTATTATCTGCATTGTTTTCTTCCTGCAACTCAATCTAGCAGTCCCTTCACTACCTGTCATTTCTGTAACAAAAAGGGACATATTTCCAGTTCTTGTGCATTGAAGAAAAATGGACTTGGCAGGAAAGTTGAATGGGTTCCCAAAGTTGCATCTGCATCTAGGGAAAAATCTACTGACCAAAAAGGACCCAAGCAAATTTGGGTACCTAAAAGGAAAACATAAACATTGTTTTGCAGGTCTGTCTCAAAGCTAAGAAAAGCAACAAATGGTATATGGACAGTGCCTGCTCAAGTCACATGACTGGTGATAAGGAGAAGTTCATCACCCTTAGAGACAAGAAAGGAGGAAAGTTGACCTTTAGAGGTGATCAATATGGCAAAGTTGTTGGTATTGGCATTGTGGGAAAAAATCTAGAAACATCCATTGAAGAGGTGCTGTTTGTGATTGGCCTCAACCACAATTTGCTGAGCGTGAGTCAGACCTATGATAAAGGAAATTGGGTTCTGTTTGACTCAAAGTTTTGCCTGGTCATCAGAAAAAGTGATCATAAAGTAATCCTCAAAGCTCAAAGGGATGGTAACTATTATACTATTGATCTTGATGAACTTCCTCCCTTGGATTCTGTATGTTTAATTAGTCAGGATAATGATAGTTGGTTATGGCATAGGAGGTTAGCTCATGTTAACATGAATCAATTGTCTAAACTGATTAAAAATGAGCTAGTAACTGGTTTGCCAAAAATATCTTTTGAAAAGGACAAAGAATGTGATGCATGCATAAGAGGGAAACAAACTAAATCATCTTTTAGATCTAAAAATGTAGTTACCGCAACTAGACCACTTGAATTGCTGCATATGGACTTAATTGGACCATCTAGGGTGAAAAGTCTTGGTGGTAACCTGTATGTGCTTGTAATTGTAGATGATTATTCTAGATTCACTTGGACATTATTTCTTTCCTATAAAAGTGATACCTTTGATGCATTTGTAACCTTAGCTAATAAAGTGAAAAATGAGAAAGGTATTTCGATTGTGTCAATCAGGTCAGATCATGGAGGAGAGTTTGAAAACTCATATTTTCTGGAGTATTGCAATGAGCATGGGACTGACCACAACTTCTCAGCTCCATGGACCCCTCAACAGAATGGGGTAGTAGAAAGGAAGAACATAACTATTGGAGAGATGGCCATGGCTATGCTGAATGAGAAGGAACTCTCTCAAGTACTTTGGGCTGATGCAGTGAATACAGCAAGCTACATCATAAACAGAGCTTACATCAGACCAATCCTTGGGAAGACTCCATACGAGCTTTACAAGGGAAGAAAGCCAAATCTGTCACATCTCCATGTGTTCAGATGCAAATGCTTCATTCACAACAATGGGAAAGAAAATCTGGGTAAGTTTGAAGCCAAATCCGATGAAGTTATATTTCTGGGTTATTCTAGTAGGAGTAAGGCTTATAGGATTTATAATAAAAGATCAAATATAGTAGAAGAATCAGTGCATGTGGTTTTCATTGAAAATGAAACTGTTTCAAAACATGTCACCAATAAGGATGATCTTACTTTTAATTTTGAAAAACTGGGAATTTCTGACAAAAGCAAAACTGAACCTCCAAAGACATCTGAATCTGTTGACACAGAGGAAGATATCCAGGAGCAAGAGTTTGATGAAGAAAATAATGAAGAAACAACTCAAGAACTCCCTAGAGCTTGGAGATATCAAAGGAATTACCCTGTTGATCAAGTAATAGGGAATGTTCAAGAGAAAGTCAAAACCAGAAAACAGTTAAGGGATCAAATGCTCAACTGTGCCTTTATTTCTGAAATTGAACCCAAATGTGCTGAAGAAGCCTTAACTGATGAATACTGGATTATGGCTATGCAAGATGAATTAAATCAATTTGAAAGAAATCAAGTTTGGAATTTAGTACCTAGACCCAAAAATCATCCTGTTATTGGTACCAAATGGGTTTTCAGAAATAAACTTGATGAATCTGGAACAATAATCAGAAATAAAGCTAGATTGGTTGCTAAAGGGTATAATCAGGAAGAAGGTATTGATTTTGAAGAAACCTTTGCACCAGTAGCTAGATTAGAAGCTATAAGAATACTGCTGGCATATGCATGCATGAAAAATATTTTATTATATCAAATGGATGTAAAAAGTGCCTTTCTGAATGGATATATCATGGAAGAAGTTTATGTAGATCAACCTCCAGGTTTTGAGGACTCTACAAAACCAAACCATGTTTATAAACTGAAGAAAGCTCTCTATGGTTTAAAACAAGCCCCTAGAGCATGGTATGAGAGACTAAGCAATTTTCTAACTGATAAGGGGTTTAACAGAGGCAAAATTGACACAACCTTATTGACTAAGAAAGAAAATAAAGATTTACTAATTGTTCAAATCTATGTTGATGATATTATTTTCGGTGCTACTAATGAAGCTCTTTGCAAGAAATTCTCTGAGTTAATGCAGGGAGAATTCGAGATGTCCATGATGGGTGAACTTAACTTCTTCCTTGGACTGCAAATCAGACAGCTTGATGATGGTATCTTTCTCAGTCAATCCAAGTATCTAAAAGAGCTACTAAAGAAGTTTGGAATGGAGAATGCCAAGCCAATGGGAACACCTATGGCACTGCAACCAAACTAGACATGGATGAGAATGGGAAGATATTTGATATTACTCAGTACAGAAGAATGATTGGATCCCTGCTGCACTTAACTGCCAGCAGACCTGGCATTATGTTCAGTGTCTGTATGTGTGCAAGGTTCCAATCAAGTCCCAAAGAAACCCATGTAATGGCTGTAAAAAGAATATTCAGATATCTTATTGGAACATCACAGATGGGTCTGTGGTATCCAAAAGGCAATGGAGAAGATCTCAAAGGATACACTGACGTTGATTTTGCAGGATCCAAAACAGACAGAAAAAGTACAAGTGGAACCTGTCAGTTTCTTGGAGGATCCCTGGTTTCATGGTTCAGTAAAAAGCAAAACAGTGTGGCCTTATCCACTGCAGAAGCTGAGTATGTTGCAGCTGGAAGCTGTTGTGCCCAAGTCATCTGGATGAAGCAGCAGCTTGAAAATCTTGAGGTTAAATTGAAAGAGATTCCAATCATGTGTGACAACCAAAGTGCCATAAATATTACCAAGAATCCTATCATGCATTCAAGGATGAAACATATTGAAGTTAGGCACCACTTCATAAGGGATCACGTTCTGAAAGGAGAAGTCATATTGGAATACATCCCAATAGAGGATCAAGTTGCTGATATACTTACAAAGCCTCTATCAGAAGACAGGCATTGCAAAATAAGAAGAGAATTGGGTATGGTAAATCCCAGTGAACTGTAAGTCATTCTCTTGCAATCTTGTTTTCAAAAGGTTTCATCTTTAAGATAAATTCTAACTTTAGCATCGGAGTGTGTTTAATTTAAGTTGTAGGTGCTCCCCACAAGATTCAATGGTAATAAACTTGAAGATTAGAGCACACCAGAATGGAACAACCAGAAAATGAAGTAAAATGATGAAAATTCTAAGTGCTGGATCCATTCTGTAAGTTTTTGAAGATGAAATTCGTATTTTAATGTGTGTTAGACATATTTTGCTTCATAAACTGTGCTTTTGAAATTGTCAACGTGGTCAACATTCGAATTTCAGTTGACTAACAGATGAACTTCAGCCTGTTAAGCCTTGGAACAGTTCTCGGTGATGCCTCGAAATTCGTCTGTTAAAACTTGGAAGTTCGAATTTTCATAAACAAAAATTTCACAGTTATAATTGTCCATCACTATTATACTAATTTTCACTTCTTAACATACGAATGTTGGGCAACCTGTACAAAAGTTGAAAAAATTGAATTTTTAGCTCAAAATTCGTTTGTTGAATCATGTTCTTCTTGTTGAATGCCTAAAAAGATGAAGTTTTGCTTGCTTAATTCATCTATTAGTTGATGCTTTGTTGGTTGCCTGTTGTTTACTCATCAACATTCGAACTTTGTTGGAACAAAATTCGTCTGTTGTGCTTGTATTGCTTGTTCCAAGCCACTGATAGACGAACTTTCAGAAGAAAATTTATCTGTCAGTAAAGCTTTGCTGTACAGTTTAACTTGTAACTGCCCGAAGTTCAAATTTTGACTGCTCAAAATTTGTCTGTCAGACGGTTACATACGTTAAATCCGACGGTTTTCCAAAGAACAGACTCCACCCTATTTGTAAGTCCTCTGAGTCTATTCTGATCCTCTCTTCAATCCTCTTAAATCCTGTCCAAAAACCGTCACTTCCCACTGATTAAACTTCATTTCGCACCCTATAAACCTATTCTCAGCCACATTCTGCAACATTCAACTGAGAAATGGCGAGAGTCAAGAATCCTGAAGCAGGGAAAGCTGGAGCTTGGCCAAAAAGAGCAGTAAAATCTCAATATGCTACCAAGGAAGGAGAGAAATTAAAGAGAAAGGCCGAACCCAGTAAAGCAACACCTTCCAAACGGCAGAAATCATCATCCAAGGCAGATTCACAGAAAGCAGGACCCTCCTCACTGAAAACTGCAGAACCTTCGATTCTTGTTTCTGCTAATACTGCTGCTGTTCCTTCCTCCTCTTCTACTGAATCTGGAGAGTACCAACTAACTACACTACCACTCTGGAGCACTCCTGAGATTCAAGAAGAATATTCTACCAAGTTTGCCAGCAAAAAGGTAATCAAGCCTCATTATGTGAGTATGGAACAATTCTTAATATCTAATAACTTTGATGCTGGAATATGGTTGTTAAGATACAAGAATCTGTTGGAAATTACTAAAAAATATGACGATGAGGTAGTAAAGACTTGGTATGCCTCTCTTCAATACAACAGCAAGAAAATGAAATGGGAGGTCAACTTGAGATCAAGGACCATTTGGCTTGCTCATGAATCATTCAATGAAGTGCTGGAAATTCCAGGACAAGATGGGCTGAAAATTGACATCACAGCCTCTGGGTATATGGACGAGGCAAGCACAGCTGATAAAGAAGGTGGCTCCTTTCTAAATTACAAAGAGAGCACCATCTTGAACACCTTATTCAGAAGAAGGGAGAATAGGCCAACAATAAATCTGTTGAAGCCCACAGACCTCAGTGTTCAAGTGAGGATCCCGCACTACATAGTGTCTAGGATCATATTCAACAAAGGTGGAAGCTTCAATCTAATAACCAGGGCAGAGGCTCATGTAATGACAGCTATCATACGTGGGAAGCTAATCAATATGGGTCATATCATCCTCCAGCGTATGATAAAGGCTAGGGATCAGAGGAAGGATTCCACACTCCCCTATGCAGCAATTATTTCAAGAATCCTGCAGTATGCTAGGATTCAACACATTGAAAAGGGGAAAGGGAAACTTACAGAGGCATTCAAAGAAGAGGAACTGCAAAGGATGGGTATTGAAAGAGATGAAGGAAGATGGGTTGGAAAGGGAGCAGGGAAATCTGAAGATTTGTTCTTTGTTGTTGATGCTTCCCTTCAACAAGAAGGCACTTCTGAGGTCCCTGGCAGATCTGTACCTCAGCCTTCTCAGCCAATTCCATCTCCCTCCAGGCTTACTCACCCTCCTTCCACTCCCTCCTCACGGGCCAAGCCAACCAAGATCACTGAGTTGTTTGACAGTTTGTCAACACTCATTCTCAGCATTCGGGATGAGCAAAATGTCAAATTTGCTCACCTGCAAGATCAGATCCATCAGTTGGCTGTGAATATGAAAGTGGTGGCTGATGCTTATGAAGAAATAAGAAATACAATTCCTACCACTTCAGCTCCACCTCAGCCTGGTGTCCCTGAGCCTACTCTGTCTTTATCCCCTGTACCTCCAAGTCCATTTGAAATGGCTTCTCCTGTTTATGGCGTTGAGGCACAAGAATCTAAACCAGCTGGTGCAGAAAGAACTCCAAAGGCCTCCAGCAATGAGGCAAGTCCTGGTCCTCCCCTGGACTATGGCATAGAGGATGAGGGTCTGGAGGAGTTAAGCCCTCTTGAGCCTAGTGAAGCAGTTGCTCAAGACTCTATTCTTTCCACCCAAGAAACTGAGCAAGTTGAGCAACTAGTGGCATCCATATTTGCTTCACCATTTCTGCAAGCTGCACTCAATGAGGAAAGGAGCATTGTGCCTGTCATTGATTTTGAAGCTATTGCTCACAATGCTCTACTGCAAGCTCAAAGGAGAAGGCTTGAAGAAATGTTTCCTCCTGCTGAGCCAGCCTCTCATTCTCTTGCTGCTTATGGGCTTTCAGAGGAACAAAGAGCTCGACTAGCTCTTTCCAGGTAGGAAATGCAAGAGTTGCTTGAGGTCTCTGATGATGATGGTGATGAAGAACCTAGCCCCGAGCTTGCTGAGCCTCCAGCACCAGTTCAGCCAGAGATTCCTTTTGCTCCTGTCCCTCTTTGTGCTGTTCCTATCTCTCAGATTCCTCCTCCAATGGACTTTGTTGGGCTTTCTGATGATGCCAAAAAGGGGGAGAAGATAAAGCAAACTGGGACTAAGCAAGCTGGAAAATCTGCTGAGCCATCCGGGAAAGAAAAGTCATACAGCAAGAAGACTAAGCCAAAGAAGAAGTGATTGATTAGGACTTAGGCTGAATCTTCCTGTTGTATTTTGTTGTGATTGCTTGCATCTTGTTTTTCTTTTGATGATTATTCTTTATGTTTTGAGAACTGATCTTCGATTGAAGTATGTATTGCAACCATTGATTAAATGAATGAACTTCTTAGTTGCAATGTTTTGTGCCTTGAATCTCTTCACTTAATCTGTTGGATATGATATCTTATGCATATATTGAGGGCGAGCTTGTGAAAGCAAACCCAAGTACTAATCCAGTCTGTGAGTTATTTTGTCATCATCAAAAAGGGGGAGAATATTGAATCAAGAGTTTTGATGATTCCAAACTAACATCCAAGAGCTTGGATTGAAGATATCAAAGGAGATCAAAGTGCTTCAAGTGAAGAATTTTCTGAGTATTTGCTGCTAGATCTTTTGTAGAATCTTTTATTTTTAGTTATGATTGGGTAAAAGATTTTGATTTGAAGAAAATATGTTTTCAAACCTTAATTTTATGTTAAATCTTGACTTATTTGAAAAATAGCCACAAAAAGACGAAGCTTGAAGATTTAAACTGAACTGTCATGTTGGAAATTCGAACTTTGCCTTTGGAAAATCGAATTTCGAGCTAAAACTGAATAAGTCTGAAGAGATGTCTCTTTGTCAGATGAATTTTGATTCTCCAAAATTTGAATTTTCATCAAAGATTGAAAGAAGCCTTTTTGTGACAGACGAACTTCACACATTCAAAATTCGAATTTCAGATAAAATGCAGTTTGTGAAAACCAAAGAAATTCGTCTGAAACTGTGTTAAAGTTCATCTGAAATCAAGAAGAAATTGAGTTTGAAAAATGCTCTCTGACAGACAAACTTTGGCTTTCCAATATTCGAATTTTCATATATGTCTGAAAGGACCTTCTCTGAGACAGACGAACTTTGAGTTTTCAAAATTCGAATTTCAGACAAAACACAACTTGAGAAAATAGAAGAAATTCGTCTGAAACTGTGTTAAAGTTCATTTGAAATCAAGCATAAATTAAGTTTCAAAACTGCTCTCTGACAGATGAACTTTGAATACTAAGATTTGAATTTCAGAAGCTATGTTTTTGAGTCTGTTGAAATGAAACATTGACATACAAATGACAAGTCTAGTAACATTCGAATGTTGAAGCTAGTCTGAAAAAGAGTCTCTCTGACAGACGAATTTCACCCTTTCAAAATTCAAATTTCGAGGAAAGTGATCTACTGTGCCTCTTTGAACGTTCAATGGACAGACGAATTTTGGTCTTCCAAAATTCGAATTTCGAGGGCACTGTAGAAAATTGAAAACACTGTTCATTCTTAACAGAAAAACTTTCTTCTTGAAAATTCGTATGTCACAATGTGAAAACATTTTACAAGTTTCAAAATTCAAATTTCACTTCTCGAACAGACGAACTTTGTCTTTCTACATTGGAAGCTTTAACCCTCGGTTCCTTCGAAATTTGTCTGTTGACTGACCAAAATTTGAATTTCAGTATGTCAGAAGCATTAAATGCGGTTGGTTAACGGATAGTTTTTCAGAGTAACCGTTGGATAACTTCCCCAACGGATAGATTTTATCTCTAACGTACATTTGAGAGCTAAAACTATAAATATAACATCATTTGAAGTTGTGAAGAAAGAAATCAAACTTGAATATACCGAATTTCTGCTGAATCTTCTTCTCAAAAGCTTTTACCCTCTCAACTTCAATATTTGTACTTTAACCTTCATATCTACTCTATTCATGAGAGTTATATCGTTGTAAACAATCTACTCTTCATCTGGAAGATAGATTTACTTGTGAGGGGAAATCACAAGGGGATTGGGAAGCACATTGTAGAAGTGCTTAGAGAGATTGAGAAGGCTCCAAAAATAGAGCATACTCATTGTACTGTGGCATTACCAAGAAGCCTATTGAATTCTTGCTGTATATTGGAAAAATCTCAAGAGTTGTCTTGGGGACTGGATGTAGGTCAAGTGGATAGATCGAACCAGGATAAATCACTGAGTCTTCTTCTCCTTATCTTTACTTTTCAGCTTGCTGTGTTTTATACATTGCTTCCCTTACACTGTGCTATCTTCACCCATTTCATTTTGTGCAGAGAAATTTCAATCTTCCCAATTCACCCCCCTCTTGGTAAGTCAGCCTTGCTAACACACCTGATGATGACAAAAAGGGGGAGAAGAATGCTAAGAAAATTTGGAAGCCTGGAAAGTCTAAGGTTGGGCAATAATGCAAAGGCAAAATGAAGATCAAGCTCAAGCCCAAGAAGAAGTGATTGCTAGATCCTTATGGCTGTTTGTTTCTATTTGTGTTGAAATATTAATCTTGCTTTTGAAATATTTTTCTTCTGTACTCATTCAATCACTGTACTGAACTTTGAATGAATACAATGTGATTCCATATTTTCCTTCTGCTCTTCTATATGAGCTGTACTTATCTTTAAAATTTAATGCATATATTAAGAGGGAGCTTTTAGAAGCAAACCCAAGTACTAATCCAGTTTGCAAGTTGTTTTGTAATCATCAAAAAGGGGTAGAATATTGAATCAAGTGTTTTGATGATTCTAAATAACTAAAGCTTGGAAATATGATATCAAAGGAGTATAAGAATAGACAAATGAAGAAATCCAAGAAGAAAGATGTGAAGAATTAGACTTCTCACAATGTACACAAGGGAAAAGGCTTTGATTTTCACTTCCTCAAACTCTCACTACATTTAAATGTGTTTTTCAGTTATCCTATGTTAACATATGTTAGATTTGAAGAACACTGACTAACAAATGAACTTTGAACTGATAGACCTTATATATTTTGTTTAAAATTTGAACTTTGCAGATTGAAATTCAAAGTTCCAAAGATATCACCTCTGACAGATGAATTTCAGGTGTTGAAATTTGAATTTCAAGTCAAGCATAGTTAGTAGAAACTGTAAAACTCATATGAAGTGATGACAACATTCATATGATATTCAAGTGAAAAAGGAGTTTAAAAGATAGTCCCTCTGACAGACGAATTTTGAATCTCAAAATTCAAATTTTAAAGTGAAGACTTGTAAGTTTGCTCGGAGGTGTCTCTGATAGACAAATTTTGAAAGTACAAAATTTGAATTTCGAAAGATATAACTCTTGTGCCATGTTGAGCTAAGCTCTGATAGACGAATTTTGGGCTTTCAAAATTTGAAATTTGAGAGCACTGTAGAAATATGAGATAATTGTTCACATCCAACAGATGCATTTTGGATATGAAAATTCATATGTTCTAACATAGGATATATTTGACAAAATAAAAATTCAAATTTCACTCTTGAACAGATGAATTTTGGAAATTCAATGTTAAAGACTTTAGCTTATGGCCTAAGTGAAATTCATTTGTTGGCACCCAAAATTTGAATTTCAGTGTGCCAGATGCATTAATGCGGTTGGTCAACGGATATTTTTGCAGTGTAACCATTGGGTAACATCTCTAATGGCTAGATCTTGTGTCTAACGACTAGTTAAGACATAAATCTATCAATAGAATGTCATTTGAAGTTGTGGGCAACAAATCTATGCTGAAATACCGAAATTCTGCTGAAATTTCTAGTCAAAGCCTTTTACTCTCTCACACTTCATTTACAACACTTCAACTGTCTCATTTACTTTATATTAGGGAGTTTTCATTCTATACAAAATTTTTCTTCATCTGGAAGAAGGATATTCTAATGAGGGAATATCACAAGGGATTTGGTAAATACTTTGTAAGAGTGCAAACTGTAAATTTGAAAGCTCTTAGAATATAGCATCAGCTTGTACTGTGGCATTGCAAGGAACCCATTGAATTCTTGGAAGATAGTGAAAAATCTCAAGTGGTAGCTTGAGGACTAGACATATGTCAAGTCGAGTAGACCAAATAAGGATAAATCTCTGTGTCTTTTCCTCCTATACCTTGCAATTGTCTTTTATATCCTATACTCTGTTTTCTACAACACTTGCTATCACTGTCTTATCACAACTTTGTAGAAAAATTTTAAAATTCCCAATTCACGCCCCTCTTTGGAAGCCAGCAAACTTAACAAAACTACTTGAAATCATAAGTTGGAGGTGGCTAGAACAATTACCTTACACTTGATCTTAGGTGGCTTCAAGTTCTATTCCCTTTCTCCTTCTCTTTTCTCTCTTTGCTCACTTCCTTTCTTGTGCTTTCTTTTTCTATTTTTGCTAATGGAATGTCATTTTGAATAGATAGTATTTTAGTATGGCCTAATCACTAACTAATCAAGCACTTAACACTAATCACCTTTTTTTAGCCAAAATCAAGCCTTCTTCAATAAGTTTTTGGCCAAAAATTCATAACTCACTTAAGAAGTTTTGGGCCAAAAATTTGAGCTGCACATGCACCTAAGAGAGGGGTATTTGAGTGTCCAATACTACTCAATTTTTTTTAGTCCAAATATATCTTGAACCTGTTAATTTTTAACTATATCGATAAAACTGCTTTTTATAGTATTTTAGTATTTTTGGGCTACAGGACTATTCCATATTTTTACTTTTGTCTCCTTAATTATCCTGTCCAAAAATGGTATCTATGTGAGGCCCATATTCTATCCCGATTACCTTTTAACTGTCCGTGGGGCCCACAATTTATTTTATCAGTATTAAGTTACTTTTGGACACTTGACACTAATTATTTTTTTATCCTTAATCATTAACCCTCACTGCCATATATCGTTAAACTTCTCTCGTCGAGAGCTTCATTCTAACAGTAATTTTGTATATTTACAAAGTTATCGCTGATCCACGGTTAAATTATAACTTCTGAAACTTTCAAGTCATTAGATGCAGTTTTCCTTATGTTGAATCAAGAGTTTTAATGATTCCAAACCAACACTCAAGAGCTCGGATTAAAGATATCAAAGGAGATCAAAGTTGTTTTAAGTGAAGATTTTCTGAGTATTTGCTAATAGATCCTGTGTAGGATCTTTAGTTTTAGTTGTGATTAGGTAAAAGATTTTGATTTGAGAAAAAGATGTTTTCAAACCTTGATTTTGTGTTAAATCTTGACTTATTTGAAAAACACCCACAAACAGACGTAGTTTGAAAGTTTAAACTTAACTGTCAAGTTGGAAATTCAAACTTTGCCTTAGGAAATTCGAATTTCGAGCTAAAACTGAATAAGTCTGAAGAGATGGCTCTTTGTCAGACGAATTTTGATTGTTCAACATTCGAATTTTCATCTAAGTCTGAGAGAAGTTTCCTTGAAACAGACAAACTTTGGTTCTTCAAAATTTGAATTTCAGACAAAACAAAATTTGAGAAAATAGAAGAAATTCGTCTGAAACTGTGTTAAAGTTCATCTGAGATCAAGAATGATTTAAGTTTCAAAACTGCTCTCTGATAGACGAACTTTGAACATTAAAATTCGAATTTTAGAAGCTAAGTTCTTGAGTTTGTTGAAGTGAAACATTGAGATACGAATGATGTGAACTTGCAACATTCGAATGATAAAGTTAGTCTGAAAAGAGTCTCTCTGACAGATGAACTTCACTCTTCAACATTCAAATTTCGAAGAAAATGAACTACTGTGCCTCCTTTTCACGTACTGGGAACAGACGAATTTTGGGCTTCCAAAATTCGAATTTCAAGGGCACTGTAGCAAATTGAAAACACTGTTCACACTTAACCGAAAAACTTTCTTCTTGAAAATTCGTATGTCACATTGTGAAAATGTTCTACAAGTTTCAAAATTTGAATTTCACTTCATGAACAGACGAACTTCGTGCTATAATGTTGAAAGCTCTAACCTTCGGTTCCTTCGAAATTCGTCTGTTGACCAACCAAAATTCAAATTTCAGTATGTCAGAAGCATTAAGTGCGGTTGGTTAACGGATAGTTTTTCAGAGTAACCGTTGGATAACTTCTCTAACGGATAGATTAAAGTCTCTAACGGACATTTGAGACCTAAATATATAAATACAACAACATTTGAAGTTGTGGGTAATGAATCTAACTTGTATGTAACGAATTTCTGTCAAAACTTCTTCTCAAGAGCTTTTACCCTCTCAACTTCAATATTTGTACTTTAACCTTCAAATCTACTCTATTCAAGAGAGTTATTTCTTTATAAACAATCTACTCTTCATCTGTAAGATAGATTTACTTGTGAGGGGAAATCACAAGGGGATTGGGAAGCACATTGTGAGAGTGCTTAGAGTGTTTGAGAGAGCTCCAGAAACAGAGCATACTCATGTACTGTGGCATTAGCAAGAAGCCCGTTGAATTCTTGCTGTATAGTGGATAAATCTCAAGAGTTGTCTTGGGGACTGGAAGTAGGTCAAGTGAATAGACCGAACCAGAATAAATCACTGAGTTTTCTTCTCCTTATCTTTACTTTTCAGTTGGCTCTGTTTTATAAGTTGCCTTCATTACACTGTGCTATCTTCACTCATTTCAGTTTGTGCAGAAAAATTTCAATCTTCCCAATTCACCCTCCTCTTGGGAAGTCAGCTTTGCTAACACCTTAAAGACTGTTACACTCTCATTTCACGTGATTTTTATTACCTTGGGACATGGATGTTATTTTTATAATTCTTTAGGGGCAAAAACATAATTTCTCATTTTTGTCCAACCACGGAAAAATGACCTCTCGGCCTTATTTAGTGCAAAACGGTGTCTGCCCATTTTTGCAAATTTTCTATGAATTTCTAGATACTATAGCTTTCTTGGGATGTTACATTAAACAACAAAAAGTCTATACAATACACGTGTTCTTCAGCAATGGTCACAATGGCCATTTACATCCTTTAACTTTACAAAATACATACTAATATTTATATACATGGCCATTTATTGCCCCAACTTTACATGTTTCATTACATTGGACCTAAAGGGACATAATTACATGCAAGTACAATATCAAAATCATATACATTACTTTTACAAGATATTCCAAAGAAAATACTAAGGAAAGCAAGTTCATTTTAATTGACAACTTCCTTCTTCTTTCCTTTTGCCTCGTAGGAAGCTTTACCATAACTTAGACCTTTAAAATTTGAACATTTGGAAAGGATTGAGATTAAACGAATCTTAGTAGCAACTACCGTACATGCTCACATATCATCATATATAGCAAAATATCATGGAAAATGCATCAAGCTTTCAATTAAAGACATTTGTGCACAAAAAGTTCATAAAAGTTTGGGCAGAATTTCCCCTTGTATTTTGAGCCTTTCTAGGGTGAAATGCCCTTCATACAACATAGTTAACCAATCAATTTGTCACAAAATATAATTTCAACCAACAATTGCATCATTTAAGCAAATTGGCATCAATAACAATATATAAGCAAAGTAAGGTAAGTTGAAAACCTTGAACCTTGCTAATGGTTTCATGACTTAGTGAACACTTTCTTTAGTCTTTTAACACTCCTTTGGATCCTAATGCATCATAAAATAGGGATATTAGTCACTGATTCTTGGGTCACTATCACAAAGTGTGCAACAAAAACCCTAAATTTCCAACTTGATTTCCACTTGGCCTTACTTGTACAACACACTTGTTTTTACATAACTTGGATTCAAGGAGTCCATTTTTGGAGTAAAAATCATAAAATTATCTTCCTATTTTTAAACCCTAAATCACAGAAAAATGAGAAAAATTGTAGAAAAACAACAATTTATCAAACTTTGAAGCCAATGTCGTAACCTTGCACCTTGTGATCTATATTTCACTTTCCATGGATTAGTTTCTTCATAGACTCACTTTCTCTCTCTTCTTTCTCTCTCTAGGCACCCTTAACAGTGTGCATAGAAGAGAAAATTAGCCATGAAACCTCACACAAGCACTTAGAAACACTATAAGATAGTCTTAAAATGTTACCTTAGTGTTTTAGCTTCCAAACTTTGGCTTCTTGTCTTCTCCCTTTCCTCATGGTTTTCATAGTTCCTCCCTCTTCTTGCTCTTTGTTTCATCCTGCTAAATGAAGAAGATGAAGGCATAAAAGAATATAATATAATTAAGTAATTAACTTTTGTAAATTTTATCTTTTACTTTTTTGCCTTTCTTTTGTAAAAAGCTTTTGAATTAATTCCTTTTGTGTCCAAGAAGCCTCTTTCATGCCATTTGTACTCAGGTTTGGCCAAAAATTGCTGCATAAACTTTAATGGACCAATATACCATTTTCCGATTAAATTTACCCATATTTATTAAGTATTTTTTTTGCCAAAATTGTCACTAAATTGATACAGGATTATCCAACAATTACATTTAGTCCAAAATCATTAGCTTATCCTAAAATATATTTTAGCAAGGCCCCTTAATTTTTTTTAAATTAATACTACCTTTACTTGCAATCTAAATTGACTTTTATTGGGTAAAATATTAATATTAAACCCTAATTGCCCAATAAATATTATTTTGATGTTAATGAATTTCACACTATATTCCATTGGGCTTAACTTATTGAAAGCTTCATTTTGACTATAATTTTTTTATGTTTTAAAAATTACCTTTGACTCGAGATAAATTTATAATTTTTTAAAACTTTCGAGTCATTAGGTATAATTTTCAACCTTTATTTCACTTTTTTTCCATGTTAATTTGCCTCTTAAGGGACTAATTTGAAATAAATTTTATTTCTTGGGGTAATCATATTAATCCATACTTCACAGGGATCATTTTGCAAGGAATTTTTTTGGGGCAAAATTATAATTTTTCTCTTTTTAGTTCTAACTGTGAAATTTATTCTTTTTGCCATTTTCTATCTATATTAATGTATGCCAGATTTTTCCAAATCTTTCTACATATTGAAATATTTCCCTTTTTATTCATTTTTGGAATTTTAATCTGCTAGGGACCTACTGGCCTAATTCTAGCAAAGAGTTAAACTTGTTAAATTACCATTTTACCCTTAATATTAATCCTAATTAATTTATGCTTCCTCTATGTGTCTTATGATATCTAGAAAATATTTGGGATATTACAATAATGGTTTTGTAGTTAAGGATGATATGTTAGGCCTTGTGATTAAAGAAGGCATAAAACAAGAATAAAGGAAATTCTTGGTTATTAATGGGATTAAGGAAAATTTATAATATTGGAATTGATTTTCTAAATTATTATTTGGCCTTAGAAATATTTATTGAATTTTATGAGAAAGTTATTAAGCCAAAGAATTATGTTAGGCCAAAAAATTATTTATTGAAGTTATTTAACCATAAATGGGCTAGTATGTTATTGGGCCATGATAATTGGGCCTTACTATTCCAACGTAGGAAAGCCCAAAAATAGGAGTCTTTATATGTCGGCAAAGATAAAAGAAAAATACTTATTGAATAGTGATCCAAACCCAATAAGAGAAATTCGAGGAATTGGGCCTCTATAAATAATTTGCTAAGCCAAAAATGTATTTCAAAGGTAAGATAGTATAAAGATAATTTTATTGGGCTTAAATTATTTTCTAAGCCTAATAGTATAAAAGAGAATTTGATTGGATCAATAATTTTTACCCTAGGCTCCAAAGTTTACTAGTTTGGGAAGCATTTTTGATAGACCACAAACCCACCAAGAGAGAAAGGAAAGAAAGGGAGTATGTGTGTGGAGGAAAAGTGAACATCATGGTAGGAAAGGAAAGTAAAGGAGGAAAAGGGTGAGGTGTTTAGCAAGAAAGAAGGCAAAAGTGTCCCCAAAGTCAAAGATGAAGCAATAGTGTGCCAAGTGCACCATTATGATTTAAGAAGAGGCTTAATATGATAAAAGGTTAGGATTATGCCACGTGACACAATTAGAGACCATTGGATCTATTAACCATACCAAATTACATCTTTTTAGTGCATTTTCCTTGAGTTATGTATACATTAGATACATATTTGTACATATTAGCAACTCAAGATATGAAAATATACAATATAACTCTAATAATGCATGATAGTATGTTTCGGCTCTATTGTGCATTATTTTGCTCTTAATTGGATCCCATGGTAGATTATGAATTCTCATCTTTGTTGCAGACCTTATGTGAAGAATATTAAAGCTACTCAGCCCCGTTTTTAGAGCTAAAAGACTAAGGAAAGAATGAAACTTTGCATCTAGATCAAAGTATGAGAACAAAGAAGCAAAGAACGAAGCTAGCCACAAAAACAATTGAAGTCATGGCATGCCACTGAGGAGCCACGGTGTGTAAGCAAAAATTTTTAGACAGTATTGATTGATGCCGCAGCATGATACTGTGGAGCCGCAACATGGATCACATGTTAGGAATGCTGGCTTCCCAAGAGGGAGTGAATTGAGAAGTATGAAAATTTTCTGCAAAAACGAAGTATAATAGTGAAAGCAAATGTTTGTAGAAAAATAGAGAATAATAAATATGATTGTAGAAGAGATAAGGGAAGTGAAAAACATAGAGATTTATCCTGGTTCAATCCAATCTACTTAACTTATGTCCAGTTCTCAAACCACCATTTGAGATTTTCTACTATCAGAAAGAATTTAGTGGGCTCCTTGCAATGCCATAGTACAATCCACGTGCTCTGTTCTAAGAACACTGAAAATCTCACTCAACACTTGTACAAGTATTTCCCTAATACCCTTTGTGATTTCCCTTACAAAGAATCTTTCTTTCAAATGAAGATAAGATTTTGTACATATATGAAAACTCTCTTAAATAGAGTATGTATGAAATTCATGGTATAATAAATGTGGTGTATGGTGAAAAAGCTTTGACCAATGAATCTATCAGAGTTTTTGCAATACACACTTTAAAATTATTACCAACAACTTTAAATGAAGTTTTATTTACTAGTCGTTAGATACAAGATCTATCCATTAGAGACATTAACCAACGGTTACTTTGCAAAACTAGTTGTTCACTAACTGTATTTAATGTGTCTAACATACCAAAATTCAAATTTTGTAGTTCAACATTCAAACTTCACAGAGGAAAAATTTTGTGTCATATTGAACATGCCTTTGATAGACGAATGCAGCTTCTAAAATTTGAATTTTAAGTGCACTATGAAAACTTGAGATAGCTATTCAAACTCAACAAATGCACTTTCAATATGAAAATTCATCTGATCTAACACGGGTTAACTTTGGCAAAGCTGAAATTTGACTATCACAATTAAACAAATGAATTTTGGAAGTTCAAGATTCACAAGTTCTCATTTCAAAATTCACACATTGAAGCCCAAAGTTCCTCATCCATGTATTTGGTGGCAGAGATGTCAATTTTAAATCCATTATGTACGGGAATGTCTAGAATGTCATTGAGATTCTCATCTGTCAGCCATAAATTTTTGGACCTAGGAGTCACTTGATACTTCTTCTTCTTGTCATTGAATTTCAAGGAGGCGTACTAGACCTTGATAACCTTATTGTAATATCTCTCCTTACTCTTTAACAAATATGTATACTTTCCCATCCATATTGCAGCATCAAAATTGTTTGAAATGAGAAATTGTTCTAGACTTGTGCAATGTGGGGTGATTACCTTCTTTGCAACAAATTTTGTTGTAAATTCTTTCAAGATGCTTTTAGAGCTGCAAAGGGGCTTCGTGGTCATCTACAGCTCTATGGTCATCTCTGATGGTGTTTCTTGCTGGATTCGACTTTTCTTTTTTGGGCAGCACCTTCTTTTAATGCACACTAAGACTTGGTTGACGTTTGGGCCTAGCCTATTCTTTCCTAACTTTGGTATCCTTCACTTTGACCATTTTCACTCTGAATGTGTTTCAAGGAATGCTCCAAAGGTATTTATGAGGTTCAGTTTAGAGTTTAATCAATGGAAAATGAAATTTGATTAAAAGAATTTGAGAATGGTTGGGAGAGAAGAGGAATAACACAGTTTAAAATACGAATAAGGTTGTGTCTGTTCAGAGTATGACCCTTTGAGTTTTCTTATGTAACCATTTGGCAGATGAATTTTGGGGGTCAAAATTTGAATGTTGGTCAGTTATGTTCCTAATAGAGCACAGAGAAAGTGCCTTGATAGATGAATTTTCAATCTTGAAGTTTGTCTGTTAGAGACTCACTATTCTGATAATACCTCAACATTCATATTTTAGCCTTAAAATATGACTACCAGAGGCTCAAACATAGATAGAAGCTTCAACAGATGAATTTTAGTTCTCAAAGTTCAAAGTTTCAAATAGAAAGCATAGAAACATATGATACCCAACGAACAAATGTTGGAATTCAAACTTCGAGTTTCATGACTTTGTGAAGAAGTGTCTGAAATGTGAATATTGAATTATCAAACTTTGAATCTTATATATACACAAGTAGAGCATATACATATATCAACAATTAAAATTCAAATTTCAAGAAGTCAACAGACAAATTTTGATCAAGCGGAAACACACGCTTAGCATGTAAGACACTAAAATTCGACTGTTAAATGGCTAAAATTTGAATTTTGAACAAGCCAAGTCACATAATAAGACAGATGAGGCATGAAAGTTCATTTATTTACAATCAAAATGTGACTATTGAAAATAGAACTTACAAACAAACGATGAAAGTTTGAATTTTCAATTTCCTTAAGCAAATGTTGCTTATCCAGATACAAGATACTAAATTATTTTGAATTCTTATCATATAAGCTCTTGAGGAGTACCTGCAAAACACTTTATACCTACTCTGATGCTTAAGCTAGTACATGATTTAACACTTTTATTTAGCAAATAAAGAGAATGAGATAGAAATTTGCTTGCAACTCATTGTGAATAACCATTCCTAATTCTCTTTTAATTTTACTATATCTATCCTCTGGAAGTGGTTTGGTCAAGATGTCTGCAAGCTGATCTTCTATAGGGACAAATTTCAATATAATGTCTCTTTTCAGAACATGATCCCTTATGAAATGATATCTGACTTCAATGTGCTTCATCCTTGATCTCATCATCGGACTCTTTGTGATGTTGATGGCACTTAAATTATCACATTTGACAAGTACTTCTTTCTTGTCAATTTCAAGATCTTCCAGCTGCTACTTCATTCAAAGGATTTGATCACAGTAGCTTGCAATAGCTATGTATTCAGCTCTATTGTGGAGAAAGCCATACTATTCTGCTTCTTGCTGAACCATGAGACTAGGGATCCTCTAAGAAATTAACATGTACTACTTGTGCTTTTTCTATTAGTCCTAAATCTAGCAAAGTCAGCATCAATATAACCAACAAGCTCTTCTCCATTGCCCTTTGAATACCAGAGTCCTATTTGTGATATTCCCAGTAGACATCTGAATATTCTCTTTACAGCTGTTGCATGGGAATCCTTGGGACATGATTGGAACCATGCACACATGCAGACACTGAACACGATGTTAGGTCTACTAACTATTAGGTACAGTAGGGAACCAATCATTTTTCTATATTAAGTTATGTTAAATGGTTTTCCTCCTTTATCCATATAAAGCTTTGTAGCAGTGGCCATTGGGGTTCCCATTGATTTAGCATTCCCCATCCCAAATTTAATCAGTAACTCTTTTAGGTATTTTAATTGATTTAGGAGGATGTCATCATCATATTGTTTGATTTGCAATCCAAGGCAAAAGTTGAGTTCTTCCATCATTGACATCTCGAATTCACTCTACATTAACTTCGAAAAATCCTTGAACAAAGATTCATTAGTAGCACCAAATTATAATATCATCAACATAAATTTGAACAACAAGTAAATCTTTGTTTTTTAGTTTAGTAAAAAGTGTTGTATCAACTTTGCCTCTATTGAACCTTTTTTCAATTAGAAAGTTACTTAATCTTTCATACCATTCTCTAGGTGCTTATTTTAATCCACAAAGAGCCTTTTGTAGTTTACATACATGATTGAGTTTTGTTGAGTCCTTAAAACTTGGAGGTTGGTCAACATAAACTTCTTCCATGATATAACTATTCAAAAAAACACTTTTTACATCCATTTGATATAGCTTAATGTCTTTTATACAAGCTTAGGCTAAGAGAATTCTTATTGCTTCCAATATTGTAACTAAAGCAAAAGTTTCCTCATAATCTATACCTTTTTCTTGATTATATTGTTTAGCCACCAGCCTGGCTTTGTTTTTAATTACTATTTCAAGTTTATCAAGTTTGTTTCTGAACACCCATTCGGTTGTAATAATTGGATGATCATTAGGCCTAGGCATTAAGTCCCAAACTTGATTCTTCTCAAACTGATTTAATTTTTCTTGCATAGCTATTATCCAGTACTTATCTTTTAATGCATCTTCTATACAGTTAGGCTCAATTTGTGAGATGAATGCACAATGATTTATCTAATCCCTAAGCTGGCTTCTTGTCTTAACATTCTCTTGAACATCCCCAATCATTTGATTAACAGGATGACTCCTTTAATATCTCTAAGTTCTAGGTAGTTCTTGAGAAATTGCTTCATTAATCTCATGTTTATTATCTTTCTCCTGAATATCTTCCTCTACAGCAGTAGATTCTGATATTTTTAAAGGTTCAATTTTATCTTCTTAAGAGAGATTTAATTTTCTAAAGTTAGATATCAGCTCATCCTCATCTAAGTTAGGTTTAGAGAGAGTCTTATTCTTAATAAACACTATATACATCGACTCTTTTATGGTTTTGGTTCTTTTATTGAAGACTCTATATCCTTTACTTATACTAGAATATTTAAGAAATATACCTTCATTTGATTTGGATTCAAAGTTGCACAAATTTTCTTTTCTATTGTTGTGAATGAAGCACTTACATCCAAATATATGCAGGTGTGAGAGATTTGACTTCCTTCCTTTGTAGAGCTCATAAGTTGTCTTTCCCAAGATTGGTCTGATGTATGCTCTATTGATGATGCAGCTAGCTGTGTTCATTGCATCAGCTCAAAAGTATTGAGGAAGCTCTTTCTTATTTAGCATTACTCTTGCCATTTCTCCTAAGGTTCTGTTCTTTCTCTTAGCCACGCCATTTTGTTGAGGTGTTCTTAGAGCTGAGAAATTGTGATCAATTCCATGCTCTTTATAGTACTCCAAGAAACTTGAGTTTTCAAATTCTCCTATATGATCAGACCTAATAGACACAATAGAAATGTCCTTCTCATTTTGCACTTTCTTAGCTAAGATTACAAATGCATCAAATGTCTCATCTTTGTGGGAAAGAAATAAAGTCAAAGTAAATCTAGAATAGTCATCCACAATTATTAACACATATAGATTTCCATCAATGCTTTTTACTCTAGATGAATCTATCAAATCCATATGTAGCAACTGGAGTGGTCTAGAAGTGGAGATGATATTTTTAAATTTGAAAGAGGACTTAGTTTATTTCCCTCTAAGACAAGCATCACATTCTCTATCTTGTTCAAAAGAAATCTTAGGCAAACCGGTAACTAACTCATTTTTAATTAGCTTATTTAGTGGTTCATGTTAACATGTGCTAGTTTTCTATGTCACAACCAACTCTTATTGTCTTTACTGATAAAGCATATGGAATCTAGATTAGGGAGTCCATCTAAATCAATAGTATAGCAGTTGCCATTCTTGTAAGCATTGAGGATAATCTTGTGATCACTTTTTCTAATGACCAAGCAGAACTTTGAGTCAAATAACACCCAATTTTCTTTGTCACAAGTCTGACTCATACTCAGCAAGTTGTGATTCAAATCAATCACAAATAGTACCGCTTCTATAGATGTTTCTGGATTCTTGCCCATGATGCCAATGCCAACCACTTTGCCATATTAGTCACCTTCCAAGGTTACTTTTCCTCCTTTCTTGTCTTTGAGGATGATAACTTCTCTTTATCACCAGTTATATGTCTTGAGCATGCATTGTCCATGTACCATTTGTTACTCTTTTCGGCTTTAAGACATACCTGTAAAATAGAATTTAGTCTTTCTTCTTAGGTACCCAAATCTATTTGGGTCCTTTTCTATTAGTAGCATTCTCCCTAGGTATAGATGTACCCTTGGAAATCTATTCTACCTTCCTGCCAAGTCCATTTTTCCTTAAGGAACATAAACTGGAAATGTGTCCCTTCTTGTTACATAAGTGATAGGTGATAAAGGAATTGCTTGATTAAGATGCAGAAAGAAAGCAATGCAAATACTATTTTTATTTCACATGTTTAGATCAGGTATGAGCCTCAATAGTTTTCAAGGATCACATTTCTTCTCATATCCTTCTACATGCACAAAATGCTTCATGTATAAATTTTGGTTTTTCTTCTTAATCTTTTCTTTGACTACACAAGGATCATAACCAAGTCTAGCCTTACCTTTTGCAATCCTTTAATTTCCTAGCAATGCATACAACATGTCTTTACCTTTAGTGAGATTAGCTAGACTCTTGCGAAGATATTCATTATTCTTTTTAAGCTCAATGCATGATTTACAGTAGGCAGATGAAATTTTATGCTACGATGTAATGTCAGGAACTTTAAATTCTAATTTTAGTTTGTTAATTTTCTTTTTAGCAAGTTTCAGTTCTTTTGCAATTTTCATGAACTCATCATGCAAGTCATGAAATGCATCAAGTAATTTAGAGTAAGAAGCTTCAGAATCATTTACCTTATCTTCATTGTCATTATCAGATTGATTCTAGGACTGTCACACATTAATTTAGGACCGTTTTCTCATGTATTAGACCTCATTATAGTCCAATTATACTTAATTAGAAGCTTGAATCACATAAAATTTAAAAATAGAAATTTTGAAAAATCATAACTAATTCCATAAAAATCATATGCAAGTGATTGAAGTATCTAAAAATAGCTTAAAAGATTATCTATATGAGAAAAATATCAAATAGAGCAATGACATAGTTAATTCATACAATAAATTTCATGAATTTTCACTATTCATATGGTATGTTTTAGAAAACCCAATTTTCTAGGGTAACTTTAAAAATTCACTATAATTCGTACACTCATCCAAATTGATTGATCTTTAGAGTATTTTAAAGATCTTCCTGTCTACTTACTACCCATGTATAAAATTCATAATTTACATCACAAAATGTTCAAACAGTGGTGGGTTTACTATGCAGTGGTAAGAAGGACCATTTACATCCTAATACCTTACCAAACAAGAGTTGTAGAATATTTACATGGCCATAAGTCATCCTCATATCATGCCATACATTCACTAAGTCTTAAAGGAACATAAAACTTGGAGAAATAGATTTAACATCATATTTACAAATTTACACAAAAGTTACATGTTCATGGCCATTGCAATCAACAACACATTAATAACCAAGTGCTTTCTCCTTTCCTTTCTCTTCCTTGGAGGTCTTGCCATTGTCACTTCCTAATCATGGTTAATATGTGGGAGGTTGAGATTCAAAGAATCTCAATAGATAAATTCCAAACATGCACCCATATCACCACAATTTGCATAGAAACATCATGTAAGTTTCAATATATCACATAGGCACATTAAGACATACATTTTACAAAAAATTTAGCAATGTTTCATTTTGAAAAATGGATATCCTAGGACTTAAAACCTCTCATACAACTCAGCCAACCATATAGAAACATTACAAAACAACATTTCATTCATATGCCATAGTGTCAAATATCAAAGAAGACAAGTATGACAATGTGATGCAAGTAAGGTAATCTACCTATCTTATAGTACTTCCGTGCTTCCCACACTTTGTCCATTACTTCTTGGAGCTTCCAAAACTTCCTTGAACCTAGCCATATCATCATTCAAGAACTTTAGCTATTGGTTTCAAGAATTACATAATGCATTGCACATTAAACCCTAAATTTTCATTTAGCTTTCCTTTGGGTTTTTCTTGAAACCAACACTTGTACTTAACTAATTTGGACCCAAGGAATCCATTTTTAGGGTAAAAAATATGAAATTCCTACTATAAATATAAACCCCTTTCTAGCTGAAATTATGAAAAATAGGAAGAAATTGCTATGCTCCTTATTACATCAAACTACTTCAATATTCATATCTTAAATGAGTATTCTAGCATTTTCCCTATGATTTATGGTTAGAAAACTCATTTCCTTCCTTAATCTTAGTTTGGCCGAAATCCTTAGAGAGTGAGGAAGAAATTCTACTCCATAAACCATGCTTCAAACCTTACAACTAAAAAGCTTGATGTAGAAAAGCAACTTACCAAAGATTGAACTTTCAATTCCCTTGAGTTCCCTTTTCTTCCTTCTCTCTTTTCTCTCTTCTCTCCTTGCATTTTATCTCTTTTATTTTGCTGCCAGTTGTTCATGTAGAAAGGTTAAGAAAGCGAGTGATTAAGTGGCTTAATTCCCTTGCTAATCATGGTTAGTATGTTAACCTAACCAAAGTTACTTTTGTGCCAAATATGAACTACTTCTTGAGGAAGTTCTTAGGACAAAAATTGGCTGCTCAAGCTGCCCATTTTCAGACACCAATGAGAGGTCTGAGTGTCCCAAAAATACTCAATTTTTCTTGATCCAGATATGTAACACCTTAAACTTACATCCATTTTCCACGTATTAGACTCCAACTATGTCTATTATTGCATGATTAGAGACTTGATTGCATAAAAATATTAAAGTAAAATTTTCTTCATTTAGGGTACTGTTCATTGTGCATTTTCCATTTTACCCGATGAACTTAAAAAATGCATAAATAATTATAGAAAAATAATCTCAAAGTAATTCAAGTCTCTAAAAATAAATAAAAATATTTTATACATGGGAAAAATATGAAATAGAGCATTCTCTTGACGAATTCATACAATTTATTTCTCAAACATTTACTGTGTATTTGATCATTTTCTCTTTCCCAGGATTTTGGCCTTATATTTAAAAATTCATTTCTCACTATATCCTAAGCCAAATCATACATTCTTTGTGTCATATGAAAGCCTTGAATGTACAAGTTTTAGACATATTTTTCTTATACATTTATTTTACTTGCATAGGGTATGGTGTTAGCCTAAATCATAAAGGGTCAGAATTCCACTTTTGCTGGAATAGTTTTGGGAAAACCTCCATATCTCCTATCATATAGCTATAATTACCTCCAAATCAGTGGCATATGAAACTTAAATCATAGAGCTTTCCATAAATACAAATCACTAAATTTTTGGAGTTCTGTATGATTTATATTATCTTTTTTAATTTTCCAGTACCTAATTTTCAGTTTCCAATTTTACCAATCTTTCCCTGTTCTGAACCCTAACTTTGAAAAATCACTATAATTTATACATATCTCCAAATGGAGTGCTCTTTAGACCATTTTAAAGCCCTACCTATTTAATTTAAGAGCATATATATTACTTAAACTAGCTACCCTATCTTACATAAATAGTACCTATGTATCTGTCAGGGTATCCAAGTTGTATATCTCCATTCATGTCTTGGCAAAATAAGCTTCATATCTATATACATCATCATTCATTGTACCATATTCTTACATGATATCAAAAGGTATCTCAAGGAACATACTTGCATCAGTATATATGATTTATCCTTTTCATACAAATTTATACATATTACCAAAAATTAACATCAATCCTTTGAAGAACATAATTTCCACCAGTTTCTTCCTCCTCTCTTTTGCCTCTTCATGAACTTTTTGCATTGCTTGGCCTAAACATGGTAAGCATTTGGAAGGGATTAAATTCAAAGAATCTCAGTAGTTACTACTAATCAAGAAAATACATAATCATATAATACAAGCATACTTCATCAAATCATCATTCAAATATTTAGAATCATTTATGCTGAAACATTTTATAGAAAATTGGACAGAGTTTCCCCTTACATTTTGGACATCCCGGGGTCACAAAACCCCTCAAATTATTGATTCCAGTGTTTTGATGATTTCAAACCAAACTTTTAGAGCTTGGAAAGAAGATATCAAAGGTGCACAAAAGATCTCAAGTGGAGAAATCTAAGAAAAACCAACACAAGATTAGATATAGGATTTCTTACTATGTTTAAATTGATTAAAAGACTTTGAACTAGCAAAAAGATGTTTTAAAAATATGATTCTATGATAATTCATAGACTATTTGAAAAACACCCACTAACAGACGAACTTGAAAGGGTTAACGCTGATCTGTTACTTTGAAAATTCGAACTTTGGATTTTGAAATTTGAATTTTGAATAGAAAATAAGTAAGTCAGAAAAGAGATTCCTCTAACAGACGAACTTTGAGTGTAGAAATTCAAACTTTGATATAAGTCTGATAAGAGCCTTCTCTGACGGACAAACTTTGGCTTTTGAAAATTTGAATTTCTGACAAAACACAATTCATGAAAGATGAAAAATTCATCTGAGGATATGTCAAAGTTTATCTGAAAGTAAAGTTTAAAAAGAGTTCCAAGTTAGCTCACTGGCAGACAAACTTTGATTTTGAAAATTTGAATTTTTGAAATAAAGCGTGCAAGTCTGTTATGATAATCTGTTGATATACGAATGCTAGTATTCAAAAATTCAAACTTTGAACTAAGTCTAATAAGAGCTCTCTCTGACTGACGAACTTTGGCTTTTGAAAATTTGAATTTTGAAAAAATGAACTATTGTGCCTTATTAAGCTGCCTACTGACAGACGAGTTTTAGGCACCAAAATTCGAACTTCAAAAGCACTGTAGCAATATGGGACAATTGTTCACACTTACCAGTAGAACTTTAAACTTGAAAATTCGTATGTTCCAACATATAAACATTTTTCAAAGATGAAAATTTGAACTTTGCTTCATAACAGATGAATTTTGAAGTTCAACGTTAAGGTCTTTAGCTTTCGGTCTCTGTGAAATTCGTCTATTGACTAACCAAAATTTGAACTTTGAGTGTCAGACGCATTAAATGCGGTTGGTGAACGGATAGTTTTTTAGAGTAACCATTGGGTAACGTCTCTAACGGCTAGATCTTGTCTCTAACATATAGTTAAGACATAAATCTATAAATAGAACTTTATTTGAAGATGTGGGTAACGATTTTACATTGTATATATAGAAACTCTATCAAATCCTTAAGTCAAAGTCTCTTACTCTCACATACTTCATTTTTCTGTACTTCAACTTTCATATACTCTCTTAATTAGAGAGTTCAATTATTATATTCAATCTTATTTTCATCTGGAAGAAAGATTTTCTTGTGAGGGGATATCACAAGGGATTTAGGAAGCACTTAGGAAGAGTGCAAAGAGT
The DNA here is from genome assembly GCA_026686845.1 of Adenanthera pavonina. NCBI lineage: Eukaryota > Viridiplantae > Streptophyta > Magnoliopsida > Fabales > Fabaceae > Adenanthera > Adenanthera pavonina. The sequence continues at coordinate 13,336,986 of JAIVEN010000028.1, read as the reverse complement.
GAGATTGTAAGCTCTAAGAACATAGCATTAAGTTGTACTGAGGCAATTGCAAGAAGTCCACTGAATTCTTGCAAGATAGTGGAAAATCTCAAGTAGTAGCTTGAGGACTAGACATAGGTCAAGATAGAGAGACCGAACCAAGATAAACATCTGTGTCTTCCCTTCTCTCTTACTGCTCTTACCTTGTTATTCCTTTCTACTATGTTTTTATTGTCACTTTTGCTTTCATTACTTTCTTGACTTTTGCAGAAAATTTTAATCTTCCCAATTCATGCCCCCTCTTGGGAAGCCAGCATATCTAACACAAATAACTCAGCCATTATCAACAAATTATCACATAACATCATTGCAACATTTGGTATAACATTAAAACCATTGCAACTATATAACCATATAATGCAAGATTAGGTTAGTAAACTACCTTTTACCTTTCCAATCCTTTCGAAACTTTGTACACTTTTTCTTTGAACTTCTAACACTTCTTGGAACCTTATAGCATCACAAAAGAAGGCCATTAGCCACTAGTTTCATGATTCACTTCACAAAGTGCTCACTTGAATCATAAAATTTCATTTTGCAAACCACTTGGAATTTCTTGTATAACACCCTTGTTCTTACATAATTTAGACCCAAGGAATCTATTTTTGGGGTCAAAATCATGAAATTTTCTTTCCTTTTCAAACCCTAAACAACCAGAAAATTTTAGAAATTTGTAGAAAAATAACTACCCGATTAATTTGCAATCCAATACTATATCCTTAATCCTTGAAGCCTATACATCACTTTTCATGGATTAATTTCTTCATGGCTTCATTTTCTCTCTCTACTCTCTCTCTAGGTTGAAACTTTCATAGGTAAAATGGAGAGAAATAATCCATAAAACTTCTCCAAATTGAAGGATACACAGTAAAATAGCCATCAGATTTTACCTTGAGTTTTTGAAACTTTAACTTTGCCTTTCTCTTCTTCTTTTTTGTAGGATCTTCACACTTTCTCCTCTCTTTCTATTACTGCAGATGTCGTGAATGAAGTGAAGAAGATGAAGGTTAATGACTTGATAGGATAAATATCCAATAAAGCTAATTAATTAATTTTGTCTTTAACCTTTAGTTGCCTTTTTGAATTTAAAGCTTTTCACAAAACTCCCATGATGTCCCAGCAGCTGGTCAGACGTGCTCCACTTCATTTTCAGCCAAAAAATTACTTCAATTATTTAAATGGACCAAGATACCCTTTGTCGATTAAATTTACCCGTACCGATTAAACATTTTGGTTGAAATTGACATGAAATTGGTACAGGATTATCCAAAAATAAATTTTGGAGTAAAATAATTATCTTGACCCAAAATATATTTTATCAAGGTCTATTTAGTGTCCTTAAATTGGTACTGCCTTTTTTTGCAATCTAAACTAATTTTTATCGGGTAAAATATTAATATTAAATCATAATTACCTAATAAATATTATTTTGATCTCAATAGATTTCTTGCTATATTCCATTAGGCTTAGCTCTTTGAAAGCTTCATTTTGACTATAATTTTTTATATTTCCAAAAATACCATTGACTAGGGTAAATTTATAATTTTGAAAAATGTCGGGTCATTAGGTGTAATTTTGCTCCAAATTTCTTTCTATTTTCCCTTTGTCATTCTTAAGGGACTAAATTGCGAGTATTCTTAATTCTTAGGGTCAAAATATATTTCTCTTATTTTTTTTCCATTTAACCTAGAAAAGTGATCTCTGTCTCTTATCACGCTTAATGATGTCTTTCCATTTTTCTCAGTTACTTATGTGTTTTATAATATCAATATTTTTTTCTTGGTGTTTAAGTGCAATATTCATATTTTCCTTCTAATATGGGAAATGATTGTTTTGCCCTTAAGCTGGGTCAAAAACATAATTATCCATTCTTTTAGACACTTGTAATTTTACCCAAAGACCAATTTTTTATTATTTCTTTCTCACTATTTACACTAACTTTTATATTGGTCTATCTCTCAACCTAGACCTCTCAGCTACACAATACTTATACCGTTACGCTCAACTAGGGACGATCTTTCATTCAAGTGGTATATTGCATATTTTCTGGGGTAAGTTCTGAAATTAATTTCTGCTAAGGACCTTATGAAAAATTAACTTTAATTAAAGACCAAACATAACTTCATAAAATTATATGAGAAATTAATTTCTTCTAAAGCCCGATTATATATAACATTTTCGTCTAGCTTCGTTTCTCATCTTTTATTTATTTTTAAAACATCTCATAAAAATAAGGATATTACAAGATATATCCTGAACTGGGTAATTTTTAATTGTACCGATAAAATCATTTTTTGCAGTAATTTAGCATTTTTGAGCCACAGGACTATTCTAAATTTATTTTTATATTTTCTTAATTATCCTGTTCCAAATAGTATCTATGTATGACCCATATCCTGTTCAAGTTACCTTTTTATTGTATGTGGGACCATAATCTACTTTATCGGTTTAAAGTTACTTTTAGACATTCAACACTGATTATTTCTTTATACTTAATCATTAACTCATAATGCCATATACCATTGGACTTCTCTCGTTAGGGGCTTTCTTCTGACAGTAATTTTACATATTTACAAAAGATTGCCCTTAACCCAGGTTAAATTATAATTTTTGAAACTTTCGGGTCATTAAGTGTAATCTTCCCTAAGAATTTTTTAACTTATTTAATGGCCTTAGGACATGGATGTCATTTTAATAATTCTTTAGGGGCAAAAATATAATTTCTCATTTTTCGTCCAACCGGGAAAAATGACATCTTTGCCCTATTTAATGTAAAATAGTATCTATCCATTTTCATGAATTCCTTGTGCATTTCATGTTATTATTTATTTTTTATTCTTTCATTAATTAGTATCTAGTGAAATTTTGACATATTACAGGGACCCTTCTTTAGCTTGTGCTATCAAGCATATATTAGCAATCTCTTCCTCACTTTCATTTAAGCTATTGCCTTAGATTGAGGAGATATATGCTTTCTTTTTCTTGCCCGTGTCGGCAACTTTCTTTTCTTTTTCTTGCTTCTTCAGGAACTATGGACATTCCCATTTGATATACCCTAGCTTTTTGCACTCATAACAAGTAATGGGCTCTTTGCTCTCTCTTTTGTTGCTGGTTCCAACTCCTTTCTTGAAGAACTTCTTGCTATAGAATTTTCCAAATTTTCTCACCAGCATTGCAAGAGTTTCTTCTTCTAGTCCCTCTTCATCATCATAATCTTCCTTTTCTTCCTCTCTTGCGGCATTGAGTGCCAAGCTCTTCTTTTTCTTCTCTTATCTTGTATCTTTAAGAGCTTTCATCTTGCCCACATATTCTTCTAAGCTCCCAAATAAAGAAGTAATAGAGGACATGGATTCTCCTCTTACTTCTTCTATTGTTGTAACTTTGGGCTACCATTCTAAGAGAAGGGATCTTAATATTTTTCTGACTTTCTTGTTTTGGCTGTAGTCTTTACCAAGAGCTTTGAGTTTATTCACATGAGGGCAAACCTCATTTTCATCTCTTTGATAGTTTCTCCCTCCTTCATTTTGAATCCTTCATATTCTCTAATGAGAGTGCTAATTCTGTTGTCCCTCACTCTACTAGTTCCTTTATGAGCTACCTCCAAAGTGTCCTACATTTCTTTAGTAGTTATCCATGAGGACACTGTGAAGTACTCATCCTGGGGTAGAGCACTCACTATAGCGAATTGAGCCTTATTGTTAAGGAGAACACTTCATTTGTCATCATTATTCTATTATGCTTGTGACTTTTCTACCAGTTGCTCTTGCTTTTTTTTCTTCATGGGGACAAAATCTCCCTTTTCTACTATGGACCATATGTCAAGATCCAAAGTCTTTAAGAATAGCTTCATCTTCTAGTATGTATAATTTTGACTAGCAAAGCCTGGAGGTCTGTTCATATTGGCACCTTCAGAAGTAGGTTTTCCCCAAAGCCAACCATAGCTTCTCCTAGAGTGTTAATTCCTTTTGTTGGGAGTCCAAGCTCTGATACCACTTGTTAGAAATGCTGGCTTCCCAAAAGGTGGGTGAATTGGGAAGTATGAAATTTTTCTGCAAAAACAAAGTATAATAGTGAAAGCAGATATTTGCAAAAAGATCGATAATAAAAAATATAAATGTTAAAGAGATTGTTGGAGATTGTTGTAAGGTTTAGTAGAATATAAGTTTTGATGATGACAAATATAGAGTAATAAGGAACAAATGTATTATATGTATCTTACATAAATAATGTTCCTCAAAGAAGTAAATACATATTAGCATGTATTTAATTATGATTATAATAGATATATCATGCTATGTATAAATATATCCATTGTACTTTTATAATGAATAACATAAGTTGGATATATAAACTAGACTAACTACTTTGTTTGTAAGTGTAATATATTAAATGTAGGTTGGTCCAAGTAACAAGAGTGAGCATTGGAATACAGAAATGAAAATCAATATCATGCCTCACTCAAGAAGGAAGAAAAGAAAGGATGCTCTAAAAATGGAAGATCAGAAGGGAGCATGCCAAGAAGGAAATGACCAAGTGGAAGTGGAACTTAACATTTGAAGACCTAGTCACTAGGTATATTTTATTTTCACTTAGGTCTTGAGGTGGGATTAATTTTTGAAAATTACTTAATCTTGTTATCATATGTTTTAAATGAGTTAGAATAAGTAAGTCTGATGTTAGCATAAGTTAGATTTGAAAAACTCTAATGACAGACGAATTTTTAGAAGTTAAACTTCATATACTTTGTGAAAATACAAACTTTGCTGACTGAAATTTGAAGTTCCAAAGATATTGCCTCTGACAGACGAATTTCAAGTGTTGAAATTCGAAATTCGAGTCAAGCATAATTAGTGAAATCTGGTTTTCAAGAATCTAGAGTTTGACCTTTGATTAGTATTTTTGATATATCTCTCAAAATACATATGACTTTGATATAAAACTTATTTCATATGAAACTAGACTTAATAAGCTTTTCAAAGAAGGTTATTTCACTCAAAATGAAGGTCATATGAAAAAGCTATGGTTATTTAAATTTGAGTAGTGAGATATGAATTTTCAGACCTCTTATCACTATTTCGATCATATCTCACAAAATATGTTTTTTTTTAAGTTAAACTTCTTTCATTTGAAAATAGACATTGAGAGCTTTCCAACCACATGTCATTTACTTAATTTGGAGTTAAAATGAGAGAGTTATGACTTCTGTAAAATTATTTACAATGCAAAATTCAAAGTTATGTAGGTTCCGTTGCGATAGACGAATTTTGGGCCTCCGAAATTCGAATTTCAAAAAGAACCTGTTAGTTAGGCTGGCTTCCCAAGAGGGGGGGTGAATTGGGAAGTTTAAAATTTTCTGCAAAATGTTAAAGAGGTGAAGAATGCAATATATGGAGGCAAAACATAGTATAAATAAATAACAGTGAAAGAAGCAGAAAAGAGAAGAAGACTCAAAAATTTATCCTGGTTCGGTCTCTCCACTTGACCTAAGTCCAGTGCCCAAGTCACCACTTGAGATTTTTCACTATTCAGCAAGAATTCAATGGGCTTCTTGCAAGTGCCACAGTACAACGTCAGTGCTATGTTTTCTAGAGCTCACTCAATCACTTTCTGCACTTTCACAAAGTGCTTTACAACCCCTTGTGATGTCTCCTCACAAGAAAGTCTATCTTCCAGATGAAGATTAGATTATTTACAAAGATGAAACTCTCTTGAATAGAATGAATATGAAAGTTTAAGTACAAGTATTGAAGTAAGAGGGTAAAAGTCTTTGAGTAGAAAATTTGACAGAATTTTAGTATATACAAAGTTTGATTCGTTACCCACGACTTCAAATGATGTTATATTTATAGATTTAGTCTTAAATGTCCATTAGAGACAAAATCTATCCGTTGGAGAAGTTATCCAATGGTTATTCTGAAAAACTATCCGTTAACCAACCGCATTTAATGCTTCTGACATACTGAAATTCAAATTTTGGTTGGTCAACAGACGAATTTCGAAGGAACCGAAGGTTAAAGCTTCCAATGCTGCAATACTGAAGTTTGCCTGTTCATGAAGTGAAATTCAAACTTTGAAACTTAGAAAGTGTTTCTATGTTGTGACATACGAATTTTCAAGAAGAAAGTTTTTCTGTTAAGTGTGAACAGTGTTTTCAATTTGCTACAGTGCCTTCAAAATTCAAATTTTGGAACCCCAAAATTCATCTATCCACAGCAGGCTCAAAAGCCACAATAGTTCATTTCCTTCAAAATTCGAATTTTCAAAGAGTGAAGTTTGTCTGTCAGAGAGACCTCTTTTTCAGACTTACTTCAACATTCGAATTTGCAAACATTGTCCTTCATATGTCATCATGTCATTTTAACAGACTCACAACTTTAGCTTCTGAAATTCGAATTTCCATGTTTAAAGTTCGTCTGTCAGTGAGCAATTTTGAAACTCAATATGATCTTGATTTCAGATGATCTTTAACATTGTTTCAGATGAATTTCTTTAGTTTTCATAAATTTCATTTTGTCTAAAATTCGAATATTCAAAACCCAAAGTTCGTCTGTTACTCAACAGCTTCTTTCAGATACTTATGAAAATTCAAATTTTGGAAAATCAAAATTCGTCTGTCAGAGAGACATCTCTTTAGACTTATTCAGTTTTAACTCGAAATTCGAATTTCCAAAGCCAAAGTTCGAATTTCTAATATGACAGTTCAATGTAAACTTTTCAAACTTCGTCTGTTGGTGGGTATTTTTCAAATATTTCATGATTTAACTTAAAATCAAGTTTTTAAAATATCTTTTCATCAAATTAAAGTCTTTTACCCATATTTAAACATATCTAATGATCCTACAACAAATTTTACACAGATTACTTAGAACTTCTTCACTTGAACCATTTTGGGCTCCTTTGATATCTTCATTCCAAGCTCTTGAATGTTGGTTTGGAATCATCAAAACTCTAGTTTCAATAGAACCTTCATGCAAAGTTGAGCTTACCACTGACAGACAAATTTTGGCTTCCAAAATTCAAACTTCAGGTCCAATAGACGAATTTTAGTTTTCAAAATTCAAATTTCGAAACACCAGAATGTGAAAATACTTCCAGAAAAGCCAACAGACGAATTTTGATATCTAAAATTCAAACTTCAAGTATAACAGACGAATTTTGGCTTTGGAAATTCAAATTTTAAATATCCAGAAACACAGAAATATTTCTGGAACAACCAACAAACGAATTTTCACATCCAAAATTCAAATTTCAAAAGGAAAAACTTGTGCCATATTGAGTTACTCACTGACAGACGAATTTTGGGGTTCAAAAATTCCAATTTTGAAGGCACTGTAACAAATTAAATTTACTGTTCACACTTGACAGGACTACTTTAAACTTGAAAATTTGTATGTTCTAACATACAAACATTTGTCAAGATGAAAATTCAAATTTCAGCTTTGAATAGATGAACTTCGAAGTTCAACGCTAAAAACTTTAACTTACGGTCTCTTCGAAATTCGTCTGTTGACATCTAAAATTCGAATTTCAGAATGTCAGAAACATTAAATGTGGTTGGTAAACGGCTAGTTTTGCATAGTAACCATTGGGTAACGTCTCTAACGGCTAGATCTTGTGTCTAATGTCTAATTACACTACAAAACTATAAATATAACATCATTTGAACTCATGGGTAATGAATTTAAGAGTGTTTATGCGAAAATGCTGCAACATTTTGTAAAATCTTTTTATCACAACATTGTTTGAAAAACCCACCTCAATAGAGTGAACTTTTAATGTATCATCTACTCTTCACGAGAGTTTTCATTCTGTAAACATTTCTTTCTACACATTCTGGGTAGAATCTTAGTGTGGGGAAACACTAAGGGATTTACACATCTTGTAAGGGTGTGGGGAGAGTGGCTTCATAAGTACATACTGAAACTTGTGGGAATGTATTGAGGTTTCACAGGTGCCCGGATTAAACCTGTGGGATATAATAGAAAATCCTAAGTGGTAGCTTGGGGACTGGATGTAGGCCAAGTGGTTGGGCTGAACCAGTATAAATTGTTTTGTATTGTTCTTCATCTTCTCTACTCAATTGCTGCACATAACTCTCTCTGTTTATCCCTGTTTTGCTGTAATTTTAGTGAAATTGGGTTGTGATCCAAAAGAGCGAAAATCTTGCATCACCCAATTCACCCCCCTCTTGGGTGACTAGTCAACCTAACAATTGTGCCCTGGCCAATTATTGTATTATGAACATTGTTCTTCATCATGAAAAAGGTGTTTTTTCTTACATTATTATGTTGTTTGCATGTTTTCTTTATAATAATATCCTTGGATAAATTATTTTATTCTAAATATCCCTAGTCAATCATCTTTGTGGGAACAATGATGAACTAACACTAGTATGATTTTGATTGAAAATTATGTCATAATTGTCTATGAAGATACAAATCAAAATCATAAGCTCTTGTTAGAGAATAGGCGCTGGATCGACCCGTCATGAGATAGCTGCATGGATTAAGTCATAAGCATATCTTATATATAACCGTGTCACTAAGTCCTCAGACCTGAGATCATCATGGCTTCCTACATGGGGAACACTATACTTTGGCATAGTCTAATCCACTTAACCTACGTCCAATCCTCATGCCACTACTTGAGATTTTCAACTATTAGCAAGAATTTAGTGGATTTCTTGTAATACCATAATACAATCCATGTGTTGACACACTAAAATGAGCCATTCACCAACCACATTTAATGCGTCTGACATACCAAAATTTGAATTTTAGGGGCTTAACAGACGAATTTCCCTGAGATAGAAAGTTAAGGATTTTAACATTGGACTTCCAAAATTTATCTATTTAATTGTGACAATCAAATTTTGGCTTTGCTAAATTTAACCCATGTTAAATCATACAAATTTTCATATTGAAAGTGCATTTGTTGAGTTTGAATAAGTTGTCTCAAGTTTTCACAGTGCACTCAAAATTCAAATTTTAGAAGTTGAAATTTGTCTATCAGAGCATGTTCAACATGGCACAAAAGTTTTCCTCTATGAAGAATGTTGAACTGCAAAGTTCATTTATCTGAGACATGATGAGACTCACAAGTTATCAAATTGAAATGTGCACTTTAAAGCCTAAAGTTCGTCTGTCAGAGGTAATAACAGTGAACTTACTTTGAACTTCACCAGCATTTAAATTTTGACTAAGTTTCATGCAAATTTTTCACACTTTTACTAACAATCCTTAGCTTAAAATTCAAATTTCAGAACTGAAATTCATCTATAAGAGATAAAATCTCTGTAACATCGAATTTCACTAAGCAAAATTTGAATATTGTACAAAACACACATTAGTCAAATACAAAATTCATTTGTTGGCCAATATTTCTTAATTCTAATTCAAGCTAACATTGAATAACTTTGAAATCGTTCATTTACAACTTGTAGTAACATAAATAAGTAAGAATCAAATCTTGTTACCGTATATACATAGTTGTTAGATAAGCTGGCTTCCCAAGAGGAGGGTGAATTGGGAAGATTAAAATTTTCTCAAAATGTCAAAAAGGTGAAGAAAGCAAAGTATGATAGTAAAACAAAGCATAAATGAATAAACTATAAAAGTAGTAGTAAAGAGAAGAAAACTCAGATATTTATCCTGGTTCGGTTTCTCCACTTGACCTACGTCCAATCCCCAAGTCACCACTGGAGATTTTCCACTATTCTGCAAGAATTCAATGTTCTTCTTGCAAATGCCTCAGTACAAAGAAGATGCTCTGTTTCTAGAGCTCACTCTTTCACTCTATGTACTCTTACTAAGTGCTTTCCCAATCCCTTGTGATATCCCCTCACAAGAAAATCTTTCTTCCAGATGAAGATAAGATTGTTTACAATGATTAAACTCTCTTAAACAAAGTGAATATGAAAGTGGAAGTATAAATATTGAAGTGAGAGAGTAAGAGACTTTGAGTAGATGATTTGGCAGAGTTTCAGTATATAAAAAGTTAAAATTGTTACCCACAACTTCAAATGATGTTATATTTATAGTTTTAGGTCTCAACTATACATTAGAGACACAATCTATCCTTTGGAGAAGTTATCTAACGGTTACTCTGAAAAACTATCCGTTAACAACTGCATTTAATGCTTCTGACACTCTGAAATTGGAATTTTAGTTTGTTAACAGATGAATTTCACAGAACCCGAAGACTAAAGACTTCAACGTTGAATATCCGAAGTTCATCTGTCATGAAACAAAGTTCGAATTTTGATCTTTGGAAAATGTTTCTATATTGTGACATACGAATTTTCATGTTTGAAGATGTTCTGTTAAGCATGAACAGTATTTTCAATTTGCTACAGTGTCTTCAAATTTTGAATTTTGGAACCCCAAAATTCGTCTGTCCGTAGTTGGCTTATAAGGCACAGTAGTTCATCTAATTCAAAATTCGAATTTTCAAAGGGCAAAGTTCGTCTGTCAGAGAGACCTCTTTTTCGATTTACTTCAAAATTCGAATTTACAAATACTGTCATTCATATGTCACCATATCATTGTAACAGACTCACAAGCTTAGTTTCTCAAATTTGAACTTTTATGTTCAAAGTTCGTCTATTAGTGAGCAATTTTGAAATCCAATCTAAACTTGGTTTCAGATGATCTTTGACATAATTTCAGACAAATTTCTTTAGTTTTCATAAGTTACATTTTGTCTGAAATTCGAATTTTCAAAACCCAAAGTTCGTCTGTTACTGAATGCTCCTTTCAAACACTTATCAAAATTCAAATTTTCTCAAGTCAAAATTCGTCTGTCAGAGAGACCTCTTTTCATACTTGTTCATTTTCAGTACGAAATTTGAATTTCCAAAGCCAAAGTTTGAATTTCCAAGATGACAGATCAGTATAAACCTTTCAAACTTCATCTGTTAGTGGGTGTTTTTCAAATATTCCGTGATTTAACATAGAATCAAAGTTTTAAAACATCTTTTCACCAAATCAAAGCCTTTTACTCTAATCAAAACATTACTAAACATCCTACATCTATTCTTGCACCTATTTCTCCAAAATTTCTTCACTTGAAACCTTTTGTGCACCTTTGATATCTTTATTCGAAGCTCTTGAAGGTTGGTTTGGAATCATCAAAACACTTGATTCAACATTCTCCCCTTTTTTGATGATGACAAAACAACTTATAAACTGGATTAGTAGTTGGGTTTGCTTCAACATGCTCCCCCTCAACACATGCATTATATTTCAAAAGATATCATATATAGTAGATCAAGTAAAGAGATTCAAAGATTAACAGGAACAGATCATTGCAAGCAAGGAATTCTTTCATTTCAACAATCATTGCTTTTACAGAAAATAATTGATGCAAAATAGTTCAAAATACATAAACACAAAACACAAACAACAAAAACAAAGCACAACACTACAAGAGAACCCAAGCCTAAGTTTTAATCACTTTTTCTTTGACTTGGTCTTCTTGCTGTAAGTCTTTCCAAAAGGCTCAGCAGCAGACTTTCTAGTTCCAGTTTGCTCACTTTTCTCCCCCTTTTTGACATCATCAGAAGGGTGATCAAAATCTATAGGATGAGGGATTTGAGACACTAGAATAGTTTGAAGAGGCATATGAACAAATGGCAAGGACCCAGAAACTTCAGAACTTGTGTCTTCATCTTCATCATTAGAAATCTTAAGAAGTTCAAAAATTTCTTGCCTTGTGATTACCAGTTGTGCCCTTCTTTCCTCCGAGAAACCATAGTATGAAACAGGTGAGGGAGCAAAAGGAGAAAACATTTCTTCAAGCCTTCTTCTCTGAGCTTATAAGAGAGCATTGTGTGCAATGGCTTCCAGATCAACAAAAGGCATAATGCTTCTTTCTTCATTTATGGCAGCCTGCATGAATGGTGAAGTAGATATGGCTGCCACTAATCTCTCTACTTGCTCAGATTCTTGCTAGGACAGGATTGACTCTTGAGCATCTACTGGAATGGGATCATGAGAGCTTGAATCCCGAAGGCCTTCTTCTTCTATACCGTAGTCCAAGGGAGGACCAGGACTTGGTGTGCTCAGTTTACCAGCAACCTCAGTATCATCTACAACATTATCATGCTCTGAAGAGGCTAGCTCAGAGGGGCTTGGAGGCTCAGGAGTTGGAGATTTAGCAGGCTTAGAGAACCCTGGCTGAGGTGGAGCTAATGTGGTAGGAATTGCACTCCGAATGTCTTCATATGCATCAGCAACCACTTTCATGTTCTTAGCCAACTGATGAATCTGATCTTGCAGATGAGCAAATTTGGCATTTTGCTCATCCCTGATGCTAAGTATGAGTGTAGACAAACTGTCATACAACTCAGTGATCTTGGTTGGCATGGCACGAGAGGATGGAGTAGATGGAATGTGAGTGGGCTTAGATGGAGATAGGACAAGCTGAGAAGGTTGAGGTATAAGTCTTGCAGGAGCCTCAGAGGTACCTTCTTGCTATAGGGAGGCATCTTCAACAAAGAAGAGATCTTCAGATTTTCCTGCTTCCTTCCCAATCCATCTTCCTTCACTCCTCTCAATCCCCATTCTTTATAGTTCCTCTTCCTTGAAAATCTCAGTAGGCTTCCCTTTCCATTTCTCAAGGTGCTGAATTCTAGCATATTGTCGAATTCTGGAAATGATTGCTGCATAGGGGAGTGTGGAATCTTTCCTCTGATCCCTTGCCTTGATCATGCGCTGGAGTATGATATGTCCCATGTTGATGAGTTTTCCACACATGATGGCTACCATCACATGTGCCTCTGCCCTTGTGATCAGATTGAAGCTGCCTTCTTTGTTGAAGATGATCCTAGACACTATGTAGTGTAGGATCCTCACTTGAGCACTAAGATCAGTGGGCTTCAGTAAATTTATGGTTGGCCTATTCTCCTTTCCTCTGAACAAAGTGTTCAGGATTGTACTCTCCTTGTAGTTCAGAAAGGGGCCACCTTCTTTATCTGCAGTCTCTGCCTCATCTGTATATCCAGAAGCAGTGATATCAATCTTAAGGCCATCTTGCTCTGGTATTTCCAATACTTCATTAAGAGTCTCATCTGTGAGCCAGATGGTCCTCGACCTCAGGTTGACCTCCCACTTCTTCTTTTTGCTGTTGTACTTCAAGGAGGCATACCATGTCTTAACCACTTTATCATCATACCTTTCCAGTATCTCTAACAGATTTTTATATCTTAGCATCCATATTCCAACATCAAAACTGTTAGAGACCAAGAAATCTTCCAAGTTCACACAGTGAGGCTTGATTACCTTTTTACTTGCAAACTTGGTTGAGTATTCTTCCTGAATCAGAGGAGTACTCCATAATGGCATTGTTGTGAGTTGGTATTTTCCAGATTTAGTACTGGAGGAGGAAGTGGAAGCAACTGTATAAACAACAAGAACAGGGACCGAAGGCTCTGCTTTCTTCGAAGAAGAGGGTCTAGCTTTCTTTTATTCTCTCTTTGGGGTTGACTTCTGTTGTTTGGAGGGAGTTGCCTTGCTTGATTCGGCTTTTCTCTTCGGTTTTTCACCCTCCTTTGAGGCATATTAGGATTTGACTGATCTCTTTGGACGTGCCTTTCCTTTTCCAGCTTCAGGATTCATTACCTTTGCCATTTCTGTGGATGAATGTTTTAGAATGAGGCTGGGAATGAGTTTATAGGATGCAAAAGAGAGTTTAAATGGTGGGAAATGAAGATTTGTTGTCAGAAATTAAGAGCATTGAAGAGAGAATTTGAACAGACTTAGAGAAGGAATGAATAGGGTTACCTCTATTCAGAGGAAAATCGTCAGTTTTAACGTAAGTAACCGCCTGACAGACGAATTTTGAGGGGTCAAAATTCGAACTTTGAGCAGATAAAAGTTAAACTGTTCAGTAAAGCTTACTGACAGATAAATTTTCATCTGAAAGTTCATCTGACAGAGGCTTGGTTCAAATAGCACAGGATGAATAGACAAACTTTGATTCAATAAAGTTCAAATTTTGAAGAGCAAGCATCAAGTAACAGTCAATTCAACAATCAACAGACGAATTATGCATATGAACATTCATCTTTCAGAGATTCAACATTATGAGCAAGTTTCAACAGACGAATTTTGAATCAGAAATTCGAATTTCTTTACTTTATAAAGGTTCTCCAACATTCATATGTTAAGAAATAATCATTTGTATAATCATCATGTTGGACAAACATAACTTTGAAATTTTTATTTTTGAAAATTTGAACTTTCAAGGGCCAACAGAAGAATTTCGAGGGACCACCGAGAACTGTTACAAAGTTTGCCAAGCTGAAGTTTGTCTACTGGGCATCCAAATTCGAATGTTGACCATGCTGACTTGTTCAGAAATACAGTTTATCAAGGAAATTCAACTAATACACAACTAACATACGAATTTCAACTTTAAAAACTTACAGAATGGATCCAGAACTCAGATTTCTTGTTGTCTCTTTCTCCTTTTGACTGTTCCATTCTGATTTGCTCCATTTTTCAGATCTAGTGTCATTCAAACTCATGAGGAGCACCTGCAACTTACATTGAACTTTCTCCAATTCTTAAGTTAGAATTAATTTAATGTTAGAGAATATAAAAGCAAAATTGCACAAGGATTTACTTACAGTTCATTGGGATTTACTATACCCAATTCTCTCCTAATTTTACAGTGTCTGTCTTCTGATAAAGGCTTTGTCAAGATGTCAACAACTTGATCCTTTGTTGAGATGTATTCCAATTTGATTTCTCCTTTCAGAACATGATCCCTTATGAAGTGGTGCCTAACCTCAATATGTTTTGTCCTTGAATGCATGACAGGATTCTTTATGATGTTTATGGCACTTTGGTTATCACACATTATTAGTATTTCCTGCATCTTAACCTCAAGATCTTCAAGCTACTATCTCATCCAAATGATTTGGACACAACAGCTTCCAACTGCAACATATTCAGCTTCTGTCGTGGATAAGGCCACACTGTTTTGCTTTTTGCTAAACCATGAGACCAAGGATCCTCCAAGAAACTGACAAGTTCCACTTGTGCTTTTTCTGTCAGTTTTGGATCCTGCAAAATCAGCATCAGTGTATCCTTTGAGATCTTCTTCATTGCCCTTTGGATACCAAAGGTCTATCTGTGATGTTCCAATAAGATATCTGAAGATACGCTTCATAGCAGTTGTATGGGTTTCCTTGGGACATGACAGGAATCTTGCACACATACAGACACTAAACATGATGTCAGGTTTGCTGGTAGTTAGATACAGTAGGGATCCAATCATTCTTCTATATTGGGTTATGTCAAACATTTTCCCTCTTTCATCCATATCCAGTTGGGTTGTTGTAGCCATAGGTGTTCCCATTGGCCTGGCATTTTCCATTCCAAACTTCTTTAGCAATTCCTTCAAATACTTGGATTGTTTGAGAAAGATACCATCATTACACTGCCTGATTTGCAATCCAAGGAAGAAGTTAAGTTCACCTATCATGGACATTTCGAATTCTCCCTGCATTAGCTTAGAAAAATTCTTGCAAAGAGATTCATTAGTAGCACCAAATATAATATCATCAACATAAATTTGAACAATAAGCAAATCTTTATTTTCTTCCTTGGTGAATAAGGTTGTATCTACTTTTCCCCTATTGAACCCCTTTTCAGTTAGAAAATTACTTAATCTTTCATACATTGCTCTAGGGGCTCGTTTTAAACCGTAGAGGGCTTTCTTCAGTTTATAAACATGGTTTGGTTTTGTAGAATCCTCAAAGCCTAGAGGTTGATCTGCATAGACCTCTTCCATGATATATCCATTTAGAAAGGCACTCTTCACATCCATTTGATACAACAAAATATTTTTCATGCATGTATATGCCAACAGAATTCTAATTGCTTCTAGTCTAGCCATTGGAGCAAAGGTTTCTTCAAAATCAATACCTTCTTCTTGATTATATCCTTTTGCAACCAATCTAGCTTTATCTCTTATTATTGACCCTGATTCATGAAGTTTATTTCTAAAAACTCATTTAGTGCCAATTACAGGATGATTTTTGGGTCTGGACACTAAGTCCCAAACTTGATTTCTTTCAAACTAGTTTAACTCTTCTTGCATTGCCAAAATCCAGTATCATCAGTTAAGGCTTCCTCAGTGCATTTAGATCCAATTTGAAAGATGAAAGTACAATTAATCATTTGATCCCTTAACTGTCTTCTGGTTTTAACTCTCTCCTGAATATTCCCTGTCACTTGATTAACAGGATGATTCCTTTGATATCTTCAAGCTCTACGGAGTCCTTGAGATATTTCATCATTATCTTCATCCTCAAGGTCTCCTTCATGAATATCTTCGTCTATGTTAGTAGATTCAGATATTTTTGGAGGTTCAATTTTACCTTCATAAAAAATATCTAACTTTCTAAAGGTTGAGACAAGAACCTCCTCATCAGTAACATGTTTGGAAGCAGTTTCATTTTCAATAAATACTACATGCACAGATTCTTCTACCATTTTGGACTTTTTATTAAAAACTCTATATGCCTTACTTCTACTAGAATAGCCCAGAAATATACCTTCATCAGATTTGGCATCAAACTTACCCAGATTCTCCTTGCCAATGTTGTGAATAGAGTACTTGCAGTCGAACACATGGAGATGTGAGAGATTTGGTTTTCTTCCTTTGTACAGCTCATAAGAGTCTTCCTAAAAATTGTTCTGATGTAGGCTCTATTTATGATGTAGCTTGATATGTTTACTGCATCAGCCCAGAATACTTGAGAGAGTTCTTTTTCATTCAGCATAGCTCTAGCTATCTCTCCAATTGTTCTGCTCTTCCTCTCTACTACTCCATTCTGTTGAGGAGTTCTTAGAGCTGAGAAGTTATGATTAATTCCATGCTCATTACAATACTCCAGGAAATATGAGTTTTAAAACTCTCCTCCATGATCTGACCAGATAGACACAATGGAAATACCCTTCTTATTTTGCACTTTATTGGCTAAGGTTATAAATGTATCAAAGGTATCTCTTTTAGAGGAGAGAAACAATGTCCATGTAAATCTAGAGTAATCATCTACAATTACAAGCACATACAGATTTCCACTAATGCTTTTTACCCTAGATGGACCAATTAAATACATATGCAACAGTTCTAGTGGTCTAGTTGTGGTGACTACGTTTTTAGATTTAAAAGAATATTTGGTCTATTTTCCTCTTAGGCATGCATCATATTCTTTGTCTTTTTCAAAAGTAATTTTTGGTAGGCCAGTGACTAACTCATTTTTAACCAGTTTTGATAGTTGATTAATATTAACATGAGCTAATCTTCTATGCCACAACCAACTATCATTATCCTGGCTAATCAAGCAGACAGAATCTAAGGGAGGAAGTTCATCAAGATCAATAGTATAGCAATTACCATCCCTTTCAGCTTTGAGAATTACTTTGTGATCACTTTTTCTGATGACTAGGCAGAACTTTGAGTCAAACAGCACCCAGTTTCCTTTGTCACATGTTTGGCTCACACTTAGCATATTGTTGTTGAGACCAATCACAAACAGCACCTCTTCAATGGATGTTTTCAGGATTCTTGCCCACAATGCCAATGCCAACTATTTTGCCATATTGATCACCTCCAAAGGTCACTTTTCCTCCTTTCTTGTCTTTAAGGGTGATGAACTTCTCCTTGTCACCGGTTATGTGACTTGAGCAGGCACTGTTCATATACCATTTATTACTCTTTCTAGCTTTGAGACAAACCTGCAAAACAAATTTATATATTCTTTTTAGGTACCCAAATTTGCTTGGGTCCTTTCCTGTCAGTAGTCTTTTCCTAAGATACAGATGTACCTTTGGGAACCCATTTAACCTTCCTATCAAGTGCATTTTTCTTTAAAGCACATGAGCTAGAAATATGCCCCTTCTTGTTACAGAAGTGACAGGTGGTAAAAGGACTACTGGATTGAGATGCAGGAAGAAAACAATGCAGATAATATTTTTGTTTTGCATGCCTTGGTTGATCATAAGATTCAATATGCTGAGAAATATGTTCTTTCTTTCTAGTGCCACTAGCATACACAAAGTGTCTCATGTACATATTCTGATTTTTCTTCCTAATCTTTTCTTTTATAGCACAAGGATCATAGCCAAGTCCAGCCTTTCCTTGTGATATTTTTGGCTTCCTATTAAAGCAAATAGCATATCTTTACCTTTAGTAAGCCTAGACATGCTTTTCACTAGATATTCATTGGTTTGCTTTAGTTCAATGCATGATTCACATCAAGCAGATTCAGCAACAGGTAGAGAAACAATTTCAGAGGTGTTGCATTGAGATTCTAGTTTGTTAATCTTTTTCTTAACTTGTTTCAATTCTTTTGCAACTTTAACAAATTCGTCATGCAGCTCATGAAATGCATCCAATAATTCAGAATAGAAAGGTTTAGATTAATATGCCTCATCTTCTTGATCACTGTTGCATGGGATTTCAGCTTCTTCAGAGGTAAGAGCCATCAGACAGATGTTGGCAATTTTATCTTCATCATCTTCTTCTTCATCTGAGCTATTGCCCCATATTGATGAGATGTAAGCTCTTTTCTTCTTGCCTTTGTTTGTAGATTTCTTTTCTTTCTCTTGCTTCTTGAGGAATTGTGGACATTCCCATTTGATATGTCCCTGCTTTTTACACTCATAGCAAGTGACAAGTTCTTTTGCTTCTCTCTTACTCTCTCCAGCTGCTCATTTCTTGAAGATTTTCATGTTTCTGTTCTTGCTGTACAATTTTCCAAATTTTCTGACCATCATAGCCAGAGTTTCTTCATCTAGCTCATCTCCATCGTAAGATTCCTCTTCATTCTCCTCAGCAGCTTTCAGAGCAAGACCTTTCTTCTTTCTATCTAGTCCAGCCTCCTTGAGAGCATTCATTTTTCATTCATACTCCTCGAGGCTACCAAAGAGAGCAGTGACAGAGGCCATTGATTCTTCTCTGGCTTCCTCTATTGCTGTTACTTTGGGTTGCCATTCTAGAGGGAGAGCTTTGAGGATCTTCCTGACTTTTTCTATTTGAGTATACTCTTTTCCCAGACTCTTTAGTTAATTCACAATGAGGGTGAATCTCTTCTGTAGCTCTTTTACATTTTCTCCTTTAGTCATTCGAAAGCTTTCGTATTCACCTATGCATGTATTCAGTTTATTTTCCCTGACTCCAGTTGTTCCTTCATGAGCAATTTGCAAGGTGTCCCACATTTTTTTGGCAGTGGAGCATTGTGAGACCCTGTAAAATTTGTCTTGATTCAAAGCACTGACCAAACAATGTTTTGCCTTGAAGTTCAGCAAGACTCTTTTTCTATCTTCCTCATTCCATTCAGCTTCTAGCTTCTCTTTGTACTTCCCATCATCTTCCAAAGCCAGTGGGACAAATCTCCCTTCTGAATGACTGACCAGATGTCCAAATCAATTGACTGGAGATAGATTTGCATCCTCATCTTTCGGTAACCATAGTGTTCTCCACTAAAGTCAGGTGGTCTATTTGTGTTGTTGCTCTCTAGTAGTATGTTTTCTCCAAAATCAGCCATTTTAATTCCCAGACTGTGAAATCCTTTGATTGGAAATCCGGGCTCTGATACCACTTGTTAGATAAGCTGGCTTCTTAAGAGCGAGGGTGAATTGGGAAGATTAAAATTTTCTCAAAATGTCAAGAAGGTGAAGAAAGCAAAGTATGATAGTAAAACAGAGTATAAATGAATAAACTGTAAAAGTAGTAGTAAAGAGAAGAAAACTCATATATTTATCCTGGTTCGATCCGTCCACTTGACCTACGTCCAGTCCCCAAGCCACCACTTGAGATTTTCCACTATTCTGCAAGAATTCAATGTTCTTCTTGCAAATGCCTCAGTACAAAGATGATGCTCTGTTTCTAGAGCTCACTCTTTCACTCTATGCACTCTTACTAAGTGCTTCCCCAATCCCTTGTGATATCCCCTCACAAGAAAATCTTTCTTCCAGATGAAGATAAGATTGTTTACAATGATTAAACTCTCTTAAACAGAGTGAATATGAAAGTGGAAGTATAAATATTGAAGTGAGAGAGTAAGAGACTTTGAGTAGATGATTTGGCAGAGTTTCAGTATATAAAAATTTAAAATTGTTACCCACAACTTCAAATGATGTTATATTTATAGTTTTAGGTCTCAACTATACGTTAGAGACACAATCTATCCTTTGGAGAAGTTATCTAACGGTTACTCTGAAAAACTATTCGTTAACCAAATGCATTTAATGCTTCTGACACTCTAAAATTCGAATTTTAGTTTGTTAACAGATGAATTTCATAGAACCCGAAGACTAAAGACTTCAACGTTGAATATCCGAAGTTCGTCTGTCATGAAACAAAGTTCAAATTTTGGAAAATGTTTCTATGTTGTGACATACGAATTTTCATGTTTGAAGAAGTTCTATTAAGCATGAACAGTATTTTCAATTTGCTACAGTGCCTTCAAAATTTGAATTTCAAAACCCCAAAATTCGTCTGTCCGTAGTTGGCTTATAAGGCACAGTAGTTCATCTAAGTCAAAATCCAAGCTCTTGAAGGTTGGTTTGGGATCATCAAAACACTTGATTCAACAATAGTAAGAAATCCTAAAAACTAAATTTTCACATGTTCTTCATTGGATTTCTTCACTTGATCCTTTGATACTCCATTGATATTCTACTTCTAAGCTCTAGTTACTTAGAATCATCAAAACTTCTTATTAAACATCACACAAAATAAATTGAGGTTGCGGTGCAAATAAGGCCATCGCGACGCCCACCTTTCGTCAACAAAATGTTATGTTTCATTTTCACAAAGCAGTTCAAGGATTTTGGAATATTATTCAGGTTTCTTCATTTTCTTGGGCATTCTAGATGTTCGAGAGGCAGTGGGAAGGCTTGTTCTACTAGGGCTTACATTTGTACGTAAACAATCAAGTTTGGGGTGGAGGAAAGTCAAGAAATTGAGCTCCTCTTTTGGTTTCTTCTCTTCTTATCTGTTTATTTTCTTGTATTTTGCCATGGGCTTGATTAATTTGTGTAGTTGTGACCTCATTGTTGATATGAGTAGCTAAACAAGTATCCCTAGGGTTATTTTAATATCCTGTATGGATTAGATACTTATTCTCCTTTATATTTATGATTAATGAAATGATTCTGTTGTATAAACTCTGCTTAATGCTTCTTGTTGATTGGCAAACAATAAGTATGTTGAGTTAACTTAATTAATGCTTGAGAGAGCTAGATTAAGTGTAGAACTTGGGTTTAATCATGTGAGAACTTGTAACTTACTTTGTTGAGTGAAAGGTTGTGTTGATGAGGTAAAGATACACTTGCCAACTCACAGAGTCACACTAGGACTTGAATTGGAATTAAGTGTTTAATTAATTAATTAAGAAATAAATTGGTTAATTAGGCTATATACCTAATTGGAGTCTTGAGAAAGCACTTTTAGGTATTGTAGAAGTCTTGAATAGCATGGTCAATCATTAAAAACAAATATAAAGGAAGTAATTGAGTATGTAAGAAATACTAGAGAGAGAAATAACCCTAGGTTTCAATTGCATCTTAGTTGTCCCAAATCAATCCTTTAATTTAGTAGTTTTCTTTAGCGTTTACATTTTCTTTAAATAGTGATCAATTTGATGTTTGCTCAAATTAATTAAAAATACAAAGTCTAATGCTTGACCCCTTTTGATCCAAGTCCTTGATGGACGATACCTTGCTTATCACTTTGCTATTATCTTGGCCTATACGTTTGTGGTAAAGTTTAGTTGCAGACAATTTCTTGGTGCCGTTGCTAGGGATTTGGCATTAAATGTCCTTTGATCAACCTTAGAATAGTGTTAGTAGATTAAGTTTGAGTTTATAGATAGAAAATAGATACTTTGCATAGTTATAGGTTCTTATATTTTTTGTTTTTGTTATTAGTTTGATACTTGTTTGTTGTTTTTGGTTTGTAGGTACCTATCTCTCACGCATGTAAAGGTTGGATCCCGATAGATTTGAAGTGGTACTTGAGGGTGAAAACATCTTTGAAGGAGATAATCCAAATATCTCTGAACCTCAAGAAACTCCAACTATGGATGAGGTGGATGAAAATTATGTTTATACAATGATATTTCTAAGGATACTTTGAGGTTGAGACTTTTCCCCTTGTCATTAAAAGATAAAGCTATGGCATGGCTCAATTCTCTTCCAAAGTAATTTATGAATACTTGGCATAAGTTAGTAAGAAGATTCAGAGCAAGGTTCTTTCCATGTGATCATAGGATCTCTCTTTGAGGTGAACTTCTGTCCTTTGAGCAAGAACCAGGAGAACTCTTCCATGAAGATTGGGAGCTATTTTAAGGATATGTTGAAGCAATGTCCAAGTCATGCATAGTAGAAATAGGTGTTACTTGAAGCTTTCTAGAATGAGCTTGACGATGATTCCTTAAATATGCTAGATTCAGCATCTAATGGGACTATTGGAAGCATGTTGGTTAATGAGCTCTATAAACTGTATGAGACTACTGTAGCCAACACAATGCAAAAGGTCAATAGAAGAAGAACCATTAAGAAGAAAGATCACGCGCAAGCCACAAGCTCCTTGTAATATCCTGAAATTTCTCTTAAATGTTTAAGGCTCAATATTTTAAAATCTATAAGAAATTTGCAAAAAATGGATATGCACCATTTTGTATAATATAAGGCAAAGAGGTCAATTATATCGATCAAAAGAAAAAATGAGAAAATGATCATTTTACCCCTAAAAAAAAAGGATGAGAAGAACGAAGAAAGGCAGTGGACATCCGCACACATTGAAGCAAATTTTACAAATTTTGGGAAAAATTACACCTAATGACCCGAAAGTTTCAAAAATTATAGATTTGTCCCAAGTCAAGGGCATTTTTGTAAATAACAAAAATTATAGTCAAAATGAAGCTCTCAATGAGCTAAGACCAATGGAATATAGTATGAAATTTATTAAGATCAAAATGATATTTATTGGGTAATTATGATTTAATATTAATATCTTACCCAATAAATGTAAGTCTGGACCGCAGGAAAATACAGTATTCATTCAAGAAAAATGTGTGGGTCTTATATTTGGACCAATTGGGATAAGTATATTATGGTAATTTTATATCCCAATATAATTATAATTAATGTCCCAATAATAGAAAAATATACTACTAAAGTAGCTTTATTTATCCCGACCGGTTCAGGATATATCTAGATAAGTAAATATCTGAAATTTTTGGACCAAAAGACTCCCTATTTTGTGGCCACCAAGCTACACATGGGGAATTTCAATTGTTTAATATTTATGTCATTTTTGCATGGATTTTCAAGAATATAAAGTGGCAATATTTGATTGGTTGGCCCCTTTATAAATACTCCCTCATGTTGAACGTCCAAAGCACTTGAAAAAGAAGGAAGAAGTAGCTGCAAGCAGGGGAGAAAGAAAGGAGTACGTGAGGAGCAAAGGAAAAGAAAAAGGGAGAAGATAAAATTCAAGAAAAAATAGGTAAAAATCTTCTCTCAACTTCTAATGATTTTTCCTTCAAGTTTTGAATGGTTTAAGGTTAGTTTTCTTGAGTTCCTCTTCTCCTCCTTTGCTATAAATTTCATCCAAGGTAAAGGAGTTAGGAAAGAAAGTGATATTTTGCGATAAATTAAAGAGAAAGCATAAGATTAAGTGAACGGAACAAGGTTTGGTATGTTTAGAAGTAAGAAAATGAAAATTACCTCTTTCCTCTTCCAATCCTTATTTCGGTCAGTTTAATATGATGGAAAAGAGTTTGATTTTCATTAATTTGATGCTAAAAATGGATTACCTATGGTCCAAAACCTTAAGAGTAAGTATGGGGTTAAATAAAAAGCTTAAGGTGAAGAAAATGAAATTCTAGGGTTTTGTGAGTCTTTAAGAAGTAACTCAAGAAACTAGTGAATAAAGTGAGTATTTGATGGTGTATTAGGAATTGATAAAACCCAAGTAAGTTGTTGAAGGAGGTGGAACCAAGTGGTAAAGCATTGGATTCAAGAGGAAGAACTAAAGGAATACTTCAAGGTAGCTAAGTTTCATATTCTTACTTTATGTTCTTTCATTGTCTTTCTATGATTAAATTGTGTTGCCATATTGCAATTGTGATTTCTTTGATTGGTCTTGGATCTAAAATGAGGGGTTTTATTCCCCGGGATGTCCATTTTCTTAGCCGTTATGCTGCCAAATTTTTTATGACCAATGTGGCAATTTATTGTTTAAATATGATTGATGTGATTAAATGTAATCAAATGTGAGTTATTTGACATGATTGACATAATTGCATGAAATGAAACTTGCTGCTAAGATTGCCCCCAATCTCATCCCCTCAAGTATCCCAAATAACTAGGCGCAAGCTATGGCCAAGGAGTCCAAAAAGCTAAGGAGAATGAAGAAGAGGAAGATGCTTAATGATGTCTTCAAGTTATGATTGTATATTTTGAAATTATGCATAAAACAATATATATGCTTTTAGATCTGTGCAATTGTGCTATTATGTCCTTATGAGAATTATGAAATGTTTGGCATGGATTTGAAACATGGAATGATCATGTGAGCTTGTTATGAATTCTACTTTGCCATGTTATATTGCTAGAAGTTCATTTTGTAGCAATGAAAGTAAAGTTGATGCTGTTTGACTGAGATAGGGCAAATAAGTCAAGTATTATATATTATCTGAAACTAGAGAGAACAAGCTTTCCAATGAGCTAAATAACACTTAATTGTACAATTTATAGTATATTTTTGAAATTAAGGGTCAAAACTGGACATTAAAGTAAAAGCTGCGAATTTCACTATATATCACTTATTTTGAAAGGAAGTGTAAAATTGTATAGAGCTCCAAAAATTCATTGATTTACATGTTTGAAACGATCTGTGTTTTGAGTTCAATATGACCCTCATTTGAATTCAATTGGATCCGTACAATGAGAGATATACAAGTTTTCCTAAGACTGTTCCAATAAGAGTGAGGTTCTGACCCTTAGTAATTTAAGTTGAAATCATACCCTGTCTATACTAAATAAATGTATAAGAAAAATATGAAGGTAAGTAGACATGTATATCTTTCCAATGGCATATAGAATACATGATTTGGCTTAGTATATAGTTAGATATGAATTTTTAAATTTATGGCCAACATCCTAAAAAAGAGAGAAATGACCATTTGTAGAGTGTAAGTTTGAGCAATAAACTGTACTAACTGGTCAATTTAAAGGAAGTTTTAATATTTTTATCTTGTATATCATGTTTCTAGATTCATTTAGAGACTTGAACCACATTGATATGATTTTTCTAGATTAAGTTATGATTTTTCAAACTTTGTCCAGAAAACTTGAGAACCAAATAAATAGTACCACGTTTTTTTTTATTTAAATATTTTGGTTCTATTAATGGTTCAAGCTCTTCATATGGGTTATTTGGACATTGTACATACTATAATATATGGAAAAATATAGATAAAAGTAAGGTGTTACACTCCTCCAATGACATTCTAGCCCACTTGAATGCTTTGAATCGAAGGTTTGACAATTTGGAGATGCATGTCAAAAGAGGAAATGCTATGGGTGTACATGCCATTCAATCTCCTATAGGTTGTGATTAATGTGGGAAAGGGCATATCACTGAATAATGTCCTTATGCTTTGGAGAATGTTAGCTATTTGAACAACTTTCCCAGAGGGCAAAACAATGCTTCTTCACATACTTATAACCCAGGGTGATGTAATCACCCTAACTTGTATTGGAGTCAAGGACAACAATTAAATCAACCCTCTTCGTCCGGTGTAAAACCTAACCGTCCTCCTAGCTTCCAACCTCAAGCTAGGTAATTCCCATTAAGGAGAAAGAATCCAATATGGAGAAAAATGTTGTCCAAAATTCTAGCTAATCAAGAAATGGCAAGAGTAAAGACTAAAGCTACTTTGCCATTCATGAGATGGCAATCAAAAATCTTGAAGTGAAAATGGGTATTATGGCCTCTCAATTGAATGCTTTGTAAAAAGGTGGTTTACCAAGTGACACAATTCTTAATCCAAAGAGAGATGGCAAAGAAGAGTGTAAAGTTGTTACTTTAAGAAGTAGCAAGCAATGGCCTAAAGTCATTGATCTTAGGGTAAATCATGGAGGTGAAGAAGTGGCTATTCAAGATAAGGAATTTGCAAAAATGGGTATACGCTGTTTTGTATGAAATATGACAAAGAGGTTAATTATCTAGATCAGAAGGAAAAAGAAGAAAATGACAATTTTGTCATTGAAAAAAAGAAAAAAGAAAAAGAAAAAGAAAAGCAAAAAAAAAAAGGAAGGAGGGCAGTCAGACAAGGAAATTTTGTAAATTTTGGGGATAATTACATCTAATGACCCAAAAATTCTAAAAATTATAAATTTGCATCAAGTCAAGGGCATTTTTATAAATATGAAAAATTATAGTCAAAATGAATCTCTCAATGAGCTAAGACCAATGGAATATGATATGGAATTTATTAAGATCAAAATAATATTTATTGGGTAATTAGATTTAATATTAATATCTTACCCGATAAAAGTCAGTCTGGACTACAGGAAGAGGCAGTATTCATTCAAGAAAAATATGTGGGTCTCATAATTGGACTAATTGGGATAAGGATATTATGGAAATTCTATATCCCAATATAGTAAAACTAGTATCCCAATAATAGTAAAATATACTGCTAAAGTAGTTTTATTTATCCAGACCGGTTCAGGATATATTTGGACAAGTAAATATCTGAAATTTTTGGACAAAAATGCCCTCAAATTTGTGCTCCATCTGCAATACATGATAAAATTACATTAAATTATTATTTTCATGAATTATCAAGAAGGTTTTAGAAGCTTTTGGTGTCAAAATTTGATTGGTTGGCTTCTTTATTAATACTCTCTCATGTTGAATGTCCAAAGCACTTGAAAAAGAA
Organism: Adenanthera pavonina; assembly: GCA_026686845.1. Taxonomy (NCBI): domain Eukaryota; kingdom Viridiplantae; phylum Streptophyta; class Magnoliopsida; order Fabales; family Fabaceae; genus Adenanthera; species Adenanthera pavonina. The sequence continues at coordinate 13,309,973 of JAIVEN010000028.1, read as the reverse complement.
GGAAGAAGCAGCTGTAAACAGTGGAGAAAGGAAGGAGTACGTAAGGAGCAAAGGGAAGAAGAGGAAGAAGAAAAAATTAGGAAAAAAGGGTAAGAATTTTTCTTTTAATTCTAAGTGATTTTCCTTCAAGTTCTTAAGTAGTTTGTGCCTATTTCTTTGAGTTTTCCTCCTTTTGTCTTGCTGTTCAGTTTTAGTTTTGATATGGATTGATGAAATGAAGTGGTTACATGCAATAAATTTAGGAGAAACCATGAGATAGTGCAAGAGAAACAAGTTTTGGAAGGATTGGAAGCAAGAGATTGAAAAATCCATTTTTTCTCCTTTGTGCCCTATTTTGGTCAGTTTATATGAGTATAAAGGAGTTGGATTTTCAATGATTTGATGTTGAAAATGGATTCCTTGAGTCCAAATTAGCTAAGAACAAGTATTGGATTCAAGGAAAAACCAAGAGATAAAGAATTTGGATTTTTAGGGTTTTAGTGAGACTTTGTAAGGTAACCCTTGCTTCTAGTTGATTAAGTTGACATTGAATGATGTTTTAGGACTTTTGAGAGTTCAAGAAAGCTAGCGGAAGTTTTGGATTCCAAGTGCAAAAGCAAATAATAAAATAAAAGATAGCTTGGTTTATTTTATTGCAATATGTTATTTCTTATTTTTTTCATGATTTTATCTTGTTGCCATATTGTTCTTGTGTTGATTTGTGACTGGTTTTGGTTGTAAAATAAGGTGTTTTATTCCCCGGGATGTCCATTTTCTAAGAGTAAACTCTGCCAAAATTTTTATTTGACAATATGGTATTTTAATGATTTATGTGATTATATGTGAAATGTTTGTGAAACTTGAATGATATATTTGCATGAAATAAACTAGCTATTGAGATTTTCCCAAATCTCAATCCCAAGCACTCACATGATAGGTTCAAGTGATGGCAAGTCCTCCAAGAAAACAAAAGGCGAGGAGAAAGTTAATGACGATTAAAGTTTTAGTTGAAATCATGATTTATTTTCTTGCTATTATGTATAAAATATTGTGTAAATTTACGAAGCTATGCTTCACTGCTATCATGCTATTTTAAGTTTCTTGTAATGTAAAAACCTTAGTTTGAACAAGTATGGAATATGGAATCATGCTCTGTAATTGGTTGTAGAAGTTGGTATACAAATCTGTCGAATTCTGAGTGCTTATTAATTTGAGGTTACTGTTCATTTAAAATTTGGTTTCCTTTATCAGTGTTTTACATGCTTGGAAAATATACATAGAGAGCTTTCCAAAGAGTCAAAAATTACTTGATTTGGATAAGTATACAAATTGTTACGAATTTTTGAAGATGGCTCAGAGAATCTGGATAAAAGTAGTTTTGACCAAATAAATAGCATAATTGGATAAATTTTTTGAATGAATTAGCACAATTAAATTCTAGTTGTATATTTTTCCCATGTAGGAAATTTGTTTTTCTATTTTTAGAGACTTGAATCACCCTCATACGATTTTCCTAGAATTAGTTATGATTTGTCAAATTTTAGCCAGGAAAATCAAATTACCAAATGAATAGTATTTTGAATTTTTCTCATTCAATTTTCTAATGATTCAAGCTTCTAAAATTAGCTCATTTAGTATCATATATACTATTATACATGGTAAATATTGTAAGAAAATAAGGTATGACAGAGAATGAGGGAAAAAAAAGAGAGGGAGAGAAAAGATTAGAAAGAGGGTGAAAAAATGAGTGGAGAGAAAAGAAAGCAAGAAGAGATCAATCAAAAAATGACTCCTCCTCTACCTTTTTGCTTGAAGATTCAAGAAGTAAAAAGAAGATAAGCAGTTCAAGAAATTCATAGATATCTTCAAGTAACTATATATCAATCTTCCTTTAACTGATGCAATGGAGTAAATGCTAGCATATGTGAAATTCTTGAAGGATATGTTATCCAAGAAGAGAAGATTCAATGAGTTTGAAACTGTAGTCTTGACCAAAAGTTACACCGATATCATCAAGAATCTGCCATAGAAGTTGAGTGATTCAAGTAGCTTTGTTTGTTCCATGTGAGATGGGTAAAATGATCATTAGGAAGGCTTTGTGTGACTTAGGCTCCAGTGTAAATCTCTTGCCTCTTTCTGTTTTTAAGAAAATGCATTTGGGTGAGGCAAAACCAACCACTATGACTTTGCAATTGGCAGATAGGAGCTTGGTTTTTTCTAAGGGGATCATTGAAGATTTTCTTGTGAGAGTGGGTAACTTCATCTTTCCCATTGCTTTCATCATTCTAGATTGTGAAGTAGATCGGGAGATGCCCTTCATTCTAGGGTACCCTTTTTTAGCTACTAGTAGAGCTCTCATTGATTTAGAAAAATGTGAAATTACATGGAGAGTTGGTGAAGAAATGTTGACATTTAACATGTTTAATCTATCAAAGAGCCTAATGAGCTAGACGATTATTGCTTTACTGATATCATTGATCAAGTGGTGTATGAGGAATTCCACAAGTCAATTACTCAAGACCCTTTAGAAGCTCTCTTAATTGGATGTGAAATGGAAGGGGAGGAATTTGAATAATGTTTGTGTAACACTCTACTAAAACAAACCCTCGAACATCACCTAGAACCTCAAAAATATGCCAAACGAAGCAAAACAAGATGAATTAGTGTTAGAGCCGCTACCTTAATAGTGATATCGCGGCCTCCAAGAAGTAGACTAGTGTGGCACCATGGCCAAACTTTTGGTGCTGTGACATCCATATCAATAACCATATCAGTAAATTACTGATTTTCTAGCTGAAGTTCTAACACGCGTAACCTTTGATTGACCTAATTTCCACTCCTACAAGTTAACATTGTCCCAACTATCTAAAGACACCAATTTCACTTGAATCCATCTCCATATGAAGCTTCTAGGTACCTGAAACCAAATTGGCCACTTTTTGACTAAAACTCAAAACCAAACCTCCTTTGATTGCCACCAAAAGCAATTTGGCACTCAAGAACCATTCGTACAAGTCCTATTTGGTTCAACTAACCTGTTCAAGGAGGTTTTACCCTAGAGAAACTTCTCCTCTGAGAATTGACTCATTTGAACCCTAAAACCACACAATGGGCTATATGCCCAAAACATACCTACAAGACCCAAAACTGCCCTTTGGGCTCTCATATATGGCCATTCTAGGTTACAAACACATGCTCCAATAACAATGACCCATATCGGGGTCTATATCATTATCACATATATATAAACCATACCTAGCACATATCCACCCTTAACACATATCATCCCTCATCATCAATATCATCACATAATCATCTAAACATCTTTGTCACAATCATCCTATCATAGCATAGTGTACAGACAATACTCCCAGGACACTCATATAGACATCAAGCCACAGCAACCTACTTGGCACAATATTACATAAACTGAATAACAAACCACTGATTACACTTGAAATTCCTGAAGGTGGAGAGACCTACGACTCATTGGTCTTCTCTGAACTAGTACTAGAGTCTTCTCTTGGAATGTTAGTCATGGAGGTATGAGATAGAGTCTCAATAATTAGTACAATCACTTATATATGACAATATCATCAATATCATACATATATGCAAATGATGTAAGATGGTGCAGAATGTTATGGTATGCATGTCTCCCCCATATATGTATAGAACCACAGGCTATCGTCATGACAGGACATTTCCAATAGGTGATTACCTTCTAATAGCTGGTGAAAACTGATTCCAGGACAATAGCAAGCTCAACTCATACTAGTGCACCCGGCCAAGGTCTCACTAATGTTTAGACTATGGCTCTCTTTTCCCTAGACCACCCAGAATTGCTGGTAATTTAGGGAAGGTGCAGTCCACTGCCACTTGGCTCTCCAGGCCATAGGAGAGGATTTAGTGGTAGGGATCTCATCTTATCATCATATCTTATCATCACCTCCTAATCTACCACATAATGCATCAAATGGTGATGATGTCAATGCCATGCTAACATGCTTCTAACCATATATAATCATCATCATAGTCATACTAGCATGAAATCATATGTGAATGCTACAATCACATATACATCACACTCATCATCATCATATACAAGTACCTCGTCTAGGTATGTGCATGCCACGATATGTAGAAAAACCATATACGTGCACATAACGATATCGTGGTATGAATAGAAACATGCATATATATCAACATAACATACATATATAATAAATACCTGGTTACCTCGAATAACCAACACCATACACACAGGCGAATTTGGCAAGCCTCTGAAGCACCTATCACGAACCATACACTTCCAATTAGTCAATCAACCACTATAACATAATACGTTTAATTAGTATAATACTCATAACAACCAAAATTCACAATATAGCTATTCAGGTTTGAGCCATAGTTCCCACAAGATATTATACGCTAATGAGCTCTAATTAATCATCTACATAATAATCATCCTCATACATCTCGGATTTCATACTCCTTTCACAGTTTCTAACCTAGAGTTTCACTTAAACTCATCACAATCCCACCAAAACTCATACCTAAACCTTCCTGACACTATAAAACAATTCTATAACACCAAAACAAGCATTTTAATTGGTAGGAATCCAACCAAACTGATCCCTCTTGCATATATCCGAATTTCGACCCTAAAAACCGAAGAGAAATTAAAGGAAGGAGAGCAAGAACCACTTACCAACAATTAAGCAAGCTCCCTAGTCCAGAAATCACCTCAAAAGGTTGGAAAACCTTAGCCATAGCAGAGTTCCTCTATTTCTCCCTTTGATTCTTCTTTCTTGTTCCACTGAAATGATTTCTGATTTATAGAAATTTAGGGTTTGGCACCATGGCGGGTAATAAGTTCACCGTGGTGTGGAGCCCTTCTGTCTGAGAAAATTTTCCAAATTCTTAACTTGTTCGCCGTGGCAACTCTATTCAGGTCATGACAAGAGGTACTTTTGTCTCCTTTTTGTTCTTCCTCCATCCTGATCCTCTAGTCTTGCACACATCATTGAGTATACTTCCCATTAGTTCAAGATAAGTCCCAGATAGTATATTAAGGGTTGTTATAGTTTGGCTTCAATGAATGCTTCCCTGATCATTGTAATATCCCTATTTTTATGGGATGTTATAAAATGAATAAAAGATGATAAATGAAGCGAGACGAAAATGCTATATATAATTGGGCTTTAGAATGAATTAATTTCTCATCTAATTTTTAAAAGAAGTTATTTTTCATTCTTAATTGGAATTAATTTTTCATAAGGTGCTTGGCAGAAATTAGTTCCAAAACTTATCCTGGAAAATAGGCAATATACCACTTGAATGAAAGCCCGCTCCAAGCTGAGAGCAATGGTATAAGTATTGCGTTCTCGAGAGGTCCAGGTTAAGAGATAGACAAATTTGAAAGTTAATGTGAATAGTGAAAAAGAAATAACAAAAAATTGGTCATTAGGTAAAATTATAAGAAAGTGCCCAAAAGAATGAATAATTACATTCTTGACCTGATTCAGGAGTAAAATGGTCATTTTCTAGATTAGAAGAAAAATGTGAATATTACATTTAAACCGCAAGGAAAAAATGTTGATATCATAAAATGTAAAATATCATTTTTTAGGTTAAACTGAAAAATGAAAAAATTATATTTTGACCCCAAGAACTAAAAATATTTATAATTTAGTCCCTGAAGGAAGAAATTCACTTGGAGAGGAAATGAAAATAAGTTTGGAAAAATTTATAGTTAATGACCCAAAAGTTTCAAAAATTATAAATTTACCTCGGGTTAAGGCTATTTTTGGGAAATATGAAAAATTATAGTCAAAATGAAGCTTTCAATGAGCTAAGCCCAATGGAATATAGAAAGGAATCTATTTAGATCAAAATAATATTTATTGAGTAATTAGTGTTTCATATTATATTTTACTTGATAAAGGTCAGTTTAGACTGCAGGAAAAGGCAGTATTGATTCAAGAACAATGATTGGACCTTGTTAAAATATATTTTAGATCAAAATAATGATTTTGGACTAAAAGTAATTTTTGGATAATCCTGTACCAATATAATAACAATTTTAGCAAAAATACTTAATCAGTACTAGTAAATTTAATTGGTAAAGAGTATTTTGGTCCATTAAAGTTTATGATGCAATTTTTGGCCAAAAAAGAAAGTGAGCCACGTCTAACCAGCTGCTGAGACATCATGGGAATTGTGTGAAAAGCTTTAATTTCAAAAAGGTAACCAAAGGTTAAAGATGAAATTAATTAATTAGCTTTATTAGATATTTATCCCATTAAGTCATTAACTATCATCTTCCTCACTCATTCACGATGCAAACAACAACTAAAAGGAGGGGATAACTCATGAAACTAAGGAAGGAAAAAGAGAAGACAAGAGGCAAAGTTTGGATCTCTAATTGCTAAGGTAACATATTATGGCTATTATCTTGTGTTCTCTTGAGTTTGTAAGAGTTTTTATCGCCTATTTTCTCAAATATTCCCACTGAAATTCTGATCTAGAGAGAGAGTAGAGAGATAAAATTGTGCCATGAAGAAACCAATCCATAAAAAGTGAAGCATATGTCACAAGATGCAAGATTATGACATTGGTTTCAAAGATTGATGAGTTATTATTTTTCTACAATTTTCTCTATTTTTCGACTATTTAGGGTTTGTGAAAGGAAAGGGACTTTCAAGTTTTTGACCCCAAAAATGGATTTCTTGGGTCCAAAATAGGTTAGAACAATTATGTTGTACGAGAAAATACAAAAGGAAAGCAAAGTGAAAAATTAGAGTTAAAGTGAGCTCTTTATGAAGGAAGTCATGCAATCAATGACTTAAGACCTTATTTTATGATGTAGTAGGGTTCAAGGAAATGTTAGAGGATCAAAGAAAGGGTCTATAACGTTTGGAAAGTGTTGGAAAGCCACAAGGTAGTTCACCAACCTAATCTTGCATTGTATTATCATATAGTTTGCAATGATTTTGATGAGTTGCCTATTGTTTGCAATGTTGATTTGTGATGATTTGATGTAATTGACTAAGTTGTTTGAGGGATTTTGAGACCCCATAATGTCCAAAACCCAAGGGAAAACTCTGCCCAATTTTCTATAAAATGTTTGAGCATGAATGATTTTAAATGTTTGAATGATGATTTGATGATGTGTGTTTGCAATATATGATTATATATTTACTTGATTAGTGGTAACTACTGAGATTCTTTGAATCTCATCCCTTCCAAATGCTTACCATGTTTAGGCCAAGCAATGCAAAAAGTTCATGAAAAGCCAAAAGAGAGGATGAAGAAATTGGTGAAAATTATGTTCTTGCAAGGATTGGTGTTAATTTTTGATAATATGTATAAATTCGTATGCAAAGGATGAATCATGTATGCTGATGCAAGTATGTCCCTTGAGATACCTTTTGATATCATGTATGAATATGGTACAATGAATGATGATGTATATATGATATGAAGCTTATTTTGCCAAGACATGAATGGAGATATACAATTTGGACACCCTGACAGATACGTGGGTACTGTTCATGTAAGACAGGCAGCTAATTTGAGTAATATATATGTTCTTAAAGTACACAAGTATAGCTTTAAAATGGTCTAAAGAGCACTTCATTTGGAGATATTTATAAATTATAGTGATTTTTCAAAGTTAGGGTTCAGAACAGGGAAAGATTAGGAAAACTGAAAATTGAAAGTTAGGTACTGGGAAATTAAAAAGATAATATAAAATCGTGCAGAGATCCAAAAATTTAGTGGTTTGTATTTAAGAAATGTCTATGTTTAAAGTTTCATATGACACTAATTTGGAGGTAATTGGAGTTATATGATAGGAGATATGAAGGTTTTCCCAAAACTATTCCAGCAAAAGTGGAATTCTAATCCTTTATGATTTAAGTTAACACCATATCCTGTGCAAGTAAAATAAATGTACAAGAAAAATATTTATAAAAAGTGTACATTCAGGGATTTCATATGACATAAAGAATATATGATTTGGCTTAGGATATAATGAGATATGAATTTTTAAATATAAGGCCAAAATCCTGGGAAAGAGAAAATGACCAAATGTACAGTAAATGTTTGAGAAATAAGCTGTATGAATTGGTCAATATAATGCCTGTTGCATATTTTTTTCCATTTAGAGAAGGTTTGGATCTATTTTTATAGACTTGAATCACTATGAAATTATTTTTCTAGAATTATTTATGAATTTTTAAAATTCATCGGGTGAAATGGAAATGATACAATGAACAGTACCCGAAATAAGGAAAAAACTATTTCAATATTTTTATGCAATCAAGTCTCTAATCATGCAATAATAGACATAATTAGAGTCTAATACATGGGAAATGGATGTAAGTTTAAGGTGTTACAATCATCCCTAGAAATCACATTACATTTGAATCAATAGATGTAACTTCTCTTGATAGACCTTGTTTGAAGTCGTCTCTTGTTAAGCTGCCGAATCTTGAGTTGAAGGCCCTCCTTACTCACTTGAAATATGTTTATCTAGGAGGAGATAACACATTACCAATTATCATTGATTCTAATTCGAATGAGGATCAAGAGAGGTAGCTTTTTAATGTCTTGAAGGCATACAAGCGGGCTATTGGGTGGACCATTGCTGACATCAAGGGGATTAGCCTATCAATTTGCATGCACAAGATATTCTTGGAGGATAACCATAAAACCTCCATTGAGCATCAATGAAGGTTGAATCCTATCATGAAGGATATGGTGAAGAAGGAAATCTTGAAGTGGTTAGATTAAGGGATTGTGTATCCTATTTCAGATAATTCTTAGGTGAGCCCTGTCCAATGTGTTCCTAAAAAGGGAGGCATGACTGTAGTAGCTAAGACCCACAATAAATTTATTCCTACTTGTACTATTACTGATTGGAGAGCATGCATTGATTATCAAAAGTGATCAAGCTCCTGCAAGTATACAGGGTGGATAGTAATAGTAGAAAATATCCTAGAGTGTTCCAGGAGTTGAACCCAAAGGAGATTATGGTTCATTCAATTAATCAATTTTAGTCAAGAATAATTTGTGAAAAGTCAAGCAAAGACTAAACTAAGAGTAAAAACAATAAAGAAAAGCAAATATGTTGAGTTTAATTCAATCACTAAGAGTTCTAAAGAAATTGGGTTTTAACTTTTAGGGACAACTAAAGTTTACTCTTAAATTGATTTTTTTTATAATTATAGTGACAATTATTCCTAATTTGTCCTAACTACCCCTTAATCAATTAGTCCATATTTAATTAGGTTTTAATTCCCTCTCGTGTACCCAAAATTCCTAATTAAATCTTGAAGTTATAACTGAAGTCACCATAAACACCTAATTTTATCTCTAGATTTGTTGTTTATGCCTATCTCTCTAGTATTAGATTTGCTCCTTACCTTTCAGTCTATCAAGCTTACCTACAAAATGAATTTTATGGTGGCCAATCATAAAATTCACAATGAAGCACAAAAGAGACAAATATAATTGAACGTAAGAAAGAATTTAATTATGAACAAGAGTCATAATCTCGGAGTGAAGCTCTAATTAATCCTAGTTAAACTACATCCCTACACCTAACTTGGAGAATTAGTTACGCAAAGACATCATCTTCTATAACAAAACAATAACAATTCCCAAAACATCAAAATAAAAACTAAAGAAAGAGAAGTAGAAGATGAAGAGAATGATTCAGCCTCACTATGCCTTCAATTCTTCCAGATTTGCTTCTGAATGCTCCCTCTAAGCTCTAGGGACTTCAGAATAGCTTTTCTATAGGACTTTAGAATAAGTGATTGTGTCTGTTGTGCATCCAGAAAGCTCTATTTATAGAGCTCAAGTTATGCTTGTTGATCATGTTCAGTTTATCTTATAAATGGTGTCACCCAGTGCCGTATGTTCAGCCTTTCTATCCACCCAGTATCGGGTGATTTCAAATTTTTCCTTCCTTAGCACTTGATCCAGTGCCATGTGAATTCCTTTAGTGTGGACCCGATGCCAGGTCCATATGAAAAATAAAGCTTCTTCCACCTCCTCACCTGTGGGTAGGTGAGGAAATTAATTAGGATAGGATAAGCTCGTCCTTGAATGTTTTTCTTCATCCTTTTCACTCTAAAATGCTTAAAGCTTCTCAAAATTTTCCTGAGATACAAATATATCTCAAATTATATAGAATCATGTCAAAAGTATATCAAACTCAATATTTTCCAAGGAACAACAATATAAAATGTGGGTGTTTCATGAGTATAAAATAAACACATCAAATCCCTCCATGCTTGAATCTTTGCTTGTCCCCAAGCAAATACGAAGCCTGAGCTCAAAGAAATTTTTCTATGTAAAGTCTCACATCCACCTTTTCCCGAAGTTTTAGAACAACTTGTTGCCTATCAAGACAGAGAGTACAATATATATAGATGGAAGAATAAGTTTAGTATCCAATTAATGGGTATTTAGTCACATTCATGAAACTATAGTGTGTGTGTGCTAACTAGTGTACAATCAGTGTCAACAACCAGTTAGATAAGAGGATTAAAAATTATAATACTTATTTAGGAACTTACAACACTTCAATCCAAAACCATATGAGTGTCAGTTAAAGAACTGGGGGTTCCTTAGGAATTTATTAATTCCCTTGTGCATCTCATGATTTTCATTTAACTACAACAAGGAGCTTTTCAATTTTTTTTCCCTGCACATTTTGTGCTTCAATTTCATTTGGGGATCATTTCCTTTTTTTAGCCCTTACTCACCCGTTTGATGTGAAGGTCTTGCATTTGTGATGTGTACTCATGATTACTCAGGATAACATAACTTTGGCACAAAGATGCCTTTGGCATACTCATAGCCTACTTTGCACCATTTGACTTGAAGGACAACGCTTTTCAGTGAAGCCCGTCGGTTACTAAGCATAGGTAGAATCAGTAGAGTGGATAATTTTTCACATACTAATTATTTTTATTTATTTTTTTAGTTTCCTAAGTCATATCTCACAAATAATAACGCTCATGAATTCTGATTGAACTTTGCAAGTTCAAAAATAAGTATATAATCAGCTATCCTACTTATTCAACTACTTATTTTCACTTCTCATAGCTTGCAAATTGTGCCCAAATTCAAGTTTCATGATTCCTTATTTATATTTAATTGGCTATCCACCATTCCTATTAAGAAAATTTATCTCAACCCCCAGACTTTCAAGGTAGCAAGTATGCTTAAACAAGTAGGAAATAGGCAAGTATCAATTTAGAATTAGAAATAAAAGCAACAAATTTTCTTAATTCAGCTAAAAATTTTCTAATTATTCCCCACCCCCCACACTTAGCACAAACACTATCCTCAGTGTTTAAAATGAAAAACGAAATAGAGGAAAGGAAAGAAAACTAATACTCCCTTGAATCATGTCATTTGTTCAGCTTTCTACAATTGTTCTGTAGCTGTATCTCAGGTACTATTATGTTTATACAAAATTCTCAAAGAGGGAAAGGGTGAACCATATAAAAAAAAAATAAAGAAACTAAAAGAAAGGGAAATAAGAAAAGTGAAAGGAATGTTAAAAGATTTAAGTCACTGTAGTGGAGGTTAGCTGGTCTGGATCAACTACTGTAGCAGTGCCTCAGTATGCTGCCTATGCTCCTCATCCTCTAGTCACGTTTTGCTTGCTCTCATAACATCTTTTCAAGTGTCATTTCCATGAGTGTCATCTTCTTCAAAAGTCACTTCAAGAGACTGTGCTTTGGTCATGGCTGTTAACCTTAGGCAACTGGTTGTACTGGTTCTATGCCCTCATCTGGTTGTTCTTATGCTGCCTCAGCCATGTCATGTTCTTCGAGAACTAGCTATGAGGGTCCCTCGCCACTTTTGTTTCAAATCCCATCTACTTTGACATATCCAAGGGAGCCAAGGGTCTTTTTAGATAGTACATCACTTTCAGCTAGCGTTTTGGTGACCTCTTCATGAATATCAACTCTCGTAGTCTCTGTCATTAGATTAATCAAGATAGGAAATAAGAATGTTGTCTTTTTGTGTTTGGCCTGTACTACTTCTCTGATAGAGCGGATAATGATAGGAGCTAATGGTATCCCTAGGATGTTACCCATACCATGCATCATTTTGTGGAGGAAGTACAGATTAGTGAATTGCACTTCATTTAAGCTACTTGTTTGAGGCATGATGTTGAAGCTCATTAGGTAGACAAGCAGCCTATAAGGAATGTACAATGATTTGGCTAGAATGGCTTGCTAGTTAGTGCCCTTGGTGGATGCCCACAGGATTTGAAGATTGGTCATGCTTGGAGGATTGTCCAAGTAGAGTTTAATGATATCCAGTCTCCACTAAAGTTAAAAATGGGACCTTATTGTGGGAGTCCTAGGAACTGTGATAGACGCTTTAGCGTGTTGATGATTGGAATGCCCTTGACTGATGATACTATGATTTACTCTATTTTTGAATCTTTGTTTTCAATGTTCATATAGAATTGCTTGATCAAGTCAAGGTAATGGGGTTCCCATAGTAGTAGAATACCATCCCATCTAAGTCTGTAGAATGATTAGCTCACATGAAATTGCTCTTCTATTAGCGGAAGTATTGACTTCTCATAAATGAAGGGATTATCTTTCTTGGCATTATACCAGGCCTTATTCTCCATACTTGTAAATCTCTAAGGCTGAGGTGGAGATTAGGGTTGAGGCTAATCTCCAACTACTAATTGAGATAAACTCATTTTGGATAAGCTTCCATGAGAGGAGCTCCCTCTTGCTATCTGTGTGCCTAAAAGACAGAGAAAGCTCTCTTTAAGTGCAAATAATATCAAGCAAAATAAAGAAAGCATTTAAGTACATAACCCATGCATTATCTAGAGAAAATATCAACTAAAGAACTAATGCAAAAATGACTCATATAGCTTCATAATCCAACACTCAAACACTATGCACCAAGGATTCAACAGAGTCAGTGGGCCTAACCAGAGATATAATAAGTAGATGTAACCTAGGAGTTCAAACAATATGTGGATAGGGCAAAGAAAATAGTTTAACCTTCTTCATCATCACAGAGTTTGTGCCAACAAAGAATTGTGAAAGTAAGCTTTATGATATCCATGTTAATCACCAAAGATAAGGACCACAGTATTATGCATACATATATTCATATTAGTACCAACCAATGGTGGCCCACAAAACTCGTATAAATAGCCAAATCATAAAATAGGTAGATAACATTCACATGTTTCTTGCCAAAGACTAGTGGGAGTCAAATGCACATGGCATTGGATTATGAATACAGCACAAAATAAGGGATCTGCAATGATAGGATTATAATCACTTCATACCTCAGCAAGTAATAACAATTGTCTATAAATCATGCAAACATAAAGCTTAAGAATCATGCCAAAAGTACGTTAGTGGCAAAGTTGGCTCAGTTCAAAGGCAGGATTAAGTCTCAAGCATATAAAACCACTACTTTAGCCAAGAATCAAGATCAAAATATCAAAGATAATGGGAATGAGCATAGATTAGAACAATTATCTCAAAGTAATTAGAACAATGCATAGAAAGAGAATTTCCATATAACTATATTTGACCCTATTATTAGTTCTTATGAACCACAAGCCATCAAATAAAGGAAATACCTTTCATTACGCACAATAGTCATAGTATTGATAGAAACCAAATGGAAAAGGGAGAATATACATACCGTTAATTGAGATTAAAATCTTTAGCATGTAAGACTCAGAACCCCTTTGTCCCAAGTATGAAAAATCAGTGATCCACGTGCCCTAGATCTTGAATATGCTACAACGATGATGGAAAGGGCTCAAGACTGAAAAACAATTGGTAAAATGGGATGTGGTGAGAATTAATTAGTGGAAATGAGTTGTAATGGGTTGAAAATAGAGTGGGAGGGCTGGAAATAACCTTAGGATGGCAAAGAAGTAAGTTATGATGAGATGAGAAAGAGAGAGAGAGAAAATGGTGAAGAAATTGAGAAAGGGACAACGGATCTGGTGTTTTTGTCAACTTGGGTTTGCAGAACCTGAGTCCACTCAGCACTAACTGGGTTTAATTTAATTGACCTAGCACCAAGTCCTATTTTATTCAAATTTAGCCTAAAAATTGCCAAAAATTCTCCCTTTACCATTGAAAAAATTCCATTAAAACTCCTATGCTTCCACCCACACTTAAAATCAAGCATTATAATGAAAAATTAAGGAGGGCTAGAAACTTCCCTAAATTTTGCTGAACCCTGTTGTCTAGCTTGGAAAAGAGTTCCACACAAGTAACCTAGAAAACAAAAATTAGTATTAGAGAAAATTAAAGCAAAATAAAAAAATAAAGAAATGGAAGAAATATTGGGTTGCTTCCTAATAAGCACTAAATTTAATGTCTATAGCTAGACGAAACCGTAATAAGGATGTCAAACTTCATCTAGAGGAACCGAACATGTTGCATGAACTATATCCCCTTCACAGTATATCTTCAGCCTCTACCCATTGACCATAAAACGATTACCATCAAGCCCTTGAACTTCCACAACTCCATAGGTACACACATCAGTAACTTCAAATGGTCCTAACCACCTGGATTTTAATTTTCTTGGAAAAAATTTAAGGCATGAATTGAATAACAAAACTCTTTGCCCAACCTTAAATTCCCTCTTTAAATATGCCAAGCCTTAGTTCGCTCCTTATAAATACAAGCATTCTCAAAGGATTCCCATCTAATTTCATCTAACTCATTCAATTGGAGCAACCTCTCTCACTTGCAATTTTCAGGTCATGATTCAAAGTACATACAACCCAATATGAACGATACTCTAACTCTACAGAGAGGTGACTTACCATAAACCAATTTATATGGAGACATTCCTAGAGGTTTTTTAAATACAGTCCCATATGCCCATAATGCTTCATTTAATTTTTGTGACCAATCTTTCCTAGATGCATTAATAGTCTTCTCTAGAATGTCTTTCAGCTCCCTATTAGAGACTTTAACTTGCCCTTTAGTTTGAGGATGGTAAGTAGTGTTAGTTTTAAGTTGACACCCATATTTCTTTAATAGGAATTTAAACTAATAACTTTGAAAATGCAGCCCATTATCACAAATAAAAGCTTGAGGAACACCAAATCTAGCAAACGGTTGTTTCACAAACTTAACCACACTAGCAATAGTATTAGTAGACAATGTAATTGCTTCTACCTATTTAGTGACATGATCAACACCAACTAAAATATACAAGTTACCGTTAAAAGGAGGAAAGAGAGCCATAAAGTCAAACCCCCAAACATCAAATGGCTTAACTTCCAAAATTCTAGTCCGTGGCATCTCATGACGCTTGCTAATGAAATAAGTCCTCTAGCACTTGTCACATTTTGTCACAAAAGTTTGTGCATCCTTGAAAGAGGTAGCCAATAAAATCCACTTTGTAGCTATCTTATTAGGACCATGATGTCCACCATATGTAGAGGACTAACAATGTTCTAAGATAGGTGTCATCTCCACCTTTAGTACACATCTTATAATATCATCTGCACATTGCCTAAAAGGTAATTGATCATCCCAAAGATAGTGCCGTACTTCTACCAAAAATCTCTTATTCTGATGAAAATTGAGATAGTGCCTTACTTCTGCTAAAAATATCTTATTCTGATGAAAATTGAGATCTTTTGGAATAATATTTGCAATTAGAAAATTAGTCGTATCATCAAACTATGGCACAAATAAATGGTCTATTGCCCATAAATTTTCATTAGTGAACTCCTCATTAATGGGAACATCAGTTTTAGGCACATGCTCTAGTCTAGACAAATGGTCAGCAACCAAGTTTTTAGAGCCCCTTTTATCTATAATTTTCCAATGAAATTCTTGCAAAAGGCAAGACCCATCTAATCAGTCAAGGCTTGGCTTCCTTCTTCTGCATCAAATATCTAATAGCTGCATGATCAGTGTAAATAATGACTTTTCAAAGTGCAAGATAGGATCCAAATTTATTCATAGCACGAACCACAACCAAAAATTCTTTTTCAGTGGTAGCATAATTAAGTTGTGAATCATCTAAGACCTTACTTGCATAATAAATCACATGCAACTTCTTGTCTTTTCTTTGTCCTAACACTACTTTAATGGCATAATACCTAGCATCAATTATCAGTTCAAAAGGAAGACTATAATCAAGGGACGCAATAGTAGGACTAGAAATTAAAGCCTTTTTCAGGCAATTGAAAGCATTCAAACAATTAGCATAAAAAACAAAAGGTGCATCGTGGACAAGTAAATTGGTGAAAGGCTTAGTAATTTTAGCAAAATCCTTAATAAAGCACCTATAAAAGCCTGCATGTCCATGAAAACTCCTTATAGATTTTACCATTATAGGTGGTAGATTTTCTATAACTTCAACCTTAGCACAATCTACCTCAATCCCTTTTGTAGAAACCTTGTGCCCTAATACAATACCTTCAGTCACCATGAAGTGACATTTTTCCCAACTAGGCACTAAATTTTTCTTCATGCATCTCTGCAAAACTCTTGCAAGATTTGATAAACAGATATTATAAGAGTGACCAAACATAAAAAAAAATTCCATGAAAATCTCAATTATATCCGCAAACATATAAATAAAGATAGCCATCATGCATCATTGAAAGTTAATAGGTGCATTGCAGAGACCAAAAGGCATCCTCCTATAGGAAAAGATACCATAAGGCAAGTGAATGTGGTCTTTTCTTAATCTTTTGGAGCAATAGGAATATGAAAGTATCCTAAATAACCATCAAGGAAACAATAATAATCATGCATAGCCAGTCTTTCAAGCATATTATCAATAAAGTGCAAGGGGAAGTGGTCTTTGTATATTGCCTCATTTAATTTCTTATAATCAATACAAACGTGTCAACTGGTAATCGTCCTTGTAGGAATGAGTTCATTCTTTTCATTGGGGACCACTATTATTTTGCCTTTCTTTGGAACAACTTGCATAAGACTCACCCAAGAACTATAAAAAATTGGATAAATTATCCCTGCATCAATAAGGCTAAGAACCTTAGTGCGCACAACTTCTTTCATATTAGGATTCAATTATCATAGATTCTACACTTTTGGCATATAATTTTCCTCTATTAAAATCCTATGCACACAAATTGAAGGATTAATATCCTTTATGTCAAAGATGCTCCATCCAATAGTAGTTCTATTCTCCCTTAAAACTCTTAATAATTTTTCTTCTTGCTTAGAATTCAGATTAGCGGAGACAATAACAAGAAAAGTGCTAGATTCACCCAAAAATGCATATTTCAAATGAAATGTAAGTTGTTTCAATTCAAGTAGAGGAGGTGATTTTTTATAAGGTGGTGGAAGTGACTTCCCTTGTCCTAATTTCTCAAATTTTCTAACATGCAATGTAGACATAGGACCTGTACCTTCTAATTTCCTCACAGGAATCAATAAAACTAACATCTTCTACCTATTCATCGAGGTTCACTGCAATGCATGCTTCTAAGGATCTTTATATAAATGTTTAATAGCATGCTCATCAACTAGCTTATCAATTATATCAATACTAAAACAAGAAGCTTCAGTTTCATGAAATTTCATAGCCCTTGAAAATTGAAATTCTTCCTCCTCATTACCTACTCTAAGAATTAATTTCCCAGTGGGTACATCAATCAAGGCACAACAGTTAACAAAAATGAACTGCCAAGAATTAAAGACATATCTAAATCATTCTTAGTATCCAATAATACGAAATCGGCAGGAATAATAAGATTACCAACTTTTACTAGCACATACTCCATGATTCCTATTGGATATCATACTGATCTATCATCTACTTATAGAGTCATACTTGTGGCCTTCAGCTCTATAACCTCAAGTTTCTTGCACAAAGAATGTTTAACAAGTTGAGAACTAGTAACACAAGGAATAGAGAAGTTCCCTGGATCCTTTGGCTTTGATGGCAACTTCTTTTGTAAGATGGCACTGCATTCTTTGTTCAAAGGCACTAAAGCATAATCTTCTAAACTCTACTTGTTATATACTGTCTCCTTAAGGAATTTCAAATAAGAAGGCATATTCGCTAGTACTTCAGCAAAGGTGATGTTGATTTGCAGCTTCTTGAACATCTCCAGGAACTTCTTAAATTTGACATCCTGCATTTTCTTTTTAAGACATTGCGGAAAAGGAATGGGAGGAACGTATAGTTTAACTTTAAGAGGTGTAAGATGCTCCTGAGTAACATTTTTGGTTTTGAGTTCCTTATCGTCCTTCTCGTCTTTGCCCTTTTTATACTCTCAGCTTTTTCCTTTGAATTTTTTTCTTCCTTCTTTACTTCTTTTAACTCCTTTCCACTCCTGAGTGTAATTTCAATAGCTTCCACTTTAGGGTTCTTCTCTATGCCATTAGGGAACTATCCCAGATTCCTTCAGCTATTAATTTAGCAAGGTGATTCATCTAAACATTTCATATTTTGAATTGTAGCTTGAGTGACATTATTTGTAGTGATTTGGCTAGCCATGAATTGATCAAATTTTTATTAATAGTTGCTTGGCCACCCATGAATTGATCCAGATTTTTGTTAGTGGATGCTTGACCAACTAAGATTTAGGAGAACATCTCTTTTAGTTGAGGAGTCTTTCCTGCAGATGATGTAGGTAACTAAGGGAGTGCCTGAGTCTTATGTTACTGAAATCCTAGTGATGCTAGTAGATTTTTCCAAGAAAAGTTTGGATGATTTCGCCACCAAGGATTATATGTGTTTGAATAAGGATCATTTTTGCTTTGTAATAGTTGTGGACATTTAGCATTTGATCCCATATAATTAACTCATGTATTCCCTTCAATTACATGCACACATGTGTCAATAGTATGCGAATCGCTGCATGCAAAGCATGACTCTTTAAGAAGATTAGAATTATTACTCTGTTGTTGGAAAAGGAGATCCATGTGTTGATTTCACTTCTCTAACTGTGCAAACACATAAGAGTGAGAGTTAATTTCATTTATAGGTACTCTCCTGCTTTGTACTCCCTTTTGCTTGGTTTGAGTTCATAGATATTCATCATCTCTTGAGCTGTCAGATTACCATCCCTTGAAACAATGTCCACTCAAGATTGGGAGGTAGAATATAGAGCATTAAAAAATAGCTTGGCAATCATCATATCTTCAAACCCATGGGGTGGACACTCATATAAGTAATCTTTAAATCAATCCTATGCATTATACAATGGCTCACCCTTCATTTGTGAAAAGAGATATATTTTACCCCTCAAGTCTACAATCTTTTGATAAAACTTGGTAATGAATGCATCGTAGATCTCCCTCCATGATGCCAAGGAGTTCTTCGGTGGATTTAGGATCTATCATCGAGCATTATCTTTCAGGCAAAAGTTGAAGCACCTCATTTTAGGTTCCTCCGAAGTCAGACTATTTGGAGGAAGTTCGTCAATCCGGTTATAGAAATAGTTCAAAAAAACCAATGCGTCTTCGCCTATTCAGCCACTAAAGTGTGGTAGTGAGTTTATATGAGTTATCTTAAACTCATAGTTCTTTGTGTTGTCAGATAACTTGATGCATGATAGACTGTCATAAACTGCAGGCTTATCTGCATCCCTCCAGAATACACGATTTGGATTTTGAACAATTGGATTTTCATGAGGGATTATTCGCTCATCTTCATGTGGATTATTGACGCCATCAAGATTGCCATTGTTTCCATGACCATTTTAAGCCATCTCTTTTCTTCTAGCTTGGTTTATCCTACAAGCACGTTCAATTTTAGAATTAATAGGAATCAATTCAGAAGCACTATTGAGACTTTTGGATCTCAATAACACGGGAAAGAAAAATAAAAATCCAAGAAAATCAATGAAAGAAAAGAGAGACTAAAATTAACAATTCAACAAATTTGTTAGCCTCCTAGCAATGATGCCAAAAAAACCTGATCAGGCTCCTACAAGTATACAAGGTTGATATAGTAGTACAAAATATCCTGGAGTATTCCAGGAGTCAAACCCAAAGGAGATTATGGTTCGCTCAGTTCATCAATTTTAGTCAAGAAGAATAATTTGTGAAAAGTAAAGGAAAGATTAAAATAAGAGTAAAAACAATATAGAAAAGCAAATATGTTGAGTTTAATTCAATCACTAAGAGCGCTAAGAGAATTGGGTTTCACCATTCTAGGACAACTAAAGTCTACTCTTAAATTGACTTTTTGTATAATTATAGTGATAGTTATTTCTAATTTGTCCTAATTACCTCTCAATCAATTAGTCCATATTTAATTAGGTTCTAATTCACTCTCGTGCAACCAAAATCCTTAATTAAATCTTGAAGTTATAACTAAGGTCACCATAAACACCAAATTCTATCTATAGAATTGTTGTTTATGTCTATCTCTCTAGGTTTAGGTTTGTTCTTTACCTTTCAGTCTATCAAACTTACCCACATAATGAATCTTATGGTAGTCAGTCACAAAATTCACAATGAAGCACAAAAGAGACAGATATAATTTAACATAAATATATTGAAAGAATTCAATCAAGAATAAGAGTAAATAATCTCAAAGTAAAACTTTAATCAATCCTAGTTAGACTACATCCCTACCACTAACTTGGAGAATTAGTTATGCAAAGACATCATCCTCAATAACAAAACAATAACAATGCCCCAAAACATTAGAACAAAAACTAAAGAAAGAGAAGTAGTAGGTGAAGAAAATGATTCAATCTCATTATACCTTCAATTCTTCTAGATCTACCATTGGAAAGCTCCCTCTAAGCTTTAGAGACTTCAAAATAGCTTTTCTAGGGCTTAAGAATAAGTGATTGTGTCTTGTTGTGCATCCAAAAAGCACTATTTATTGAGCTCATGCAATGCTTATTGATCATGTTCTGTTTATCTTATAAACAGCTTCACTCGGCACTGTATGCCCAGCCTTTCTATCTACCTGGTGTCGGGTGAATTCAAAATTTTCCTCTCTTAGCACTTGATTCGGCGTCGTGTAAATTCCTTCAATGTGGACCCAGCATCGAGCCTATATGAAAAATGAAGCCTATTCCACCTTCTCACTCATGAACTTTTTTCTTCATCTTTTTCACTAAAAAATGCATAAAACTCCTAAAAAATTTTCTGAGATGCAAATATATCTCAAATTATATAAAAACAACATTTTCCTGGGAAAAACAACATAAAATATGGGTGTTTTATAAGTATAAAATAGACACATTAGCAAGCTAAATGCCGTTATGCAGAAAGATCATTTTCCACTACCTTTCATTGATCAAATGCTTGATAAACTAGCTTGCAAGGAATTCCTTTGCTTTCTGGATGGATATTCTGGTTACAACCAAATTGCCATTGCTCTAGAGGATCAAGAAAAGACCACTTTCACTTGTCTCTATGGCACCTTTACTTTTAAGATGATGTCCTTTGGTCTGTGCAATGCACCAGTGACTTTTCAAAGGTTTATGATGTCTATTTTCTTTGATATGATTGAAAATACCATGGAGATGTTTATGGATGACTTCTCAGTGTTCTAGTAATCCATGGAATGATGATATTGTGAACTACTTGGCATGTGAAGTTGCATCCCCATATTTGAAGCTTTATTAGTTGAAGAAATTCCTTCATGAAGCAAAGTATTACATGTGGGATGAACCAGACCACTTTAGGTGATGTGCTAATTCATTGATTAGACGGTGTGTCCCTGAGTGTAACCAATAAGCTATACTTCATGGTTGCGGTGCTTTTGAATATGAAAGTCACTTTGGAAGGGAGAAAACAACTGCCAAGGTGCTTCAATGTGATTTCTATTGGCTAACTCTAATCAAGGACTCTTATGAGTTTGTTTTGAAAGGTCATAGATGTAAAAGAGTTGGAAACTGTTAGATAAGCTAACTTCCTAAGAGAGGGTGAATTGGGAAGATTAAAAACTTTTTACAAAAAGTCAAGAAAGTGAAGAAAACAAAGGGTGATAGTAAAACAGAGTATGAATGAATAAACAATAAAAGTAATAGTAGGGAAGAGAAGACTCTGATATTTATCCTGGTTCGGTCTCTCAACTTGACCTACATCCAATCCTCAAGTCACCACTTGAGATTTTCCACTACTCTGCAAGAATTTAGTAGGCTTCTTGCAAATGCCTCAGTACACAGATGATGCTCTGTTTCTAGAGCTCATACTTTCACTCTATGCACTATCACTGAGTGCTTTCCCAATCCCTTGTGATATCCCCTCACAAGAAAATCTTTCTTCCAGATGAAGATAAGATTGTTTACAATGAATAAACTCTCTTAATCAGAGTGAATATGAAAGTTAAAGTACAAATATTGAAGTGTGAGAGCAGGAGACTTTGAGTAGATGATTTGGCAGAGTTTCAGTGTTTACAGAAATAAATTCATTATCCACATCTTCAAATGAAGTTCTATTTATAGATTTCTGCTCCAACTTTACGTTGGAGACAAGATCTAGTCATTATAGATGTTACCAAATAGTTACTCTGAGAAACTATCCGTTTACCAACCGCATTTAATGCTTCTGGCACTCAAAGTTCGAATTTCAGTTGGTCAACAGACAAATTTCACAGAAACCGAAAGTTACAGTCTTTAACGTTGAACTTCCGAAATTCGTCTGTTATGAATCAAAATTTGAATTTTCATCTTTAGAAAATGATTGTATGTGGGAACACACGGATTTCCATGTGCAAAGTTGTTCTGTCAAGTGTGAACAGTAAATTCAATTTGCTACAGTGCCTTCAAAATTCGAATTGCTACAGTGCCTTCAAAATTCGAATTTTGGAACCCCAAAATTTATCTGTCAGAAGCTGGTTCAATGAGGCACACTAGTTCATAAACTCAA
This sequence comes from Adenanthera pavonina, assembly GCA_026686845.1. Taxonomy (NCBI): domain Eukaryota; kingdom Viridiplantae; phylum Streptophyta; class Magnoliopsida; order Fabales; family Fabaceae; genus Adenanthera; species Adenanthera pavonina. The sequence continues at coordinate 13,287,120 of JAIVEN010000028.1, read as the reverse complement.
AGTTCAAATTTTCAAAGGGCAAAGTTCGTCGGTCAGAAAGACCTCTTTTTAGACTTACTTGAAAATTTGAATTTATGAGTATTGTCATTCGTATGTCAACATATCAACACAGTAGACTTACAAGCTTTGTTTTTGAAATTCAAATTTTCATGTTAAAAGTTTGTCTGTCAGTGGGCAATTTTAAAGCTCTTTTTAAACATGTTTTCAAATGAACTTTGACACATTTTCAGACGAATTTTTCAATTTTCATAAGTTGCATTTTGTCTGAAATTCGAATTTTCAACATCAAAGTTCGTCTGTCAGAGAAAGACTCTTTTCAAACATAGGTCAAAGTTTGAATTTCAGAATACAAAATTCATCTGTTAGAGAGGCCTCTTTTCTGACCTGTTCATTTTCAATACGAAATTCGAATTTCCAAAAGTAAAGTTTGAATTTTCAAAATAGCAAATCAGTGTAAACCTTTCAAACTTCGTCTATTGGTGAGTGTTTTCCAAATATTCCACGAATTAACATAGAATTAAGGTTTTAAAACATCTTTTCACCAAATCAAAGTCTTTTACTCAAATTAAAACATTACTAAACATTCTACATCTATTCTTGCACTGATTTCTTCAAAATTCCTTCACTTGAAATATTTTATGCACCTTTGATATCATTACTCCAAGCACTTGAAGGTTGGTTTGGAATCATCAAAACACTTGATTTAATATTCTCCCCTTTTTTGATGATGACAAAACAACTTACAAACTGGATTAGTACTTGGGTTTGCTTTCACAAGCTCCCTCTCAACATATGCATTATAATCCAAAAGATATCATGTATAGTAGATTAAGTAAAGAGATTTATTAGCTCATTTAAAAATCTAACAACAATAGTTCATTTCAAACACTACATGCACAGATTCTTCCACTAATTTAGACTTTTTATTAAAAATTCTGTATGCCTTACTTCTACTAGAGTAGAAATATACCTTCATCAGATTTGGCATCAAACTTACCCAGATTCTCCTTTCCATTGTTGTGGATGAAGCACTTGTAGCCGCACACATGTTGATGTGAGAGATTTGGCTTTCTTCCTTTGTATAGCTCATAAGGAGCCTTCCCAAGGATTGGTCTGATGTAGACTCTATCTATGATATAGCTTGCTGTGTTTATTGCATCAGCCCAGAATACTTGAGAGAGTTACTTTTCATTCAGCATTGCTCTAGCCATCTCTCCAATTGTTCTATTCTTCCTCTCCACTACTCCATTTTATTGAGGAGTTCTTGGAGCTGAGAAGTTGTGATCAATTCCATGCTCATCACAGTACTCCAGGAAGTATGAATTCTCAAACTCTCCTCCATGATTTGATCTGATAGACACAATAAAAATACCTTTCTCATTTTGCACTTTCTTAGCTAAGGTTACAAATGCATCAAACGTATCACTCTTAGAGGAAAGAAACAGTGTCCAGGTAAATCTAGAGTAATCATCTACAATTACAAGCACATACAGATTTCCACCAATGCTTTTTACCCTAGATGGACCAATCAGATCTATATGCAGTAGTTCTAGTGGTCTAGTTATGGTGATTACATTTTTAGATTTGAAAGAAGATTTGATTTGTTTTCCTTTTAAGCATGCATCACATTCTTTGTCTTTTTCAAAAGTGATTTTTGGTAGGCCAGTGACTAACTCATTTTTAACCAGTTTTGAAAGTTGATTCATGTTTACATGAGCTAATCTTCTATGCCACAACCAACTATCATTATCCTGACTAATCAAACATACAAAATCTAAGGGAGGAAGTTCATTTGGATCAATAGTATAGCAGTTACCATCCCTTTGAGCTTTGAGGATTATTTTGTGATCACTTTTTCTGATGACCATGCAGAACTTTAAGTCAAACAGTACCTAGTTTTCTTTGTCACATGTCTGACTCACACTTAGTAAATTGTGGTTGAGGCCGATTACAAACAGCACCTCTTCAATGGATGTTTCAGGATTCTTCCCCACAATGCCAATGCCAACTATTTTGCCATACTGATCACCTCCAAAGGTCACCTTTCCTCCTTTCTTGTCTCTAAGGATGATGAAGTTCTCCTTATCATCAGTCATATGACTTGAGCATGCACTGTCCATATACCATTTGTTGCTCCTTCTGGCTTTAAGACAAACCTACAAGACAAAGTTCATAGTTTCCTTTTAGGTACCCAAATTTGCTTGGGTCCTTTTCTGTCAGTAGTCTTTTCCCTAGATACAGATGTATCTTTGGGAACCCATTTAACCTTCCTGTCAAGTCCATTTTTCTTTAAAGCACATGAACTAGAAATATGTCCGTTTTTGTTACAGAAGTGATAGGTGGTAAGGGGATGGCTGGATTAAGAAGCAGGAAGAAAACAATGCAGATAATATTTTTGTTTTGCATGCCTTGGTTGATTATATGATTCAATGTGATGTGACATATGATCTTTCTTTCTATTACCACTAGCATGCACAAAATGTCTCATGTACACATTCTGATTTTTCTTCCTAATCTTTTATTTTATAGCACAAGGATCAAAGCTAAGTCCAGCCTTTTCCTGTTATATTCTTTGACTTCCTATTAAAGCAAACAACATGTCTTTTGCTTTAGTGAGTCTAGACATGCTTTTTGTTAGCAAGGCTGACTTCCCAAGAGGGGGTGAATTGGGAAGATTGCAATTTTTCTGCACAAAGTGAAATGGGTGAAGATAGCATAGTATAAAGGAAGCAACGTATAAAACAGAGCAAGCTGAAAAGTAAAGATGAGGAGAAGAAGACTCAGTAATTTATCCTGGTTCGGTCTATCCACTTGACCTACGTTCAGTCCCCAAGACAACTCTTGAGATTTTTCACTATACAGCAAGAATTCAACGGGCTTTTTGCCAATGCCACAATACAACGAGTATGCTCTATTTTCTGGAGCTTTCTCAATCTCTCTAAGCACTCTTACAATGTGCTTTCCAATCCCCTTGTGATTTCCCCTCACAAGTAAATCTATCTTCCAGATGAAGAGTAGATTGTTTATAAAGATATAACTCTCTTGAATAGAGTAGATATCAAGGTTAAAGTACAGATATTGAAGTTGAGAGGATAAAAGCTTTTGAGAAGAAGATTTGCAAAAATTCGGTATATAAAAGTTTGATTCGTTTTCCATAACTTCAAATGATGTTATATTTATAGATTTAGGTCTCAAATGTCCGTTAGAGACAAAATCTATCCGTTGGGGAAGTTATCCAATGGTTACTCTGAAAAACTATCGGTTAACCAACCGCATTTAATGCTTCTGACATACTAAAATTCAAATTTTGGTTGGTCAACAGACGAATTTTGAAGGAACTGAAGGTTAAAGCTTCCAATGTTATAGCACGAAGTTCGTCTATTCATGAAGTGAAATTTAAATTTTGAAACTTACAAAATATTTTACAATGTGACATACGAATTTTCAAGAAGAAATTTTTTCGGTTAAGTGTGAACAGTGTTTTCAATTTTCTACAGTGTCTTCGAAATTTGAATTTTGGAAGCCCAAAATTCGTCTATCTGTAGAACGTTCAAGGAGGCACAGTAGTTCACTTTCTTCGAAATTTGAATTTTGAAGGATTGAAGTTCGTCTGTCAGAGAGATTCTTTTCAGACTGACTTCAACATTCGAAGTTACAAACCTCTGTCATTCGTATGTCAACATTTCATTCCAACAGACTCACAACCTTAGCTTTTGAAATTTGAATTTTAATGTTCAAAGTTCATCTGACAGAAAGCAGTTTTGAAACTTAAATAATTCTTGATCTCAGATGAACTTTAACATTGTTTCAGATGAATTTCTTTCATTTTCAGAAGTTGTGTTTTGTCTGAAATTTGAATTTTGAAGACTCAAAGTTCGTCTGTTTCAAAGAAGCTCCTTTCAGACTTATATGAAAATTCGAATGTTGGAAAGCCAATGTTCGTCTGTCAGAGAGCATTTTTCCAACTCAATTTCTTCTTGATATCAGATGAACTTCAACATTATTTCAGACAAATTTCTTTGGTTTTCATAAACTGCATTTTATCTGAAATTTGAATTTTGGAGATGTGAAGTTCATCTATCTCTAAAAAGCTTCTTTCAGACTTTGATGAAAATTTGAATTTTGGAGAATCAAAATTCATCTAACAGAGAGACATCTCTTCAGACTTATTCAGTTTTAGCTTGAAATTCGAATTTCCAAAGGCAAAGTTCGAATTTCCAACATGCCAGTTCAGTTTAAACTTTCAAACTTCGTCTGTTTGTAGGTATCTTTCAAATAAGTTAAGATTTAACATAAAATCAAGGTTTAAAAACATCTTTTCCTCAAATCAAAATCTTTTACCCTCATTTAAACATAACAAAAGATCCTACAGAAGATCTAGCAGCTATTACTTAGAAATTCTTCACTTGAAACACTTTGATCTCCTTTGATATCTTCAATCCAAGCTCTTGAATATTAATTTGGAATCATTAAAACTCTTGATTCAACACTTTTTACCAGATAGTCATTAGTTTGTTTTAACTCAATGCATGATTTATAGCAAGCGGATTCAGTATGCAGAGAAGCAGTTTCAGAGATGTTGCATTGAGATTCTTTGTTAATCTTTTTCTTTGCTTGCTTATGTTCTTTGGCAGTCTTGACAAATTCATCATGTAATTCATGAAATGCATCCAGTAATTCAAAATAGGAAGGTTCAGATTCATATACCTCATCCTCTTGATCACTGTTGGATGGAGTTTCAGCTTCTTCAGATGCAAGAGCCATCAGACAGATGTTGGCGATCTCTTCTTCATCATCTTCCTCCTCATCTGAGCTATTGCCCCAGATTGATGAGATGTAGGCTCTTTTCTTCTTGACTTTGTTTGCAGCTTTCTTTTCTTTTTCCTGCTTCTTGAGGAATTGTGGACAATCCCATTTGATGTGTCTCTACTTCTTGCACTCGTAGCAGGTTACTGGTTCTTTTCCTTCTCTTTTACTTTCTCCAGCTGCTCCTTTCTTGAAGAATTTCTTGCTTCTTTTCTTGTTGTAAAATCTTCCAAATTTTCTGACTATCATGGCCAGAGTTTCTTCATCTTACTCATCTACATTATCAAACTCTTCTTCTTTCTCCTCAGTAGCTTTCAAAGTAAGACCCTTCTTCTTTCTGTCTTAGCCAGCCTCTTTGAGAGCCTTTATCTTTCCTTCGTGTTCCTCGAGGCTACCAAAGAGAGCTGTGACAGATGCCATTGATTCTCCTCTGGCTTCCTCTATTGCTGTGACTTTGGGTTGCCACTCCAGAGGAACAGCTCTAAGGATCTTTCTGACTTTTTCTGTCTGAGTGTACTCTTTGCCCAGACTCTTTAGTTGATTCACAATGAGGGTGAATCTCTTATGTAGCTCTTTTACACTTTCTCCTTCTACCATCTTGAAGCTTTCATATTCACTTATGTAGGTGTTCAATTTGTTTTCTCTTACTCCAGTTGTTCCTTCATGAGCAATTTGCAAGGTGTCCCATATTTCCTTGGCAGTGGAGCACTGTGAGACCCTGTAGAATTCGTCTTGATTCAATGCACTGACCAAGCAATGTTTTGCCTTGAAGCTCAGCAAAACTTTCTTCTATCTTCCTCTTTCCATATAGCTTCTGGCTTCTCTCTGTATTTCCCATCATCCTCCAATGCCATTGGGACAAAATCTCCCTTCTGGATGACAGACCAGATGTGCAGATCAATGGACTAGAGATAGATTTGTATCCTCATCTTCCAGTAACCATAGTGTTCTCCACTGAAGCCAGGTGGTCTATTTGTGTTGTTTCCCTCTGGTAGTATGCTTTCTCCAAAGCCAACCATTTCAATTCCTGGACTGTAAAATCCTTTGATTAGGAATTCGGGCTCTGATACCACTTGTTAGATAAGCTAGCTTCCCAAGATGGGGGTGAATTAGGAAGATTAAAAATTTTCTGCAACAAGTCAAGAAAGTGAAGAAAGCAAAGGGTGATGGCAAAACAGAGTATGAATGAATAAATAGTAAAAGTAATAGTAGAGAAGAGAAGACTCTGATATTTATCCTGGTTCGGTCTCTCAACTTGACCTACGTCTAGTACCCAAGTCACCACTTGAGATTTTCCACAACTCTGCAAGAATTCAATGGGCTTCTTGCAAATGCCTCAGTACACAGATGATGCTCTGTTTCTAAAGCTCACACTTTCACTCTATACACTCTCACTGAGTGCTTTCCCAATCCCTTGTGATATCCCCTCACAAGAAAATATTTCTTCCAGATGAAGATAAGATTGTTTATAATGAATAAACTCTCTTAATCAGAGTGAATATGAAAGTTAAAGTACAAATATTGAAATGTGAGAGTAGGAGACTTTGAGTAGATGATTTGGCAGAGTTTCAGTGTTTACAGAAATAAATTCATTATCCACATCTTCAAATGAAGTTCTATTTATAGATTTCTACTCCAACTTTACGTTGGAGACAAGATCTAGTTGTTATAGATGTTACCAAATAGTTACTCTGAGAAACTATCCATTTACTAACCGCATTTAATGCTTTTGACACTCAAAGTTCGAATTTCAGTTGGTCAACAGACAAATTTCACAGAAACCGAAAGTTACAGTCTTTAACATTGAACTTCCGAAATTCGTCTGTTATGAATCAAAATTTGAATTTTCATCTTTAGAAAATGATTGTATGTTGGAACACACGGATTTCCACGTGTAAAGTTGTTCTGTCAAGTGTGAACAGTAAATTCAATTTGCTACAGTGCCTTCAAAATTTGAATTTTGGAACCCCAAAATTTGTCTGTCAGAAGCTGGTTCAATGAGGCACACTAGTTCATAAACTCAAAGTTCAAATTTTCAAAGGGCAAAGTTCATCTGTCAGAAAGACCTCTTTTCAGACTTACTTGAAAATTTGAATTTATGAGTATTGTCATTCGTATGTCAACATATTAACACACAGACTTACAAGCTTTGTTTTTGAAATTCAAATTTTCATGTTAAAAGTTTGTCTGTCAGTGGGCAATTTTAAAGCTCTTTTTAAACATGTTTTCAGATGAACTTTGACACATTTACAGATAAATTTTTCAATTTTCATAAGTTGCATTTTGTCTGAAATTTGAATTTTCAACATCAAAGTTCGTCTGTCAGAGAAAGACTCTTTTCAAACATGGGTCAAAGTTCGAATTTTGGAATACAAAATTCATCTATCAGAGAGGCCTCTTTTCAGACTTGTTCATTTTCAATACGAAATTCGAATTTCCGAAAGCAAAGTTTGAATTTTCAAAACAGCAAATCAGTGCAAACCTTTCAAACTTCATCTGTTGGTGGGTGTTTTTCAAATATTCCATGAATTAATATAGAATTAAGGTTTTAAATCATCTTTTCTCCAAATCAAAGTCTTTTACTCAAATTAAAACATTACTAAACATTCTACATCTATTCTTGCACTATTTCTTCAAAATTTCTTCACTTGAAATCTTTTGTGCACCTTTGATATCTTTACTCCACACTCTTGAAAGTTGGTTTGGAATTATCAAAACACTTGATTCAACAGAAACATCTCCAGAAGAAATGAAATGCCACTAACCAACATGCTATAAGTGGAATTATTTGATGTTTGGGAGATTGACTTCATGGGTCCACTTCCTAAATCCTTCAACAACCAATATATTTTAGTGGTGGTTGATTATGTCTCAAAATGGGTGAAAGCTACTGCTTGTATTGCTAATGATGCTAAAACGATGATCGAGTTTTTGAAGAAGCACATATTCACTTGATTTGGAACCCCACAAGCCGTTCTCAGCGATGGTGGGACTAATTTTTGTAACAGCCAATTTTGAGTACTCTTGAAGAAATATGGTGTGAAGCACAAAGTAGTCCTTTCCTACCAACCTCAATCTAATGATCAAGTTGAAATTTCTAATCGAGAGATTCAAGCTATTCTTGAGAAGACCATGGGTGTAAATAGAAGGGATTGGGCCACTAAACTTGATGATGCACTATAGGCATATCGCATGGCTTACAAAACTCTATTGGGATCTCTCCATATCACCTTGTCTTTGGCAAAGCTTGTCACTTACCTTTAGAGTTAGAGCATAGTGCTTATTGGGCCATTAAAAAGCTCAATTTTGATCTCAAGGTAGCTGGAGAAAAGCAACTTTTTCAGTTGAATGAGCTTGAAGAGTTCCATCTCAATGCGTATGAGAACTGCAACACCTTATACTAGGGCCCATTTACCATGTATTAGGCCTTAGTTATGATTCATTAATCATATTAGAGGCTTAAATCACCTAGAAAATTAAAAAAGAGTTATTCAAAATTCAATGGTACTGCTCATGTGGCAAAACCATTTGACTAACCAAACTTCAGAAATTCACAACTAATTCTAGAAATATTATATTGAGATGATTCAAGTTCTTAAAATTATATTAAATCCAGATCTACGTAGAAAAAATATGAAACAGTAACTTCATTGGGCGAATTTATACAGTAAATTTCATGGACTTTTTCTGTTTATTTGGTCATTTTTCTATCTTCCAGTTTTCTGACCTCAATTTGAAAAATCATATTTCCTTCTATTTTAGACCAAAATGTGCATATTATATGTCATATGAAAGAAATATATGTATACTTTCTCCACATATTTTTCTTGTACATTTATTTTACTTGCATAGGTATGACATTAACTTAAATCATAAGTGGTTAGAATCCAACTTTTACTGGAACAATTTTGGAAAAATCTCTATATCTTCTATTATATAGCTCCAATTATATGAAACTTAAAACATATACCTTTCTATACATATAAACCACTGAATTTTTGAAGCTTTGTATAATTTTATATTATCTTTTGAATTTCCTAGCATCTAACTTTTAGATTCCAGTTTTTCCAATCTTGCCCTATTCTGAAAACTTATTTGGAAAAATCATAACTTTTTCTACGTGACTCCAAATGGATTGAATTAGGTGTCATTCTAAAGCTTGAGATGTCCTATATTTAGTATTAAAATTCCAGAAACCTAACCTCACATTATGTATAGAACAAGGACAAATTAAGCAGATACATTTGGAAAATACCCTGTTTCAATATATATTGCAATTTGCTTGCCAAAACCTATGAAAATAAACTCATTTCAACATGAAACTTAGTAGAACATAACTTCATATCTCAACATACAAAATTGGAAATTCTCATACATTTTCTACAACATTGACTTAATATTCACTATTTTATAACTTCATACAAAAGCACAACACAAATAACAATTCACATCATAATATGATAACTTGCACATCAACAACTCATTATTATCTTCTTCATGCCTCTTGCTCCTTCCTTAGCCCTTTTCCATGGTTTTTCCCTACATGGTTGGTTATTTGGAAGAGTAAGATTCAAAGAATCTCAATAGCATTGCCCAATCATGCAATAATATCATCAAGAACACTCATAAAATCATCAATGAATTTCATTAACATATATGGTGCCATATTATTTTATAAAAATTTTGGTAGAGTTTCATTTAGTAAAATGGACATCCTGGGGTTACATAACCCTTAATAAAATCATCCAACAACATATAATCATCATACAACATCAACACAAGAATATGGCAAAGAAATAAATTCATAGAAAAATTAAATATTACAATATAATACATAACTTGATAAAATGCTACCCAAACTTAGTCCACCACTTTTTGAGCCTTCCACAACTTCCTTGAACCTAGCCATATCACCATTCAAACACTTTAACCACTGGTTTCAAGAGTAACATAATACTATACATATAAAACCTAAAATTCTCACTTAGCTTTCCTTTGAGATTCTCTTAAAACCAACACTTGTACTTAACTAATTTGGACTCAAGGAATCTATTTTTGGGGTCAAAATCATGAAATTCCAACTCTAAGTATGGACAATAGTAGGCCAAAAATTAGGGGAATTAAAGAAAAATTGCTATGCTTCTTAATACTTCAAATTACCTATATAATCATGCTTTAAGTGACTAATCTAGGTTTTCCCCTATGTTTTATGGTTCAAAAACTCATTTTCTTGCTAGATATTTGGCTGAAACCCTAAGAGAGTGAAGAAGAAAAAGCACACCATGAATCATGCTCCAAATACTACCAACAATAAGCCTAAGGTAGTAGATTAACTTACCAAGAAGTTGAGCTTTCAATTCCCTTTAGTTCCCTCTTCTTTCTCTCTTTCTCTCTTCTTTCTTGCATTTTTTCCTTTCTCTTTTGTTGTTGGAAAAGATCATGCAGATTGGTGAGGGAAATGAGTGATTAAGTGGCTTAATGATATAGCTAATCATAGTTAAACACTTAACCTATTATATTTACTTTTTTGCCAAAAAAAATAACTTCTTGGAGAAGTTTTCTACAAAAATTCTTGCTGCCCAAACTGCCCAAAATCACGCCTAGGGAGAGGTATTTGAGTGTCCTATATCGCTCAATTTTTCTTAATCCAGATATATTCTGAATCAAGTAATTTTTAATTGTACCGATAAAACTGCTTTTTATAGTAATTTAGCATTTTTAGGCTACAGGACTATTCAATATTTTTATTTATGTTTCCTTAATTATCCTATCCCAAATGAAATTTATGTGAGGCCCATATCCTGTTCCGGTTATCTTTTAACTGTCCGTGAGGCCCACAATCTATTTTATCGGTATTAAGTTACCTTTGGACACTCAACACTAATTATTTCTTCATCCTTAATCATTAACCCTCAATGCCATATACCATTGGACTTCTCTCATCAAGGGCTTCGTTTTGACAGTAATTTTTCATATTTACAAAATTGCCTCTAACCTAGGGTTAAATTATAATTTTTAAAACTTTAAGGTCATTAGGTATAATTTTTTCCAAGGACTTTTTAAGTTCTTCTCCACTGATTTTTATTGTCTTGGGACATGGATGTCATTTTTATAATTCTTTAGGGGCAGAAACATAATTTCTCATTTTTTTGTTTAATAGAGAAAATGTCCTCTTTACCCTATTTCACGTAAAACAGTGTCTTCCCATGTTTACAAATTTTCTATGCATTTCTAGATATTTTAACTTTCTTGGAATATTACAAGACCTCAAGGTTGTATAAAGAGAAAACAAAGAGGCTGCCTGATATGAAGATTCTACCCAAAGCATTTGTACCTGGCCAAAAGGTGCTCTTGTACAACTCAAGGCTCAAGCTATTTCTGGGCAAGCTCAAATCTAGGTATTCCAAACTATTCACTATGGTGCAAGGACTCACATGGAGCTGTAGAGCTAGAAGGAGGAGATGGCGAGAAGTTCAAGGTCAATGGTCAGACATTGAAACATTATTGGGGCGGAGAGATGGATCATCAAGCCTCTACCCTATACTTGTTGGATCATAGCTAGTGCTGTAAAGAGTCGAGCTAGTGACTATAAGACTAGCTCTTCTTGGGAGGCAACCTAAGCTCTTTAACTTTTATCTTTGTGTTTTTGTTCTTGTTGTGTGTATTATGTAGTAGGTTTTATGTCTGTTCTTGGTTTCATGTTAGGTAAGGTATATACAGCTAATTAGGACCCAAAAATAAGCACAATCATGGCAAAGAGGGAAGCAATGCTAAAGTGGAGTTGGCATATTAATAGGGGAGTCACTTAAATCAATCTTCATTTAGCTTCATTTCTGCAAATACTAGTAGTAGCTATGGTTCAGAACTGTATTTGAGTAATTTGATGAATTGTGCATAATTGAGAATTGTTGATTCCAAGTGGCAGAATTGGATATGTTTTGAAATGTTCCATATACTCTTTGATGCCATTTTGCTACTATCTAAGTTGCTTCCAATTTGTATGTAGCCATGTTTCCAAGTGGATCTCTTTGGTGCAAAGTTTTTGTGCATGTTTGTTGCTAAATTTAATGATAAAAGTATGTGATAGGGTCATGGCGAGGGAACATGGAACCACAGCGTGATTCAAGCAGTATGTATTGGCACCGTGGTGAGATTTATTTGCCGCGGTTGCCCTGTTTTACCATGTTAAGGAAGAATGTGTTCACGCCACGGCTAAGAATTATACGTCATGGCGATCATGTTTGATTCTTATTCCAGAAATCATTCCAGCAGCAACTTTTGCTGTGGCAATATAATGTAGCCGTGGTGCAATTCTCCTAACTCAAAATACAATCTCCTCTGCATTTCTCTTCTAAACCCTAACCCATTTTCTTTTCCTCACATTGCAGCTTCCTCTCCTCTTCCTTTATCCTTCGTCCTTCAGTCACTGATCCATCTCGTCTCTCTCTTCCATGCTCACTTGTCTATTTTCCATTATTTTCGACCTCGTGTCTGTCATTGTTTCTCATTCTTAATCCTCTCTTGTCATCATGCTCTCTTCTCTTCGGCCTCCCCCTGCTTCTTTTTGCTATTTTCTTTAGTCTCTCTGAACCATTACCTCTCTCTTCCACCGCTACTCCTCCATTTACATCCATTCTAGTCACACTTCCTCTACTCTCTCAACTCATTGTTCCTCCCTACTTTTTTTCTTTCTCGGCCTCATCATCTGCCACATACTTCCTTTCTTGGCCTTTACCGCACCCGAAACTTCCTCCATCACAATCTCGTGCCCTCCTTGCTATCATTATGTTCTATTACCATGGGCTCATGTTTGTGATTGGAGGCCAAGGTCATGAACTTGCTTGTTATTGAATTAGGTAATTGCCTCCTTGATCTTACTTTTATCCACCTTCCCCTATAATCTTAGCTCCCATTTCTACTCACTGTGGTAAGCTTGTCTTGCTCTTATTTTTGCTATTTTTTGTTCTATGGCTAGTTGTGCTGAGTATTATTAGTTAGGGCTCATGAAGACAATTATTATGTTGGATGATTATTGAGGCTATAGTCGTATTGTCGAGTCATTAAGATAAATTGTTGGCTAGCTTTAAGTCATAATGATTGGAATTGATTTGGAAATTAGCATGAGTTTTAATTGGGACCACTTGATGTTGAAATCGATACTCTGACCGATAACTCAATGTGTTGGAGGCCTAGTATTTGGTGACATTGCTGCTAAATTGGTTTTATATTGTCCCTTATGGTCCCAAGTCTTTATCTCTAGTGTAATTTTGCCTCTATTTTATGTTTTTTACCATGTGGAGTTGTCATGTAATCAGGAGTCATATTGTTCAAATTGTGGTACCATTTGGTTATTAGTGGTTGTTTATAACAGTAAGTTAGCACTTGGTTTTGTCAGCTTGTAGGCCAGTGTGTAAATTGTGTCTCTTTTGAGTATTGTTTTGTCCATAGGTAGTTGTAGCATATGGGGGTAGAGCGGTCTTTGTTTTCTTTTTAGTATGTTTTTGTTGGTTTTTACTCTTTTGGGTTGGCTATCCTATTTCTATCCATGGGTGATTTATTTGCAGGTATGGCTCAAACTAAGAGGGTTAGGCAATAAGTTTCATCTGAAGATAAGCCTAAGTTGTCAGAAGAACAAGAGGAAGCTGAGCCTTCAACCCTAAAAGAGGAAGGCCCGCAGAGGCCTAGGACCCTAATCTATGAGAAGACATTCCCTTATACCCCTTAATGAGCTTCTATTTTGTGTTACAGTTCTATTATTTCCATATCTTAATAGGGCTTAAAAAGGAAGGCTATGTCACTCTCACTAGAGAATTCTATAGGTTATTGGGAAATGGGTTGAGATCTCAAAAGATACTATTTAAGAGAGCCTTAAACTTCAGACTGTTGATAATTGTCAGTATCAATATTTGCATGACAGTCCTGAGGAGATACCCTTCCAAGATATCACTACTTTTCTTACCTTGTCTAGCCACACGTAGTGGACTATAATGGATGGTCATTATCGTCACATCAAGCATACCCACCTACATAGAATAGCTCGGTATTGGTTGCATTTCATCTACTTTAATATACTACTAGTTGCCGATCTTAGTGACCTCACTTGGGAGAGAGCTTTGCTTATATATCTTTTCATGTGTTGGGAGCCAGTGGACAGTGCACGAATCATCTTTGATTACTTGAGGAATTTGATCATAAAGTGTCACTTATCGATTGGGTTTCCTCTTCTCATCAATGCCCTGTGTAATCGAGTGGGAGTCAAGACGAAGAATGATAAACCATTCCCACACAAGAATGATTTTCGATATGACTCTATCAAAGTTGCTGACAGGTTTGAGCCAGGACAGGAGCAACCATAGGATAAGCCTGAAGAGATAGCACCAATTAATCAGCTGCCACTACCACCTCTACCATCACCAACTGAGGAGTACACTTTGGAAAGATTATTTATGATGATGCAACAATTCTATCAGAGCATACAACAAGTACAACAGAATGTATAATTAGTGCATCAAGATGTCTAGTAAATTAGTGCTACTCAGATCAGAATGGATTGAGACATCCATAGGCTAGCATGACATTTCCAGGTTACTCTACCTCCTAAGGAGGCAGTAGGGCCATCGGATCCCATGAAGATGACCAGAGGACAGGATCCTCTAGATGATAGCTAGCATTGTGTTTTCTTTTGTATTTTGATGCTGTGTCTTGTGTTTAGAACATTGGGTTTTTATGTGATCTTTGTTGTTAGTGTTGTTTTAGGTTCTTGTGGATACTTTCCTTTGTTCACTCTTTAGCTTTTTTAGAACTCTTATTTAACAACTTTTGCATACTCTTTGTCTCAAACTACAATATTGATTTGTTAGAAATTGTGCCCTAAGTCAATTATTGTATTATGAACATTGTACATCATTATGAAAAATTAAAGAAGGTGTTTTTTCTTTTATTACATTATTATATTGTTTGCATGTTTTTCTTTATAATAATATCCTTGGATAAATCATTTTATCCTAAACATTCATAGTAATTTATCTTTGTGGGAATAATGATGAACTAAGACTAGTATGATTTTGATTGATAATTATGGGTTATTATGTATGAAGATACAAATAAAAATTATAAGCACTTATTAGGGAACAGGTGTATGGATCAAGTCATAAGTATATCTCATATATATAACTGTATCACTTAGCCCTCAAACCTGAGATCACCATGACTTCCTACATGGGGAACACTGTATTTTAGCATAATCAAAAGTCACCTTTAATTGGGAGATCATAAAAGCTATGATCAAGCATAGTGGATTCATGTAGAGGAAGATGAATGGTCAAGATGGAATTTGTCTCTCTAATTAATGGAGAGATATATCTAGGCCCCTCGATGAGTGAGACTGAGAAATGTATAGTCGGGCTCGAATGGAAAGGTTTCCATTTGTTCTGTCAGTTTGCTCAGAGATCAAGAAAGTTATGGTCTAGTAAAATGAGGATGATGTTTCCATGCCTCATACTTGACTTACATATCATGAGTCAAAAGGGATATGATAAGATTGTATAATAGGTTGCATCGGATTATCGATCTCATATAATTTGGGTAGTCACAATGTCTTGCTAGAGGCCACTTGTGACTTGTGGGTACAATAGTATTATTGACCCACTGCCAACGTCATATGGGCCTACAAAGTCGCACATAAAAATGAACCAACATGAGCTAGAATCTCTAGATTCATTAAATCAAAGATGTGTCTAGATTTGATGAATTTAATGTTTACTTTAGGGTGAAGAAATTTTATAAATATATTTGATATATCTTATAAAATTTGAAATATATATATGTTTAATATATGTTATATATGTTTGATATATTAAATATATATATTTCAAAAAATATATATATATATATCATTCAAACAATTTAAATGAATTAGTTTAAAATTTAATTATATGTGATAGATTTAAATTTAAACTAATAATTTGAATTTGATTTTGGATTTAGATTAAATAGTTAGTTTAGATTTGATCTATTAGATAGATTTAAATTTAAACTAATCTATTTAATTAACATTTGATATCATTTAAATAATTGATTTAAATTAATCAAATAATAATAAACTCTATCTATATAATAATAGATGTTGAAACAAGAGTTTTGATGATTCCAAACCAACATTTCAAAAGCTTGGATTGAAGATATCAAAGGAGATCAAAGCTGTCTAAAGTGAAGATTTTCTGAGTATTTGCTATTAAATCTCTTGTAGAATCTTAGTTTTTTTGTTATGATTGGGTAAAAGATTTTGATTTGAAGAAAAGATGTTTTCAAACTTTGATTTTATGTTAAATCTTTAAATATTTGAAAAACACCCACAAACAGACGAAGGTTGAAAGTTTAAACTAAACTGTCAACTTGGAAATTCAAACTTTGCCTTTGGAAATTCAAATTTCGAGCTAAAACTGAATAAGTCTGAAGAGATGGCTCTCTGTCAGACGAATTTTGGTTGTTCAAAATTTGAATTTTCATCTAGTCTGAAAGAGGCCTTTTGGTAACAGACGAACTTCACACTTTCAAAATTCGAATTTCAACTAAAATGAAGTTTGTAAAAACCAAAGAAATTCGTCTGAAACTATGATAAAGTGCATCTGAAATCAAAATGAAATTGAGTTTGATAAATGCTCTCTGACAGACGAATTTTGAACTTCCAACATTCGAATTTTCATATAAGTCTGATACATGCTTCTTTGCAACAGACGAACTTTGAGTCTTCAAAATTCGAATTTTGAACAAAACAAAAATTGAGAAAATAGAAGAAATTCATCTGAAACTATGTTAAAGTTCATCTGAGATCAAGAATGATTTAAGTTTCAAAACTGCTCTCTGACAGACGAACTTTGAACATTAAAATTCGAATTTCAGAAGCTAAGTTCTTGAGTCTGTTGAAATGAAACATTGACATACGAATGATGTGAACTTGCAACATTCGAATGATGAAGTTAGTCTGAAAAGAGTCTCTCTGACAGACGAACTTTACTCTTCAACATTCGAATTTCGAAGAAAATGAACTACTGTGCCTCCTTTTCACGTACTGGGAACAGACGAATTTTGGGCTTCCAAAATTTGAATTTCGAGGGCACTGTAGAAAATTAAAAACACTGTTCACACTTAACCGAAAAACTTTCTTCTTGAAAATTCGTATGTCACATTGTGAAAATGTTTTGTAAGTTTCAAAATTCGAATTTCACTTCATGAACAGACGAATTTTGAACTTCCAACATTCGAATTTTCATATAAGTCTGATACATGCTTCTTTGCAACAGACGAACTTTGAGTCTTCAAAATTCGAATTTTGAACAAAACAAAAATTGAGAAAATAGAAGAAATTCATCTGAAACTATGTTAAAGTTCATCTGAGATCAAGAATGATTTAAGTTTCAAAACTGCTCTCTGACAGACGAACTTTGAACATTAAAATTCGAATTTCAGAAGCTAAGTTATTGAGTCTGTTGAAATGAAACATTGACATACGAATGATGTGAACTTGCAACATTCGAATGATGAAGTTAGTCTGAAAAGAGTCTCTCTGACAGACGAACTTTACTCTTCAACATTCGAATTTCGAAGAAAATGAACTACTGTGCCTCCTTTTCACGTACTGGGAACAGACGAATTTTGGGCTTCCAAAATTTGAATTTCGAGGGCACTGTAGAAAATTAAAAACACTGTTCACACTTAACCGAAAAACTTTCTTCTTGAGAATTCGTATGTCACATTGTGAAAATGTTTTGTAAGTTTCAAAATTCGAATTTCACTTCATGAACAGACGAATTTTGAACTTCCAACATTCGAATTTTCATATAAGTCTGATACATGCTTCTTTGCAACAGACGAACTTTGAGTCTTCAAAATTCGAATTTTGAACAAAACAAAAATTGAGAAAATAGAAGAAATTCATCTGAAACTATGTTAAAGTTCATCTGAGATCAAGAATGATTTAAGTTTCAAAACTGCTCTCTGACAGACGAACTTTGAACATTAAAATTCGAATTTCAGAAGCTAAGTTCTTGAGTCTGTTGAAATGAAACATTGACATATGAATGATGTGAACTTGCAACATTCGAATGATGAAGTTAGTCTGAAAAGAGTCTCTCTGACAGACGAACTTTACTCTTCAACATTCGAATTTCGAAGAAAATGAACTACTGTGCCTCCTTTTCACGTACTGGGAACAGACGAATTTTGGGCTTCCAAAATTTGAATTTCGAGGGCACTGTAGAAAATTAAAAACACTGTTCACACTTAACCGAAAAACTTTCTTCTTGAGAATTCGTATGTCACATTGTGAAAATGTTTTGTAAGTTTCAAAATTCGAATTTCACTTCATGAACAGACGAATTTTGAACTTCCAACATTCGAATTTTCATATAAGTCTGATACATGCTTCTTTGCAACAGACGAACTTTGAGTCTTCAAAATTCGAATTTTGAACAAAACAAAAATTGAGAAAATAGAAGAAATTCATCTGAAACTATGTTAAAGTTCATCTGAGATCAAGAATGATTTAAGTTTCAAAACTGCTCTCTGACAGACGAACTTTGAACATTAAAATTCGAATTTCAGAAGCTAAGTTCTTGAGTCTGTTGAAATGAAACATTGACATACGAATGATGTGAACTTGCAACATTCGAATGATGAAGTTAGTCTGAAAAGAGTCTCTCTGACAGACGAACTTTACTCTTCAACATTCGAATTTCGAAGAAAATGAACTACTGTGCCTCCTTTTCACGTACTGGGAACAGACGAATTTTGGGCTTCCAAAATTTGAATTTCGAGGGCACTGTAGAAAATTAAAAACACTGTTCACACTTAACCGAAAAACTTTCTTCTTGAGAATTTGTATGTCACATTGTGAAAATGTTTTGTAAGTTTCAAAATTCGAATTTCACTTCATGAACAGACGAACTTCGTGCTGTAACGTTGGAAGCTTTAATCTTCGGTTCCTTCGAAATTCGTCTATTGACCAACCAAAATTTGAATTTCAGTATGTCAGAAACATTAAATGCGGTTGGTAAACAGATAGTTTTTCAGAGTAACCGTTGGATAACTTCCCCAACAGATAAATTTAGTCTCTAACGGATATTTGAGACCTAAATCTATAAATACAGCATCATTTGAAGTTGTGGGTAACGAATCAAACTTGTATATACCGAATTTCTGCTGAATCTTTTCTCAAAAGCTTTTACCCTCTCAACTTCTATACTTGTACTTAAACTTTTATATCTACTCTTTTCAAGAGAGTTATTTCATTATAATCAATCTACTCTTCATCTAGGAGATAGATTTACTTGTGAGGGGTATTCACAAGGGGATTGGGAAGTACATAGTGAAAGTGCTTGGAGAGTTTGAGAGAGCTCAGAAACAGAGCACACTCATGTACTGTGGCTTTAGCAAGAAGCCCACTGAAATTCTTGCTGTATAGTGGATAAATCTCAAGAGGTGTCTTGGGGACTGGATGTAGGTCAAGAGAATAGACCGAACCAGGATAAATCACTGAGTTCTCTTCTCCTTATCTCTACTTTTCACCTTGCTCTGCTTTACGCATTGTTTTCATTATACTATGATATCTTCACTTACTTCACTTTGTGCAGAAAAATTTCAAATTTCCCAATTCACCCCCCTCTTGGGAAGTCAGCCTTGCTAACAATAGAGACTAGGGTTATTATCTACAGATTTAAGAGAGTCTTCTCCCACCCTAGACAGAGAGCGGCCGCACACTTAGAGAAAGAAAGTATGCGGATGCACAGAGAGAGAAACGTATGGACATTCATGAACAGTGGTGCTAGCACGCTGTTCGAGTTGGACTCACTGTTTGTGTGGATACCGGTAAAGGGAACTGATCAAACATGTCTGTTCCTTGGGTCCAACATTGAAAAGAACTGAAAAGACACGTGCCAAAGGTAAAATACTCCTCTACATATCGATTTAAGCAACATTGATGGATCCATGGGAGGGATTCGGTTTTGTTATTCCATTGCACATGTACTGAGATTCCCAACATGATTTTCTTATGAGCTTGATTGCCATGGTTGAGACATCTTTTTCTTTGCCTATTTATTTCTTTCCTTGCTTTAGTAGATTCTTTTTATACCTTTCTTGTAGTTTTGTCTGTTTGTGTTGTGATGCTGTTGGAGAGATGCCCCTCATTTTTACTCTTGTACATTGGTCCTAACATTGAGAACAATGTCACATTTAAGTTTAGGGGTGAGGGATTTTTTTTGGTTCCTTTTGGGCTGAATTAATGTAATTTTAAACTTCTACCATTACTTATCCTCTCTTTGAATCCTTAAATTGAGCTAGATTGTTGAGTTATCCTCTGAATTGAATGCATGAATCCAATGATTGAGGGTTGCTTAGATTATAAACTGCACAGGAAGGGTATTTAATGCTTGTAACTACTTGAATTACAATATCAATTTCTTGCTCTCCGGTGATTTTGAAGAAAATTCTTGCGCACAATAATTGGAGAATAGCTTGAATGCTTGTGTTAGGAGAAAATAGTAGTAATTTGATGTGCATAGTCTATCTAAGCACTAATACTCTAGAACCTATCTTGGAATCCCTTGAGGCAATTTAATGATTACATGTAATTTTGGGACATGATGTGAGCATTCTTTAAAATGTTTTTGAGCCTTTCAAGTCTACCCTTTGTGTACATTTATCTGCTTGAACCCTTCTTTGAGCTTTATATTGAAAAATCATATGAAATTTTCTTTTTGGAACCTGTAATTGTCCCTAACCCATATAGCCTGAAAAACCATGAACTACCCTTGGTCTTGAGATAAATGGTAAATCATTTATGCTCTGAGGTAATGGTATGGGAAGTGTATATCATAATGTATTGTGGAATTTGGGTATGGGCAATGCAAAAATGAGCAACATGTAACTTGTTTGCGCTCAAAAAAAGAGAGAGAAGAAGAAAACAAATAAATAAGTGTAAATATCACCTTAAGAGATAAGTTTGGGGGGATTTACTTGGCCTCATAGAATGAACATCCAAGTGTTAAGTCAGGAAGAGTGGGTTTTGTAATGTATTATTTATCTCAAGATATTTGAATTCCCTCTTTCCCTTCCCTTCAATAAGCCATCAACCCTGGCCACGCTACAAACCTAAAGGCCCCATTGATCTCAAAGTTGCAAGGGGTCAATCTTTTAAGTTGAAAGGGAGAAAGAGGTTAGGCATATGAAGTGTTGGTGTTAAGGCCCTTTTATGCATATTGGAGTATTGATTTGATCTTGACACTTGCAAAAAAGTTGTTCTCCGATCAATCACACACACACTCTTTGAAATTTTTGGGAAACTGGTTATTGAGTTGTAATTCATGTAGCTATGATCATTTAACTCATTCTTGTGTTGTTCATCATTGGTAGCAGCTAGTGAGGAAGAAAATTCATGTTGCCATAGTAATTGGATAATTTATACAATCTAGTTGGTTTTCTTGTTGTAGTTTACTTGAGGATGAGTAATTGTTTAAGTTTGGGGGTGTGTTAACCATACGAAATTAGAATATCATGGAAAGGAAAGGAAAGGAAAAGAAGGTGAGGTGTTTAGCAAGAAAGAAGGCAAAAAGTCTCCCCAAAGTCAAAGATGAAGCTATAGTGTGCCAAGTGGCACCATTATGATTTAAGAAGAGGTTTGATGTGATGAAAGGTTAGGATGATGCCACGTGACACAATTAGAGACCATTGGATCCAAGAGAGCTTGCTTATAAATAGAGAAGTAGCCCTCCCCCATTCTAACTTCCATAAATGGCACCAGTCATCAAGAGAAAGGAGAGAGAGAGAGTATGTGTGTGAGATCTAGAGTTTGAAGGAAGGAGAGTTGAAGGAGGCAATCAAGAAGAGAGGATTTTCAGAGAAGGATGAAGGTTTAGAGTAGGAATAACACCAAGGTAGTAACTTGTTTTTATTTTTGTATTTTATTATGTTTCAAGTAGCTAACTTGATTTAATAATTTTATTGCCATTTTGTGAAAAACTTGTTTGAGTATGAAATGACACTTATATTTGAATTAAAGCCATGACTATGTTATGAGCAAGTTTGAACAAGTACTTACATGCTTTGAATCTTTGATGACCAAGTTTGAAGTTTACAAGAACATGTTTTTTTATCTTGAAAAATGGCAATGCTATGAAAATCTATTAGTTAATTTGTTATAATGTCAACTGCTTGAATTACATGATGGATATTTGAATGAATGAAGTTGCTATTGAGATTTCCCCAAATCTCATTCCCAAAATACTAACCATGTATAGGTTCAAGTAATGTTAAGTATCAAGAAAGGAAAAGAGAAGGAGCTATGAAGATCTTATGTTAGAATATATTTATTTTGATGGAATCATGAAATTGAGATGTGTATTATGACATGTTGTACATTTGTTTGACATGGTTTAATGAATAAAATATTATGTTATGGAATGATTTTCCAAGTGTTTAATGTTATATGTATATGTATAAGTATAAGAACCTTAAGAATATATAATGATCAAATTGGAATTCCTAAGGAGAGATAGATGATAAAATAATAAGAAGGTAAATTGAAGTAGAAGCCTTTGACATTGATTAGAGAAGACCCATAAACTTCTCAATAAGATCAAAGTTACCTCAATTGACTAAGTACAGAAGAATATATGAAATTTCAAATAAAAGGGACCAAAATCTAGAAATTTAGTTAGCTAAATGAGCAATAAATGATTCCTAAAATGAGGTATTACATTTTTATTTCCAAATATTTCTAAATGGAACCTAAGACATCTATAATGAATGGATAATGATTCCTAAAATGAGGTATGATATTTTGTTAGTAAAATAATAAACTAATTAATAATAGAAGGATTTTCGGCACAATTTAAAAGTTCACGAAAGTTTATTATTAAGTTTTATTATTAAATATTAATGTGGTAATTTTCACGTTATCAATCTGGAGCCATGTGCAGGCATACACTCCACGAGAATATGAATGAACGTTGATATCTCACAACATATGAATCATCCTTTTCCTGTTGAGGCAACGTTGTTTTTCTTTCTAGGGCTTGTATGAGGGCGAGTCCCAGGTGCCATGAAAATTTTAGAATGGTCATGGGTTTCATCCATTGATACTATCGTAGTATGTCTGTATATCGAAATTTTTGTCTTATCAGTCCTCCATATTTATAAATTAATTATAAAAAAGGAAAATTGAATTTTGGTACCAAAAATCAAAACATTTGGTTTTCAGTACTAAATTTGGAAAAATTTCTATCATAACTTAGAAATTTTCTATCATAATCTCATAATAAAGTAAACTTTAGCCTCATTTCCCAAATATTTTATTTTTGCTCTTTTTTCCAATTCTCCAAAAGGAATAGGTAACAAATAATGTCTTTGAGAAATATACTATCTTTATAAAAAATAATATAGTAAGATATTAAAAAAATCTATAAACAATTATTTTTCTCCATTCCCTTTTTTATGTTAAAAATATCTTTCAAGAAAGGGATAAGTATACTAACTAAGTAAAAATAGAGTGATATGCATAATTTTAAAATTATTTCTTCTAATATCTATTATGTATATAAAAGTAGTTCCGAAAGTTTCCGATCACGAACCTAAAAGCAGTTCTCTTATACCTTCAAAAAGTCCATTGTCACACGTGACAAATGAGGTACTCCCTTCATAATATTTAATATCCATATATTCCAAAATAATTTGCATCTTTATACAGTTATAATTTTTTATATATATTCTGAACTAACTAAAATAATATATCCACTAATATATATTTATAATATGTATAAAAAAATATATTTATGATATATATTCTAAACTAACATATCTAGCTTACATTGTTTAGAAAAATAATTTAAATTAAAATATAGCATTGTGATTAGTCATGATTTTTGAATCTCTCTCCTGTTATTTGAAATAATAATTATAATAAAATCAAGCATTTGCTGCGATAATTGCGTGATCATGGCAGTTTGAAATTATTTTATTCACTCGTAGTCTAATACGCTTCGCTCTCTCTCTCTCTCTCTCTCTCTCTCTCTATATATATATATATATACACACATACATGTAAAGTTTGAAAGTGCAGCTCACATGTGCAAGGCATACACGCGACGAGAATATGAATGAATGTTGATATCTCACAACGTATGAATCATCTTTTTCATGTTGAGGCTACCTTATTTTTGCCTGCATGAAGGCAATAGGCATCATGAAAATTTTAGAATGGTCATCTTTAGATGTGCTTATAAAATTTTCATATACTAATAATATGTTTACGTATATTTTCATATCTTATAATATTTTAATATTTATCACGACATATTGTAACTTATTTCTTATATATGTCAATAGTATCATTAAATTAAATATTTTTTTACATCAAATATATTTTGCAAGCTTGATTTATTAAAGCATTCTGTGCATGAATGCGGTGCATTGCTAGTTGATATATTGACTATTGTTTTTAGTCTCATTATATTATTATAAAATAATTTATGCAGGCTTTTAATGAAGATACGACATGTAATTTCTTTTTTTTTAATTAAAATCAGCATTCAATTATATAGTGCTGAGCTGAAAAAGCTGTAAATAAAAAATTACATAATTATATTTATTATAAAACCTTTTAGCAAATAACTAAAATTTTCATCTAAATCTTGTGATTTAACTGTTAGAGATAGTTTGAAAAAAAAAAAACTAAAGTCCCACATTGGATGGGAGTAAGGTTTGTGAAATGTATATAAGAGAGAGAAGATAAAGTATATTAAAATAATTATTGAACAAATTGTTAAGTGGATTTAAATATTATTTATTTAATATTTAAAGCACTTAGCACTTAGCACAGCAAATGTACTTGGAAGAGGCAATATTGAGTTACAGTTTACTTCTGGAAAGAAGATGATTCTGCATAATGTACTTCATGTTCCAGAAATTAGAAAGAATCTTGTGTCTGCAAGTGTTTTGTCTGGAAAGGGGCTGAAAGCTGTCTTAGAGGCTGATAAGATTATTATATCTAAGAATGGGGTATTTGTGGGAAAGGGTTATGTTTCTGATGGAATGTTCAAATTAAGCATTAATAAGAATGATTCAGTTTCTGTTTATATGCTTGATCAATCTTTTACTTTATGGCATGATAGATTAGGACATGTTAATTATAACACAATAGCACATATGTCTAAAAATGGATTAATCTCTTGTGAAAATAATAAGAATAACAAATGTGAAATTTGTGTACAAGCTAAAATAGTAAGAAAGCCTTTTCCTTCTATTCAAAGAAGTTCAGAAATTTTAGAACTTATTCATTCTGATATCTGTGAGTTAAATGGTATTTTAACAAGAGGAGGAAACAGATATTTTATAACTTTTATAGATGATTTTTCAAGATTTACTTATGTTTATTTGATGAAGACAAAAGATCAAGCTCTTGAGATGTTTTTAAACTTTAAAAATGTTATAGAAAATCAAAAAGAAAAGAAGATAAAGGTTTTAAGAAGTGACAGAGGAGGAGAATATTTTTCTACAGATTTTTCGCAATTTTGCGAAAATAATGGCATTATTCACCAAATGAGTGCTCCTTATACACCTCAACAAAATGGTTTAGCAGAAAGAAAAAATAGAACTTTAGTAGAAATGGTAAATGCAATGATTCTGAATGCAAAAACTCCCATGAATTTGTGGGGTGAGGCTTTATTAACTGCTAACCATATTCTTAATAGAGTTATTTCAAAATCGATAAAATGCACTCCTTATGAGTTATGGAAAAGTAGAAAACCGAACTTAAATTATTTAAGAGTTTGGGGATGTCTTGCATTTTACAAAGTTCCAGAACATAAAAGAACTAAATTAGGACCAAGAGCTTTGAAAAGTATATTTGTAGGATGTGCAGAAAATTCAAAAGCCTATAGACTCTTAGATATTGATTGTAATGTAAATGTTGAATCACGAGATGTTGAATTTTTTGAAGGAAAATTTGTTTCTGATCCAGTACAAACTGATTTGTTTCGAAATAAAGAGCATGAAGAGTCTACATATGTAAGAAATGAATTAGTAGAACCTTATTCTGAATTTGAACCTAGAAGAAGTCAGAGATCAAGGAAAGGAAAATATTTAGATTCTGATTTTATTAATTCTCAAGCAATAGTCTTCTTAGTTGAAGGTGATAGAAAATCAGTGTTAAGACAAATTCCTATTCTTTTAAGTATTGAAGAAGATCCTAAAACATATACGGAAGCATTGATGTCTAGAGACTCAAGTTTCTGGAAGGAAGCTATAAATGATGAAATGGATTCATTGTTGTCTAATAAAACTTGGGAATTAGTTTATTTGCCTGAAGGGTCAAAACCTATTGGTTGCAAATGGGTTTTTAGACGGAAATATAATACTAATGGCTCTATTCAAACATTTAAAGCTAGGTTGGTTGCTAAAGGTTTTAAACAAAAAGAAGGAATTGATTATTTTGATATATATGCTCCAGTTGCTAGAGTTACTTCTATTAGAGTTTTATTTGCTTTAGCATCTATTAATAATTTGTTTGTGCATCAAATGGATGTTAAAACAGCATTTTTAAATGGTGAATTAGAAGAAGAAGTTTATATGGAACAACCAGAAGGCTTTGTACTTCCTGGAAATGAAAAGAAAGTTTGCAAATTAACTAGATCTTTGTATGGTTTAAAACAGGCTTCTAAGCAATGGCATGAAAAGTTTGATTATGTTGTGTTGTTTCATGGTTTTAAACATAATAATGCAGATAAGTGTGTTTATCTAAAGTTCACTGGTGAGTATGGAGTTATTATTTGTTTATATGTAGATGACATGCTTATCTTTGGAACTAGTATGTTTGCAATAAATGAGACTAAAAAGTTTTTATCCTCACAATTTAAGATGAAAGATCTTGGAGAAGTGGATACTATTTTAGGGATCAAAGTTAAGAGGCATAGTGGATGTTTTTCTCTAGATCAATCTCACTATGTTAGTAAAATTTTAAACAAGTTTCAACATTTAAATATAAAAGAGGCAAATACCCCCTTTGATTCATCACATCATTTATTAGAAAATAATAATAGATCAGTGGCTCAATTAGAATATGCTAGTGCTATTGGGAGTTTGATGTATGCAATGCATTGTACTAGACCCGATATAGCTTTTGCAGTATGCAAACTTTCGAGATATACTAGTAATCCAGGAACAGAACACTGGAAAGGAATTACAAGGGTCCTAGGATATCTAAAGAAAACAATTAATCTAGGACTGCTTTATAATAAATTTCCAATAGTTTTGGAAGGTTACACGGATGCTAGTTGGATAACTGGTGCAGGTGATAGTAAGTCAACTTCAGGGTGGATATTTACCTTGGCAGGAGGAGCAATCTCCTGGGCATCAAAGAAACAGACTTGTATAAGTCATTCTACGATGGAATCAGAATTTATTGCCTTGGCATCTGCATGTAAAGAGGGAGAGTGGTTGAGGAATTTATTATTGGAAATAAAGCTGTGGCCACAGCCGATGCCAGCCATCTCTTTACATTGTGACAGTGAGGCTACAATGTCTAGGGCATTTAACAAAATTTACAATGGTAAATCTAGACATATAAGCCTAAGGCATGAATATGTGAGGCAATTAATTTCTGTTGGAGTAATTACAATTCAATATGTAAAAACAAGTGAAAACTTGGCTGATCCTTTTACAAAAGGACTCAATAAAGAATTGGTTAACAAAACATCAAGAGAAATGGGATTGAACCCCGTAAACATCAGTCACCGGTAATGGAAACCCAACCTTTAACTAGACCAAATCTGGTTTAAAGGTTCAATGGGTAATAACAAGTTATTGATAAGTGACTGGGCACTAGAGTAGATATTTAACCATTCCGTGACGAGTGCATATAAGAAGAACTTAAGTGTTCAGGGTGAGTTAAACTCTTAATGGATTCAAGGAAGCCTGAGCAATTAAGGCTTAATGGAAATCCACCTATATGAACATAAGAAGTGGTGCCGCTTCTTACAAGAATTCAGGGGTAATTCTTGAAATGTTCATAAAGAGCCTAGGATGAGCACATGGCCATAAAAGTGCGGGAAGTCTATGCAGAACGAAATCAATATAAGATTATGTGTATGGTATTTCCGGTACTAACACTAAAGTTGTGGTTCAATGCAGTTAAGCAACTATCTACTTGTTAATACTTTGAAGTACTTACACTATTAACAGGTTCAAGTCAAGAGACACCTGCTATTATGCATATTCTTATGTTTAGAGAGAACATTTAGTTTTCAAACTAAGTGGGGGATTGTTAGAGATAGTTTGAAAAAAAAAACTGAAGTCCCACATTGGATGGGAGTAAGGTTTATGAAATGTATATAAGAGAGAGAAGATAAAGTATATTAAAATAATTATTGAACAAATTGTTAAGTGGATTTAAATATTATTTATTTAATATTTAAAGCACTTAGCACTTAGCACTTGGCACGTGGCGCGTCGTGATCATTAGATTCATCTAACGGTAGAGATCTGGTCTGGTATAAATTTCAGATTAATATTTTAATTAATCATTTTTTTTCAGAAACAGAATTTCAAATAACAACGTTTTGAAACAGTACATTCTGAAACAACATGTCATTTGATATTCTGTTTCAATTTGACAATAACGTTTCAAATACAAAGTTCAGAAATGAACAGGTTCATGAACAACGTTTCAAATACAATGTTCAGAAACAAACAGGTTCATGAACAACGTTTCAAATACAATGTTCAGAAACAAACAGGTTCATACACAACGTTTAAATTTTCTGTTTTCTACTATTATAAAAGGATCAGACTAGAGACTAAAAGAACACCTCACATTCTCTTCTCTTGCTTACAAACTCTCTGTTTCGTTCTGTGTTTCAAGGTATCTGAAGTTGCTGTCAGATATCTTTGGTGCTTAGAATAACTCCTAGGGGTGATTCGTCGGATCCCTGCAGCAAACCTAGTGGGGGCGAATAACACCTTAAGGACAGTGTGTTATCATACGTTTCTGGGCACCGGTTGTTTCATATACTGTTCCTAACATTAACTGCATGCAAATGATGAAGAAAAGATTCCAAAGTCTAAAGTTGGATACAACAACTCAGACAAAAACACGTATTATCACTTTCTCAATGGGAAAAGATTTATATGCCAAGCTTATCAGTCTTTGCTTGTCCTCTTTATGGAGGATAACCCTTTTGCTACTACATTCACATTTTTCTTCTTTTTCTATATATTTGATGTCCTCTGTTTCCCACGTTCTCTTTTGCCCCAAAGTGGGCCTCATTTGTGACAATTTTCATGATCAATTGACAATAATTATGCTTTCATGCAAGCACGAGCAAAAATATCCTTGTAACATATATCACTTCACATTCAAATATATATATATACATTAATTAGTATGTAGATACTGTTAGACACTTTAGAAAAGAGTTTCGAGAGCACTCATCAACAATCTTCAATATACTCCTTTTGATATCAAATATAGGTCACCTTCTATAAGGTTTTTGGTGATCCTTATTATGAGTCACTTTCCAAAATGTAGGTAACATCAGATTTTTTTTCAAGATTTTCCCTTATTTATTAAATAATTTTATCAAATGGAGAGAGAGGGGGGATTAATTGAGAGATAGTAATTAAGATTGGTGCTAAAATTTAATTAATTAAATAAGGGATTAATTGGAAATATGTGGCAATTTTTGAAAAATTTTGATTCATTCAATTAATTATAACTAATTTCTTTTTTATGTGTGTAAAGTGTTTAGATGTGACTCATATTAGGAAATGGAGGGAGTATCTTCTCAAAAAAAGTCTAATGGAGGAGTCATTGGAGACTAGTTTTTCTCAACTGATTGCAAGTCGACCAAAACACTCATATCATGATCTTTTTTATTTTGAGCACTTCAAAATTGATGTTAATATATTGCAATTAATTATATATAGCAGGATATATATATATATGGGTGATGCTCAAGATTTCCACAATGGCTAATATTGCTACTCAATGCTATCTTTCAACGAGGAAGACCAAGAGTTTCTCAAAAGCATTCTGCAGCAACCAAATAACTACATGTTTGTCTTCTTAAACAGAAATTGAAAATAACAACAGTTTCAATAACCATGGTTCGAAGGATGGAAACCACATGATTTCTCCTAGGGCATACATTCTGTCATTTGATAACTCCAACATAAAACCCAATCATCTCAAAACAAGAATTTAATGCTATGAAATGTTGAACCTATAATGCTTTAACTTTAGACCATATTCCTATATATTAGATCTCACATAAGTTCATTTTATCATGTTTAGATGCTTGAATCTCATGAGGGACCAAAATGAAAAATTTAAAACTTTCAGTTATTGTTCGTTTAGTCACCCCATTTTCCAGAATAAATTTTGAAAAATCATAATTAATTTTATAAACATTGCATGGAAGCGATCAAAGTCTCTAAATAGCTTAAAACATTTTCTACATGAGAAAATATGAAATAATATCTTTTACACACTAATTTGTACAGTACTTAACATGAAAAATACTGTTCACATGGTTATTTTACACTTCCCAGAATTTTTTACCTCAAATTTAGAAATTTATTTCTCATTCAATTCTAAGTCAATCCATAAATACTTTATATCATTAGAATTCTCTACATGTCTACTTTTCAACCATATTTTTCTTATATATTTATTCAACTTGAGTAGGGTATAATATCATCCTAAATTATTAAGGGTCAGGATATAACTTTTACTGGACCAATTTCAGGAAAACATATATCTCTTTCATTATATAACTCCAATTTCATTCAAACTGTGGTATATTGAACTTAAAACATAGGTCTTTTTACACACTACTACAAAAATGGGCTTTCTAGGTGGTTATTTTTTGCTTTTATTGGCAGTTAAGAACCGCCTTCTATTGGAGTGCTATAAAAGGTAGTGACTTTCGTAGGCGGTTCTTAACCACCTACAAAAGTCCTCTTTTGTAGGCGGTTATTCAGATAACCGCCTACAAAAACTCTTCCTGTAAGAAAACTGGAGGACTTTTGTAGGCGGTTATCTCTATAACCGCCTACAAAAAGTAAACTTTTGTAGACGGTTATATGGATAACCGCCTACAAAAGGTATCCATTTTTTTAAAAAAAATATTTTAATATTGGATTAATCCAATATCAAAATATTGACCTATTAAACCCATTAACAAAAAAGAAATTATTATATTAAAAAATATCTACAAATTAATATCAACTTTATTAATAAATCAAAGAAATTATACACATTAATCCATAAAAGCAAAAAACAAAAGAAAAAAAAAGCTAGGATACAACTTAAACAATGAAAAAAAAATCTAACATACAATCTAACAATACCATGACAAAAATAAATCAAATGCAGAAAATAGCTAGGATTAACCAAATTGAATCCATAATATTTGATCTTCTTCATATGTAGATATGTCAGGCTTGCCAAGATTGCTCCATACACCTAACATAAATGGAAAAATCAAAAGAACTCTAGGATATTGAAAGCATTGACAACCATACTTTATGCAAATATAAATGGCATATATTAGTTTGATTGCTTTGCTTAATAACTGCATTAGCTGAAAAGTAAATCACATTCCTCAAGAAAGAAATTACAAGGAAATTAAGAATTAACAGAATATATAATACATATATAGAAGCAGAAATTTGAGCCTTTTTTTTTAGATAAAGGAAGTCATCATCAATGTATATATTAAAACCAAATTCTTGAACTCCTGTTACTTTACTGTAGAAAATATTTTTTGATTATAGAATTACATGCAATTAATTTGAGTTCTTTTTTAGTTATCTTGACACAATAATTCTACAGCAACAACTCACAAAAAAGTCAGACTCATCAATTATAAGCACTAGCATTTTCCAATGAATCCTAAATAAACTAAGCTGTCTTTAAACATAAGGACTATCTTTATTCTAGGAGATTAAAGTAATACATGATTCAACCATAGACTATTTCTAGCATCCATAAACTAATTTTTAAAGAAAATTTAGTAGCATAACGACATAAAAATGAGAGTTTCCCAGGCCTTAAACCCTATGTTCATACAAAAACTAGCAAATGTCAACCAATCATAGCAGCAACCATGTACCTAATCATTTCCAATCATCAAATTACTTCTAATTAATAAAGTAATTATATTGCATGCCATTAGATATTAATACATGGCATAATAATGATAGATGTCTAAAGGAAATCAGCAACATAACGACTTGGAAATCAAACATGCAAATCAAACATCAGTCAATGGGTAAAACAATCATTCAACACCACCATTTTCAACAACTTTGAAAGCAAGATTAATGTACCTTATAACCTTGTACTATACTATCCCCTTTAGTATAGCACTTTATTTTGCTGCCTCAAAGCTTCTCAATTCAATAGCTAATATGTAACAAACACAATGACATGTTCAACCCGCATTACATAAGAGTATAAGGATAAGAAAAATTTCTAAACTAGTTTAATATATGAAAGTGTTAAAATTTGACTCAACAAAGATTTAAGGGGCTAAGGGAAGTTTAGATCATGACATGAATATGATGAATTCAATGAGTTAATAATGGTTCTAAATGCTTGATGGTGTCTAAGAAATGACGTTAAGATGATGAGAATGTAAGAACTCAAGTTATATAGTAAAATAGTGAATTGAAACCTAAAATGGCCAAGGGAACCCATGTCGATTTAAATAAGTGGAGAAGCCAGTTTAAGATTTAAACCAGATTATATTTGTTAAACTAGGTCTCTATGCTATATGAATAATAAGAAATATGTCCGTGATGAGAAATCTCAATGAAATGCAAGTTTGGGTACTAAAGAATTTAAAACATGACATAAATGAACAGTAAAGTGTATGTCTGTCCTTGAGGGCCTTGGAGGTCGAAATTAAGTCTGAAATTTGGCCTATATTTAGAGGGAAAGTAGAGGTTTTATTTGAGATGAACATGGAAATTTTTGGAGCTGTACAGAATATTCTATAAATTTTTGAATTTGGTCCAGAAAAGCTGTCATAAACCAGTTCTGCAGCCCTGCACCAGATCTGATATTTCAGTGTTTTCCTATACCAAATGGAGTCCAATAAGTCTGAAATTTCGACAGCAGTTAGCACATGAGCAGAGCTTTCAAAAATGTCCTAATTTGCCTAATTTGAAAATCAACAACTCAAGTTATGCTTGTTCAAATTGTCATAGTTACAACTCAAGTTTAGATCATGACATGAATATGATGAATTCAATGAGTTAATAATGGTTCAAAATGCATGATGGTGCCTTAGAAATGACGTTGAGATGATGAGAATGTAAGAACTCAAGTTATATAGTAAAGTAGTAAATTGAAACCTAAAATGACCAAGGGAACCCATGTCGATTTAAATAAGTGGAGAAGCCAGTTTAAGATTTAAACTAGATTATATTTGTTAAAATAGGTCTCTATGCTATATGAATAATAAGAAATATGTCCGTGATGAGAAATCTCAATGAAATGCAAGTTTGGGTACTAAAGAATTTAAAACATGACATAAATGAACAGTAAAGTGTATGTCTGTCCTTGAGGGCCTTGGAGGTCGAAATTAAGTCTGAAATTTGGCATATATTTAGAGGGAAAGTAGACGTTTTATTTGAGATGAACATGGAAATTTTTGGAACTGTACAGAATATTCTATAAATTTTTTAATTTGGTCTATAAAAGCTGTCATAAACCAGTTCTGCAGCCCTGCACCAGATCTGATATTTCAGTGTTTTCCTATAACCAATGGAGTCCAATAAGTCTGAAATTTCGACAGTAGTTAGCACATGAGCAGAGCTTTCCAAAATGTCCTAATTTGCCTAATTTGAAAATCAACAACTCAAGTTATGCTTGTTCAAAGTGTCATAGTTACAACTCAAGTTTAGATCATGACATGAATATGATGAATTCAATGAGTTAATAACGGTTATAAATGCTTGATGGTGTCTTAGAAATGACGTTAAGATGATGAGAATGTAAGAACTCAAGTTATAAGGTAAAGTAGTAAATTGAAACCTAAAATGGCTAAGGGAACCCATGTCGATTTAAATAAGTGGAGAAGCCAGTTTAAGATTTAAACCAGATTATATTTGTTAAACTAGGTCTCTATGCTATATGAATAATAAGAAACATGTCCGTGATGAGAAATCTCAATGAAATGCAAGTTTGGGTACTAAAGAATTTAAAACATGACATAAATGAACAGTAAAGTGTATGTCTGTCCTTGAGGGCCTTGGAGGTCGAAATTAAGTCTGAAATTTGGCCTATATTTAGAGGGAAAGTAGAGGTTTTATTTGAGATGAACATGGAAATTTTTGGAGCTGTACAGAATATTCTATAAATTTTTGAATTTGGTCCAGAAAAGCTGTCATAAACCAGTTCTGCAGCCCTGCACCAGATCTGATATTTCAGTGTTTTCCTATACCAAATGGAGTCCAATAAGTCTGAAATTTCGACAGTAGTTAGCACATGAGCAGAGCTTTCAAAAATGTCCTAATTTGCCTAATTTGAAAATCAACAACTCAAGTTATGCTTGTTCAAAGTGTCAACTCAAGTTTAGATCATGACATGAATATGATGAATTCAATGAGTTAATAATGGTTCTAAATGCTTGATGGTGCCTTAGAAATGACGTTGAGATGATGAGAATGTAAGAACTCAAGTTATATGGTAAAGTAGTAAATTGAAACCTAAAATGGCCAAGGGAACCCATGTCGATTTAAATAAGTGGAGAAGCCAGTTTAAGATTTAAACCAGATTATATTTGTTAAACTAGGTCTCTATGCTATATGAATAATAAGAAACATGTCCGTGATGAGAAATCTCAATGAAATGCAAGTTTGGGTACTAAAGAATTTAAAACATGACATAAATGAACAGTAAAGTGTATGTCTGTCCTTGAGGGCCTTGGAGGTCGAAATTAAGTCTGAAATTTGGCATATATTTAGAGGGAAAGTAGAGGTTTTATTTGAGATGAACATGGAAATTTTTGGAGCTGTACAGAATATTCTATAAATTTTTGAATTTGGTCCAGAAAAGCTGTCATAAACCAGTTCTGCAGCCCTGCACCAGATCTGATATTTTAGTGTTTTCCTATAACCAATGGAGTCCAATAAGTCTGAAATTTCGACAGTAGTTAGCACATGAGTAGGGCTTCCCAAAATGTCCTAATTTGCCTAATTTGAAAATCAACAACTCAAGTTATGCTTGTTCAAAGTGTCATAGTTACAACTCAAGTTTAGATCATGACATGAATATGATGAATTCAATGAGTTAATAATGGTTCTAAATGCTTGATGGTGCCTTAGAAATGACGTTGAGATGATGAGAATGTAAGAACTCAAGTTATATGGTAAAGTAGTAAATTGAAACCTAAAATGGCCAAGGGAACCCATGTCGATTTAAATAAGTGGAGAAGCCAGTTTAAGATTTAAACCAGATTATATTTGTTAAACTAGGTCTCTATGCTATATGAATAATAAGAAACATGTCCGTGATGAGAAATCTCAATGAAATGCAAGTTTGGGTACTAAAGAATTTAAAACATGACATAAATGAACAGTAAAGTGTATGTCTGTCCTTGAGGGCCTTGGAGGTCGAAATTAAGTCTGAAATTTGGCCTATATTTAGAGGGAAAGTAGAGGTTTTATTTGAGATGAACATGGAAATTTTTGGAGCTGTACAGAATATTCTATAAATTTTTGAATTTGGTCCAGAAAAGCTGTCATAAACCAGTTCTGCAGCCCTGCACCAGATCTGATATTTTAGTGTTTTCCTATACCAAATGGAGTCCAATAAGTCTGAAATTTCGACAGTAGTTAGCACATGAGCAGAGCTTTCAAAAATGTCCTAATTTGCCTAATTTGAAAATCAACAACTCAAGTTATGCTTGTTCAAAGTGTCAACTCAAGTTTAGATCATGACATGAATATGATGAATTCAATGAGTTAATAATGGTTCTAAATGCTTGATGGTGCCTTAGAAATGACGTTAAGATGATGAGAATGTAAGAACTCAAGTTATATAGTAAAGTAGTAAATTGAAACCTAAAATGACCAAGGGAACCCATGTCGATTTAAATAAGTGGAGAAGCCAGTTTAAGATTTAAATTAGATTATATTTGTTAAACTAGGTCTCTATGCTATATGAATAATAAGAAATATGTCCGTGATGAGAAATCTCAATGAAATGCAAGTTTGGGTACTAAAGAATTTAACACATGACATAAATGAACAGTAAAGTGTATGTCTGTCCTTGAGGGCCTTGGAGGTCGAAATTAAGTCTGAAATTTGGCCTATATTTAGAGGGAAAGTAGAGGTTTTATTTGAGATGAACATGGAAATTTTTGGAGCTGTACAGAATATTCTATAAATTTTTGAATTTGGTCCAGAAAAGCTGTCATAAACCAGTTCCGCAGCCCTGCACCAGATCTGACATTTCATTGTTTTCCTATACCAAATGGAGTCCAATAAGTCTGAAATTTCGACAGTAGTTAGCACATGAGCAGAGCTTTCCAAAATGTCCTAATTTGCCTAATTTGAAAATCAACAACTCAAGTTATGCTTGTTCAAAGTGTCATAGTTACAACTCAAGTTTAGATCATGACATGAATATGATGAATTCAATGAGTTAATAATGGTTCTAAATGCTTGATGGTGCCTTAGAAATGACGTTGAGATGATGAGAATGTAAGAACTCAAGTTATATGGTAAAGTAGTAAATTGAAACCTAAAATGGCCAAGGGAACCCATGTCGATTTAAATAAGTGGAGAAGCCAGTTTAAGATTTAAACCAGATTATATTTGTTAAACAAGGTCTCTATGCTATATGAATAATAAGAAACATGTCCGTGATGAGAAATCTCAATGAAATGCAAGTTTGGGTACTAAAGAATTTAAAACATGACATAAATGAACATTAAAGTGTATGTCTGTCCTTGAGGGCCTTGGAGGTCGAAATTAAGTCTGAAATTTGGCCTATATTTAGAGGGAAAGTAGAGGTTTTATTTGAGATGAACATGGAAATTTTTGGAGCTGTACAGAATATTCTATAAATTTTTGAATTTGGTCCAGAAAAGCTGTCATAAACCAGTTCTGCAGCCCTACACCAGATATGATATTTCAGTGTTTTCCTATACCAAATGGAGTCCAATAAGTCTGAAATTTCGAAAGTAGTTAGCACATGAGCAGAGCTTTCCAAAATGTCCTAATTTGCCTAATTTGAAAATCAACAACTCAAGTTATGCTTGTTCAAATTGTCATAGTTACAACTCAAGTTTAGATCATGACATGAATATGATGAATTCAATGAGTTAATAATGGTTCTAAATGCTTGATGGTGCCTTAGAAATGACGTTAAGATGATGAGAATGTAAGAACTCAAGTTATATGGTAAAGTAGTAAATTGAAACCTAAGATGGCCAAGGGAACCCATGTCGATTTAAATAAGTGGAGAAGCCAGTTTAAGATTTAAACTAGATTATATTTGTTAAAATAGGTCTCTATGCTATATGAATAATAAGAAACATGTCCGTGATGAGAAATCTCAATGAAATGCAAGTTTGGGTACTAAAGAAATTAAAACATGACATAAATGAACAGTAAAGTGTATGTCTGTCCTTGAGGGCCTTGGAGGTCGAAATTAAGTCTGAAATTTGGCCTATATTTAGAGGGAAAGTAGAGGTTTTATTTGAGATGAACATGGAAATTTTTGGAGCTGTACAGAATATTCTATAAATTTTTGAATTTGGTCCAGAAAAGCTGTCATAAACCAGTTCTGCAGCCCTGCACCAGATCTGATATTTCAGTGTTTTCCTATACCAAATGGAGTCCAATAAGTCTGAAATTTCGAAAGTAGTTAGCACATGAGCAGAGCTTTCCAAAATGTCCTAATTTGCCTAATTTGAAAATCAACAACTCAAGTTATGCTTGTTCAAATTGTCATAGTTACAACTCAAGTTTAGATCATGACATGAATATGATGAATTCAATGAGTTAATAATGGTTCTAAATGCTTGATGGTGCCTTAGAAATGACGTTAAGATGATGAGAATGTAAGAACTCAAGTTATATGGTAAAGTAGTAAATTGAAACCTAAGATGGCCAAGGGAACCCATGTCGATTTAAATAAGTGGAGAAGCCAGCTTAAGATTTAAACCAGATTATATTTGTTAAACAAGGTCTCTATGCTATATGAATAATAAGAAACATGTCCGTGATGAGAAATCTCAATGAAATGCAAGTTTGGGTACTAAAGAATTTAAAACATGACATAAATGAACAGTAAAGTCTATGTCTGTCCTTGAGGGCCTTGGAGGTCGAAATTAAGTCTGAAATTTGGCCTATATTTAGAGGGAAAGTAGAGGTTTTATTTGAGATGAACATGGAAATTTTTGGAGCTGTACAGAATATTCTATAAATTTTTGAATTTGGTCCAGAAAAGCTGTCATAAACCAGTTCTGCAGCCCTGCACCAGATCTGATATTTCAGTGTTTTCCTATAACCAATGGAGTCCAATAAGTCTGAAATTTCGACAGTAGTTAGCACATGAGCAGAGCTTTCCAAAATGTCCTAATTTGCCTAATTTGAAAATCAACAACTCAAGTTATGCTTGTTCAAAGTGTCATAGTTACAACTCATGTTTAGATCATGACATGAATATGATGAATTCAATGAGTTAATAATGGTTCTAAATGCTTGATGGTGCCTTAGAAATGACGTTGAGATGATGAGAATGTAAGAACTCAAGTTATATAGTAAAGTAGTAAATTGAAACCTAAAATGACCAAGGGAACCCATGTCGATTTAAATAAGTGGAGAAGCCAGTTTAAGATTTAAACTAGATTATATTTGTTAAACTAGGTCTCTATGCTATATGAATAATAAGAAATATGTCCGTGATGAGAAATCTCAATGAAATGCAAGTTTGGGTACTAAAGAATTTAACACATGACATAAATGAACAGTAAAGTGTATGTCTGTCCTTGAGGGCCTTGGAGGTCGAAATTAAGTCTGAAATTTGGCCTATATTTAGAGGGAAAGTAGAGGTTTTATTCGAGATGAACATGGAAATTTTTGGAGCTGTACAGAATATTCTATAAATTTTTGAATTTGGTCCAGAAAAGCTGTCATAAACCAGTTCTGCAGCCCTGCACCAGATCTGATATTTCAGTGTTTTCCTATACCAAATGGAGTCAAATAAGTCTGAAATTTCGAAAGTAGTTAGCACATGAGCAGAGCTTTCCAAAATGTCCTAATTTGCCTAATTTGAAAATCAACAACTCAAGTTATGCTTGTTCAAATTGTCATAGTTACAACTCAAGTTTAGATCATGACATGAATATGATGAATTCAATGAGTTAATAATGGTTCTAAATGCTTGATGGTGCCTTAGAAATGACGTTAAGATGATGAGAATGTAAGAACTCAAGTTATATGGTAAAGTAGTAAATTGAAACCTAAGATGGCCAAGGGAACCCATGTCGATTTAAATAAGTGGAGAAGCCAGCTTAAGAGTTAAACCAGATTATATTTGTTAAACTAGGTCTCTATGCTATATGAATAATAAGAAATATGTCCGTGATGAGAA
This sequence comes from Adenanthera pavonina, assembly GCA_026686845.1. NCBI lineage: Eukaryota > Viridiplantae > Streptophyta > Magnoliopsida > Fabales > Fabaceae > Adenanthera > Adenanthera pavonina. The sequence continues at coordinate 13,247,651 of JAIVEN010000028.1, read as the reverse complement.
ATCTCAATGAAATGCAAGTTTGGGTACTAAAGAATTTAAAACATGACATAAATGAACAGTAAAGTGTATGTCTGTCCTTGAGGGCCTTGGAGGTCGAAATTAAGTCTGAAATTTGGCCTATATTTAGAGGGAAAGTAGAGGTTTTATTTGAGATGAACATGGAAATTTTTGTAGCTGTACAGAATATTCTATAAATTTTTGAATTTGGTCCAGAAAAGCTGTCATAAACCAGTTCTGCAGCCCTGCACCAGATTTGATATTTTAGTGTTTTCCTGTAACAAATGGAGTCCAATAAGTCTGAAATTTCGACAGTAGTTAGCACATGAGCAGAGCTTTCCAAAATGTCCTAATTTGCCTAATTTGAAAATCAACAACTCAAGTTATGCTTGTTCAAAGTGTCATAGTTACAACTCAAGTTTAGATCATGACATGAATATGATGAATTCAATGAGTTAATAATGGTTCTAAATGCTTGATGGTGCCTTAGAAATGACGTTCAGATGATGAGAATGTAAGAACTCAAGTTATATGGTAAAGTAGTAAATTGAAACTTAAAATGGCTAAGGGAACCCATGTCGATTTAAATAAGTGGAGAAGCCAGTATAAGATTTAAACCAGATTATATTTGTTAAACTAGGTCTCTATGCTATATGAATAATAAGAAACATGTCCGTGATGAGAAATCTCAATGAAATGCAAGTTTGGGTACTAAAGAATTTAAAACATGACATAAATGAACAGTAAAGTGTATGTCTGTCCTTGAGGGCCTTGGAGGTCGAAATTAAGTCTGAAATTTGGCCTATATTTAGAGGGAAAGTAGAGGTTTTATTTGAGATGAACATGGAAATTTTTGGAGCTGTACAGAATATTCTATAAATTTTGGAATTTGGTACAGAAAAGCTGTCATAAACCAGTTCTGCAGCCCTGCACCAGATCTGATATTTCAGTGTTTTCCTATACCAAATGGAGTCCAATAAGCTGAAATTTCGACAGTAGTTAGCACATGAGCAGAGCTTTCCAAAATGTCCTAATTTGCCTAATTTGAAAATCAACAACTCAAGTTATACTTGTTCAAAGTGTCATAGTTACAACTCACGTTTAGATCATGACATGAATATGATGAATTCAATGAGTTAATAATGGTTCTAAATGCTTGATGGTGCCTTAGAAATGACGTTCAGATGATGAGAATGTAAGAACTCAAGTTATATGGTAAAGTAGTAAATTGAAACCTAAAATGGCCAAGGGAACCCATGTCGATTTAAATAAGTGGAGAAGCCAGTTTAAGAATTAAACTAGATTATATTTGTTAAACTAGGTCTCTATGCTATATGAATAATAAGAAACATGTCCGTGATGAGAAATCTCAATGAAATGCAAGTTTGGGTACTAAAGAATTTAAAACATGACATAAATGAACAGTAAAGTGTATGTCTGTCCTTGAGGGCCTTGGAGGTCGAAATTAAGTCTGAAATTTGGCCTATATTTAGAGGGAAAGTAGAGGTTTTATTTGAGATGAACATGGAAATTTTTGGAGCTGTACAGAATATTCTATAAATTTTTGAATTTGGTCCAGAAAAGCTGTCATAAACCAGTTCTGCAGCCCTGCACCAGATCTGATATTTTAGTGTTTTCCTATAACCAATGGAGTCCAATAAGTCTGAAATTTCGACAGTAGTTAGCACATGAGCAGAGCTTTCCAAAATGTCCTAATTTGCCTAATTTGAAAATCAACAACTCAAGTTATGCTTGTTCAAAGTGTCATAGTTACAACTCTAGTTTAGATCATGACATGAATATGATGAATTCAATGAGTTAATAATGGTTCTAAATGCTTGATGGTGCCTTAGAAATGACGTTGAGATGATGAGAATGTAAGAACTCAAGTTATATAGTAAAGTAGTAAATTGAAACCGAAAATGACCATGGGAACCCATGTCGATTTAAATAAGTGGAGAAGCCAGTTTAAGATTTAAACTAGATTATATTTGTTAAACTAGGTCTCTATGTTATATGAATAATAAGAAATATGTCCGTGATGAGGAATCTCAATGAAATGCAAGTTTGGGTACTAAAGAATTTAACACATGACATAAATGAACAGTAAAGTGTATGTCTGTCCTTGAGGGCCTTGGAGGTCGAAATTAAGTCTGAAATTTGGCCTATATTTAGAGGGAAAGTAGAGGTTTTATTTGAGATGAACATGGAAATTTTTGGAGCTGTACAGAATATTCTATAAATTTTTGAATTTGGTCCAGAAAAGCTGTCATAAACCAGTTCTGCAGCCCTGCACCAGATCTGATATTTTAGTGTTTTCCTATAACCAATGGAGTCCAATAAGTCTGAAATTTCGACAGTAGTTAGCACATGAGCAGAACTTTCCAAAATGTCCTAATTTGCCTAATTTGAAAATCAACAACTCAAGTTATGCTTGTTCAAATTGTCATAGTTACAACTCAAGTTTAGATCATGACATGAATATGATGAATTCAATGAGTTAATAATGGTTCTAAATGCTTGATGGTGCCTTAGAAATGACGTTAAGATGATGAGAATGTAAGAACTCAAGTTATATGGTAAAGTAGTAAATTGAAACCTAAGATGGCCAAGGGAACCCATGTCGATTTAAATAAGTGGAGAAGCCAGCTTAAGATTTAAACCAGATTATATTTGTTAAACTAGGTCTCTATGCTATATGAATAATAAGAAATATGTCCGTGATGAGAAATCTCAATGAAATGCAAGTTTGGGTACTAAAGAATTTAACACATGACATAAATGAACAGTAAAGTGTATGTCTGTCCTTGAGGGCCTTGGAGGTCGAAATTAAGTCTGAAATTTGGCCTATATTTAGAGGGAAAGTAGAGGTTTTATTTGAGATGAACATGGAAATTTTTGTAGCTGTACAGAATATTCTATAAATTTTTGAATTTGGTCCAGAAAAGCTGTCATAAACCAGTTCTGCAGCCCTGCACCAGATCTGATATTTTAGTGTTTTCCTATACCAAATGGAGTCAAATAATTCTGAAATTTTGACAGTAGTTAGCACATGAGTAGGGCTTCCCAAAATGTCCTAATTTGCCTAATTTGAAAATCAACAACTCAAGTTATGCTTGTTCAAATTGTCATAGTTACAACTCAAGTTATGCATATTTCAAATTGTTTTCAAATAAAGTTGACTCTATGAGTTCCTACATAGATTTGAACACACTAATCCTTCCAATCTTTATCCAATCATTGTTTTTTAACCTACCTAGTTTCTTATAAAATGCCATACATGCAGTATTGATCTGCTTTTAATGTTATTAGGATAAGAAATTCAATCATGAAATAAGTTGCCATAGATATATACACAATCAAGCATCACTCTAGCATGATAAATTTTGATGCTCTTAGGAGAGAAAAATAAAAGAAAAATATAGCAACCACAGCTTCTCTAAGCAACAATCCATCAATTGTTAAGTTAGTTTGGAGATCAAATAGTATTCTATCCTACGAGGCCAAAACAAATAGCAGAACATACACTAATCAAGTGGGAAGAGAAACAAAAAAAAAAAAGAAGAGCGTGTACCAGGGCTAAGAGATCAATTCTTGATCCAAAACCATAACTGTTGTCCACAGTGTATCAAGCTACCAGCACCAAGGAACAAACCAAATACAGCTTCACTTCCCAGCGTAGTCTGCCCAATATGTCTTATCTTTTAGGAGGCCAGGAACCTGCATGATTTCAAGATTATATTCATATCCAAGACATTTCAAAAGTGAGCTACACATTTCAGCAGAGCACTGCTTCCAAACTAATGGCCAAATAGAAAATTGCTACCTAGAGTGTTATCTAAGATGTATGACAACAGATCATCCTAAGCAGTGGAATAAATGGCTCCTATCGGCTTAATTATAGTATAACACCACATTTGACTCAACAACTAACATAACCCCCTTTGAAGCAGTATATGAAACTGCCCCCAATCCATTTTCACTCGATCTAGCCTTGCCATGGAAAAAAGTATGGGCTTTGTCTGATCTGTTAGTGTACCTCTGCCCAAACATCAGAAGCAGATCAAACTTATCAACTAATTACTCTCAGCTATTGACCTCGTCACAACTTTATATGAGAAAAATGAGAGGTGCTTTCCAATTGTTTTTTATCTTCTGTTCTATCCCTTTTTAGAAGTACGTAAATTGAGCTAATCATGTTTGACAATCGAGATAGGTCCCTATGATTGAAGGGAAAGATATGATTGGAACCCAACGGACCATGTGTAAATGTGGATAATGGTTCCTTATAGAAGTAACCAACTTGAATAGAAGAATTTGTGAAAATGAAATGGACTCACGTGTATTCATCAGAATTCTCAGGATCATATAACATTTTTTCAATTGAACCGTGTAGGGCTATAAGTCTATTCAGCTTCTCGGAGTAGGGGAAATATATGCTCATATTTGCTCCAGGAGAGACAATATTGAACTTGGGATCAAAAACATCAATGCCATGCACAACCCTATAGAGTCCAGGAAGGGTGAATGCAGTGTGGCTCTCATATTGGCCAACAATATTCTTCCTGATAGAGAGTTCACGAGTCAACAAAATGGCTTGAGTTGCATTAGCATAATTGAATCCTCAATACAAACAAAAATCACAAGAAAAGCCAAATTAAAAAGAACAGAGAGCTAGCTATAGAGATGGATATCAGAAGTTGAAAGACTAAAGAAGATGCCTAAGCAAAATGGTGACTAGTTCATATGCCTTCGGTGCGATGTCCAACACAAGAAATGAAATGGCATCAGTAGCATTAATTATTCAGGAATTATGAATCATAGAACACCTAATTATGCCTATCCAAACACATGAATGAGTTTCATGGTGAAGTCATAGGATGGCTACTCATATAGTGCCAAATGGGAATGCAAGATTTCACAAATTAAAGCAGTCACATTCATGACAACCAAGTAAATTTACCCAATAAAAATCACTTAAATGATGATTTTATCTTAAATAGGCATGAGACTGCAAAAGAAAGAATGGACGCAAAGGTTATATAATTGGTAATGATAATGTAAAAATAACGAGGAGAAATGTATAAAGCAACAAGTGTTAGCTAAAGTGCACTATCAGTAATCAGTATGCCCACCATATATCACAATATAGATACTTACGTTCCTGCAATCTCTTGGTATGTACTGGTGATGATAAAATCAGCATTATTCATGGCTATTAAGTCAGTAGTGAATTGACATGAAAAATGGTATTTTCCTCAAAATTTTTCCAACATATAGCTGAATCTGGATATTTTGTCATCTCTAGAGCATGTGCAACTGTACACTAAAAATACCAACATTTAAATCCAGTAAGTTACATTCTCCGTAGATGATAAAATGAACTTTGCATTTTGAATGGCATATTAAGCAGTAGATTAAACGATAGGGTACCTGGGTAACTCCTATCTTATAAGCTAGTAGGGATGCCACAAGATTCCCATCACTGTAATTTCCGATGATGAAATCAGGACATCCCTGTAACTCAGCAGCAATTTCACTGGCAACATCCTGTGACACACGTAACCATCAATATAAAACAGAATGGATAAATGTATATTAAATTATGTAATTATTAGAGCTCATTTCCATGTATGAACAGAGTATGGGAAGCAATAATACCTAAGTTTTAGCTCATAATCATGGAATCATTCATGCCATATATATATTCTCGGACATTTACTTGGGCATAAGTCTCCAAATAAGGCCAAACATCAAACCTTGAGATCCATTTACGGAGAATTCCTTTCTCTGATATGAAAGGAACTCGCAAAATATGAGTATGTTCAGTACCACATACTCTTTCTAGCTGCTGGTTGCATGTTGTACCTTTTGCATCAGGTATCAATCTGGTAACCTTTACAAAAAGTGCAAAGAATTGTAATTTCAATTAAAAGAAAACTATAATATATAGACCCTTCAATTTTTTATTAAAAAAAATTTGACCCCAGAATATGCACGTACAATTAGAATTTTAGGAGTGATATCCAGTCCTTGCTTCTGGATTCTAAGAAGCATCTCATTCTCAAGGGCACACACTTGATCCAGGATATAAACAACCTACAGATTAAAAACTTTTACGGTAGATGGTACTCTTACATGATAAATAACTTTAACTAATATGAGAGACCAAATATCAGAAATGACTAATAATATAAAAGGTAAAAAGGAAGCAATGAACACTATTTACTAATCCATACAAAATCTTATGCATTTATGGCATACGAGAAAATAAGAATATACCTGCCCACCAGTGTCAGGCAAACCCAAGACATTGGCTTGCCCAAAGTTGCCATGAGGAGATAATATGACGACATTAAACACCATAGGCACTCCCCCAAGAAAGATCTCTAGTATAGAAGGATCAGGCGCTTGAAGAATGTCTGAGAGCAGATGCATCATCTCTGATACTCGTTTGGCAGTATCACCCTAACCTTTCTCAAAACCCATTCCTTGTAATCTGCACACAGAAAGGAGAACTCGGACATGAACTCGAAGAAGCTGCAAAATGCCAAAGGAGGAGAGCTTGGAAGGAGTCAGTAGGGAGCTTGCATAGAGTAGTGTACGCGGAGGCGATGGGAATTGCTCAAAAGCACGTTTTAGGGCTAAAATTAAAACCAAAGTAGGCGGTTATTAAAATAACCGCATACTTTTCATTTTATTTATTTAATTTTTATTATTAAAATTAAAATAAAAGTAGGCGGTAATTTTTATTTTAATAACCGCCTACTATTTGATTATGTTTTTTATTTTTTTATTAAATAATATATTAGTAAGCGGTTCTTTAATAAACCACCTACAAATATCAATTTTTGTATGTGGTTATTTATATAACCGCCTACAAATCCTTTTCATCTTATTTTTGTTAGCGTTTTTTTATATAACTGCATACTATTAGGCATCTATTATTCTCAAATCTGGCATAGTGACACATGCAAACCATTTTTGGAGCTCTATACGATTTTATACTACATTTCAAAGTGAATTGGTACTTACAATAAAAATCACAGTTTCCTCAACACTTTCCAGTTTTGACCTAAATTCAAAAATTCAACATAAATCAGATACTCAGCCAAATTAGGTGCTTTTTTGCTCTTTGGAAATCTTATTCTATATAATTTTAGAACATATATAACACTTATATAGAATGATCTGCTTCGAATACAGTACCCCCATTCCAATTATTGCTGGTCATATTGGACAAATTTGCATTTTAAACTTTAAAACCATTATCATACAATGTATACATGATTCAAACTTGTCCAAAAACTTGTTCATAACATCATAAGAGATATAGAGGTACATGATAACAGACAAGCACAACCTCATAAATTCATACACAATTTTACATAATATTTCAAATTATAGCCTCAAAGCTTGAATAATGAAATCAAGCATCATTCTCTTTTGCTTTCTCCCTTGCTTTCTATCTTCCTTGCCATAACTTGTGTCTAATATGTTGATACTTAGAGAGGTGAGATTCAAAGAATCCTAGTAGCAATCTCAATTTAAGTATGCATGTAATCAAATATGTTATAAAAACATTAAGTAAACACATTAAAGCATAATGAGCCATATTATTTCATAAAAATTTAGATAGAGCTTTTCTTTAGAAAATGGACATTCTGGGGTCAAAAACCTTACATATTCTCAACCAAAATAGTCACCAATCATCAAAATAGCAATATGGCAAGTCACATATATCATCATAGAACAATATAAGACAACATAATGCATTAAAGAGAAAATTGCTACCTTAGTGATCCTCTTTACTTTTCCTCTTGGTTTCACTTATTTATAGGACTTACACAAGATTTATTGAACCTAAATACAACATTGAATATCTACTTAAGCCACTATTCAAAAGTTTACTTCATAAAGTCCCGAACAAACCCTAAAAACCTATATAATTTGTCTTAACCTTTTTCATGAATATAATAGTTGTTCTTAAGGTTTTCCACCATGAGGAATCCATTTTTGGCATCAAATTCATGAAATTCTCACTCCCTTATGGACTTTCATATTGGCCAAAAATAGGGCATGATGAGGAAGAAGTAATTTTTCACATACTTGCTTTTAAAAGCACTCAAGCTTGCCTTTCATGCAATTTCTCATGCTTTCTCTTGAGATTCATGCAAGAAAACACTTCTTCCCTCATACCTAGCTTAGGCCAAAAATCTGAACTTAGAGAGAGGAGAAGAAGAACTCATCCCAACCATCTCAAACCACTACAAATTCTTGAAGTAAGAATTACTAGAAGTAAGTGGTAGAAAGCTTACCTTTCGAAACTTGATCTTTTTCTTCTTCCTTCTTACCTTCTCCTACGCCTTCTCTCCTCTACCTTGAGAGTATTTTCAGTTGCTTCTCTCCTCCCTTATGCAGCAACTTGGTCATCCAAAAGGAAGAAGAGATAAAAATACCAACTCAGTTAAACACTTGATTAAGTTAATCTAACTTTGGTTGGTTAAAGACAATACTTCCTCATTAAGTTTTCTTGAGAAATAATATAAAATTCCTTTATCCCACATGTTGTTTTTTAGGTGCCACATATATGGGAAAATATCTTCAAAATATTGCATATTTTTCCTAGTTCAGATATATCCTGTGTTAATTACTTTATGCTCGGACTGATAAAGTTACTTTTGCAGTATTTATTACTTTACGAGTGGAGGATTAAATTATGTTGGCCTTTATGTTTATTTTAATATCCTGTCCAACAAAGTATTTGTGTGGGGTCCACATACTTTCCTATCTTCTTTTTGTATACTAGTGGGGCCTATAGTACTTTTTCTTTTGCAATATAATTTCTACTGCATTCGACGGTTTATTTTCTTCCAAACTGATTCCTTTAGTCTCAATATACTATTCCATTAGGATCAATATGTCCTAAGCTTCAGCTAGACTATAATATTGCATATTTACAAAAATATCCATGGAGGGATGAAATCACAAATTTTCTATAGGGACTAAACTACAAATAATTTTTCTTCCAAGACTAAATTGCAAATCCGCACTTTACATACCTCTGGCTTTAAAAATGACCTTTTTACCCTTTTCCTCCTCCTAATCATGTATTTTAGGCTATTAATCATATTTTCATACTATAACATCACATTTTCATACATTTAGCGATGTTTAGTAATCTTGGGATGTTACAGAACTAAGAAAGAAGAAAAGGTGTTTGGAAACAGTGGATCATGTAATGACAGAGAGGAGAAGGTGACGGTAAATTACAGAGAGGTTCATTGCATTTTCTACTACTATTCCGGGTTGAAGTAAGTCCAATCTATTTTTTCTTTGTACTCCAAAATTTATTGTTAATTAAATTTTTGACCCATGCAATACATGAGAAAGCATAAATAGACAAAATATGGAGATCAAATCACAATACTATTCATAAGCTATTTTTTTCTCAAACTTACATATATATTATAATAGATTAATGCCATGTTTTTTAGTTTGTTTTTGGACATTAATAACCATTTTTAAGATTAGGGGCATGGAGGAAAAAATAGGGTTTGTCTTTTAGTTCAATGAATGTTATTAGATATGCTGGCTTCCCAAGAGGGGGGTGAATTAGAAAGATTAAAATTTTTTGCAAAAGTCAAGAGAGTGGTGAAAGCAAGAGTGACAGTAAAAACAGAGTATAAAATGATAACCAAGTGAAAAAAAGATAGGGAAGAGAAGACATAGATGTTTATCCTGGTTCGGTCTCTTTATCTTGACCTACGTCGAGTCCTCAAGCTACCACTTAAGATTTTCCACTATCTTACAAGAATTTGGTGGGCTTCTTGCAATGCCTCAGTGCAACTTGATGCTTTGTTCTAAGAGCTTACAATTCACGCTTTGCACTCTAGCTAAGTTCTTCTCAAATCTCTTGTGAAATCCCCTCACAAGAAAATCTTTTTTCCATATGAAAATAAGATTGATTATAGTGATTAAACTCTCTAATTTAGAGTGTATATGAAAGTTGAAGTATGTGAGAGCAGAAGACTTTGACTCAAGAATTTAGAAGAGTTTCTGTATATATAATGTAAAATCATTACCCACATCTTCAAATAAAGTTCTATTTATAGATTTATATCTTAACTATACGTTAGAGACAAGATCTAACCATTAGAGACATTACCTAATGGTTACTCTAAAAACTATCCATTCACCAACTGCATTTAATATGTCTGACATTCAAAAGTTCAAATTTTGGTGTGTCAACAAATGAATTTTGCAGAGATTGAAAGCCAAAACTTTAACGTTGAACCTCGAAGTTCATCTATTATAAAGCAAAGTTCGAATTTTCATCTTTGGAAAATGTATTTATGTTGAAACATACGAATTTTCAAGTTTAAAGTACTTCTTATAAGTGTGAACAGTTGTTCCATATTGCTACAGTGCTTTCGAAGTTCGAATTTTGGTGCCTAAAATTTGTCTGTCAGTGGGCAGCTCAATATTGTACAATAGTTCTTCTTTTCGAAATTCAAATTTTCAAATGTCAAAGTTCATCTGTCAGAGAAATCTCTTATTAGACTTAATTCAAAGTTCAAATTTCTGAATACTAAAATTTGTATGTTAAAAGATTATCATAATAGACTTGCAGGCTATCTTTCCAAAGTTTTAATTTTCAAAATCAAAGTTCGTCTATCAGAGGACTAACTTAGAACTTTTTTTAAACTTTAATTTCAGATGAACTTTGCCATATCTTCAGATGAATTTTTCATTTTTCATAATTTGTACTTTATCCGAAATTCGAATTTTCAAGGATCAAATTCGTTTATTAGAGGGACCTCTTTTCTGACTAACATATTTTCACTCCAAAGATCAAATTTCAGATACCAAAGTTCAAATTTTCAAAGTAAGAAATCAAGTTTAACACTTCAAAGTTTGTCTGTTAGTGGGTATTTATCAAATACTTCATGAATTATCATAAAACCAAATTTTTAAAACATTCTTTTGCAAGATCAAAGTCTTTTACTCATTTTTGAATACAATAAGAAATCCTATATCAAATCTTATGCTTATTTTTCTTGGATTTCTTCTCTGGAGATCTTTTGCATACCTTTGATATCTTTTTTCCAAGCTTCAGTTGGTTTGGAATCATCAAAATGCTTGATTCAACATTCTTTCCCTTTTTGATGATGGCAAAACAACTTGCAAACAAGATTAGTACTTGGGTTTGCTTCAACAAGCTCCCCCTCAACATGTGCATTAAAATTCAAAGATAAGTTCTTCATGTACAGTAGATCAAATAGGGAATCTATTAATTCATTCATAGGTTCAATACAGAGATATGACATTGCAAACATAGAATTCAAAAGCAAGATTTTCATTCATAAAACAGCACTACAAGAAAGACCAAGCAATCCTAAGATCTAATTACTTCTTCTTGGGCTTGGGCTTCTTGCTATAGGACTTGCCAGAAGGTTCTACTGCAGATTTTCCAGTTTACTTGAATGACTTCTCTCCCTTTTTGGCATCATCAGGAATTTGTACATGAATAGCAAGAGGAGGGATCTAAGATATTGGAATTTCTTTAAGAGGCACAGGAACAAAAGGTAGATCAAGATTAAGCTTTGGAAGAGGTCCAGAAACTTTAGGGCTTGTGTCCTCATCATCAGAGACTTCAAGAAGCTCTTGCATTTCTTGTCTAGAAACAGCCAATTGAGCCATTCATTCCTCTGAGAGACCATAGACAGAAAGAGGTGAGGAAGCAAGAGCAGGAAGACGAAATATTTCTTTAAGCCTTAATCTTTGGACTTGCAAAATAGCATCATGGGCAATGGCTGCTAGATCTACATAAGGTACAATGCTTTTCTCTTCATTCAGGGTAGCTTGTATGAATGGTGTAGTACAGATGGCTGCCACCAGTTTCTCCATTTGCTCAGATTCTTGAATAGAGAGAATTGAATCCTAAGCATCTTCAGCAATAGGCTCATGGGAGCTTGATTCTTGAGGAGCCTCTTCCTCCATGCCATAGTCCAAGGAAGGACCAGGGCTTGCCTCATTACTGGAGGCCTGCAGAGTGGTCAAGGTGCCAGCAGCCTTAGTAGCATGTACATCATCATCTGGTTCAAGGGAGGCTAGCACAAAAGGACTTGGAGGCTCAGAAGTAGGAGACATGACAGGCTCAGAGAATCTTGGCTGAGATGGCGCTGATATGGAGGGAATGACACTCCTGATGTCTTCATATGCATCAGCAACCACTTTCATATTCTTTGCCAACTGATGAATCTGGTCTTGGAGATGAGCAAATTTGGCATTTTGGTCATCCCTGATGCTCAGCATGAGTGCAGACAGGCTGTCATACAGCTCAGTGATCTTAGTTGGCTTTGCCCAAGTGGAGGGAGTGAATGGTATATGTGTCTGAGTGGGCTGAGATGGAGATGTGATAGGCTGAGAAGGCTGAGGCATAGATTTTGGAGCAGCCTTAGAGGTTTCTAATTGTTGCTGGGAGGCATCTTCTTCAAATAATAGGTCTTCTGTCTTTTTAGCTTCCTTTCCAATCCATCTTCCATCCTTTTTTTCTATTCCCTTCCTTTATAGTTCTTCTTCTTTAAAGATTTCCATGGGCTTTCCTTTTCCTTTCTCTAGATGTTAGATCCTGGCATACTGAAGTATCTTGGAGATCATTGATGCATATGGTAGGGTGGAATCTTTCCACTGATCTCTTGCCTTGATCATGCATTAGAGGATGATGTGGCCCATATTAATTAATTTGCCATGCATGATTGTTGCCATCACATGTGCTTCAGCCCTTGTGATCAGATTTAAACTACCTCCTTTGTTGAAAATAATCCTAGGCACAATATAGTATAGGATTCTGACTTGGGCACCGAGGTTAGTAGACTTAAGCAAACTCAGAGGTAGCCTGTTCTCTTTTCTTATGAACAACGTGTTCAGAATTGTGCTTTCTTTCTAATTTAGGGAAGACCCTCCTTCTTCCTCTGCAGTTTTAGCTTCATCCATGTATTTTGAGGTAGTGATGTCAATTTTCAATCCATCTTGCCCTGGAATCTCTAGTATCTCATTAAAGGTTTCATATGTTTACCAGGTGGTCCTTGATCTTAGATTTACTTCCCACTTCTTCTTCTTGCTATTATACTTGAGGGAGGCATACCAGGTCTTAACAACCTCATCATCATATCTTTCTAGAATTTTCTAACAAATTCTTGTATCTTATCATCCAAAGCCCGGCATCAAAGTTGTTAGAAATCAAGAAATCTTCCAAATTTATGCAGTGAGGCTTGATTACCTTTTTACTCAAAATTTTGGTAGTATACTCTCCCAGAATATAAGCATTGCTCTACAATGGCAACGTGGTTAACTGATATTCTCTAGATTCAGTGCTGGAGGAGGAAGAAGAGGCAGGAGAGACAAGAGCAACAAGAATAGCAGGCTCAGAATTCTTCGAGGGAGTAGGAGCAGATTTCTTTGAGTCTACTTTAGGAGTTGTTTTCTACCTCTTGGAAGGAGTTGCCTTACTAGATTCGCCCTTCCTTTTCTGAGTTTCACTCTCCTTGGAGGCATATTAGGATTTCACAGTTCTCTTTGGTCGTGATTCTCCTTTCCCAACTTCTGGATTTTTAACTCTCACCATTCTTGTAGGTGAATGATTCAGAAGGATGCTAAGAATGGGTTTATAAGGTGTGAAAATAAGTTTAATCGGTGGAAAATGAAGATTCATGAATGGAGGTAATAGGAATTAAAGAGAGAATTTGAACAGAATTGAGAGAGAGACGAATAGGGTTGCGTTTGTTTAGAGTAATACCTTCAGTTTTAATGTATGTAACTGTTAAACAGAAAAATTTTGAAAGGTCAAAATTTGAATTTCGAGCGGTTACAAGTTAATCCATACAGCAAGGCTTACTGACAGATGAATTTTCATCTGGAACTTCGTCTGATAGAGGCTTAGTTCTAAGAACAATAAGTGAACAGACAAACTTTGTTTCAACAAAGTTCAAACTTCAAAAGATTTAGGCAATAAGCAAACATGAACAATACAGGAAACAAATGAATTTTACTTATAAAAGTTCATCTTTCAAAGACCCAAGCATGAGAGCATGTTTCAACAGATGAATTTTGATTCAAAAATTCGAATTTTAACATTTTGTAAAGAGTTTCTAAAATGCGTGTCTTGAGATATGGAGATTTGTATAACAGTCATTTTGAACAAAGACAACATTAGCATTTTATTTTTGAAATTTGAATTTTCACTATTCAACAGATGAATTTTGAAGGTTAAGAGAGAACTGTTACAACGTGTAGCCAACTGAAATTCGTCTGATGGGCATCTAAGTTCAAATGTTGAGCATGCTGACTCTTCCAAAAACACAATTCAACATGAAAATTCATCTAACAATCATCTAAAATACGAATCTCAAATTTCTAAACTTACAGAACAGATCTAGAAGTTGAAATTTTTGGCTTCCTTTTGCATTTTTTGATTGTACGGGTCTGATTAGCTCCATTGCATAGATCTGTTATCACTTGAACTTATGAGGAGCACCTGCAACTCATATCAAACTCACTCTGATGCTAAACTTAGGATTGATTCAATGTTAGAAATTTTAAATAGATGTATATAAGGACTTACTTATAGTTCATTGGGATTTACTATACCCAATCCCCTTCTGGTTTTACAATGTCTATATTCTACAAGAAGCTTGGTTAGAATGTCAGCAACTTGATCCTTGGTAGGGATGTATTCTAATCCGATCTCTCCTTTCAGGACATGATCCCTTATAAAGTGATACCTAACTTCAATGTGCTTTGTACTTGAATGCATGATAGGATTCTTTGTGATGTTGATAGTACTTTGATTGTCACACATTATTGGTAATTCCTTCATATCAATCTCAAGATCTTCAAGCTGCTGCTTCATCCAAATGACTTGAGCACAATAGCTGCCAGTAGCAACATATTTAGCTTTTGCAATGGAGAGAGCCACATTGTTCCACTTCTTGCTGAACCATGAAACCAAGGATCCTCGAAGGAACTGACATGTTCCACTTGTGCTTTTTCTATCAGTTTTGAATCCAGCAAAGTTAGAATCAATGTATCCCATGAGTTCTTCTCCATCGCCCTTTGGGTACCAAAGTCCCATTTGTGATGTTCCAATTAGATATCTGAAGATTTGTTTCAAAGCAATTGCATAGGATTCTTTGGGATATGATTGGAACCTTGCACACATACAGACACTGAACATAATGTTAGGTCTACTAGCTATTAGGTATAGCAAGGATCCAATCATTCTCCTATATTGAGTTATGTCAAAGGTTTTTCCTCTTTCATCCATATCAAGTTTTGTTGCAGTAGCCATAGGAGTTCCTATTGACTTGGCATTTTCCATGCCAAATTTTTTGAGCAACTCTTTTAGATATTTTGATTGATTAAGGAAGATGCCATCATCACATTGCTTAATTTGCAATCCAAGGAAAAAGTTGATCTCACCCATTATTGGCATTTCGAATTCACCCTGCATTAGCTTAGAGAAGTTCTTGCAAAGAGATTCATTAGTAGCACCAAATATAATATCATCAACATAAATTTGAACAATAAGTAAGTCTTTGTTTTCTTTCTTGGTAAACAGAGTACTATCTACTTTTCCTCTTTTGAATCCATTTTCAGTTAGAAAATTGCTTAGCCTTTCATACCATGCTCTAGGAGCTTGTTTTAAGCCATAAAGTGCTTTCTTCAATTTATAAACATGGTTTGGTTTGGTTGAGTCCTCAAAGCCTGGAGGTTGATCTACATAAACCTCCTCCATGATATATCCATTCAGAAAAGCACTTTTTACATCCATTTGATATAACATTATGTTTTTCATGCATGCATAGGCCAATATGATTCTAATTACTTCCAATCTTGCAACTGGAGCAAAAGTTTCCTTAAAATCAATACTTTCTTCTTGATTATATCCTTTGGCAACTAATGTTACTGTATTTCTAATAATTGTTTCTGATTCATCAAGTTTATTTGTAAAGACCCATTTAGTGCCAATGATAGGGTGATTTTTAGGTGTAGGCACTAAATCCCAAACTTGATTTCTTTCAAACTGATTTAGTTCATCTTGAATAGCTAGTATCCAGTACTTATCAGTTAAGACTTCTTCAACACACTTAGGTTGAATTTGGGAAATAAAAGCACAATTGATCATTTGATCCCTGAGTTATTTTCTGGTTTTAACTTTCTCCTGAACATCCCTAATCACTTGATCAACAGGATGATTCCTTTGATATCTTTGAGGTCTAGTGAGTTCTTGAGACATTTCCTCATTATTCTTATACTCAAGATCTTTCTCCTGAATATCTTCCTCTATGTTAGTAGATTTAGATATTTTTGGAGGTTTAATTTTACCTTCTTCAAAAAGATCTAAGTTCTTAAAGTTAGAGATAAGATCATCTTCATCAATGACATGCTTGGAAACTATTTCATTTTCAATAAACACAACATGCACAGATTCTTTTATTGATCTAGTCTTTTTATTAAAAACTCTATATGCTTTACTCCTATTAGAATAGCCAAGAAATATTCCTTCTTCAGATTTGGCGTCAAACTTACTTAAATTCTCCTTTCCATTATTGTGGATGAAACATTTACAGCCGAATACATGCAGATGTGAAAGGTTTGGCTTCCTCCCTTTGTATAGCTCATAAGGAGTCTTCTCCAAAATTGGTTTGATGTAGGCTCTGTTAATGATATAACTTGCTGTGTTTACTACATCAGCCCAGAATACTTGAGGGAGTTCCTTTTCATTTAACATTGCTTTTGCCATTTCTCTAATTGTTCTATTCTTCCTTTCCACCACTCCATTATGCTGAGAAGTCCTTGGTGCTGAGAAGTTGTGATCAATTCCAAGTTCATCACAGCACTCCAGAAAACATGAATTTTCAAATTCTCCTCCATGATCAAACCTGATAGACATAATAGAAATACCTTTCTCATTGCACTTTTTTAGTCAAGGTTACAAATGCATCAAATGTTTCACTTTTGGAAGAAAGAAACAAAGTCCAGGTAAATCTAGAGTAATCATCCATAATCACAAGAACATATAGGTTTCCACCAATGCTTTTTACTCTAGATGGACCTATCAGATCCGTATGCAATAGTTACAGTGGTCTAGATGTGATGACTGCATTTTTGGATTTGAAAGATGATTTAGTTTGTTTTCCTTTGAGGTATGCATCACATTCTTTGTCTTTTTCAAAAGAGATTTTTGGTAAGCAGTGACTAACTCATTCTTAATCAGTTTTGACAGCTGGTTCATGTTAACATGTGCCAGTCTTCTATGTCAGAACCAACTATCATTATCTCAACTAATTAAACAGATAGAATCTAAGGAAGGAAGTTCATCAAGATCAATAGTATAGCAGTTACCATCCCTTTGAGCCTTGAGGATTACTTTATGATCACTTTTTCGGATGACTAGGTAGAAATTTGAGTCAAACAGTACCTAGCTCCCTTTGTCACATGTCTGACTCACACTTAACAAGTTGTGGTTAAGGCCAATTACAAGCAGCACATCTTCTATGGATGTTTTTGGATTCTTACCCATAATGCTAATGCCAACTATTTTGCCATATTGAGCAATTTCTAGAGTGTCCCATATATCCTTGGCTGTGGAATATTCTGATACTTTGTAGAATTCATCCTGGTTTAATGCACTGACCAGACATTGTTTTGTCTTAAAGTTCAACAGAACTCTTCTCTTATCTTCCTCATTCCACTCATCTTCTGGCTTCTCCTTGTATTTCCCATCATCCTGCAGCTTCATTGGGATAAAATCTCCGTTCTGGATGACAGACCAGATATCCAGATTATGGATTGGAGATAGATTTGCATTCTCATCTTCTAATATCCATAGTGTTCTCCACTGAAGCCAGGTGGTCTGTTTGTGTTGTTTCCCTCAAGTAGAATGCTTTCTCCAATGCCAGCCATTGAATTTCTCGGATTGTTAGATCCTTTGTTTGGGAGTCTGGGCTCTAATACTACTTGTTAGATATGCTGGCTTCCCAAGAAGGGGGTGAATTGAGAAGATTAAAATTTTCTGCAAAAGTCAAGAGAGTGGTGAAAGCAAGAGTGACAGTAAAAACAGAGTATAAAAGGATAACCTAGTGAAAGCAAGATAACGGAAGAGAAGACATAGATGTTTATCCTAGTTCGATCTCTTTATCTTGACTGATGTCTAGTCCTCAAGCTACCACTTGAGATTTTCCACTATCTTGCAAGAATTTAGTAGGATTCTTGCAATGCCTTAGTACAACTTGATGCTCTGTTCCAAGAGCTTACAATCTTACTCTTTGCACTCTAGCTAAGTGCTTCTCAAATCTCTTGTAAAATCCTCTCACAAGAAAATCTTTCATCCAGATGAAGATAAGATTGATTATAGTGATTTAATTCTCTAATTTAGAGTGTATATGAAAGTTGAAGTATGTGAGAGCAGAAGACTTTGACTCAAGAATTTAGAAGAGTTTCTGTATATATAATGTAAAATCATTACCCACATCTTCAAATAAAGTTCTATTTATAGATTTATATCTTAACTATACGATAGAGACAAGATCTAACCATTAGAGATATTACCCAATGGTTACTCTGAAAACTATCCATTCACCAACTGCATTTAATATGTCTGACATTCAAAAGTTCAAATTTTGGTGTGTCAACAAATGAATTTTGCAGAGATTGAAAGCCAAAACTTTAACGCTGAACCTCAAAGTTCATCTATTATAAAGCAAAGTTTGAATTTTCATCTTTGGAAAATGTATTTATGTTGAAACATACGAATTTTCAAGTTTAAAGTACTTCTTATAAGTGTGAACAGTTGTTCCATATTGCTACAGTGCTTTCGAAGTTCGAATTTTGGTGCCTAAAATTTGTCTGTCAGTGGGCAGCTCAATATTGTACAGTAGTTCTTCTTTTCAAAATTCAAATTTTCAAATGTCAAAGTTCATCTGTCAGAGAAATCTCTTATTAGACTTAATTCAAAGTTCAAATTTCTGAATACTAAAATTTGTATGTTAAAAGATTATCATAATAGACTTGCAGGCTATCTTTCCAAAGTTTTAATTTTCAAAATCAAAGTTCGTCTATCAGAGGACTAACTTAGAACTCTTTTTAAACTTTAATTTCAGATGAACTTTGCCAAATCTTCAGATGAATTTTTCATTTTTCATAATTTGTACTTTATCCGAAATTCGAATTTTCAAGGAACAAATTCGTTTATTAGAGGGACGTTTATTAGAGGGACCTCTTTTCTGACTAACATATTTTCACTCCAAAGTTCAAATTTCAGATAACAAAGTTCAAATTTTCAAAGTAACAAGTCAAGTTTAACACTTCAAAGTTTGTCTCTTAGTGGGTATTTATCAAATACTTCATGAATTATCGTAAAACCACATTTTAAAAAGTTCTTTGGCAAGATCAAAGTCTTTTACTCATTTTGAATACAATAAGAACTCCTATATCTAATCTCATACTTATTTTTTCTTGGATTGCTTCTCTTGAGATGTTTTGCACACCTTTGATATCTTCTTTCCAAGCTCCAATTGGTTTGGAATCATCAAAACACTTGATTTAACAAATGTGATTTGCGGTCTTCCTTGTACTTTTGAACCATGCCATCAAAATTTCTCCTAAATACTAATAATAAATTACACCAAGTTTTTCATCTAAGTTCTTCTAAAAATACAAATATTTCAACCAACGGGTGTTGGTCCTAGTGGAAATGGTTAAGATTCGCTTAAGCATGAAGTCTTGTGTTTGAGACCATATATATGCAGAAGATGTCTTTATTAAAGTTACCCTTTGTTTAGGGTCCGACTTGATTCAATTCAGATTAATTTGGGTCCAATGTGATCCCAATTATATGTGTTAGGTTCCATCAGAATGTATTTGGAAGTAAAAATAGGCTAAAAACAAAACTTGACCAAAAATCCTATTCATCTGGTAATCCCTAATTTTTACCAAATTTTGAAAATTCATAACTAATTGTAAAAAAAATCATTTTGAGGTGGTTATAAGTTCTATTTGAAGCTCTTGAAGTTCCCAACATAGAAAAAATAATTAAATGGAAATTCCTCAAACCAAAAGGTACTATTTGTTGGATGAAATTTACTGTTCATTTGTCATCAAATATTTTTAGATTTTGACCCTTTCTCTTCAATATTCCCTAACTTAAGTTATACATAACCAAATAAGTTCAAATTAGTCTTAAATTAAAGCTTAGGACTTCTTCATAATATCATTAATTATTTATCATAATTCATTATTTTCCCTAAGTTATTTCCTTTATTAAGCTTAGGGACATAATATTTAGCTTTCTCTGCTATTCACTTTGTAATAATTAATTAAATACCATAAAGAATTAAATCAACATACTGACCATTCCACAACATATATTCATATATTTCTAATGATGTCAAGTACATTATACAACATGTCATCTTCCATAACTTAAAATACATAATTTTCTGATACATTTCCAAAATAACATCATGACAATAATTCTAGGCCTTAATTTCTCTAACTCTTTTCCTTTCCCCTATATATGGTTTAGACCTATTCATGGTTAAATATTATAGGGTGTGAGATTTGGGTTAATCTGAACAGCATCATTATCCCATTCTAACATAATATTACTTAAGTAATTGACTTAAAAAAAATGAGATTCTACATAGTCATCATAACATTTTAGGATCAAAGCAAGTTCTCATCATATTCATATATGTTCTTCAACATTTAAACATATTCATGCATGTTCATAGCATGTTCTATGCAAAAGATAACTTTGATCCAAACATAAACATTTTCAAACTACTAAAACATGTTTTTCATAATCATAATGATATAAAACTAAATCAAACCAACTACTTAAAAATAAGATACAAGAATAGGGAAAAGATGCTAACTTGGAGATAACCATAAAAAAACCTTGGAGTCCTTCTCTTCCTTCTTCCTTCTTTCTTCTCCCTTCTTAGACTCCCTCCTTCTCTCTTTCTATGGCTTGCGATGCCACTTTTGGTGCGTGGAATGAAGGAGGTAAAGCTTGGCTATTGATAGGTAAAGGGAATGAATTTCAACCATTGATATTCTCTTTTATACAAGGGTCCATAACTTTTCTCTTATCTCTTTTTTGTCATTTTCATGGTGTTAAATTCTCTACCATACACATACCTTCTTCTCTTCCCTTCCTTTCCATTGTTGCCATGGTGTTCATCTTGAAACCACACATTCTCTCTTCTTCCTTTTTCCTTTAATGCCACCAATGTGGTCTTGAAGGCCCATCTTTTGCTTAAATATTTTGGCATGGATGGTTAGATTAGGCCCAATTAAGTGCTCTTAACATTTTTGGTCCTAGGTTATATAAGTTTTGTCTAATAAAATTTTCTACATATTGTTGGGCCTTGAAAAATAATTTAAATCCATTAAGAGTTTTCCTAACCCTTTTGGGCTCATGAATAGTGATTTGATCCAATAAAATGGAGCTTTATGCTCATTAAGTTTAACTAGTCCTACTTGACCCAGTAACTTTTAGACCTTTTTGGTCAATTTTCTAAACTTGTAAAAGATAGCTAATTATTTCATTTTCTTCCTTTATGGTCTTGGGCTTTTCTATTCTTGATCATAGATGACCCAATTTCCTTAATTATGTTTTAATTAGTTATACAATTTAATTCCAATAAATCATTTCTAGGCCCAATTACATTTTTCTTTAAATTTTTCTACTCAAACAAGGTCCACTGACATAAAATTAAGGTCTTATAAAAATATTTTGAAATCCATTTTTCTAAATTCTTGCTAAATAAAACTAAAATATTTACTATTAAGGATCCATATATTTACACATAAGCACCAAAATTTTGCATTTATTACCAAATATAACCCAAATCATGTAATATCATCATCAAGACATTTCTTTATTCTTAAAATCAAGTATTATCTCATATAATTCATATTCATACCCTTAATCAATGAAAAATAAGAAATAACAATTCATCAGGCATAAATGAAAAAATTTGGGATGTTACATTTCTCACCTGAAATAAAATTTCATCATTGAAATTTAGAGTATACCTATCTTAGAACAATTATAGATATTTTTAGCTCATCTCATCTTCTATTTTCCAGATTGCTTCTTTTGACAACAGACCTTTTCAAACCACTTTTACTAAAAGAATGCTCTTATTCTTTCACTATTTGACTTAGTAGTCAATAAATCTCTTTAGTTTTACTTCATGGAATAAATCATTTTGTAATTTAAGAATTTCATATTTTATGACATGTGAAGAGTCTGGTTGATACTTTTTAAGCTAGGACACAGGAAACACATCATGAATTTGGCTTAGCTTAGGGGGTAAGCTATTTTGTAAGTTACGGGTCTAACTTTGGAAAGGATTGGAAATGGTCATATATACTTTCGACAAAACTTTTTAGTTTTGATAGACCAACCAATTTCTGTAGTTGGGGATACTTTGAGAAGATATGATCTCCTACTTCAAATTGCAATGGCTTTCTTCTTTTATTTGAATAACTCTTTTGTTTATTCTGAGCTGTCTTGATCATCTCATTCTGCTTAGTGGTTTAATCTACTAATTCTAAACCAATAAATTTTCTCTATCTATGTTCTACCTAACAAAAAGGAGATCAACTTTTTTGTCCACACAAAGCTTCATAAGGTGCCATTTGAATACTGGAATGATAACTATTATTGTAGACAAATTTTACCATTTGTAAGTACACATGTTAGTTTCCTTTCATCTTTAAAACACAAGCTCTTAGCATATCCTCCAAGGTATGGATAGTTCTTTCTATCTATCCATCTGTTTGTAGATGATAAGTAGTGCCAAATCTTAATTTAGTAACTAAAGCCTTTTGTAATGATCCCCAAAAATTCGAAGTGCGCTAGCAATCTTATATTTTGATGACAACAAAACTAGAAAAAGAATTATTTTGTAGAAAATAATTAGCTCTAAAAAAAAATATGAGAAAGTTCACAAGCCAACATAACTCAAGACAAGTTCTTTAGTAAAATTCTATAAGTGGTTTAAAATATAAGCAAAATGAACTATGGATAATGTTTATGAATGTTTTCTAAACTCAAAATTTAATATGCTAGAAGTTTTTAAGTTTAGAAAGAGTCTTATGCCTTATCTCTTCGAGTCTCATAAAACCTCTTCTAAATAATTGATTATTCCTAGCCATGTAATTTGTTATTTCAATTGCTCATCTTATTTTTGTATTCTCTTAATGGTATAATCGATTTTCTCCAACAAAACAATCGATTATTGTATCTCTACTATATCAGCTTCCTTTATTTGTAGTGCTCTAATCGATTATATCTTTATATAATCGATTATATCAGTTGCCTAACATGTCCGGTTTTAATCTTTATTTGATATAATCGATTATGTCACTCAAAGTAATTGATTATCATGTTCTAGTCTTTCCTAATTCACTTCAACCTCACGTTCCAATCATTGCTCTATATTCTGATCAATTATAATGCTTCATATAACCTACTACACTATTACATAATCAATTAATTCCTCATTGAGATTACAAGCTCTTTGTTTGAAATCTAACCTGTTACTCTTAAGCTTCTAATATATTATCTAGTATCTTTACTTAAAAATTTCCCCAACCTAATCTATTATAATTACACTTAATCGATTATCTTTGTTTCCCCTTTCTATTTTGTTCCATGATAATTGATTATCACCACACAAAAATTCGATTACATCTCAACTTTTCTCAGACATGTCTATCTCATTATTCTTTCTTTTTAGACAAGATAGAAAATTGATTTAATCTCTTCATCTATATTAAAAGATGTTTTCCTCTAGCTTAAATGATGATTTTGATTTATGGTAAAACAAGTTACTAAGAGAGCATATATTCAGTATAATTGATTGCTTCATACTTGTAATTACTTGATCCGGGTAAGTGAGCATTAAATACACCTTTAATGGTCATTTAATCTCTGAGTAATGGTAAATTTATTTTGTTCAATGGCTAATAAATTAATCCTACCTATCAATAGCAATTCATTTATACAAAAAAGAATAAGAAAGTGTTTTGAAAATATTATGCATTAATTTTGTTGTTCTTTTGTTCATAAACACGTTCAACCAACTTTGATCGTCATTGTATCATATTCATCTCTCTAAGTGAGAATTTATTACTTTATAACATTAAGTTTTATTCAAAACTATTTTTGAGTAAACTCAAGATAGTGAGTATCTTGAGTGGGTTGTCAAATTGCTCCTTGTATGGAGAGAGAAATCATTCATGTAGAATAGAGCATTGTACTATAACCTGTAAGTATCCGTTCAAAACTTGTAGAGATATGAAAATCTCAAGTGGAATCTTGGAGACTAGATGTAGGCCAAGTAGTGTAGCCCAAACCAGGATAAATTTTTTGTATACCCTTTCTATTTCATTATTCAATTCATTATATTGACTATACTTTGTTTATCCTTATTTTTCTATTATATTTACTGTTTCATTAATTCTTTTAGATTAGCAGAAAAGTTTCAATTCACCCAATTTCCTCCCTCTTGGGTGCTCAGTCATTCTAATAATTAGTATTAGAACTTGGACTCTCATCAAGGATCCAACCATCTAAGAGAAATTATGGTTGGACTTGGAGAAACTCTTTTATCTGAAGGATGCAACATCAACAAACCTCTTGGTTTCAATGGTGACAACTTCACCTACTAGAAGATAAAAATGAAGCTATTCCTTCAAGCATTGGATTACGATGCTTGGCATGTGATTACTGCAGGAGACTTCAAGCCAAAAAGAATAGTAGAAGGAGTAGAGTAAGACAAGTCAGAGAAGAATGGACTGAAGATAACATGAGAAGAGTCATGCTAAATTGCAAGATTAAACAAGTCATCATGTGTGCATTAAGCAAAAATGAGTACTTTAGAGTTTGCAATTGTTCAACTATAAAAGAAATGTGGGAAGCCTTAGCAATTGCTCACAAAGATACCAAAGGAGTCAAAGAAAATTGCATTGATACATTCACTACTAAATATGAAAGTTTCAAAATGAAAGAAGATGAAAACATTAAAGACATGTAAATGTGATTCTCTCACATCATCAACAAACTTCAGGCTCTCAACATGGAGTATTCCTAAAGGGAGCAAATAAAAAAAATACTCATAGCCCTTCTTATAGAATGTAAACAAAAAATTACTGCCAATAAGGAAACTCGAGGTCCTTCTATGAGTTCTATCTTAGCATTGTTTGGCACTCTTGCTGAACATGAAATTAAATTCATTACTCTAAAGGAAATATCTCAAGAAAGAAAAAGAAGGCCCTTGCTCTCAAAACTTCTTAAGAAGATTCTGAAGAGTCAGATGATGAAGAAGTAGATGAAAAAACAATGGCTATGTGTGTCAAGAAGTTTGACAAGTTTTACTGAAAGAAGAAATTCAATCAAAGATTCCAAAAGAAAGATGCTAATACCTCAAATAAAAAGGATTCCTAGGAATCTCTTACTTGCTTTGAATGCAAAAAGACCAATGATATCAAATGGTAATGCCCTTGGTACTTAAAGAAGCAAGAAAAGGAATAGGAGAAGGAAAAATGCAAGAAGAAAGGCTATATCTCATCTATCTGGGATGATAGCTCAGAAGAGGAAGATGATGAAAATAAGGAGATCGCTAATATCTATGTCATGGTTCAAGCTAAGGATGATCTATAGATAGAGTCACAAAATGATTAAGAAGAAATTGAGGTAAATGATACTGAGCTCAACTATAATAAGTTACAAGTTGCATTTCATGAGTTGCATGATGAATGCATTAAAATAGCAAAGGAGCATTTGAAAGCTAAAAATAAAATCTCATACTTAGAAGAAAATCTTCAAAGGGAAAAGAACTTGAGAAAATAAGCATTAAACAAGGTTAAAGATTTTGAAAATGAAAAACAAGATTAATGTGTGTCATGTGCATTATTAAAGGCAAAAAATGATGATTTATACAAGGCACTTACTAACTTCACAAGAGGCAAAGAGATTCGAAGCATTATAGTAGGTGAACAATGATGTGTGCATAACAAAGTCAGATAGGCTATGACACAAGCAAAGATAAATCGACCTCACAAATTAAAAGACCCAAAATGTGGTGAAAACTATTATATGAATTATTTTGTTCCTTCTATTCTATCCAATAGCCCCTTTATGATTTGTGACTTCTGTAATAAGAAGGGTCACAGTTCTAGTTCCTGTTTACATAAGAAAATTAGCATTGTCAACCAACTGAAGTGGGTTACCAAAGGTACTTTAATACCAAAGGGAGGAAGCACTAACTTAAAGGACCCAAAAAGAAATGGGTACTTCAAAACAAGACCTAAATTTTGTTTTTACAGGAATGTCTAAAAGCAAGCAAAAGCAATAAGTGGTATATGGATAATACCTACTCCAGACATGTGATTGGTGTTAAGGATAA
The DNA here is from genome assembly GCA_026686845.1 of Adenanthera pavonina. NCBI lineage: Eukaryota > Viridiplantae > Streptophyta > Magnoliopsida > Fabales > Fabaceae > Adenanthera > Adenanthera pavonina. The sequence goes on along the minus strand of JAIVEN010000028.1, from coordinate 13,221,165 downwards.
ATTCATTATCCTCAAAGACAAGAAAGGTGGCAAAGTAACTTTTGGAGGTGATCAACAAGGAAAAATCATTGGCATTGGAATAGTCGAGAAGAATCCTGAAACATCTATGGATAAAGTGAGGTTCATGATAGGATTGAATCACGATCTTCTTAGTGTTAGACAAACATGTGATAAAGGCAACTGGGAGCTCTTTGATTCAAAAAGATGCTTAGTAATAAGAAAGAGCGACCACAAGATCATCCTTAAAGCTAAAAGGGACGGCAACTGCTATACTGTTGATCTTGATGAATTACCTCTTCTTGATTTTATTTGTTTGATATTAAAGATAATGAAAGATGGTTGTGGCATAAAAACTAGCTCATGTTAACATGAATCAACTCAACAAGTTGGTTAAACATGATTTGGTCATTGGTCTGCCTAAACTTAGCTTTGATCACGATAGCATTTGTGATGCTTGTCTTAAGGGAAGGAAATTAAGTCGTCTTTCAAATCAAAGAATATCATCTTCACTACTAGACCTGTACAATTACTCCACATGAACTTAATAAAACCCTTCTCTTGTTAAGAGCATTGGTTGAAACATGCATGTACTTGTAATTGTAAATGAGTATTCTAGATTTACTTGGACAATATTTCTTCCATCAAAAGACAAATTGTTTCCTGCATTCATGGTTTTAGCTAAGAAAGTGCAAAATAAGAAAGGTATTTCTACTATGTCTATCATATCTAACCATGGATGAGAATTTGACAATGTAAGCTTCCTGGAGTTCTGTGAAGAGAATGACATTGATCATAAGACAGTGAAGCCTTCTAATCTTAGTGCTCAAATAAGGGTCTTGCACTACATAGTGTCCATGATCATCTTTACCAGAGCTAAAGCACCTGTAATGACAACTTTGATCTGAAGAAATGAGCTCAACCTAGGAAACATCATTTTTCAGAGGATGTTCAATACCAGAGATCAGAGAAAAGACTCAACACTACCTTATGCCTCAATCATTGCCAAACTCCTCAAGTATGCCAAGATCCAACAGTTGGAGGAAGGTAAAGGGAAGCCCACTGAAGAATTCAAAGAAGAAGAATTGATGAGAGTGGGCATAGAAAGAAAAGATGGCAAATGGATTGGAAAGGGGGCTGGCGATCTATTTTATGATGGAGGAGAGCCAAAACAACAAAACGAAGCTACTTCTGAGGCTGCTCTAACCCAACCTAAACCATAACTTGAACCTCAGCCTATCTAGCTACCTCAGCTATCCATCCCATCCAATTTGGTTAAACCTAATACCATACTTGAGCTTTATGACTGCCTATCTGAGATGGTGTTGAGTATTAAGGATGAATAGAATGCCAAATTAGCACATTTGCAATCTCAAATAACTAACTTGGCCAAAAACTTTAAGGTGTTTGTTGATGCTTATAATGACCTCCTTCGAACCTTATTTCCTACTACATCAGCACTACTTTAGCATGGCTTATCTGATCCTCACAAGTTTGACTCCCTACATGACCCAAGTCCATTTGAAGAATGCCTTTTTGATGCTGCTACTACTGCTATCACTCCTCAAGGCTCAAGCAATGGTATTAGCCTTAGTCTGTCTCTAGATTATAGTGTGGAGGAAACTGATACCACTCAAATGGAGAGCTTTCATGAGCCAATGATAGAGGAATCTGCTCAAGACTACATTTTGTCAACTCAAGAAACTGAGCAAATGGAAAAGCTAGTTGCAGATCTCACAGCCTCTCTAATTGTTCAAGCCTCTATCAATGAGAAAAGGGGGATCGTGCCCTATATTGATCTTGATTTTATTGCACATGCTGCTCAAGTGCAAGCTTAGAAGCAAAGACTAGATGAGATGTTTCCCCCTCCTTCACCTTAACCTCTATCTTCTCGACAAGGACTCACAATGGAACAATGGGCTAGACTTGCTAACATCCTAAGGGAAGCTTAGGAGATATCTTCAGGGTTTAATGATGATCTTCCTTAATATCTATATTATTCTAGAGAGTATTCATTCTGTGTAAAATCTGTTCTTCATCTGGAAGAAAGATTTTTTGTGAGGGAAATCACAAAGGATATTGGAAAACATTTCTCAGAGTGTTGAGTGAAAATCTTTGTGTTCTCAGAATAAAGCATGAGCATTATACTGTGGCATTGCAAGGAGTCAATTAAATCCTTACAAATTGTGAAAAATCTCAAGTAGTGGCTTGTGGACTGGACATAGGTTGAGTGAATCAAATTGAACTAGAATAAATCACTGAGTCTTCTCTTTCCTTATCTTTTATATATATATATATATACATAAATATTCATTTTCATCATACCCTGCTTCTTTGCAAGCTTTTGCTTTCTCTGTCATATTGTGTCTTTGTAGAAAAATTTTCAACTTCCCAATTTACGCCTTCTTAGGAAGCTAGCATTCCTAACAATACTATCCTTTGGACAAATCTCTTATGCCACTATAACATTCTTAGACCAGAAGTTTAAAGGGAATAACACTTTAAATTTAAAAGGGAAAAACTTTGACTTCAAAGATATATTTTCTCGCAAAGATTTACTTGAATCTTTTCTAAGAGTCTAAACCTTTGGCTCTGATACAAAAAATATAACACCTTACTTTTAACTTCTTTTTTCACTTATTAGATTTCATTTAAGTCCATTTATACTTGATTAGAAGCTTGAATCACTTGAGTTTTGAAAAACAGAATTTTCAATCAATTAATTTACTTACTGTTTATATGATATTTTCCACTTTACCGACCGAATTTTGAAAATTCATAACTAAATCTACAAAAAATCATATGAAGGTGATTTAAGTCTCTAAAGATAGATAAAAACATTTTCTACATGCAAAAAAAAATATAAATTAGATCATTCACTAGGCTAATTCATACAGTTTATTCCTTAAATTTTATTGTACATTTGGTCATTTTTCACCTTCCTAGAATTTTGGCCTTAAATTTGAAAATTCATATCTCATTCTTGCCTGAGCCAAATCATGTATTTTCTATCTTATATGAAATCCCTATATGTATGGTTTTCAGGAATTTTTTTCTGATACATTTTATCTTCTTGTACCAAGCATGATATTAACTTAAACCATTAAGCGTCAGAACTCAACTTTAACTTAAACAGTTTTAGGAAAACTTACATATCTCTCAATCTATAGCACTATTCACTTCTATATTAGTGACATATTAAACTTAAGACTTAGACCTTTCCATACATGCAAACCACTAAATTTTTTTAAGTACTACATGATTTTATATTGCCTTATGAAACATTTAGTACTCATAGTGAAAGTTTTAGTTTTTCTTACATTATCCAATTTTGACCCCCTAAATTTAGAAAATCATTATAAATCACATACTTATCCAATTTAAGTGTTCTTTAATTCTATCGAAAGCTCATTTCATCTAATTTTAGAGAATATATAACACTTAAACTTATTGCCTTGTTTCAGATAGAGTTACCTAATTCAAACTACTACTAGTCATTTAGGATTAAATCATGTCATATCTTACATAATATACCTCATAACATAATAAATCATCATTTGTTGCTCCAAATTCATACACAACATTTCATATAGGGTTCATGGAAGTATAGCCACAAAAAATTACAGATTCATAACACTTTACATGATATTATTCAATTTGCCAAATGGACACTCTAAAATTGTCACAATTGGTACAATCTACATGCTTCTCTTCAATTCCACTAACCTTTCCTTGAGCTTTGGTATGACATGACCCTATATGTCATACCTATTAATGCATTCATAATATCATATTGATCAAAAAAACATTATAACACATCAAACAAACACTTTGGAACATTTATGCCATAATCTCTTACAAAAGTTTTGACAAAGTTTTGTTTTTTATCTAGGACAACCCGAGGTCACTAAATCCTTCATTCAACTAAGCCAACATCATCAAAAAATTAAGAAACATCAAAGCATTCATATGGTAAAACAATAAGTTCATAGGAATCAAATATGATATCTTAATGCAAGTGATAGAAAAAGCTACCTTGGTGTATCCTTTGCTTCACCACTTGATTCTACCCCTTCTAAGAGCTTGCTGACATAGAACAAGTGAACTTTCAACCATGGAGGTCCAATGTGCTCAAAGGCCCTCTTCAAGGAATAGGAGGCCTAATGACAAGAGGTAGGACAAAAGCCATGAAAGAGGCCTTGTAAGGATTGGTCCGAGAGCTTAAGGAGAAAGAGCCCATCTATTTGGAAGACTTAGAGCAAATGGCACCACCTTCCAGTCAAAAAAGAATGATCATTTATTCAGAGGCCTAATTTGAAGATCTTGAATGCTCAACCCAAGTCCAAATAAAAGAGTTTGATTAAAAGAAGTCATGTGCTTCATTAATGAGTCATGTGACTTTATGATTAGATTTATTTATTTTTTAATTTATTTTTAATTTTCATTTTATTTTTATATGACTTTTTTCAAATTAGATTAGAATCATTTTGATTGGTTCTAATTTGCATTTATGAGGCCAACTTAGGATTTAATTTAAATTTGAATTTAGAATTCAAGAAAAAGGATAAGCATTATCTCTACGCAACCACTGATCCTATTAGGATTAACATTTCTATTGTTATTTAAATACCATGTAAGGCCACTTGGAAAATGAAATTTGAATAATATTTTGAGTGATTTCGCTCTCCAATTTCGTGTGAGATTGTTAGGGTTCTTCATGTTCTTCCTAGAACATGGATTCAACTTATTAAGAGAATTGACTAACTTTTGTGGCGTCTTGTGTTTAGGGTTACTAGAGTTCTCTCAAGAGATTCCATTCGGTCTCTCAATTGATTTAGGTTGCTTTCATTGTTTTTGGTTATTACTCTGAATTCTTGAGTGTGCTAAGGCTTGTTCTTAGGAGGTTCACCCTTGTTTTCTATTAGATTAGTATCAGGGCAAAGGTTGAGTTCAGGTGTTCTATCCTCTTGTTTGCCTTTTGAATGTCTAAAACTTGAATGCACCAAAACCTCCTCTCTCCTTTGAGTTTTGGGGTGAATTATATGTCTATCTTGAAGCTCAAAATCTATGCTTTCATGTTGTCCTAATGACGTCCAATCCAAGTTTTGTACGAAAAGTTATACTTCATCAAATCCAAGATGTCATCCTCCAAATTTCAATTGCCTTCATCTCCAAGTCACGAACATTTGGTTCATTCTTCTCATCACAATTTGTTTCATTGGTAAAAATATCTCCTTCTCTTATCCCAAATACTATCTCTTTGTGTTCCTTCTTGTTCTCCTCCATATATTATCATGTGCATCTTCTTGTCTCTTAATCATTCATTCTATTCTTCTTGTCTCTCCCTCAAAATTTTCTATGCACACTCAACATCCTATACACTTAATTCTGGAATTTCTTGTGCTTGAATTCTGCCCAGTTCTTGTACATCTAATTGTGTCCTTTTCTTGATATATATAGCATAGTTTTTTTGAAATTGCTCGCTAGTCTATTTGTAGGTTCTTTATCATTGATTAAAAGAAAAAAAAGGAAAGAAAGAAAGAAAGATTGCTGGAAAGGAAAAAGGCCTAGAGAAGGAAAAAAAGAAAAGAGAAAAGAAAGGACAGAAAAAAAGATGTGATCTTGACCTGCAAGAATCAATCTTGAAATTTGGCTCATACTTTAAATTGATTTATCTTGTGTCTAGTGTGTTAATTCTCATATCTTGGTAAGAAAAATTTTGATCTTGCACCATTTTTGACTCCTCCTTGAGTCTCATATTTGTGTCTAGAGTCCTTGAGTTTTCCCTCCTTCAAATTCTTGAAGGTCCTTTGTTATCTTGAACATTTTGGTTGCTACTCAAACTAACTTATTTCTCTTGATGAGTTATTTGATTTCATCAAGAGCACTATAAGCACCCTATAAGAGTGGTAAAAGGTAAGAGAGATTTGTGAGATCATTATTAGAAAAAAGCCAATAAAGAGTACGAACACGAGTGAATTTTTACACAAGAATTGAGTGAGACATGTGAGAGGAGGGAGTGAGTTTCCTAACTTTCAATTTCTCTTTGTTTTAATTCTTTATATAGGTTCTTGTAATAATGACAAGAAGTGAAAGTGAAGATGAAGTTAATCTAAAATTCATGATCAAAGCATTCTGTGATGAACTCAAAAACATCAGAAATGATATGGCTGACATGAAATCTAAGATGCATTGAAAAAGTTCAGAAGTAGAACCAATGATGAAGAAAAGTATGAATCTGAAATGGGTTCCAACTCAAAAAGCAAGTCTTCCTCCAAGAAAGACAATGATTTATGAGGCATCAAGCTTAAAATTCCCTCCTTTCAAGGCAAAATGGATCTTGACTTATACATTGAATGGGAGAGGAAAGTAGAGCTTACTTTTGAATGTCATAATTACTCAAAAGAAAAGAAAGTAAAACTCGTAGCTATTGAGTTTACTAGCTATGCTAGTGTTTGGTGGGATAAATTATAGTGTACTAGAAGGAGGAATAATGAAGAACCCATCGACACATGGCGTGACTTGAAAACCATCATGTGTAAGAGATATATTCCTTCCTATTACCATCGTGATTTACATATAAGATTGCAAAAACTTGAATAGGAATATATGAGCATTGAAGAGTATCATAAAGACATGAAGATGGCTATGATTCGAGCTGATGTTAATGAAGATGAACAGTAAATAATGGCCCAATTCACTGGTAGAATAGGAGCTAAAATCTGAGAAAGAATTAAGCTAGAACATTACTTGGATATGGAAGAATTGCTTCATAAAGCTTTCCACTTGGACAAGCAATTGAAAAGCAAGAAAACTAACTCTGTTATATGGAGAACTAATCCTCTCTTCAAGTGAAAAGAGTCAAGAACAAGAGATAAAGATCAAAACTCCAAATCAAGCCAAAAAAAATAAAGAAGACGTGAAGATAAAGGCTTCTGCATCTATAAGTACTTTTGAATCAAAATCCTCTTCTAAATCTAGTACCTTGCATTGCTTTAAATGTCAAGGCTTTGGACATATTTTGCTTAGTGTCCAAACAAAAGAACTATGGTTATCCTTGATAATGGGTGAGTTGATAGTAAAGATTCTCGTGAAGATTCTGATGATGATACCTATACTTTAGATGATATGCCTCATGTAGAATCTTGTTTAGATAATGAATATACTAAACTTGTACATGGTAATGCACTTGTTACTCAAAGAATTCTCAATGCTCAACCAAAAGATGAGAAATGGGGTGATAAGCAAAGAGAAGAGATTTATCATATTAGATGCTTCATTCAAGATAAGGTATATAGCTTGGTTATTGATGGTAGTAGTTGCACCAATGCTACTAGTACTTTGCTTATGGAGAAACTGAACTTGCTGACTCTAAAACATCCAAAGCCTTATAATTTGCAATGGCTAACTGAATGTGGTGAGATGAAAGTCACCAAGTAAGTTCAAGTTTCATTTACTATTGGCAAATACCATGAAAATGTGTTATGCGGTGTAGCACCTATGTATGCAGGACTTCTACCTCTTAGTCATCCCTTGCAATTTGATAGACGTGTGACTCATGATGACTATAGAAATTTCTACTCCTTTGTGTTTGACAGGAGTAACATTATGCTTAAGCCTCTTAGGCCAATGTAATCATATGAAGATCAACACGGAATTATAAGTGATTATAGAGAGAAAAGAGAAAGAGAGAGGCATGAGAAAGAAAAAGAATAGAAAGAGAGGAGAAATGCAGAAAAATGAAAAGAACGGATAGAATGTAAGAGAAAAGAAAAAGAGAGCAAAGAAAGAGAGAAAGAGTGAACAAAATAAGAGCTTAAGTTTGTTCATAGAAAAAGGAGAGGTGAAGAGTGCACTAATGGCAAGACAAGAAGTCTTTGTGCTTCTATATAAGGACACCCATTTTTCTACTAATGAGCTTGATACTTCTTTGCCTTCTAGTGTTATTTCTCTTTTGTAAGAATTGATGATCTTTTTCCAAAAGAAATTCCAAATGGTTTGCCTCCTCTAAGAGGCATAAAACATAGAATTTATTTCATTCCCAGGTCTACCGTTCCAAAGAAACTAGCATATAGAGCCAACCTCGAAGAAACTAAAGAGATCCAAAGACAAGTGGAAGAGCTCATGAGAAAAGGCTTTATGCATGAAAGTTTAAGCCCTTGTGTTGTTTCGGTCATCCTAGTTCCTAAGAAGATGGATCATGGCATATGTGTGTGGATTGCTGAGCTATCAACAAAATAACAGTGAAGTATTGCTACCTTATCCCTAGGCTAGAAGATATGCTTAATGAATTGCATTGTTCTGCATTGTTTTCTAGGATTGATCTTAGGAGTGGTTATCATCAAATTCGAATGAAAGAAGGAGATGAGTGGAAAACTGCATTTAAGATGAAATTTGGACTTTATGAATGGTTAGTAATATCTTTTGGTTTAACTAATGTTCCTAACACATTCATGAATTTATGAATCATGTCTTTCATTCATTTAGTCTACAACAAGAACTTAGATGACCATATAGGGCATTTGCATGAAGTCTTGAATACTCTTAGAGCAAATAAGCTTTATGCAAACATTCAAAAGTGTTCTTTTTGCTTGGATTCTGTTATGTTTCTTGGTTTTGTTGTAGGTGCTCAAAGAATCCGAGTAGATAAGGAAAACATTAAAACAATCCAAGATTGGCCTACTCCAAAGAATGCTAATGAGGTGAGATCTTTCCATGATTTAGCTAGCTTTTATAGGTGGTTTGTTAGAGATTTTTCATCTATAGCAGCACCTTTGAATGAGTTAGTTAAGAAGCATGTCACATTTAAATGGAGTGAGGCATGAGAGAAAGCTTTCAACACTTTAAAAGAAAAACTCTCCAATTCACCATAACTTGTTTTCCCAGATTTTAGCATAGTTTTTGAAGTTAAGTGTGATGCATCTAGTTTAGGTATTGGAGCTATCTTAATGTAAGATAATAGGCCAATTGCTTACTTTAGTGAAAAGCTTTGTGGTCATACTTTAAACTACTCCACTTATGATAAAGAACTTTATGCCTTAAAGAGAATTTTAGAGACTTGGTAACATTATCTTTAGCTTAAAGAATTTATCATATATTTTGATCATGAGACTTTAAAGTACTTAAAGTCACAAGGCAAGTTGAATAAAAGACATGCCCGATGATTGGAATTTATTGAGACCTTTCCATATGTGATCAAGCACAAACAAGGTAAGGGGAATAAGTTGAATCAAGTGTTTTGATGATTCCAAACCAACCAAATAAAGCTTGGAAAGAAGATATCAAAGATGTACAAAAGATCTCCGATGGAGAAATCCAAAAAAAACCAGCACATGATTAGATATAGGATCTCTTACTGTGTTTAATTTGAGTAAAGGACTTTGAACTTGCAAAAGAATGTTTTAAAAATGTGATTTTAAGATAATTCATGAAATATTTGAAAAGATCTACTAACAGACAAACTTTGAATTGTTAAAATGGTTTTACTGCTTTGAAAATTTGAACTTTGGCATATGAAATTCAAACTTCAGAGTAAAAACATGTTTGACGGAAAAGAACTTCCTCTGATAGATGAACTTTGATTCCAGAAATTTGAATTTTGAATTAAGTCTGATAAGAGCTCTCTTTGACGAATGAACTTTAGCTTTTGAAAATTCGAATTTTGGATAAAACACAAATTGTGAAAAATGAAAAATTTGTCTGAGGAAATGGCTATGTTCATTTGAAAGTAAAGTTTAGAAAGAGTTCTAAGTTGATCCTCTCACAGATGAATTTTGATTTTGGAAATTTGAACTTTGGAAGCACAGCTTGCAAGTCTGTTATGAAAATCTTTTAACATACAAACTTTAGTTCTCAAAAATTCAAACTTTGAATTAAGTCTGATAAGAGCTCTCTCTGACAGACGAATTTTGCCTTTTGAAATTTGAATTTTGAAAAGAAGAACTATTGTACCTTATTGAGCTGCCCACTGACAGACGAATTTTAGGTACCAAAATTCGAACTTCAAAGGCACTGTAGCAATATGGAACAACTATTCACACTTAACAAAAGTACTTTAAACTTGAAAATTCGTATGTTCCAACATAGAAACATTTTCCAAAGATGAAAATTCAAACTTTGTTTTATAACAGACAAACTTCAAGGTTCAACATTAAAGTCTCTAGCTTTCGATCTCTGCGAAATTCTTCTGTTAACACACTAAAATTCGAACTTTGAGTATCCGATGCATTAAATGCGGTTGGTGAATGGATAGTTTTTTAGAGCAACCGTTAGGTAACGTCTCTAACGGCTAGATCTTGTCTCTAACATATAGTTAAGATATAAATCTATAAATAGAACTTCATTTGAAGATGTGGGTAAGGATTTTACTTTGTATATACTGAAACTCTGCTAAATTCTTGATTCAAAGTCTTCTACTCTCACATACTTCATATTCTTCACTTCAACTTTCATATACACTCTAAATTAGAGAGTTTAATCAGTGTAATCAATCTTATCTTCATCTGGAAGAAAGATTTTCTTCTGAGGGGATATCATATGGGATTTGCGAAGCACTTAGCTAGAGTACAAAGAGTGAGTTTGTAAGCTCTTGAAATAGAGAATCAAGTTGTACTGAGGCAATTGTAAAAAGCCCATTGAATTCTTGCAAGATAGTGGAAAATCTCAAGTAGTACCTCGAGAACTGGATATAGGTCAAGATAGAGAGACCAAACCATGATAAACATCTATGTCTTCTCTTCCCTTATACTATTTTTACTTCACTATTCTCTTATACTCTATTTTTACAATCACTTTTGCTTTTATCACTCTTTTGACTTTTGCAGAAAATTTTAATCTTTCCAATTCACCCCCTCTTGGAAAGTCAGCATATCTAACAGAATGTGGTAGCTAATGCTCTATCTTGCTGGAATACTCTTCTTACTTCTTTACAAACTCAATTGCTTGGTTTTGAGATGCTTAAGGGATTGTATGAATTTGATTCTGATTTTAGGAAAATTTGGAATTCTTGTAAAAAAAATGGTTTTAAAGATTATTTTAGATTTGAAGGCTTTCTTTTCAAAAGGGATTAACTTTGCATTCCTTCTTGTTCAATGTGTGAATTACTTGTAAAGGAAGTTCATCGTTGTGGTTTAATGGGCCATTTTGACGTTGATCAAACTTTGAGTGTGTTTCATGAACATTTCTTTTGGCCTTCTATGAGGAGTAATGTTATTGTTTTGTGTGATAAATGCATAACATGCAAACATGCTAAATCAAAGATTAAACCACATGGACTGTATTCCTTACTCCCTGTTCCAAACAAACCTTAGACTAATATATCTATGGATTTTGTGTTAAGACTCCCTAGGTCTCAAAGTAGAAAGAATAGTATCTTTGTTGTTGTGAATAGATTTAGTAAAATGACACATTTTATTGCATGTTCTAAGACTAATGATGCTATCCATATTACTAATCTGTTCTTTAAAGAGATTGCTCGATTGCATGGTTTATCAAGAACAATTATGAGTCATAGGGATGTAAAGTTTCTTAGTCACTTTTGGAGAACTCTTTGGAATAAACTAGAAATTGAACTTTTGTTTTCTACAACTGCACATCCACAAATTGATAAACAAATAGAAGTAGTAAATAGGATACTTGTTACTTTATTGCCTGCAATCACTCCAAAGAATTTGAAAAACTGGGAGAGTTACTTGTCTTATATTGAATTTGCATACAATAGAGTTGTTCATTCCTCTACATCTTATTCTCCCTTCGAGATTATGTATAGATTTAATCCTCTAACTCCCTTAGATCTTTTACTGTTGCCTTTGCATGAAAGAACTAACCTTGATGGCAAAGAAAAAGCTAAGTTTGTGAAGCAACTTAATGTTAAAGTTTGAGCCAATATAGAAAACAGGAACAAACAATATGCTTAGCAAGTAGACAAAGGCCAAAGGCGAGTTGTATTCAACCCTGGGGATTAGGTTTAGGTACACTTGAGAAAGGAAAGGTTTCTAGTGTTAGTTAGGCTGACTTCCCAAGAGGGCGGTGAATTGGGAAGATTAAAAATTTTCTGCACAAGGTGAAAACAATGAAGAAAGCAAGGTATGACAGAAAAATAGAGTATAAAGCAGTAAGATGAAAGTAGTGATAGAGAGAAGAAAAACTCTGATATTTATCCTGGTTCGGCCTCTCCTCTTGACCTACATTAGTCCCCAAGACACCACTTGAGATTTTCTACTATACAGCAAGAATTCAATGGGCTTCTTGCAAATGCCATAGTACAACATTAGTGCTCTGTTTTCTAGAGCTCACTCAATCACTTTCTGCACTTTCACAAAGTGCTTTACAATCCCTTGTGATATCTTCTCACAAGAAAATCTATCTTCCAGATGAAGATTAGATTGTTTACAAAGATAAAACTCTCTTGAATAGAGTGAATATGAAAGTTGAAGTACAAGTATTGAAGTAAGAGGGTAAAAGTCTTTGAGTAGAAGATTTGGCAGAGTTTCAGTATATAGAGAGTTTAATTTGTTACCCACAACTTCAAATGATGTTATATTTATAGATTTAGGTCTCAAATGTACATTAGAGACAAAATCTATCCGTTGGAGAACTTATCCAACGGTTACTTTGAAAAACTATCCGTTAACCAACCGCATTTAACGCTTTTGACATACTGAAATTCAAATTTCGGTTGGTCAACAGACGAATTTTGAAGGAACCGAAGGTTAAAGCTTCCAACATTGAAATACTGAAGCTCGTCTATTCATGAAGTTAAATTCGAATTTTGAAACTTAGAAAGTATTTCCATGTTGTGACATACCAATTTTCAAGAAGAAAATTTTTCTGTTAAGTGTGAATAGTATTTTCACTTTACTACAGTGCCCTCGAAATTCAAATTTTAGAACCCCAAAATTTGTCTGTCTGTAGCAGGCCCAAATAGCACAGTAGTTCATTTACTTCGAAATTTAAATTTTCAAAGGTTGAAGTTCGTCTGTCTGAGAGACCTCTTTTCAGACTTACTTTAACATTCGAATTTGTAAACACTATCCTTCGTATGTCATCATATCATTTCAACAGACTCACAGCCTTAGCTTCTGAAATTTGAATTTTCATGTTCAAAGTTCATCTGTCAGTGGGCAATTTTGAAACTCAATATAATTTTGATTTCAGATGAACATTGACATTGTTTCAGACGAATTTCTTTAGTTTTCATAAGTTGCATTTTGTCTGAAATTTGAATTTTGAAAACCCAAAGTTCATCTGTTGCTCAACAGCTTCCTTCAGACACTTATGAAAATTCGAATTTTGTAAAATCAAAATTCTTCTGTCAAAGAAGCATCTCTTCAGACTTATTCAGTTTTAGCTCAAAATTCGAATTTCCAAAGTCAAAGTTCGAATTTACAATATAACAGTTCAATGTAAACTTTTCAAACTTCGTCTGTTGGTGGGTATTTTTCAAATATTTTATGAGTTAACATAAAATCAAGTTTTTAAAACATCTTTTCATCAAATCAAAGTCTTTTACCCATATTTAAACATAGCTAATGATCCTACAACAAATCTTGCACAAATTACTCAGAACTTCTTCACTTGAAACATTTTGAGCTCCTTTGATATCTTCATTCCAAGCTCTTGAATGTTGGTTTGGGATCATCAAAACTCTAGATTCAACATTCTTCCTCTTTTTGATGATGACAAAACAACTTTCAAAGTGGATTAGTACTTGGATTTGCTTTAGCAAGCTCCCCCTCAACATATGCATTATATTTCAAAAGATATCATATATAACACATCAGTGAAGAGATTCAAGAAGTTATAAGTACAAATCATTGCAACCAAGGAATTCATTCATTTCAATAGTTATTCCTTTACAAAAGCCAATTAAAGTAAAAAGTACTTCGGAAACTAATTTCAAAACACAAAGTACAATCATCAAACAAATAGTATCTAAAACAAAATATAGCACAACAAGAGGATTCAAGCCTAAGTTCTAAGCAGTCCTTCCATTACTTCTTCTTTGGCTTGGTCTTCTTGCTGTACATCTTCCCAGATGGCTTAGCAGCGGATTTTCTAGTTTGCTTCTTCTTCTCCCCCTTTTTAGCATCATCAGGAAGGCCAACAAAATTAACCGGAGGAGGGATCTGAGAGACAGGAATAGCTCTGAGAGGCGCAGGAGCAAATGGGATTTCTAGTTCAATAGGTGTAGGAGGCTCAGAAGGCTCAGGACTTGCTTTTTCATCATCATCAGAGACCTCAAGCAACTCTTTCATTTCCTGCTTGGAAAGAGCCAATTGAGCTCTCTGTTCCTCTGAAAGTCCATAAGCAACAAGAGAAGAAGGAGTTGGGTCATCAGGATGAAACATTTCTTCAAGCCTTATCCTCTGAGCTTGCAGCAGAGCATTGTGAGCAATAGCCTTGAAATCAACAACAGGCACAATGCTCCTTTCCTCATTTAGGGCAGCTTGTAGGAATGGTGAAGCAGAAATGGCTGCCACTAGCCTTTCAACTTGCTCAGACTCTTGAGTGGAAAGAATTGATTCCTGAGCATCTGCTGGAGTAGGCTTATGAGGACTTGTTTCCTAAAGACCCTCTTCTTCTATGCCATAGTCCAAGGGTGGACCAGGACTTGGTGTCCTCATTGCACCAGTAGTATCAGCACCATCATCATGCTCAGAAGTGGCTATCTCAAAGGGGCTTGGAGGCTCAGGGGTTGGAGACTGAACAGGCACAGAGAACACTAGCTGAGGTGGAAATGATGTGGCAGGAATTGCACTTCTAATTTTTTCATAGGCATTAGCAACCACTTTTATGTTCTTTGCCAATTGATGAATATGATCTTGCAGATGAGCAAATTTGGCATTTTACTCATCCCTGATGCTAAGAATGAGTGTAGACAGGCTGTCATACAACTCAGTGATCTTGGTTGGCTTAGCACGAGAGGAGGGAGTGGCTGGAATGTGAGTAGGCTTGGATGGAGATGGAACTGGCGGAGAAGGCTGAGGTACAGATCTTGCGGGGGCCTCAAAGGTGCCTTCTTACTGTAGGAAGGCATCTGTAACAAAGAATAGATCTTCAGTTCTTCCTGCTCCCTTTCCAACCCATCTTCCTTCATCCTTTTCAATTCCTATTCTTTGCAGTTCTTCCTCCTTGACGATCTCAGTGGGCTTTCCCTTCCCCTTCTCAAGATGCTGAATTATGGCATATTGCATAATTCTGGAGATGATAGCTGCATAGGGGAATGTGGAGTCTTTCCTCTGATCCTTTGCCTTGATCATGCGTTGAAGTATGATATGACCTATGTTGATCAGCTTTCCACGCATGATTGCTGCCATGACATGTGCCTCTACCCTTGTTATCAGATTAAAGCTTCCTCCTTTGTTGAATATGATCCTGGACACTATGTAGTGCAGGATTCTCACTTGAACACTGAGGTTTGTGGGCTTTAGTAAATTTATGGTTAGCCTATTTTCTCCTCTTCTGAACAAAGTGTTCAAGATTGTGCTTTCCTTGTAGCTCAGAAAGGGGCCACCTTCTTCATCAGCAGTATCTACCTCATCCATGTGTCCAAAGGCAGTGATGTCAATCTTGAGGCCATCTTGCCCTGGGATCTCCAACACTTCATTAATAGTCTCATCTGAGAGCCAGATAGTTCTTGATCTCAAGTTGACCTCCCACTTCCTTTTCTTGCTATTGTATTTTAAGGAGGCATACCAAGTTTTGATCACTTCATCATCATACCTCTGCAATATCTCCAACAGATTCTTATATCTCATCATCCATATTCCAGCATCAAAACTATCGGAGATCAAGAAATCTTCCAAGTTCACACAATGTGGCTTGATTACCTTTTTGTTTGCAAACTTGGTCGAATATTCTTCTTGAATCTGTGGAGTGCTCCATAATGGCAATGTAGTAAGTTGGTATTCTCCAGATTCAATACTGAAAGAGGAAGTAGAAGCAATAACAGCAGCATCAGTAGGAATAGGGACCTAAGGGTCTGTTTTCTTTGGTGACGAAGGTCCAGCTTTCTTAGAATCAGCCTTGGGCGTAGATTTTTTACGTTTGGAGGGAGTCGCCTTGCTAGATTCAGCCTTTCTCTTTGATTTTTCTCCTTCCTTCATGGCATATTGGGATTTTACAGTCCTCTTTGGTGGAGCCTCTTCTTTCCCAGCTTCAGGATTCTTGACTCTTGCCATTTTTGCGGATGAATGCTGCAAAATGGAGCAAAGAATAGATTTAAAGGATGCGAAAGGAAGTTTAATCGGTGGGAGATGACGGTTTTTGGTCAGAATTGAAGAGCATTGAATGGAGGATTAGAACAGACTCAGAGAGAATAGGAATAGGGTTGCGTCTGTTCAAATGAAAACCGTCGGTTCTAACGTATGTAACCGCCTGACAGACGAATTTTGAGGGGTCAAAATTCAAACTTCGAGCAGTTATAAGTTAAACCATTTAGCAAAGCTTACTGACAGACAAATTTTCTTGTAAAAGTTCGTCTGACAGAGGCTTGGTTTAAACAACACAAGATGAACATACAAACTTTGTTCCAACATAGTTCGAATTTTCACGAGCAAACATCAAGCAGAAAACAAACCACCAAACAATAGACGAATTAAGCATACAAAACTTCATCTTTCAAAGATTCAACATTGAGGAGCATGTTTCAACAGACGAATTTTCAAATTAGAAATTCAAATTTCTACACTTTGTAAAAGTTTTCCAACATTCGTATGTTAGGTGATAAATATCAATATAATCACATGTTGGACAAACAAAACTTTGAAATTTTTGTTCTTGAAAATTTGAATTTTGAAGGGCCAACAGATGAATTTTGAGGCTTCACCGAGAACTGTTCCAACTTATAACAGGCTGAAGTTAGTCTATTGGGTATCCAAATTCGAATGTTGACCATGCTGACTTCCTCAGAAACTTAATTTTTCAAGGAAATTCGTCTAACACACAATCAATATACGAATTTCAGCTTTAAAAACTTACATAATGGATCCAGAAACTCAGAATTTCTGCCATTTTCTTTACTTTTTGACTGTTCCATTATGCTAAGCTCCATTTTTCAGATTTTTCAGCATTTAATCTCATGAGAAGCTCCTGCAACTTAAATTGAACACACTCCGATGCTAAAGTTAGAACTAATTCAATGTGGGAAAATCTAAAAGCAGAATTACAGATGGATTTACTTACAGTTCATTGGGATTTACCATGCCCAATTCTCTCTTATTTTGCAATGTCTATCTTCTGATAGAGGCTTTGTCAAGATATCTGCAACTTGATCTTCAGTGGGGATGTACTCTAGTCTGATTTCTCCTTTCAAAACATGATCTCTTATGAAGTGGTGCCTAACTTCAATGTGTTTTGTCCTTGAATGCATGATAGGATTCTTTGTGATATTAATGGCACTTTGATTGTCACACATGATTGGTATTTCCTTCATCTCAACCTCAAGATCTTCAAGTTGCTGCTTCATCCAGATGATTTGGGAACAACAGCTTCCAGCTGTGACATACTCAGCCTCTGTTGTGGATAAGGCCATACTGTTTTACTTCTTGCTGAACCATGAAACCAAGGATCCTCCAAGAAACTGACATGTTCCACTTGTGCTTTTTCTATCAGTTTTGGATCCTGCAAAGTCAGCATCAATGTATCCTTTGAGATATTCTCCATTGCCCTTAGGATACCAAAGACCCATCTGTGAAGTTCCAATTAGATATTTGAAGATACGTTTCACAGCAGTTGCATGGGTCTCCTTGGGGCATGATTAGAATCTTGCACACATACAGACACTAAACATAATGTCAGGTCTGCTAGCAGTTAGGTACAGTAGGGAACCAGTCATTCTTCTATACTGAGTTATGTCAAACATTTTCCCTTTTTCATCCATATCCAGCTTGGTTGCAGTAGCCATAAGTGTCCCCATTGGTTTGGCATTTTCCATTCCAAACTTCTTTAGGAGTTCCTTTAGATACTTGGATTGGTTGAGAAAGATACCATCATCACACTGTCTAATTTGCAATCCAAGGAAGAAGTTGAGTTCACCCATCATGGACATTTCAAATTCCCCCTGAATTAACTTAGAAAAATTCTTGCAAAGAGATTCATTAGTAGCACCAAATATAATGTCATCAACATAGATTTGAACAATAAGTAAATCTTTATTTTCTTTCTAAGTAAATAAAGTTGTATCTACTTTTCCTCTGTTGAACCCCTTTTCAGTTAGAAAATTACTCAATCTTTCATACCATGCTCTAGGAGCTTGCTTCAAACCGTAAAGAGTTTTCTTCAATTTATAAACATGGCTTTGTTTTGTAGAATCCTCAAAACCTGGAGGTTAATCTACGTAAACCTCTTCCATGATATATCCATTTAGAAAAGCACTCTTCACATCCATTTGATATAACAGAATATTTTTCATGCATGCATATGCTAATAGAATTCTAATTGCTTCTAATCTAGCTACTGGAGCAAAGGTTTCCTCAAAATCAATGCCTTTTCTTGATTATAACCTTTAGCAACCAGTCTAGCTTTATTTTTGATGATTGATCCTGATTCATCAAGTTTATTTCTAAAAACCTATTTGGTACCAATGACAGGATGATTTTTGGGTCTAGGCACTAAATCCCAGACTTGATTTCTTTCAAACTGATTTAATTCATCTTGCATGGCTAGAAACTAGTACTCATCAGTTAAGGCTTCCTCAGTACATTTAGGTTCAATTTGTGATATGAAAGCACAATTAATCATTTGATCCCTTAACTGTTTTCTGGTTCTTACTCTCTCTTGAACATTCCCTATTACTTGATCAACAGGATGATTCCTTTGATATCTCCAAGCTCTAGGGAGTTCTTGAGGCATTTCTTTAATATTTTCATTTTCAAAATTCCTCTCCCGAATATCTTTTTCTATGTTAATAGATTCAGATATTTTTGGAGACTCAATTTTACCTTCATCAGAAATATCTAACCTTTTAAAGTTTGAAACAAGATCATTCTCATCAGTAGCATGTTTAGAAGCAGTTTCATGTTCAATAAATACTACATGCACAGATTCTTCTACCAAATTAGACTTTTTATTGAAAACTCTATATGCCTTACTTCTACTAGAATAGCCTAGAAATATACCTTCATCTGATTTGGCATCAAACTTACCCAGATTCTCCTTTCCATTGTTGTGAATGAAGCATTTGCAGCCAAACACATGGAGATGTGACAGACTTGGCTTTCTTCCCTTGTATAGCTCATAAGGAGTTTTCCCAAGGATTGGTCTGATATAGGCTCTATTTATGATGTAGCTAGCTGTATTCATTGCATCAGCCTAAAATACTTGAGAAAATTCCTTTTCATTCAGCATAGCTCTCCAATAGTTCTGTTCTTCCTTTCTATTACTCCATTCTGTTGTGGAGTTCTTGGGGCTGAGAAGTTGTGGTCAATTCCATGCTCATTGCAATACTCCAGAAAGGATGTGTTCTCAAATTCTCCTCCATGATCTGACCTGATAGACACAATGGAAATACCTTTCTCATTTTTCACTTTCTTGGCTAAGGTTACAAATGCATCAAAGGTATCACTCTTGGAGGAAAGAAACAATGTCCATGTAAATCTAGAATAATCATCTACAATGACAAGTACATACAGATTTCCACCAATGCTTTTTAACCTAGATGGACTAATTAAATCCATATGTAGTAGTTCTAGTGGTCTAGTAGTGGTGACAACATTTTTGGATTTAAAAGAAGATTTAGTTTTTTTTCCTTTTAAGCATGCATCACATTCTTTGTCTTTTTCAAAAGAGATTTTAGGTAGGCCAGTGATTAACTCATTTTTAACTAGTTTAGAGAGTTGATTCATGTTAACATGAGCTAATCTTCTATGCCACAACCAACTATCATTATCCTGACTAATCAAACAAACAAAATCTAAGGGTGGAAGTTCATCAAGATCAATAGTATAGCAGTTATCATCCCTTTGAGCTTTAAGGATTACTTTGTGATTACTTTTTCTGATGACCAGGCAAAACTTTGAGTCAAACAGCACCCAGTTTCCTCTATCACATGTTTGATTCACACTTAACAGATTGTGGTTGAGGCCAATCACAAACAGCACCTCTTTAATGGATGTTTCAGGATTTTTGCCCACAATGCCAATGCCAACAATTTTGCCATATTGATCACCTCCAAAGGTCACCTTTCCTCCTTTCTTATCTCTAAGGGTGATGAACTTCTCCTTGTCACCAGTTATGTGGCTTAAGCAGGCACTGTCCATATACCATTTGTTGCTCCTTTTAGCTTTGAGATAGACCCGCAAAATAAGGTTCATATTTTCCTTTTAGGTACCCAAATTTGTTTAGGTCCTTTTCTGTCAGTAGTCTTTTCCCTAGGTACAGATGTACCCTTGGGAACCCATTTAACTTTCCTATCAAGTCCATTTTTCTTTATAGCACAAGAACTGGAAATATGTTCCTTTTTGTTACAGAAATGACAGGTGGTAAAGGGACTGCTGGATTGAGAAGCAGGAAGTAAACAATGTAGATAATACTTTTATTTTGCATGCGTTGGTTGATTATATGATTCAATGTGAGGTGACATATAATTTTTCTTTCTATCGCTCTCAGTATGCACAAAATATCTCATGTATATATTCTGATTTTTCTTCCTAATCTTTTCTTTTACAGTACAAGGATCATAGCCAAGTCTAACTTTCCCTTGTGATATTCTTTGGCTCCCCATTAAAGCAAACAACATATCTTTACCTCTAGTAAGCCTAGACATGCTTTTCACTAAATATTCATTGGTTTGCTTTAGATCAGTGCATGATTTACAGCAGACAGATTCAGCAATAGGTAGAGGAGCAATTTCAGAGATGTTGCTTTGAGATTCTAGTTTGTTAATCTTTTTCTTAGCTAGTTTCAGTTCTTTAGCAACCTTAACAAACTCATCATGCAGCTCATGAAATGCATCCAGTAATTCAGAATAGGAAGGTTCAGATTCATATACCTCTTCTTCTTGATCACTGCTACATAAAATTTTAGCTTCTTCAGAGGCAAGTGCCATTAGACATATATTGGCAGTTTCATCTTCTTCCTCATCTGAGCTGTTGCCCCATATTGATGAGATGTAGGCTTTCTTCTTCTTTCCTTTGTCAGCAGCTTTCTTTTCTTTCTCTTGCTCTTGAGAAATTGTGGACAATCCCATTTGATGTGTCCCTGCTTTTTGCACTCATAGCAAGTCACATGCTCTTTTGCTTCTTTCTTGCTGTCTCCAGCTACACCTTTCTTGAAGATTTTCTTGTTTCTTTTCTTGCTGTAGAATTTTCCAAATTTTCTAACCATCATAGCCAGAGTTTCTTCATCCAGCTCATCTCCATCATCAGATTCTTCTTTCTTTTCTTTAACAACTTTGAGAACAAGACCTTTCTTCTTTCTGTCTTGTCCAGCTTCTTTGAGAGCTTTCATTTTTCCTTCATATTCCTCAAGGCTGCCGAATAGAGCTGTGACAGAGGCCATTGATTCTCCTCTGGCTTCCTCTATTGCTGTTACTTTGGGTTGCCATTCCAGAGGGAGAGCTCTGAGGATCTTCCTTACTTTCTCTGTTTGAGTGTACTCCTTTCCTAGGCTCTTTAGTTGATTCATAATGAGAGTGAATCTCTTTTGTAGCTCTTTTACAGTTTCTCCTTCAGCCATTTTGAAGCTCTCATATTCTCCAATGCAGGTATTCAGTTTATTTTCCCTGACTCCAGTTGTTCCTTCATGAGCAATCTGTAAGGTGTCCCATATTTCCTTGGCAGTGGAGCATTATGAGACTCTGTAGAATTCGTCTTGATTCAAGGCACTGACTAAACAGTGTTTTGCCTTGAAGTTCAACAAGACTCTTCTTCTGTCTTCCTCATTCCATTTAGCTTCTGGCTTTTCTCTGTACTTTCCATCATCTTCTAAAGCCATTGGGACAATCCCTTCTGAATGAATGACCAGAAGTCCAGATCGATTAACTGGAGATAGATTTACATTCTCATCTTCCAGTAACCATACTGCTCTCCACTGAAACCAGGTAGTCTATTTGTATTGTTCCCTTCTGGTAATATGCTTTTTCTGAAGCCAGCCATTGTAATTCCCAGACTATGAGATCCTTTGATTGGGAATTCGGGCTCTGATACCACTTGTTAGTTAGGTTGACTTCCTAAGAGGGGGGTGAATTGGGAAGATTAAAAATTTTCTGCACAAGGTGAAAACAATGAAGAAAGCAAGGTATGACAGAAAAATAGAGTATAAAGCAGTAAGATGAAAGAGTAGTGATAGAGAGAAGAAAAACTCTGATATTTATCCTGGTTCGGTCTCTCCTCTTGACCTACATCCAGTCCCCAGGACACCACTTGAGATTTTCCGCTATACAGCAAGAATTCAATGGGCTTCTTGCAAATGCCACAGTACAATGTCAGTGCTCTGTTTTCTAGAGCTCACTCAATCACTTTCTGCATTTTCACAAAGTGCTTTACAATCCCTTGTGATATCTCCTCACAAGAAAATCTATCCTCCAGATGAAGATTAGATTGTTTACAAAGATAAAACTCTCTTGAATAGAGTGAATATGAAAGTTGAAGTACAAGTATTGAAGAAAGAGGGTAAAAGTCTTTGAATAGAAGATTTGACAGAGTTTCAGTATATACAGAGTTTAATTCATTACCCACAACTTCAAATGATGTTATATTTATAGATTTAGGTCTCAAATGTCCGTTAGAGACAAAATCTATCCGTTGGAGAAGTTATCCAACGGTTACTCTTAAAAACTATCCGTTAACCAACCGCATTTAATGCTTTTGACATACTGAAATTCAAATTTTGGTTGGTCAACAGACGAATTTTGAAGGAACCGAAGGTTAAAGCTTCCAACGTTGAAATACTGAAGTTCGTCTGTTCATGAAGTGAAATTCGAATTTTGAAACTTAGAAAGTGTTTCCATGTTGTGACATACCAATTTTCAAGAAGAAAGTTTTTCTTTTAAGTGTGAACAGTATTTTCACTTTGCTACAGTGCCCTCGAAATTCAAATTTTGGAACCCCAAAATTCGTCTGTCCGTAGCAGGCTCAAACAGCACAATAGTTCATTTACTTCGAAATTTGAATTTTCAAAGAGTGAAGTTCGTCTGTCAGAGAGACCTCTTTTCAGATTTACTTTAACATTCAAATTTGTAAACACTGTCCTTCGTATGTCATCATATCATTTCAACAGACTCACAGCCTTAGCTTCTGAAATTCGAATTTGCATGTTCAAAGTTCGTCTGTCAGTGGGCAATTTTGAAACTCAATATAATTTTGATTTCAGATGAACTTTGACATTGTTTCAGATGAATTTTTTTAGTTTTCATAAGTTGCATTTTGTCTAAAATTCGAATTTTGAAAACCCAAAGTTCGTTTGTTGCGCAACAGCTTCTTTCAGACACTTATGAAAATTCAAATTTTGTAAAATCAAAATTCATCTGTCAGAGAAGCATCTCTTCAGACTTATTCTGTTTTAGCTCGAAATTCAAATTTCCAAAGCCAAAGTTCAAATTTCCAATATGACAGTTCAATGTAAACTTTTCAAACTTCGTCTGTTGGTGGGTATTTTTCAAATATTTCATGAGTTAACATAAAATCAAGTTTTTAAAACATCTTTTCATCAAATCAAAGTCTTTTACCCATATTTAAACATAACTAATGATCCTACAACAAATCTTGCACAGATTACTCAGAATTTCTTCACTTGAAACATTTTGAGCTCCTTTGATATCTCCATTCCAAGCTCTTGAATGTTGATTTGGAATCATCAAAACTCTAGATTCAACATCTAGGGCAAAGGAAATATAAGTTGCAACCGAGAGGAGATAGTCTATTTTAAGTCTTGGAAAGGATCAATGAAAATGCCTACAAGATTGACTTGCCTAGTTCTTATGGCAACGTTAGTGCTACTTTCAACATTTCAGACTTGTCCTTGTTTGAGTTGCAGATTTGAGGATGAATCATTTTAAGGAGGGATGGAATGATAAAGAACAAGTGAACTCTCAACCATAGAGGTCCAATGTGCTCAAAGACTTTCTTCAAGGAATAGGAGACCCAATGATAAGAGGTAGGACAAAAGCCATGAAAGAGGCCTTCCAAGGATTGGTCAGAGAGTTTAAGGAGAAAGAGCCCTTCTATATAGAAGACTTAGAGCAAATGGTGCCACTTTCCAGTCCAAAAAGAATGATCATTTATTTAGAGGCCTAATTTGAAGATCTTAAAGGCCCAAGCTAAGTCCAAATTGTTAGGTTAGCTGGTCACCCTAGAGTGGGGTGAATTGAGTGATGCAAGATTTTAGCCCTTTTTGGATCACAACACAAATTCACCATATGTGCAGCAAAGCAGGGATGAATAGAGAGAGTTAAGTGATACAATTATGGAGAAAAGATGAAAAGCAAAACACAAGAATTTATATTAGTTCATTCCAAACCACTTGGCTTACGTCCAGTCCCCAAGCCACCACTTGAGATTTTTCATTATATCTCACAAGTTTGATCCGGCCACTTGTAAAGCCTCAATACATCTCATAAGTTTCAGTAGGCACTTGTGATGCTATTCTCCCCATACCCTCGCAAGATGTGTAATTTCCCTGACTATTTTTCCACACTAAGATTCTACCCAGAATTTGTAGAAGGAATATTTACAGAATAGAAACTCTCTTGAAGATTAGATAATACATTAAAAGCTCACTCTATTAAGGTAGGTTTATCTTTGAAAGTTGATATAGAAAGATTTTATAAATTGTAGTAGCATTTGGCACAAAATCACTTAAATTTGTTACATATAAATTCAAATGAGGTTCTATTTATAAATTTGTGCCTTAACTAGTCATTAGACATAAGATCTAACAGTTAGAAATATTAATCAATGGTTACTCTGCAAAACTAGCTGTTCACTAACTGCATTTAATATGTGTAACACACTGAAACTCAAATTTTGGGTGCCAATAGATGAATTTCACAAAGACCATAAGCTAAGGATTTCAACGTTGAACTTCCAAAATTCGTCTGTTCAAGAGTAAAATTCAAATTTTGAATTTGTTAAATATATCCCATGTTAGAACATATAAATTTCATATAAATTCAATTAGCTTCTAAAATGAACTCCATTAAATTTGGCTCTTCAAGAGCTTTGTTCTGACAGGATTTCCAAAAATTTCAAAATTGTCCTTAATCTGGGGCGAAATTTTAATTTCTAATTCTTTTGGGCCTTTTTTTGTATATTTTCCCAAGGACATTATTACAACAATTCTGCCCTTTTAAGGGCTAAATTTCATATAATTCTTTTCTCTTAGGGCTAGAATACAATTTTCACATCTTATTTTCTATTCTGGGAAATGTGCGTTTTACCTTGTGTGAGTAAAACGTAAATATTTATTCTTCTGGGCATTTTCTCATAATTTTTCCTAGGAACTAAACTTTGAATAAATTTTTTTTACTTTTCATATCATTCTTTCAAACTCAGCTATCTTTCAATCTTCACCTTCTGGTTGCACAATACTTATATCGTTACACTCAGCTCGACACAAGCTTTAATTGAACAGGTATATTGCATATTTTTTGGTTTAAGTTCTGGAATTAATTCCTACTAAGGACTTTAGGGAAATTAATTTCAATTAGGAACTAAGCATAATTTCTTCTAAGGACTATGTGGAGAATTAATTCTATTTAGGGACCGAGTATGTAACATTATTGTCTTACTTCCTTTTTCATCGTTTCAAGCATCTCATGTCACATTCCTCAAATCTCTATACATATCGTAGCGCTAAATGAAGTTTGGAATGTTACATGAATCTCGTAGTTGACATCACTATAGTTGCATACATGCTTCAATAAGCTATATCAACAGGCATTATTCTTACTCCTTCATATCATTCAAAAGCTCTTCAAGGAATTGCAATTGATGATGACAATAAGGGAAAGAAGATGAAGCAAGATGCACCTCAATCTCAAGGGAAAGGCAAAGGAATTGTCATGGAGCAAGAGGACATTGAATCAAATTTTGATTCAGCTTTAAGCATTATGGAATGGGACTTTAAACCTTGTTTTGTTATTTACTTTTGTTGTAGTCTTCATTTACTGCTATATCTATTATGATATGAATTCTTGAATTAATTATACCTGCTATGAGTTATGTGCTGATCTTCTTTAACTTTTTGTGAGTGCTTATCCATGTATATATTTAAGGGGCAATCCCTTTTTGTGCTAACCTAATGCATCTAGGTTTTGTCATCATCAAAAGGGGGTGATTGTTAGCAATCCTATATTTTGATGATAACAAAACTACAAAAGAATTGTTTTGCAGGAAATAATTAGCTCTCAGACAAAATATAAGGAAGATCACAAGCCAACATAACTCAAGACAAAATCTTTAGTAAAATTATGTAAGTTGTTGAAACTATGAGCAAAATAAACTATGGATAATGTTTACGAATGTTTTCTAAACTCAAAATTTAATATGCTTGAAGTTTTTAAGTTCAGAAAGAGTCTTATGCCTTATGTCTTAAAGTCTCATAAAAGCTCTTCTAAATAATCGATTATCCCTAGCCATGTAATATGTTATTTCAATTGCTCATCCTATTTTCATATTCTCTTCATGGTATAATTGATTATCTTCAACAAAGCAATCAATTATTGTATCTATGCTATATCAGTTTCCTTCATTTATAGCACCCTAATCGATTATATCAGTTGCCTAACATGTCTAACTTTAGCCTTTATCTGATATAATCAATTATCTCACTCAAAGTAATCGATTATCATTTTTGGTCTTTCCTAATTCACTTTATCCTCATGATCTAATTGATTACTCTCTTTTCTAATTGATTATATTGCTTCATATAACTTGCAACACTCTTATAAAATTGATTATAATTCCTCATCGAGATTGCAAGCTCTCTGTTTGAAATCTAACCTGTTACTCTTAAGCTTAAAATCAATTACCTTGTATCTTTACTTGAAATTTCCTCAACCTAATATGTTATAATTAGACTTAATCAATTATCTTTGTTTTCCCTTCCTATCTTGTTCCATGATAATCGATTATCATCACAATAAAAATCAATTTAATCTCAACTTTTCCCAGACACGTCTATCTCATTATTCTTTCTTTCTAGGCAAGCTAGAAAATGGATTTAATCTCTTCCTCTATATTAAAAGGTGTTTTCCTCTAGCTTAAATGATCATTTTGATTTATGGTAAAACATGTTACTAAGAGAACACATACTTAGTATAATCGATTGTTTCTCATTTGTAATCGCTTAACCTGGATAGGTGAGCATTAAATACACCTTCAACGGTCATTTAATCTTTGAGTAACAGGAAATTTATTGTGTCCAATGGCTAATAGATTAGTCTTACCTATAAATACTAGTTTATTTACACAGCAAAGAACAAGAATGTGTTTCGAGAACATTGTACATTAATTTTGTTGTTCTTTTGCTTATAAACATGCTCAACCAAATTTGATTTTCATTGTAGCTTATTCACCTCTCTGAGTGAGGATTTATTGCTGTAAAGCATTAAGTTTTATTCAAAACCATTTTTTAGTAGATCAAGATAGTGGATATCTTAAGTGGGTTGTCAAACTACTCCTTGTACAGAGAGAGAAATTGTTCGTGAAGAATAGAGCATTGTACTATGGCTTACAAGTGCCCATTCAAAACTTGTGGAGATAGTGAAAATCTCAAATGGAATTTTGGGGACTGGACATAGGCTAAGTAGTATAGGCCGAACTAGGATGATTTCTTGTGTTCCCACTCTATTTCATTATTTAATTCATTATATTGAATATACTATGTTTCTCCCTGTTTTTCTATTATATTCACTATTTTATTAATTCTTTCAGATTAGCAGAAAATTTCAATTCACCCAATTCAACCCTTCCCTGGGTGTTCAGTCATTCTAACAAAGTGAACCTTGGGTCTCTATCTAACACAATATTACTTAGCACTCCATGCAATCTTACAACCTCTTATACATACATTGTCTATCTATCCATGACATGAATCTAATAGGATGTGATCCTACGAACCCACAACCATTAGAAATTTCAAACCCTAAGAGCACTAAACACAAGTATGAATGGTCTACGCAAAACCCTTGAACATAGAAGGACAAGATCTCGAGTGTTGAGAGACACCATAAGGTTGATCAAGCCTTGATGAATCTATGAGTTCAATGAAGAATCTTAGAGGAAGAACACCTTACAAGAGAGAAAATTCTCATTTTATTCAAATTGTAATCTAAATACAAAATGGTGTCTAAATAGTTTTTATGCTTTTAGGTCAAATTAGCCTTCAATAAGCCTTGGAGAGATAATTCTATGTAATAAATGATCAATCACAACTTAATGACCTAGGAAAATCTAGAATAAAATATTAAAGACTCATTAAAACATAAAAGGACAGAAAATCATCTGAATAAACTCTAATTTTCTTCCATGAACATCAAATAATAATAAATCTAGATGTAAAACCCTAAATAGCTTTATTTAGGCCCAAATGGGTTAGCCCATGTGTGCATTATGGTCCAAGCTCTTCATTTAATTGTGTTTTGGACCAAAATAGCTTTTAGGTCAAATTAGCCTTCAATAAGCCTTGGAGAGATAATTCTATGTAATAAATGATCAATCATAACTTAATGACCTAGGAAAATCTAGAATGGAATATTGAAGGCTCATTAAAACATATAAGGAAAGAAAATTAGCTGAATCAACTCTAATTTTCTTCCATGAACATCAAATAATAGTAAATCTAGATATAAAACCCTAAATAGCTTTATTTAGGCCCAAATGGGTCAGCCCATGTGTGCATTATGGTCCAAGCTCTTCATTTAATTGTGTTTTGGACCAAAATAGCATTAGCAACTCCATCTCTAGCCCAAGTAATGTTCAATACATTCAGATTATAATTAGGCTCGAATTCATGAATTATTTGTGTGGGCAAAGTATCTTGAACAAGCCCATTCAAAACCTCTTTAATCCTTTTAGCATGTGCTCTTGTAATTGGCCTGACTTGAACATGCAATAGATCACTTGAATTATTTGAGCCAGCCTATTCTCTATGTTGATTCATATCAACCCATAATTACCCAGATAGTATCATATCCTGATGATGTCCTAGGTAATCCCACTCCAAAATCTATTGAGATACTATCGTATTTCTATTCAAGGATTTCTAATGGTTGAAGTAGTCCTATGTGTTTCTGGTGTTCTATCTTCACCCTTTGACACACTAAACATTTTGCAACAAATTATGTTATATCTTTTTCATTCCAGGCCACTAGAATAGTTTCTTTAAATCATGGTACATCTTTGTGGCATCTGGATGTATATATAACTACTCTTATGGGCATCTTTTAAATTCTTTCTTTTAACTTTGGTTTTTGAGGTACATACACTTTATCTTAGAATCTCAACAAACCATCTTTTGCCACATGAAATTCCTTTGCTTCTCCCTGCTCCATATCTTCCTAAATCACCTTTGTAAATTCATCTTCTTGTTGGGTTTTTCTTATCTACTTTCGTAGTTCATTCTGAATCCTGGTTTGACCAAACTATAGTCTACCCAATTGTAATCGATAAGTAAAGTCAATGCCTCTGAATTGTTCAATTAGTTCTTGCTCTTTTATCATTAGTTTGGCTACATGATTAGCTTTTAAACTAAGAATAATAGCTACTACATAAGCTTGACCTAGATGGTATTTTATAGAATAATCATAATCTTTCAAAAGTTCCATCCATCCTCTCTATCTCAAGTTTAATTCTTTATGGTCTAAAAAATATTTGAGACTTTTGTGGTCATAATATATCTCTACAGTAGCACCATAAAGATAATACTTCCATATCTTTAAAGCATAAATTACTACTGCAAGTTATAAATCATGTGTAAGATAATTTTCTTTGTGAGGTCTTAATTGTCTGAAAGCATAAGCTACAACTCTACCTTGCTACTTTATTGTTCAACCCAATCCTTGTTTACTTGCACTGCCGTAAACCTCGTAGGTCTACTTTGTATCAAATATTGTTAATATAGGAGAAGAGGTTAGCTTAGCTTTTAATTCTTGAAAACTCTTTTCATATTTCTCATCCCACACAAAAGGATTTCATTTTGAGTAAGTCTAGTCAACAATAAAGTATTTTGAGAAAAGTTATTTAGGAACCTTTTATAATAGCTTGTTAAACCAACAAAACTTTTGACTTTGGTTACTATCTTAGGTCTTTTCTACTTGACAAGTGCTTCCTCTTTCTGAGGGTCTACCGCAACCCTATTTTGTGAGAACACATGACCTAAGAATTTCACCCATATAAGCCAATACTCACATTTACTTAGTTTAGCAAACAATTTATTTTCTTTTAGGGTTCAAGGAGTAATTCTTAGATGTACTTTATGCTCTTCAAAAAATTTGGAGTACAGTAAATCTCATCTATAAGCACTATGACAAATTGATCTAAATAAGATCTAAAAATCCTATTCATGTAGTCCATAATTATTGCAGGTGCATTAGTTAGACCAAATGGCATAACCATAAATTCACAATTCTTATATCTTATCCTAAAAGCAGCCTTTGGGATATCTTCTACTTTTACCCTTAATTGATAGTACCTAGATCTCAAATCGATCTTGGAAAAAACATAAGCCATAACTAGTTGATCTAGCAAATCATCAATTTTCGGTAAAGGATGATAACAACTATATTTCTAGTATTTTTATCTTCCATACTTAGTGGTTTTAACAGTTAATTTCGACTAATTTTCACACAATTTTCATGATTGTAGCCAAATTTTGGATTTTATGGATCTTGGAGCTAATTCTTTGCACATATGTTCATTTTGTGTTAATTAGATGCTCCTAAAATTTTCAAAGCTTAATTCTTCCTATTTTGTTCAATTTGTACATTTTACTATGATTTTATGCCTAATTGAGTGCTTAATTTGTTGATTTTAGGGTTAATTCTAGTGAATTTCTCCCAAGAAGTGTCCATTCTTTTATCTGTTTAGCCATTTCTACAATCTCATATCATTAGTTTTTAATTCATACTGAACCTAATTTTTCACTGTCTCACCATTTTTCACTTTCTCAAAATTTTGTCACTTTGAGCTCTACTTGGATTTTTCACTAATAATTTTGGATTAGATCACCTCATATGATTATTAGGCGCTTAATTCAATGTAATTAATGTGTTGATGTTGGTCAAAATTGGTTAAGGATTTAATTAGAAAAATGGTTAAGTTAATCCACATAAGGGCAAAATCATCATTCACATAGAAAAATCATTTTCTTAGGATTTTCTTTGAATTTTTAGTTCCTTTATTTTTCATAATTTAGCCCAATTTTGTGAGATCAATTGTGCTTAATTTTCATGTCTACTTTAATCTTAATTAGAGCTTAATTGATATATTTCTTTTAATTAAGATTAATGCGGCTTAATTATATTGTTAATTATTTTTGCTACACAATCTCTTTGGATTTCATATTTTTATAGGTTTGGAGACTATAGGAGGGTTTCTTAGTCATTGCAAAGAGGAGGGGAAATTGTTTATCATTTCTTCTTTTCCCATTGGTCCATATTACTCAACTTCACCCACATTTGCCACATCACCTTATAAAAACCCTAAGACCCATTTTATGTTAAGCCTCCTTCCTTCATTTTCTAGCAAGAGGCCAACACTCTCTCTTCATTTTCATTATCTTCTTTGTTCTCATTCCTTCCTCCATAGCAACTTCTTCCAAGCTTTCATCTTCCTCATTTTTTGGCCAATTTCCTTCATTCCTCCACCAATTTCTTGCAACCCACTACCCTTCTTGAACGTTTCCATCTTCCATATTACCAACGACTTCTCCTTTCACACATTTCGCTTCTTGGCTATGGGTCTTTCACTTTCTCTATAGGCAAGAAGTCATCCGCCATCTTTAAGAAAGTCTAGGCTGTGGTTTCCTCTTCACCAACTACCATAATCAACTTGGCATCTCATCTCTTATCTTCCTCTTCTTTCAAAATCATGGCTACATCTATGGATTCAAGTGGTGGTGATTTTGTTGCTTTAATGGAGGAGTAGAGCTTAGTGGTGACTTAGAGCTAGCTTGGAGAGGCCATAAAGGCTAGGATTTCAATTTGAGCTTGGGTAAATTATTCTCTTCTTTCTCACTTTTCTATTTCCATTTATAACTTGAATTAGGATAGGGTTCTAGAATATTTTGACTTGAAATTGATGTTTAATTAGTTAATTGTTTATGAAAATTGATGGATTGTATTGAGACTAATTGGAATTGTGACTCCGAAGCATGGATTGATATTTTTGACCAAATCTGTACCTTGTCTCCTCTTGCCATAATTTTGAATTTGGTTACTTAATTTAGCATTATAGGTGTTAATTAGGTAACTTGTTTATTGATTGATGCTTTGAAAATGTTAAAATTGATGTTGGTTAATGGACTTGAAAGTTTAGGCCTCATTGTAGATCTCATTGTGCAAGCCATACATACTTGATCAATTTGCATTATTATCTTGCATGTTAGATGTTTGATATAATGTCTAGGTGTGTTGGCATCCCAAAAATTTTATCATGCATTCTATACTTGAGGAAATAATTGTCTTGATTGTATAAGGTGTATTGCCTTAATTAAAGAACACATTACCCATATTTTAGATCCTATTATGGCACATTGATCATTTTTATAAGTTTGAATTACATGAGGGATCAAAACAGAAAAAATTAATTTTCTGAGTTACTGTTCATTTGGTTAACCTTTTTTCCAGATCAAATTTTGAAAAATCATAACTAATTTTAGAAAACTCATATGGAGGTGATTCAAGTATCTAAAAATAGCTTAAAATATTCTCTATATAGAAAAAATATGAAACAAGATTTTAGTCATGCCAATTAGTACAATTTTTAGAACAAACATCACTATTCAAATGGTCATTTTATACCCTCCCAAGAATTTGGCCTTAAATTTAAAAATTTATATCTCATTCTATCTTGAACCAATTCATACATTCATTATTTTCTTTGAGACCCTACATGTCTACTTTCCAAATATATTTTTCTTGTACATTTATTCAACTTGAACAGGACATGGTATAAACTTGAATCATTAATGGTTAGAGCATTACTTTTACTGGAATAATTTTAGGATTCAAAGAACCTCAATAGCATTTGAATCTCAGGAGCAATTTCCTATTCAAGCATTCATATTACCATTATAATTTATGAAATCATCCATTAAATTCATTTAACCATAAATGCCACAACAATTTTTAAAAATTTTGGTGGAGTTTCATTTTATAATTTGGCCATCCTAGGGTCAAAAACCCCTCATACAACTCAGCCATCATTAGCAATCCATCACAAATAATCAAAACATGCAAGTGGCAAAGCATCAAGTTGATTGCAAAGCATAAAACAATATAAGGCAAGAATTAGTAATATACTACCTTTATGGATTTCCCTTGGCTTCCTTCCTTTGTAGGTCACTTTTACTCACTTCTCCTGTTGAATCAAGAAGTTTTGATGATTCTAAATCAACCTTCAAGAGCTTGGAATAAAGATATCAAAGGTGTCCAAAAGGTTTCAAGTGATGAAATTCTGGATGAATCTGTGCAAAGTTTAATGTAGGATGTTTAATAGTGTTTTATTTGAGTAAAAGACTTTGATTTGGTAAAAAGATGTTTTAAAACCTTGATTATTTTCTTTGAACCAATTCATACATTCATTATTTTCTTTGAGACCCTACATGTCTACTTTCCAAATATATTTTTCTTGTACATTTATTCAACTTGAACAGGACATGGTATAAACTTGAATCATTAATGGTTAGAGCATTACTTTTACTGGAATAATTTTAGGATTCAAAGAACCTCAATAGCATTTGAATCTCAGGAGCAATTTCCTATTCAAGCATTCATATTACCATTATAATTTATGAAATCATCCATTAAATTCAAATTTCAGTATGTCAGAAGCAATTAATGCGGTTGGTTAACGGATATTTTTTCAAAGTAACCATTGGATAACTTCTCCAACGGATAGATTTTGTCTCTAACGGATATTTGAGACCTAAATCTATAAATATAACATCATTTGAAGTTGTGGGTAATGATTTTAACATTGTATATACTGAAACTCTGCTAAATCATCTATTCAAAGTTTCTTACTCTCTCACTTCAATATTCTGTACTTCAACTTTCATATTCACTCTATTTAAGAGAGTTTAATCTTTGTAATCAATCTTATCTTTATCTGGAAGATAGATTTTCTTGTGAGGGGACTTCACAAGGGATTGGGGAGCACTTTGTAAGAGTGCACAGAGAGATAGAGTGAGCTCTAGAAACAGAGCAACATCTTTGTACTGAGGCATTTGCAAGAAGCCCATAGAATTCTTGCAGAATAGTTAAAAATCTCAAGTGGTGACTTGGGGACTGGACATAGGTCAAGTGGAGAGACCGAACCAGTATAAATTACTGAGTCTTCTTCTCTTTACTGCCACCTTTATAGTTATTTTTTTATACTCTGTTTTACCATCATATATTGCTTTCTTCACCTTCTTGATATTTTGCAGAAAAGTTTTAATCTTCCCAATTCACCCCCCTCTTGGGAAGCCAGCTAATCTAACATCTCCAACTTCCTTGAACCTATACATAACATCATTCAAGGTCATAAGTTACTAGATCAATGAGCTCAACTACGAAATGCTTACCAAAACCCTAACTTTTCATCTTGCCATCTATTTACTCTTTCTTTGATACAACACTTATTCTCAAGGTTTTGGACCATAGGAATCTTTTTTTGGCATCAAATTAATGAAATTTCCCCTCTAAGATAACTTAATGGACTGGCTGAAATAGGAGAGTAGAAAGGAAGAATTGGTTTTTCTAACAACTTGCTTCAAAACATACTAATACTTGTTTCTTTTGTATTATATCATGCTTTCTCTTAAATTTATGGCATGAAAACACTTTCCTCCTTAAACCCTTGCTAAGGCAAAAAATTTCACTTAGAAAAGGAGTAGGAGAATATTGATAGAAACCATGCCATACTACTTGAAAACTAGTTAGAAAACCTTAAGGAATCATGGAAGATTTACCTATATTTTTCCTTGATTATTCTTCCTCTCTTTCTTGCTCTTCACCTCACGTAACTCTCCCTTCTTTTTGCCATGTTTAGAAGCTATCTCTCCCTTTTCCTTTATGCAACACATAGATAGCCAAAGGAGAGAGGAAAATGAGGATTTTATCTTACTAATTACCATAGTTAACTTTAATTAAACTTTAGTTAACCAAAGCAACTACTTCTTGAAGAAGTAGTATTGAAAGTAACTACCATTCAGTTGTAAATCACGCCATCCCTAGGGCATTTTTTCCAAAATACTTCATAATTTTAACAATCCAAAATAACCTTTGCCGATAAATTTTACCTATAATGATTAATTACTTTTGTCGTAGTTGTCATTTAATTGGTACAGGATTATTCTAAATTTGATTTTGGACTACATTCACTTTCTTGTCCCAAAATATATTTTGGTAGGGTCCGCACACTATTCCTATCCCCATGGACTTTGTAGGGGCCACAATACCTTTTTTTTGGGTATAATATTAACTTTTCGACTTTCAATTTTAGTTGTAAATTTATATGAACTATATTAGCCTTTAAGCAGTATTCCATTGAATTCGGCTCATCAAGAGTTCCATTTTGATAGGATTTCTAAAAATTCCAAAATTGCCCTAGTCTCGAGCCAAAATTATTATTTTTAATTCTTTTGGGCTATTTTTTGTAACTTTTCACAGGGACTTAATTGCAACAATTCTTCATTTTTGAGGACTAAATTGCATATAATTCTTTTCTCCTGGGGCTAAAATGTAATTTTCACATTTTATTTTCCAATATGGGAAAATACTTTTTTCCCTTGAGTTAATTCAAAAATGGAAATATTGATTCTTTCGGGTACTTTCTCGTAAGTTTCCCCATAGACCAATTTTTTTAATAATTCTTTTTGTACAATTCATGTTATACTTTCAAATTAGCCTATCTTTTAATCTTGACCTTTAGGCTACGCAATATTTATACTATCACACTCATCTTGACAAGAGCTTCCATTTAACATATCTTTTACATATTTTTCAGCTCATTTATGAAATTAATTCTTACTAAAGACCTTTTGGAAACTTTATTCTAACTAAGGACCAAACATAATCCCTTTTAGGACTATATAGGAAATTAATTTCATTTAAAGACCGAGCATGTAACATTACCATCTCACTTCCTTCTCCTTCTTTGTCCTGCATTTGATGCCACATTCTCATATCTTTATATATACTGCGGTATTCTTTATACAACTTGGAATGTTACATAGGGCATTTTGATGATTATTAATTGCCCAAGCCAATTAATCTTTAAAGCCCAATTTTTAACTCACTCCAAGTTGTACAAGGTCATCACTCTCATACCATTGTATTTTTCATATCCTTTCATCTCTTTTTTACATAATCAACTCTCTTTACATGTTAACTTTTAGTGTTAGTTAGAATTAGTTAGTGTTTGCTTTACTTCTCATTTACTTTTTCAAGTCACAAACCCCCCCAAAAAAGTTGTAAATAGTTAGTTTGCATTGCATTTTCATCCATCTAATAGTTAGTTCTGGCATTAATCCACTAGCATTTTGGTTATTAATTTAGTTCATTTTAGCTTTCATTTTTAGCTGATTTTAGTTGTGTATTTTACTTGTTAATTTTGGCCAATTCTAGTGCTATCATTCTCATTCATTTTCATCCACTTGTATTAACATTTCCCACCTTACCATATATTTTCCATTCACTCAATCACCCTTTCTGAACTAATTTTGGCCATTTAATTTTCTTATGCATATTTAGTTATTTCATTTTGCATTATAAGTTGCATTTAGTACATAGTAAGCAATTTTGGACTTAGACTAGTACATACTATCCCTATACTCATACTCTTAATACAATTCTATACATACAGCTACACCTCTTTACATACTAGTTGTGGTTTCTTTTAGTTAGTTTAGTTTTAAAAGGTTTATTTTGTATTTTAGTTGCATTAGCATCATTTTAGTCTAGCTTTTCCATTCTTATTCATAACAAATATTCACATCATAATTATACACAAATTCCATACATAACTCACACTTTTCATGCCTTAAAATATAAATTTTCCATACTCTCACACACTTGTCCATATTTTCCATACATTTGAATACATACGTGCACACTTTGATTGCATTTTAATTATAACTCAGTTCACATAATTGCATTCTTAATTGCTCAAATTGCTCACCGAAGTTTAATCTAATTGCTTCGAAGTGAAATGACATAGACTTGTACCCTATACTACATTATTTCTTGAACCTAGTTTTTAATTGAAACTATCTATGGCAAGGTCTTTCAAAGGGTACTTGTTTTCTATGGTAACCTTAATACGCTCTATAATCTATACATCATATAAGGCTTCCATTGTTTCCTTCACAAACAATACAACAGCATCCCAGGGAGAAATACTAGGTCTAACGACACCTTTTTCTGAAAGCTCCTTTATTTGCTTTTTCAATTATGCCATCTCATTTGGAGCCATCTTCAGAGTGATTTGGAAATTGGCCCTGTTCTTGGCACAATGTCAATGGTAAATTCAACTTCTCTTTCTCGTGATAATCCACTAATCTCCTTAGGAAAAACTTATGGAAACTCCCTAACTACTAGAATATCATTTATTCCTTCCTCTACTTTTGCTTGAATTGAGAAGAAGACTAAACGTCAAATTTCACATTCCAATATCTTTTCCATATAAACTATCTCATTTAGATACAATAAAAAGGTTTTTGAGAATTTGAACTAATTGAAAACTCAAAACTGTAAAAACTATTTTCCATGCATGGTTCCTTTAATTACGTAGAAATTTTAAAAAATCATAACTAAATGCCAAAAAATCATTTCTTAATAAGTCTCTAAAAATTGTTAACATCTTTAGTTTCATGGGAAAATATATGAAACTAGAATTTCATTGCTCAGATTTGTACAATTAATTCATTAACTATTACTATTCATTTCTAACATCCAATTTTTGTCCAAAATCTGGGCCATAAGTTTGAATGCTTCTTTCTCATAGTGTACAGAGCCAATTTGTGTATTCTTACTACCATTGGAAAGATCTATATGTAAAATTTCTAAAATATGAATTTTGTATGTTTATTATGTTCCTACGGGATAGCATACTATTATATACCTTTAGTATACCAAATTTCTTAACACTAGAACAATTTTGGGAACTAATTCATAACTTCCATTATACTATCCATATGGAGTCAAACTGGTGCCAAATTGTTCACAAATCATAATACTTCACATCCATATAGACCACTCAATTTTTGGGTCACTACATGATTTTATATAGAGGCTTAAAAATAGACAGTAATTTTAACTAAAAATAGTTTCCACCTTCGTTATTCCTTTATGCTGACATGTGTGCCATTTGTAACATCTATTTTTTATCTCTATTTACCCATATATTATAGCATGTATAATGTCGAAATAGCTCATATTAGGAACTTGAACCATCAATATAGCCAAAATATTTAAAATAAAAAAATGTGGTACTATTCATTTGGTTCTCAAGTTTTCTGGACAAATTTTGAAAAATCATAACTAAATCCAGAAAAATCTTATCAAGGTGGTTCAAGTCTCTAAATGAATTTCAAAACATGATCTATAAGATAAAAATATGAAAATTCCCTTTAACCAGACTAATTCGTATAGTTTATTGCTCAAACTTGCACTATACAAATAGTCATTTTTCTCTTTTTCAGGATTTTGTCCATAACTTTAAAAATTCATATCTAACTCTATATTGAGCCAAATCATTCATTCTCTATGCCATTGGAAAGATATGTGTATCTACTTACAGCCATATTTTTATTATATATTTATTTAACTTGTGTAGGGAATGATTCTAACTTAAATTACTAAGGGTCAGAACCTCATTCTTATTGGAACAAATTTAGGGAAACATGTATATCTCTCATTGTACAGCTCCAATTGAACTCAAACCAGTGGCATTTTAAACTTCAAACATAGATATTTTAACACATGTAAACTGCTAAATTTTTGGAGCTTAGTATGATTTTATATTATCTTTCAAAATAAGTGATACTTATACTGAAATTCTCAGCCTTTACTTTACTATCCAGTTTTGACCCTCAATTTCAACATTACACTATAAATCGTGCATATATCCAAATTAAGTGTTCTTTAGCTCATTGGAAAGATTGTTCTCTCTACTTTGAGAGAATATATGACACTTAACCTATTTTCCATATTTCAATTAAACAGTGTTGAATTTACTATAATTGTTACAAAATGAACTTTTGGCAATATAACATAGTGAAGTAGACTTGATAATAAGCTCAAATGATCATTCCATGTTCTAAATATGCCAAACATT
This sequence comes from Adenanthera pavonina, assembly GCA_026686845.1. NCBI lineage: Eukaryota > Viridiplantae > Streptophyta > Magnoliopsida > Fabales > Fabaceae > Adenanthera > Adenanthera pavonina. Next base: position 13,181,689 of record JAIVEN010000028.1, on the reverse strand, counting down.
TGATAATACTCAAAAGAACTTAATAGCACAATGATATAGATCCATATGCATATACATAATATTTATACATTATTTCAAAATATGGAATCATAGCTTGAAATCATCATCAAGCATCATTCTCTCCTTCATTCTCTTTGGCTCATTGATCTCCTTGCCATTGCTTGTGCCTATCTTTTGCGATACTTGAGGGGATGAGATTGGGGGTAATCTCAGTAGTAAGTTATATTTCATGCAATTATGTCAATCATGTCAAATAACTCATATTTGATCACATTTAATCATATTTAAACAATAAATTGCCACATTGGTCATAAAAATTTCGGCAGCATAATGTGTTAGAAAATGGATGTCCTAGGGAATAAAAATCCTCATTTTTATAGCCAAAACCAATCAAAGAAATCACAATTGCAATATGGCAACACAATTTAATCATAGAAAGAACATAAAGCAAGAATATGAAACTTAGCTACCTCTTTTGGGTATCACTTGGCTTCCCTCTTGAAACCAATGGTTCCACTTGTTCTCTTAGGCTTCCTCAAGCCCCTAGGCATCATTAAACATTTACTCAATCAACTAAAACACATAGCTAAATCATAAAGTTTCATTGAAACCCTAAAAAATCCATTTTCTTTATCTTAAGCTCTATCTTGGAGCCAACACTTGTTTCTAAGGTTTTTGGCCATGGGGAATCCATTTTTGACATCAAATTAATGACATTTCCACTATAATATGGCCTAATGTGCTGACCAAAAATTTTCCTTAAAAAAAAAATGGGCTCTTCAACTACTTGCTTCTAAACATATTTATCTTGCTTTCTTTTACAAAAACTCATGCTTTCTCATAATTTTATGGTTCAAAAACACTTTCCTTCTCTTAAACATGCTTAGGCCAAAATTATTCAGTGGGAGGAGGAGAAAAAAATTCAAGAAAACCATCTCAAAGTGCTTAGAAATTGTAACATTTCAAGAAAACTAAAATATCTAGAAATGTATAGGGAATTTGCAAAAACGAGCCGACACCATTTTGCATGAAAAATGACAAAAAGGTTATTTTTCCTGGTTGGATGGAAAAATGAGAAAATTATATTTTTGTCCCTAAAGAAGTTCAAAAATGACATTCACATCCCAAAATATATAAAAATTAGTGGAGAGAAAATAGGAAGTCCTTGGGGAAAATTACACTTAATGACCTGAAAGTTTCAGAAATTACAATTAACCTCTAGTCAAGGGCAATTTTGTAAATATGTTAAATTACTGTCAAAATGAACCCGTCGATGAGAGAGGTCCATTGGTATATGGCACTAAGGGCTAATGTTCAAGAATAAAGAAATAATCAGTGCTGAGTGTCCAAAAGTAACAGTAAACCAATAAAGTAAACTGTGGACCCTACTGATGGTTAAAAGGTAACCGGGACAGGATATGGGCCATACACAAATACCATTTGGCACAAGATAATTATGAAAATATAAAAATAAAATTAGAATATTCCTGTAGCCGAAAAATGCTAAACTATTGTAAAAAGTAGTTTTATCGGTACGGTTAAAAATTACCTGGTTCAAGACATATTTGGACTAGGAAAAATTGAGCAATCTCAAAAACTTAAACACCACTTATTGTCGCCTGAATTGGGTAGCTTAGGCAGCCAGTTTTGCACCAAAACTTCCTCAAGAAGGAGTTGAAATTTTGACCAAAAAGTAACCCAAGCTTAATTAAGAGGTAATCATGATTAAGCTACATAATTAACTCCCTTAATCACCCTCTTTCTTCAGCACTTTCACAAGCATTCATTAGCCAAAACAGAGGAAGAAAAACACAAAGAAAAAAGAGAGAAATAAAGAAAGGAGAATAGAAAACTCAAGGCAAAAATTGAAAAGCTCAATTGGTAAGTTGCTTCTCTACTTCAAGCTTGTTAGTTGTAAGATTTAAAGCATGGTTCATGGATTAGAAATCATTCTTGATTCTCTTAGGGTTTCGTCCAAACCCTGATTTAGCAAGAAAATGAGTTTTCCAACCATCAAATTTAGGGAAAATGCTAGAATACTCATTTAAAGCTTGAATATGCAAGTAGTTTGTTGTATAACAAAGTATAGCAATTTTTCTTGAATTTCCCTGATTTTTGAAGAGCTACTATACACACTAGAGTTTGAATTTCAAAAATTGGGCCTCAAAAATGGGTTCCCCATGGTCCAAAACCTTAGGAACAAGTGATGATTTCATGAAAAAGCTTAGGATTAAGAAAGTGAAATTTTTATGTTTTTGAAGCTTAATTTGGAATGAACAGTAACCATATCTAGAGATGAAATTTGGTAATTCTGAAGCCATATTTGGATTCCTCATGAAAAATTATATGGAATAGAGTTATAATTCATCATTTTTGAGCTAGGAATGAATTTTTAGTGAATTTTTGAAGAATGAGGGTTTCATGAACACTTTTTGAAGAAAGTCATGGAACCATTAGCTTGAGTAATTGTTTGATGATATGTTTAGGTTTGAGGAAGCTTGGAGAAGTGTTAGAATGTCCAAGAAGTGTTGGACAAAGTGTGGGAAGCAAGGAAGTACTATAAGGTAGATAATCCTCTTTACTAACATCACATTATCATTATTGTTTCTTTGATATTTGACACTATGACATATGTATGAAATGTTGTTTTGTGATATTTCTATATTGTTGGCTGAGTTGTATGAGTGGTTTGGAGCCCTGAGATGTCCATTTTAAAAAATGAAACTCTGTCAAAATTTTGATAAAATGTATATGTTTCCAATGTGCCTATGTGATGATGTTTACTTGATGTTTTCATGCTCAATGTGATGATATGATGGCATGTATCGGATTTATCTACTGAGATTATTTGAATCTCACCCTCCCACATATTAACCATGATTAGGTAACAACAATGGCAAGACTTCCAAGGAAGAGAAGGGAAAGGAGAAAGAATTTGGTATTTAAATTGATAAAGCTAGCATTGGCCATGAATTTCGAGCTTTTGTATAAATTTGTAAATGTGATGGAAAATATTTTTCTCCAAGTTTTTATGTTCCTTTAAGTCCTAGCTAATGTATGGCATGATATCAAGATGAAATATGGTCATGTGAATATCTTACAATTTTTGCATTGTAAGTATTACGATACAAATGGTTATTCTGACTACTACCGAATGATTATGCTGTAATATGGGCTTTCTGATATATAAAGTATGAATTCTATATATTCATAAAAATTAGACAGAAATATCTTTCATATGGTCCAAAGATCACTCAATTTGGATGAGTGTACGATTTATAGTGAATTTTCAAAGTTAGCCTAGAAAACGGGAATTTCTGAAATTGACCATATGAACAGTAGAGATTCACGAAATTTACTGTGAAATTTTACCAAGTAATTACTCTTATTGATATTTGTTCCATGTAGATAATGTTTTAAGCTATCCACAGAGGCTTGAATCACTTTCATATGATTTTTTTTGAATTAATTATGATTTTCTGAAATTCAGTCAGGAAAAAGAAATTTGATTAAATGAATAGTACCCAAAATTTGGAAAATTTTATTATAACATTTATGTGATTCAAGCTTCTAATTAGGTATAATTGGTCTCTAATGAGGCCTAATGCGGAGGAAATAATCCTAAAAAGAGGTGTTACAGAAATTATGCTAGAACACTTAGAAATCACAAGATGGCTTACCAATTTTCTTGGAATTTTCTTGCTATTTTCCTTTTTTTTTTCCACCCATACGTTGCTGCCCTTCTCTTTCCCAGTTTGCAGCACTCTCTCTCCTTCCTTTCTTGATGAATGGTCCGCCAAGTGACAAGGAGGGAGTATATAATATCACTTAACCAAGGTTAATGGCAACTTTAGTTACTTTTTGCAAACTTAACCATTAAGTTTTATAATCCTAACCATTAAGCCTTCCTTTTGTGAGCACATGGCTGATTATGTGGCACCATCTAAGAGGGGAAACTATTTCTAAAATACTGTATATTTTTCCCAGTCCAGTAGTACCCTATATTGGTTACTTTATACTTGGATCGGTAAAGTAACTTTTTGCAGTATTAAATCACTTTTGGGATACATGACATAACTATATTAGGATCTATATTTATCTTAATATCCTATCCCAATTAGTCTAAATGTGAGGCTCACACACTTTCTTTTTACTTCATCTGCCTTTTTGTGGGGCCTACAGTGCCTTTTCTCACGCACTATGCGCTTTTTGACACTCGGTACTAAAGTTTCCTTTATTCTTGAATATTAACTCTCAGTGCCATATACCATTAGACTCGTCTCATTGAGAGCTTCATTTTGACAGTAATTTTACATATTTTCAAAGTTACTCTTAACCTAGGCAAAATTATAATTTTTAATTCTTTTTGGTCATTAATTGTAATTTTTCCCAAAATATTTGACTTTTTAGCCACACCTGCGTCTCCTATTTTTTTCCTTTTTCTTTTTTTTTCTCAGGGGTAAAATTGTCATTTTCTCATTTTTCCATCTAATGGGGAAAATAACCTCTTTGCCTAGTTTTACGCAAAATGGTATATGTCTATTTTCGTGAATTCTTTATACATTTTACAATATATAGCATTTTAGGGATGTTACACCATTGGTATTACCTGGCTTTATCATTTGGGAGATTTGGGGGGTGAGATTTGGAAATCTCAATAGTAAACTTGTACATCCAATTACATCATTACATCACATTAAAAAAACTGAAAATATTGCATAACTTAAAATAAAAACACATGAAAATACCGTGTGGTCTAATAAAATTTCAAAAACATTTCAGCTTAGAAACAAGACATTCCAAGCTTAACCCTCATCAAATAAACAGTCAATTAGTTAAGAAAATAGTCATAGCAACAACATGGCAACACTCTCATAACATAAAAACATGTATAAACAGTATTGTGCAATAATATAAAAACATAGTAAGTTACTACCCAGGAGCTTTATTTTTTTCACTTTAACTTGATCCCTTTCTTTGCTTTGGTTCACTTCTATAGTTTTATGTGGGCCTATAAACATCAATAAACTTACTAAACAACTTGCTAACACAATTTGAATTCAAGTATGTTCGATTGGCCTAAAAATTTGACACTTTGAAATGTAACTTTTCCCATTAATCCATTCACTCTTCATAATTAATTTGGACCCAAGGAATTCATTAGAACCATTAGAATCATCAAATTCCAAACCTAAGGTCAACTTCCTCTCTTGGCTGAAACATGCTCCTCATAAACCCAAGTTTACAAATTCCTTTCTTTGATCATTCAAGCATGTATTCTAGGAATGGTACATCATTACAAACTCATTCCTACATGTGGTATTATAAAAATAGAAACCCTTGCCCCTTGAAGTTTGTTGGACTTAAACACATTCAGGGAGGAAGGGAGAAAGCTTCTTAAAACTCTAACCAAACTCATGCTAAATGGATGGAAAGAACACTAGAAGAGAATGGAAAGAAGAATCCTTACCTTGGGGCCTTAGCCTCTTGCCTTCAACTTCTCCTTCATCTTCTTTCTTTCTTTCTCTCTCTAAATTTCAGCTTCTCCTTCTTTCTCTTCTACTTGAAATTTTTGGCCAAATAGACATAAAGGAGGGGAGAAAGATTACATATTTATAGGCACCAAGAAGAGATCCCAACTATTCATTCCTTATTTGATCCAATGGCTCTCATTAGTTACTTCTAAAGCCATCCTTTAGCATCATGCATGCATCATTTTTGACATCATGGCTTACATAATCATTACATAATTTTTGCATCATCTCTTCCATAATCTTGACATCATCATGTTGCATCATTATGATTTCATTTCTACATCATAATTGGCTTAATATTTTCCCAAAAATATCATATAATTTTCAGCCAATAAGAATAAGAGAGAGAGAAAATAATTCTTCTACTATCTAGTATATTTTACTTGGTCTAGATCAATCATGTGTTATTCACTTTAGGTCTGGATATTCTCTTGATATTTTATGGTATTTGCTAATACCATATGTCCACAATGTATATAGAAAATATACAGGTTTAGGATCTATATTTATCTTACTAACTGGCCCAAACACTATTTTTTATGTAGGGCCCACATGCTTTTCCTTTCCTTTTTCTTTTTTGTGGAGCCCACATTTTCTTTTACTTTTATGTGAGGCTTATATATCTATCAGTTCTCCTATATTTTTCAGTCTATATTATTTCTAGATTGTACCTTTTGAACTCAATACATTCTTTTAACAGAATTCAATATGTCAAAAGGTTTATTTCCACATATATATCATTTTCCTTAAATTTCAAAATTAATTACAATTAAGGACTAATTTTACATTTATTTGAATTAAAGACCACACATAATTCCTTCTAAGGACCTTAGGAGAACTTATTTCCAATTAAGAACCAAGCGTGTAAAATTACTATTTTACCCTTCATGCTAATTAGACATATATCTTACCTGACATATTTTCCAACCGTGCTTTCTAGCATATCAATGTAACGTCCATCACAATTTCACTATTAAATATAGCCATAAAAATGAAGATGTCACACTATATACCCTTGACATCCTTTCTCAAGATATCTTCTAGCTTAGGTAAGGGTTTGAAAATTCAACTTTTTCTTAGTATGAAGGACAATTTCATTAGCGGGTAGGATAATGGTCTTATTTTTATAGTCAAGGAGAAAATTGTTTATAGACATCCAGTTCATACCAACAATAATATCAATATCATGAAAAGACATATAAATTAGTCAAGTGAGATGTAAAAATACACGTATTTAACAATGCAATTTAAGTAGACACAAGAGGTAGCCACTCTAACCCCAGTAGGAGTGGTAACAGTTAAGTCATATGGTAAAGTATGAATGATTAGACCCAATTTCTTAGCACAGTCATAAGATATAAAAGAATGACCAGCACTTGAATCAAAATAGTGCATTTACAAGATAACCATTTATCTTAATCGTACCTTTGATTATTTCAAGTGACTTTCAAGGTCAAGAATGTGCTACCTCCATTCAGCAATCTCAAGCCATGCATCTTGGTTCACCACACTAATAACATACATTCTGTCCAGCAAAACACGGCCTTCCTTAATGCTTTTACCACATTAATTGTACATTAGTATTAGAACATTTCTTTACATGCTTGTCTTACCAGACCTACATATCCTCTTGAACCTTTTGGTATTCCATGGCTTCTTTCTGTTCTTCTTATTGTCAACTTCTTCCTTAATTGGTCTCTTATTATTATTGGGAAACTTTGCTACTATTTGGGTATGATTCAAGCTACTTTCAGTGATCCAACATACTTCCACCAGGTGTTAAAAGTTCAAATTTACATGGGAGCCACATTTTCTTTAATAGCTAGCCTGAGTCTTCTTTCCAGCTTTTAGTCATCCATCTTTCATTATCATGCTATTGTAAGTATGTACAGTACCTAGACAGTAGGATATATTTTGCTACATATTCATCCATGGATTGATCTTTAGCTTGTCTTAGCATAATGAATTCAACCATCCATTATAGTCCTTAGGAAATACTTGTAAAAAATTGTTCCAAAAGTACTTCTCAAGTGATAGGAATGTTCTTGGTTTGGAGAATGCATCTTTTTCTAGCATGTAAGTAGCCATCATAGCCTTCAATTTGGAATTGCATTCTATAATTTAGAAGATCTTTTCTAGGCTCATTATCTAGCCTGCTGTTACTTGTACATCATGTTGGGAATTTCAGCACACACACAGTAGAAAACTATCAAGAAATTCCCTCCCATGGATCTATCAATGTTATTTAGATTGAGATGTACAAAAAGAATTTATCTCCAGTGCGTCTCTTGGTGTTCCTTTTCCTTTCGTCATACCCTAAGAACTAACGTGACTAGTCAGCTCTCTCTACCGATATCCACATGAACAGTGAATCTAACTCGAACTACATGCTAGCACATTTGTTTGTGAACTTCCGTACTTCTGTATGCCCTCATTGTTCATTTGTATGGTCGTTGTTTATCATTTGTCTGTACAGTCTCACTCTTTGAGTGTACAGCCGCGCTCTCTCTAGGGTGATTCGAAATTATGTTGATTCTGTAACAAATAATCCTAGTCTAATAATGTTGGCAGTGAGCTAATAACACTACTGGACTCATAAGTCATAAGTAGCCTCTAGCAAAACATTGTGACTACCTAAATCATATGAGATCGGTGATCCCATGCAACCTATCATATAACCCAATTACATCCCTTTTGTCTCATGATATATAGGTAAAGTGTAAGGCATTGGAACATCATCCTCATTTTACTCGGCCATCACTTTCTCAATCTCTGAGCAAACTGACAGAACAAATGGAAACTCTTCCATTTGAGCACGGTCATGCATTTCTCAATCTCACTCATCGAGGGACCTAGATATATCTCTCCATTAATTAGAGGGACAAATTTCATCTTGACCATTCATCTTCCTCCACACGAGTTCTACTATGCCCGATCATAGCCTTTATGATCTCCCAATTAAAGGTGACTTTTGACTATAACAAAGTATAATATTCCCCATGTAGGAAGCCATGATGATCTCAGGTCCAAGGGCTTAGTGACATGGTTATATATGAGATATACTTATAACTTCATCCATGCAGTTATCTCATGACGGGTCAATCCAGCGCCTATTCTCTAACAAGAGCTTATGATTTTGATTTGTATCTTCATACATAATTATCACATAATTATCAATCAAAATCATACTAGCCTTAATTCATTATTATTCCCACAAAGATGATTGACTAGGGACATTTAGGATAAAATAATTATCCAATGATATTATTATAAAGAAAAATATGCAAACAATATAATAATGTAAGAAAAAACACCTTTTTCATAATGATATACAATGTTTATAATACAATGATTGGCATAGGGCACAATCTCCAACAAATCAAACTTTCCACTAAAAGTGGGGATAATGCTTGTAGAATTGTGTGATGAGTTGTTGCTATGTAGGCTACTCTACTACCCATGCTATTAGAACTACTTCTATTACTTGTTGCTATTCTTGCAAAGGTGGTTGTACAGAGGGCCTTATTAGCTTCTCTTTGTGGTTTATCTTATCTTCACTTATTAAGAGCTTCTTGAAGTTGCTCAAGTTTGTTGATGTTAGTTTAAACGGTCTAGGATAATTCATAGAGAATCTACTCGAGGTCCTCCTTGTCCTTCAATATTCCTAGCTAGTCTTCCTCTCTCTTTGTAGTAACCATCTTGAATCTAAAAAAGATTTTAGTGATTCAACAACTTGACTATTGAACTACTAATCATTTTTGCATCAACATTTGTACCACAAGATTTACAACAACAAAGATTATTTCATTTATCAAGTAATACTATTTACAAAAGACTTCTCCTTATATTATAAATTCTTACAATAGAAGCTCATTACTAACTATTTACATCATCTTTATACTTAACTTCCTAATACTTCACTAAGTTATCTAGCTAGGACTATGTTTATATTACAACAAAATTGGAAGTCCACATATACATCAATTTACATATAACTAATTGTTTCAAGTAGAGTCTAATTTCTCTTTAGAGTCTTCTCATTCAAATTTTCTCCTCTAGACCCTCTTCTGATTCTTCGTTTGCTTTGAAATCATCATTCAAACCTTCCCTATTGTTACACAGTCTTTATTTTTCTAATGATGTGAGCTTAACTATGAAATTATATTCTCTTTTTGCTGATATTTAGCCATTATTGGCATCCAAAACTAATCATGAGGCATAACAGCAAAAATCATATCAATCCACATTCTTTTGTATCCATGCGCTTTAATCTATAGTTGTACATAGCTTATACGTTTTAGGAACATGATGATTTGTCTTAGAGGACTAAATCGCCTCAAGCAATCTTGAAAGAGTGCTTGTATTCTCTCTATCAGCCTTTTTCTCTATGGTTATGCAAAAACATAGATCAAGTTCTATTTCTATTTCCTCTTCTTCCATTGGCTCATCCTTTTCTTCTACTTTTTGCATTATTTCCTCTAAAAGTAACTTTGAAACCACTGAGTGTCCTTCCTTCTCAAGTTCTACTTTCAACTCTCTATCAAGAACTATTTCATTTTCTTTGTCATGATAACCTCCTTCTAGATCTTCATCTTCCAAGTTTTCTACTTCTACTATTACTAGATTTTTAGGATCCAACTCCTCTTCATTGCTTAAAGGGTTTTAAGTTGAAATCTCTTATGAGTATTCTATTAGATAAATTAAAGATATTGATGATTTATTAATTCAAAGGGAGTCATAATCATAGAAGAAAGTTAACCAAGTGAGAGATGGAAATTAAGCTATGGGACCTGTGAAGAATTCTTTGTTGTTTTTGTCCTTATCTAGGTATTGAGATAGTAAAGCTTTAAACTTAATCCTATTACCATCAATCTTAAATGGGCACGTATTTAGAGTTTTGGTAGCAAGTTCAATGGTTTTTAAACTTGTTTTGATACCAAAACTGCCTTGTCCTACTAAACTTAGGTGGATTTCCTAACAACATGTTGTTTTGGACTTTTTTTTGTCTTTGGCCTTTGTTGTTCAAACAAGCCCATCAAGATGTCATGAAATTGTAGGTCTTTACAATCTTGTGTTCACTAGATTACAACTTGTCACTACATTATACCCAACTTGTCATGACAAGTCTTTGAAAAATGAAAGGAAGCTTATTGGGTTAAGCTTGATTTCCTGACAAATCCCATAGGTTACATGAAATCATGGCTCTCTAGAAAGCAACCTAACCTTTCTTTAGCAAGCGCGTCATGATAAGACCCTCAAGCTTGTCCTACTAAGGTAGATCTTCAAAACCTTAGTTTTGATGGATTTAAGCTTGTTATAACAAGGAGTAACTTCCTAAGAAGCTTGTTATACTAACCTTAAACTAAAGGTTTTTAGGTTTCACTGGGTTGACAGCTTGTCCTGATAATTGAGAAGGGTTGTCACGAGATTGTTCTTGAGCTTTGTTTTTGGAATTCAAAGTAGTGCTCAATTTCCAAAAAAAGTGCATACCTTGTCATGATAACCTAGTTCAATGTTAAGAGGTGTTTAACCTGGTTCAAGGTTAAGAGATTTGTCTAACGACTAACTAGCTTGTTCTACCAACCTACCTAACTTGTCCTACTAAGCTTTGACACACATTAAATGTAGCAAGTGAATGTTAAAGCAAGCTTTGTAATGGCTAGTTCTTGTCTCTAATGGATTGATTTCCTTAATATCTATAAATAAAACCACATTTAAGGTGGTGGTTAACAATATTAAGTAAGATTACACATAAACTCTGCTTAAATCTTTACTACTCACAATTAAAGCCTTACCCATCTTTTAGAGAGTCATTATTGTTCTTCATTGTTCTATCCACTATTGTAAGTAAGCTATTAATTGTTGTAATCATTATTTCTAATTTGGGTAGAAGTGTCTTATGGGAAATACTAAGGGAGTTTGTAAACTCACTTGTTGGCTGTGAGAAGAGAGATTGAATAGTTCTAGTTTGAGGTAGAAGTTGTACTATGGTTTTTGCAAGAACATATTCAAATCTTGCCAGTATAGTGGATAAATCTTAAGTGGAAGCTTGGGGACTGCACGTAGGTCAAATGGAGAGGCCGAATCAGGATAAATACTTGAGTTTGATTCTCTCTTTCCTAGCTTTTTTCAATTTTGCTACCTCACTTTATTTTTTGCATTCTTGTACTATTGTATTGGTTTTTCACTTTGTGCATAAAAATTTAAAGGTCTAATTCATTCCTTCTTGGGCATTCCAACTATACTTTCAATTGTTATTAGTGCTTGGGCTCTCTTGAAGGATTTAACAATCTGATAGTAAAGTTATAGCTAGAATTGGAGACACAGTACTTCCAAATGGATGTAGCATCAACAAACTTCCTGGCTTTAATGGTGAAAATGTCACCTACTAGAAGATGAAGATGTGACTTTATCATGAGGCATTAAACTATAATGCTTGAGATATCATTGCCATTAAAGACTTCAAACCAAAGCAAGTAGTAAAAGGTGTTAGGCAAGACAAACCAAGAGTAGAATGGAGTAAAGATGGGATGAAAAGGGTTATGGTGAATCACAACGTGAAGTAGGTCATTATGTGTGCTTTCAGCGAAAATAAATACTTCAGAATATGCAAATTCTCCACTACAAAAGAAATGTGGGAAGCTTTTGAGATAGCTCATGAAAGCACTAAAGGTGCCAAGGAAAACAGAATTGACACTCTCATTGTTGAATATAATAGTTTCAAGATGGATGAAAGGCTAAAACAAGCTCCTAGAGCATGGTATGAAAGGCTAAAACAAGCTCCTAGAGCATGGTATGAAAGGCTAAGTAGCTTTCTAATCGAAAAGGGATTTAATAGAGGAAAAGTATATACAACTCTTTTCACCAAGAAAGAAAATAAAGACTTACTCATTGTTCAAATTTATGTTGATGATATTATATTTGGTGCCACTAATGAATCTCTTTGCAAGAATTTCTCTATGCTAATGCAGGGTGAATTCGAAATGTCAATGATGGGTGAGCTCAACTTCTTCTTTGGATTGCAAATTAAGCAATGTGATGATGACATCTTCCTCAATTAATCAAAATATCTGAAAGAGTTACTGAAAAAGTTTGGCATGGAAAATGCCAAGTCAATGGGTACTCCTATGACTACTACAACAAAGCTTGATATGGATGAAGGAGGAAAGACCTTTGACATAACTCAATATAGGAGAATGATTAGCTCCTTGCTATATTTAACAGCTAGTAGACCTGACATTATGTTCAGTGTCTGTATATGTGCAAGGTTCCAATCATGTCCCAAAGAATCCCATGCAACAGCTGTGAAAAGAATTTTCAGATATCTAATTGGAACATCACAGATGAGACTTTGGTATCCAAACGGCAATGGAGAGGAACTCATGGGATACGCTGATGCTGACTTTACTGGATCCAAAACTAATAGAAAAAGCACAAGTAGAGCGTGTCAGTTTCTTGGAGGATCCTTGCTCTCATGGTTTAGCAAGAAGCAGAACAATGTGGCTCTCTGCAATGTAGAAACTGAATATGTTGCAGCTGGCAGATGTTGTGCTCAAGTCCTTTGGATGAAGCAACAACTTGAAGATCTTGAGATTGAGATGAAGGAAATACCAATAAAGTGTGATAATCAAAGTTCTATCAACATTACAAAGAATCCTATCATGCATTCAAGGACAAAGCATATTGAAATAAGGCATCACTTCATAAGGGATCATGTTTTGAAAGGAGACATCAAATTCGAATACATCCCTATTAAAGATCAAATTGCAGACATTTTGACTAAGCCTCTTGCAGAAGATAGACACTACAAAATTAGAAGGGAATTGGGAATGATAAATCCTAATGAATTGTAAGCAAATCTCTATCTGGATTTATTTAAAGTTTAGATATCAAATTAATGCTAACTTTAGCATCGGGGTGTGTTTAAGATGTTTTACAGGTACTCCACGTGTGCTTAGATGATAGAAAATATGTATACTAGATCTAATCAGACATGTACAATCAAAAGATGCCAAAAGAAGCTGAAAATTTGAACTTTTAGACCAGATCTGTAAGTTTAGAAACTTGAAATTCGCATTTCAAATGATTATTGGATGAATTTCCATGTTGAATTGTGTTTTTGGATGAATTAGCATGCTCAACATTTAAACTTAGATGCTCATCAGACAAATTTTAGTTGCCTACACACTCTAACAGTACTCTCATAACCCTCAAAGTTCGTCTGTTGGACAGTGGAAATTTGAATTTCATTAATAAAATGTAAATGTTGTCTCTGTTCAAAATGCTTATTATACAAATTTCCATATCTCAAAATACATATTTTAGAAACTCTTTACAAAATTTTGAAATTCAAATTTTTGAATAAAAATTCATCTGTGGAAACATGCTCTCATATTAGGTCTCTGTAAGATGAATTTTCATAAGTGAAATTTGCCTGTTGCTTGCATTGTTCATGTTTGATTATTGTTTGAATCTTATGAAGTTTGAACTTTGTTGAATCAAAGTTTGTCTGATTGTTTCTTGTTCTCTAAACTAAGCTTCTGTCAGACGAACTTCTAGATGAAAATTTGTCTGTTAGTAAGCCTCTTCTTGTGGGTTAACTTGTAACTGCTCAACATTTGAATTTTGACCCCTTAACATTTGTCTGTTGAACAGTTATAGACGTTAAAACCAAAGGTCTTCCTCTGAATAGACGCAACCCTGTTCGTCTATCTCTCAAGTCTGTTCAAATTCTCTCTTAAATTCCCATTAACTCCATTCACGAATCCTCTTTTCCCACCGATTAAACTTTTTTCACACCTTATAAACCCATTCCTTGCATCTTTTTGCATCATTCACCTACGAGAATGGTAAGAGTTAAAAATCCGAAAGTTAGGAAAGGGCAGTCTGTTGAAACAAGAGTTTTGATGATTCCAAACCAACATTTCAAAAGCTTGGATTGAAGATATCAAAGGAGATCAAAGCTGTCTAAAATGAAGACTTTCTGAGTATTTGCAATTAGATCTCTTGTAGAATCTTAGTTTTTGTTATGATTGGGTAAAAGATTTTGATATGAAGAAAAGATGTTTTCAAACTTGATTTTATGTTCGATCTTTAAATATTTGAAAAACACCCACAAACAGACGAAGGTTGAAAGTTTAAACTAAACTGTCAACTTGGAAATTCAAACTTTGCCTTTGGAAATTCGAATTTCGAGCTAAAACTAAATAAGTCTGAAGAGATGGATCTCTGTTAGACGAATTTTAGTTGTTCAAAATTTGAATTTTCATCTAGTCTGAAAGAGGTCTTTTGGTAACAGACGAACTTCACACTTTCAAAATTCGAATTTCAAGTAAAATGAAGTTTGTAAAAACTAAAGAAATTCGTCTGAAACTATGATAAAGTGCATCTGAAATCAAAATGAAATTGAGTTTGATAAATGCTCTCTGACAGACGAATTTTGAACTTCCAACATTCGAATTTTCATATAAGTCTGATAGATGCTTCTTTGCAACAGACGAACTTTGAGTCTTTAAAATTTGAATTTTGAACAAAATAAAAATTGAGAAAATAGAAGAAATTCATCTGAAACTATGTTAAAGTTCATCTGAGATCAAGAATGATTTAAGTTTCAAAACTGCTCTCTGACAGACGAACTTTGAACATTAAAATTCGAATTTCAGAAGCTAAGTTCTTGAGTCTATTGAAATGAAACATTGACATACGAATGATGTGAACTTGCAACATTCGAATGATGAAGTTAGTCTGAAAAGAGTCTCTCTGACAAACGAACTTTACTCTTCAACATTCGAATTTCGAAGAAAATGAACTACTGTGCCTCCTTTTCACGTATTGGGAACAGACGAATTTTGGGCTTCCAAAATTCGAATTTCGAGGGCACTGTAGAAAATTAAAAACACTGTTCACACTTAACCGAAAAACTTTCTTCTTGAAAATTCGTATGTAACATTGTGAAAATGTTTTGTAAGTTTCAAAATTTGAATTTCACTTCATGAACATACGAACTTCGTGCTGTAACGTTGGAAGCTTTAATCTTCGGTTCCTTCGAAATTTGTCTGTTGACCAACCAAAATTCGAATTTTAGTATGTCAGAAACATTAAATGCGGTTGGTAAACGGATAGTTTTTCAGAGTAACCGTTGGATATCTTCCCTAACGGATAGATTTAGTCTCTAACGGATATTTGAGACCTAAATCCATAAATACAACATCATTTTAAGTTGTGGGTAACGAATCAAACTTGTATATACCGAATTTCTGCTGAATCTTTTCTCAAAAGCTTTTACCCTCTCAACTTCTATACTTGTACTTAAACTTTCATATCTACTCTTTTCAAGAGAGTTATTTCATTTTAATCAATCTACTCTTCATCTGGAAGATAGACTTACTTGTGAGGGGTATTCACAAGGGGATTGGGAAGCACATAGTGAAAGTGCTTGGAGAGTTTGAGAGAGCTCAGAAACAGAGCACACTCATGTACTGTGGCTTTAGCAAGAAGCCCACTGAAATTCTTGCTGTATAGTGGATAAATCTCAAGAGGTGTCTTGGGGACTGGATGTAGGTCAAGAGAATAGACCGAACCAGGATAAATCACTGAGTTCTCTTCTCCTTATCTCTACTTTTCACTTTGCTCTGCTTTACGCATTGTTTTCATTATACTGTGATATCTTCACTTACTTCACTTTGTGCAGAAAAATTTCAAACTTCCCAATTCACCCCCTCTTGGGAAGTCAGCCTTGCTAACACAGTCAAGACTAAAGAGAGCTATCAAATCCTAATAGGCCTCCAAGGAAGGTGAAACCCATAAAAGAAAAGGTGAATCTAGCAAGGAAACTCCTTCCAAGAAGCAGAAAACAACTCACAAGCCAAAGTCAAAGAAATCTGCTCCTACTCCCTTGAAGAAACCTAAGCCTGCTGTACCTGTTGCTCCTATTCCTCCTGCTTCTTCTTCCTCCTCTAGCACTGAGTCTGGAGAATACCAGTTGACCATGCTACCATTGTGGAGCAATGCCTATATTTTTGGAGAATATACTACCAAGTTGTCAATAAAAAGGTAATTAAGCCTCACTATGTAAATATGGAAGAATTCCTTATTTCCAACAACTTTGATGCCGGGGTATGGATGATTAGATACAAGAATTTGTTATAAATTTTGGAAAGATATGATGATGAGGTTGTTAAAACCTAGTATGCCTCCATGAAGTACAGTGGCAAGAAGGAAAAATGGGAAGTAAATTTAAGGTTTAGGACCATCTGACTGACAGATGAGACGTTTAATGAGGTACTAGAAATCCCTGGGCAGGATGGATTGAAAATTGACATTTCTACCTCAAAATACATGGATGAAGAAGAGGCTGCAGAAGAGGAAGGAGGTCCTTTCTTGAATTACAAAGAAATCACTATACTGAACACATTGTTCAGAAGAAAAGAGAATATGCCACCTTTGAGTTTGTTGAAGCCCACTGACCTCAGTGCCCAAGTCAGAATCTTACATTACATTATGTCTAGGATTATATTTAACAAAGGAGGCAGTTCCAATCTGATCACAAGGGCTGAAGCACATATGATGATAGCGATCATGCATGGCAAGCTAATCAATATGGGCCATATTATCCTCTAACGTATGATCAAGGCAAAAGATCAGAGGAAACATTCCACCCTGCCATATACCTCAATCATCTCCAAGATACTACTGTATGCCAGGATCCAACACCTGGAAAAAGGAAAGGGCAAGCCTACTAAAGTTTTTAAAGAGGAAGAATTACAAAGGATGGGGATAGAAAGGAAGGATGATAGACGGATTGGCAAGGGAACTAGGAAGACAGAAAATCTATTCTTTAAGGAAGATGGCTCCTAACAACAAGCAGGAACCTCTGGGGCTACTCCACCTTTACAATCCATACCTCAGCCTTCTTAACCTATTTCATCTCCATCTCAGCCCACTCAGATTGATGTACCATCCACTCCCTCTACCTGGGCTAAGCCAACCAAGATCACTGAGTTGTATGACAACCTGTCTGCACTCATACTAAGCATCAGAGATGAGCAAAATGCTAAGATTGCTCATCTACAAGATTGGATTTTCCAGTTGGCAAAGAATATAAAGTGGTTGCTGATGCTTATAAGGACTTCAGGAGTGTCATTCCCACCACATCAGCTCCACCTCAGTCAGGACCTTCTGAGCCTATCAGATCTCCTACTCCTAAGCCTCCAAGCCCATTTAAGCTAGCCTCCTCTGAACCAGATGATGATGTACATGCTACTAAGGCTGCTAACACTTTGGCCATTTCACAAGTCTCCAGTAATAAGGCAAGCCCTGGTCCACCCATAGACTATGGCATGGAGGAAGAGACTCCTCAAGAAGTATGTTCCCCTGAGCCTATTGCTGAAGATACTCAGGATTCAATTATTTCTATTCAAGAATCTGAGCAAGTAGAAAAACTGGTGGCAGCCATCTCTACCACAGCATTCATACAAGCTACCCTGAATGAGAAGAAAAGTATTGTACCTTACATGGACCTAGAGGCTATTGCACATGATGCTATTGTGCAAGCCCAAAGACTGAGGCTTAAAGAGATGTTTCATCATCCTTCCCCTGCACCTTCATCTCTTTCTGACTATAGTCTCACAGAGGAAAGAATGGCTCAACTAGCTCTTTCTAGACAAGAGATGCAAGAGCTTCTTGAAGTCTCTAATAATGAGGAAGCAAGCCTTGATGCTTCTGTACCTCTTTCTCAACTTAATCCTGAACTACCTTTTGTCCCTGTGTCTCTTCGAGCAATTCTAGTATCCTAGATACGTCCTTCTGCTATACATGTTCAAGTTCATGATGATGCCAAAAAGGGGGAGAATTCATCTGAGAAAACTGGGAAAACTACTGTAGAACCATCTGGCAAGACCTACAACAAGAATTCCAAGCCCAAGAAGAAGTGATTAGATCTTAGGATTACTTGGTCTTTCTTGTATTACTGTTGATATTTTTTTCTGTATCTCTTTCATAATGAATAACAATCTTGCCTTTAAATTCTATCCTATCTCTATACTAAAACTTTCAATGAATTAATGAGATTCTCTATTTGATCTGTTGTACATGCTGCACTTATCTTCTAATTTTAATGCATATATTGAGGGGAAGCTCTTAGAAGTAAACCCAAGTACTAATCCAGTTTGCAAGTTATTTTATCATCATCAAAAAGGGGGAGAATGTTGAATCAAGTGTTTTGATGATTCCAAACCAACTGGAGCTTGGAAGGAAGATATCAAAGGTGTACAAAAGATCTCAAGTGAAGAAATCCAAGTAAAAATGAGTATAAGATTAGATGTGGGATTTCTTAATGTATTCACATGAGTAAAAAGCTTTGATCTTGCACACAAATGTTTTGAAAAATGTGTTTTTACGTTAACTCATGAAGTATTTGAAAAATACCCATTAACAGACGAATTTTGAAATGGTAAACTTGATATGTTACTTTGAAATTCAAATTTTGATAACTGAAATTCAAACTTCGGATTCAAAATATGTTAGTAAAAAAAGAGGTTCCTCTGACAGATGAACTTCAGTCTTTAAAAATTTGAATTTTGAGTAAAACACAAACTGTGAAAAATGAAAAATTCGTTTGAAGATATGTCAAAGTTCATATACAAGTGAAGTTTTAAAAGAGTTCCAAGTCAGTCCTCTGATAGACAAACTTTGATTTTTAAAATTTGAACTTTGGAAAGATAGTTTATAAATCCGTTCAAATGCTCTTCTGATAGATGAACTTTAGTCTTCAGAAATTCAAATTTTGGATTAAATCTGATAAGAGATTTCTTTGATAGATGAACTTTGGTATTTGAACATTTGAATTTCAAAAAGAAGAAATTTTGTGCCATATTGAGTTGCTCACTGACAGAAAAATTTTAGGCACCAAAATTCAAACTTCGAAGGCACTGTAGTAATATGGAACAACTGTTTATACTTACCAGAAGAACATTAAACTTGAAAATTTTATGTTCCAACATAGAAACATTTGTCAAAGATGAAAATTCAAAATTTTCTTTTGAATAGACGAACTTCAAAGTTAAATATTAAAGTCTTTAGCTTATGGTCTTTGTGAAATTTGTCTGTTGACACCCCAAAGTTCAAACTTTGGATGTCAAATGCATTAAATGTTGTTGGTAAACGGATAGTTTTACAGAGTAAGCATTGAGTAATACCTCTAACGGCTAGATCTTGTCTCTAATGTATAGTTAAGACATAAATCTATAAATAGAACTTCATTTGAAAGTATGGTTAATGATTTTACATTGTAAATACTGAAACTTTGCCAAATTCTTTAGTCAAAACCTTCTGCTCTCACATACTTCTTATCTTGTACTTCAACTGTCATTTTCACTCTAAATTATAGAGTTCGTTTATTGTAACTAATCTAATCTTCATCTGGAAGATAGATATTCTTGTGATGGGATTTCACAAGGGATTTGGGAAGCACTAAGATAGAGTGCAAAGAGTGAAACTGCAAGCTTTTAGAACAGAGTATAGAGTTGTATTATGGCATTGCATGAAACCCACATAATTCTTGCAAAATAGTGGAAAATCTCAAGTGGTTGCTTGAGGACTGGACGTAGGTCAAGAGAAAGAGACCGAACAGGATAAATATTTGTGTCTTCTCTTCCCTTATCTTGATTTTCACTTTGTTATATTTTATACTCTATTTTTCTGTCACTCTTGCTTTCACTGCTCTCTTACACTTTTGCAGAAAATTTTTAATCTTCCCAATTCACCCCTCTCTTGGGAAGCCAACAAACCTACCACATCCTAGGGTCATAAAACCCTTCAAAAAACCAGCCAACAATGCAAATTCATCACAAGGTATCCAAACAAATATATGGCATAGTTATAGAATCATGAAATTCAAGCATGATAACGTTAGGTATAAATGGGAAAATAACAACCTTCTTGCTTTTCAATGATCTCCAAACTTTGTGGACACTTCCATTGATCTTAAAACACTTCTTGGAACCCTATAGCATCATAAAATAATGCCATGAGCCACTAATTCATTAAGCTCATTTACAAAAAGGCATACTTGAACTAAAAACTCCGTGTTGTTTTCCCTTGGTTTTTCTTTATACAACATTATTGTTCTTACATAATTTGGACCTAAGAAATCCATTTTTGCCATCAAAATCATGAAATTTCCTTTCTAATTTAAACCCTAAATAGGCAGAAAATTTAAAAATATGTAGAAAAAATCTACCTGATTAATTTGCAATCTAATGGTATAATCTTGTTGCTTAAGACCTATGTATCCTTTTTTATGGTTTAGTTTTTCCATGGCTTCACTTTCTCTCTCCTCTCTCTCTAGGTAGAAATTTTGAGAGGCAAAACAAAGAGAAATACTCCATGAAGCTTCACAAAACTTAGACATAACTAAGATAGTAACCAAAGAAGCTTACCTCGGAAGTTTGGAACCAGACCAAGTCCTATAACCTTCTCTTTTCTCCTTCTATTTTCCACATTTTCTCTCCTCTTCTTACACTAGTTCAGATGTGTTTAAGGCTGAGGAAGATGAGTTTAGTGGCTAACTTGGAGTGGTTAAGTGATTTAAGTCATAAACTAACCTTAGTTACTTTAATTTTTAACTTGAGTTACTTTAATTTTAATAAAGCTTTTCAAAAATTACCTTTGTATTCCACTCAACATTCAGACGTGTTTCACTCCGTTTTTGGCCAAAAATTACTTCATAAAGTTTAATAGACCAAAATACCCTTTATCGATTAAATTTACCCGTACCGATTAAGTATTTTTGTCAAAATTACCATTAAATTGGCAGGATCATCCAACAATTACTTTTAGTCCAAAATCATTATTTTGATCCAACATATATTTAGCAAGGCCCAAAATTTTTTCTTGAATTACTACTACCTCTTCTTGCAGTCCAAACTGACTTTTATTGGGTAAAATATTAATGTTAAACGCTAATTATTCAATAAATGTTATGTTGATCTTAATAAATTATATACTATATTCTATTGGGTTTATATCATTGAGAGCTTTATTTTAACTATAATTTATCATATTTTCAAAAATACCCTTGACTTGGGGTAAATTTATAATTTTTAAAATTTTTGGGTCATTAGATGTAATTTTCCCAAAAATTCTTCTCTTCGCCTCTCCACGTGAATTTCTTCAGAACTAAATTGCAAGTATTATTATTTCTTGGGGCCGAAATATATTTTTCTTATTTTTCTATTTAACTTGGAAAAATGACATATTTGCCCCACTTCACGCTTAATGGTGTTTCTCTATTTTTTCCAGTTATTTATGCATTTTATGATAATAATATTTTTTCTTTGGGGTTTAAATGAAATATTCACATTTTACTTCTAATCTGGAAAATAACCACTTTGCCACTAAACTGAGTCAAAGACGTAATTATCCATTCTTTTGGGCACTTTTATGTAATTTTACCCAAAGAGAAGTTTTTTATTATTTCTTTTTGCACTATTCACATTATCTTTCAAAT
Organism: Adenanthera pavonina; assembly: GCA_026686845.1. Lineage (NCBI taxonomy): Eukaryota > Viridiplantae > Streptophyta > Magnoliopsida > Fabales > Fabaceae > Adenanthera > Adenanthera pavonina. Next base: position 13,159,648 of record JAIVEN010000028.1, on the reverse strand, counting down.
TTGTCTATCTCTCATTCTAGACTTCATGGGAAAGCAATGCTTATATTGTTGCGCTCAGCTTGAGACGAGCTTCCATTCAAGTGGTATATTACATATTTTCTGAGGCAAGTTTTGGAATTAATTTCTACTAAGAACCTTATGAAAAATTAATTTCAATTAAGGACTAAACATAACTTTTGAAAATTAGATGAGAAATCAATTCATTATAAAGCCTGATTATATATAGCCTTTTTGTCTCACTTCATTTCTCATCTTTTATTTATTTTATAACATCCCATAAAAATAGGGATATTACGGGTTGAGCAAGTATTTGATATCATCATCAAACTATAAGCTCTAGAATTACATCAAAGAATTATTCTAGAATTTAATATATCATACTTGGTGACCATGTTATCGCCTATATGCTTCAAGCATCATGCCATCGCTAAAAGAAGAAGCTGAAGTATTAGAAGTTTCAAAAAAGGAATTAGAGCAGGACCCACAAGGAGATCCAATGGAGATAATAGATGGCAATGATAAGTCTATCATTACTACTGAGACCTTGTAAGTTCAGTATAACATTGAGTGATATAGGTATAAGGTAATGTAACAAAGGAATAAGTATTTATGACATTCAAGACATAAATTATGAACCAAGAAAGGTGAAAATAATGGCAGACAGTTTAGGGAATTACAAAACCTTGAGAGAGTATATTGCCTGGCTTGATATGAAATTTGTTGAATCAAAAGTTTTGATGATTCCAAACAACTAGAGCTTAGAAAGGAGAATATCAAAGGAATGTGAAATGATCAAGTGAAGAAATCCGAAGAAAAACATGAGAAGACCTAGTTTTTAGGATTTCTCCTCTTGTAATTTGGGTAAAAAGCTTTGATCTTCTCTTCTTTTAAGTTATCACAATGTCTGAATATGTTATTTGGAAGTTATCCTATGTTAGTTTTAAAAAATATTGACTAACAAATGAATTTTGCTTTCAACTCGTGTATTTTGTACAAAATTTGAACATTGCTTGAAGAAATTCAAATATGTAGAGATTTCATCTCTGACAGACGAATTGTAGTTATGAAATTTGAATTTCAGGCTAAGCATTCTTAGTGAATATGTGCAAAATTTGCATGAATCTTAGTCAAAATTTGAATGTTGTTAAAGTTTAAAGAGAGCTCAAAGTCACCCTCTCTGACTGACGAACTTTGGAATTCAAAATTCAAAATTCAAAATAAAAACTTGTAAGTCTCATTAAAGCATGCCTTTGACAGACAAATTTTATAGTTTAAAATTTGAATTTCATAGAGGAGGACTCTTGTGCCATGTTAAACAAGCCTCTGACAGACAAATTTTAGCTTTTGAAATTTGAATTTCAAGTGCATTATGAAAACATGAGATAACTATTCAAATTCAATATGTACACGATTTACATGAAAATTAGTATGTTACATGGGATATTTGTAAAAAATTCGAATGTTAGATTTCAACAAACGAATGTTGAAGCTCATCATTCAAATTCTTAATTTTTTGTCTCTACGAAATTTGTCCATGATATCCTAAAATTTGAATTTTGGCATGTCAAATGCATTAAATGTAGTTGGTGAATGGCTATGTTTGCAGAGTAACCATTAGTTAAAGTTTCTAATGGCTATATCTTGTGTCTAACGACCAGCTAAGCAACAAATCTATAAATAGAACTTCATTTGAAGTTGTGGTCAATGAGTTTTAAGTCTGTATTACTGAAACTCTGCTGAATTTGTTAGGAAAACATTTTTCACCCTTATACTGTATTTATTGTACTTCAAATTTTATATCTACTATATTCTAGAGAGTTTCTTTTTGAATAAAATCTTTTCTTCATCTGGAAGAAAGATTCTTTGTGGGGGGAGTCACAAAAGGAATTAGGAAACACTTTGTAAGTGTATAGAGTATAGAATTTGAGTATTCTTAGAACAGAGCACGAGTTTGTACTGAGGCATTACAAGGAGCCCATTGAATTCCTGCAGATAGTGAAAATATCAAGTGGTGACTTAGGGACTAGACATAGGTCAAGTGAATTAGACCAAACCAGGATAAATTTTTGAGTCCTTTCTTCCTTTACCTTGCATTTACCTTCACTCCCTCTGTACTCTGTTTTTTTGCAACCTTCTACTATCACTGTAAACTTATATTTTTGTAGAAATATTTTAAACTTCCTAATTCACTCCCACTTGGGAAGCCAGTAATTCTAACGAGTGGTATCAAAGCTCGAACTCCCAGCTAAAGGATTAATCATCCGGGAGAACAAATGGTTGGCTTTGGAGAAAGAATATTACTTGAAGGAAACAACACCAACAGACCTTCAGGCTTCAATGGAGAGCACTATGGATATTGGAAGATAAGGATGCAGATATATCTTCAGTCCATAGACCTAGAGATCTAGTCAGTTATCCAGAAAGGTGACTTTATGCCAATAAAGCTACAAGATGATGACACCTATAAAGAGAAGCCTGAGTAAGAGTAGAATGATGAAGATAAGAGAAGAGTTTTACTTAACTTTAAAGTAAAACACTGTCTCGTCAGTGCTATCAACCAGGACAAATTTTATAGAGTCCCCTTTTGTTCAATAGCTAAAGGAATGTTGGACACTCTGGAAATTACATGTGAAGGAATCATTGAAGTAAGAAAGAACAAGTTAAACTCTCACATTGGTGAGTATAGAAGCTTCAGGATGAAGGAAGGATAGAGTATCAAGGATTTGCAGAAGAGATTCACCCTCATTATGAATCAACTGAAGAGTCTTGGAAAGGAATATACTCAACCAGAAAAAGTTAGGAAAATCCGAAGAGCCCTACCCTTCGAATGGCAACTGAAAGTGATAGCTACAGAAGAAGGCAGAGGAGAATCAATGGCTTCTGTCACAGCTCTCATTGGTAGCCTTGAAGAATATGAGGGCAAGATGAAAGCTCTCAAAGATGTAGGCCAAGAAAAGAAAAAGAAGAGTCTGGCACTAAAAGCTGTAGAAGAAGAGGAAGAAAATTCCAATGATGAGGAGGAGCTGGATGAAGAAATCCATGCAATGCTGGTTAGAAAATTTGGAAAATTTTGTGGTAAAAAGAGAAGCAAGAAGTTCTTCAAGAAAGGAAGAGGAACAAGCGGCAATAGGGAAAACAAGGAACACATAACTTGCTTTGAATGTAAGAAGTAAGGGCACATCAAATAGGAATGCTTATAGTTTCTAAAAAGGCAAGAAAATGAAAAGAGAGTTGCTGATAAAGGAAAAAAGAAAAAGGCATACATCTCTTCAATCTGGGGCAACAACTCTGATGAAGAGGATGAAGATGATGAAGAGATTGCCAACATATGCTTAATGGCATGTGCTACAGAAGAAGCTCAGAATCCATCTGATAGTGAGCATGAAGATGAGGTAAAGAATTCTGACCCATCTTATTCTAAATTACTTGATGTATTTTATGATCTACATGATGAATTTATAAAAATTGCAAAAGAATTGAAATTGGCTAAGATGAAGATTAGCAAGCTAGAATCATAATGTAAAATGCTTGACATTGCATCTCAGCATAAAGTTGAATTTGTCTACTGTGCATCATGCATTGAGCTTAGGAAAAACAAGGAATATCTATTCAAAAGTCTAGCTAATCTTACAAAAGGTAAAGACATGCTTTATGCATTGCTAGCTAGTCAGAGGATTACACAAGTTAAAACTAGTCATGGTTATAAACCTTATGCAGTCAAGGAAAAGAATAAGAAGAAAAATCAAAATTTATATATGAGATATTTTGCATGTGCAAATGGGTATAAGAAGAAATGTGACTCTTCTGAAACTATCGAGCCTTATACCCAATCTAAATATGTGAAACAAAAATATTATCTGCATTGCTTTCTTTCTGCATCTCAATCCAACAGTCCCTTTATCACCTGCCACTTCTATGACAAGAAGGGACACATTTCTAGTTCATGTTCCTTAAGGAAAAATGGACTTGGCAGAAAGGTAAAATGAGTTCCCAAAAGTACATCTGTACCTAGGGATAATCTACTAATAGAAAAGGACCCAAACAAATTTAGGTACCTAAGAAGAAAAATAATTTTTTTTTGCAGGTATGTCTTAAAGCTAGCAAGAGCAACAAATGGTATATGGACAATGCATGCTCAACACATATGACTGGTGATAAGGAGAAGTTCATCACCCTCGGAGACAAGAAAGGAGGAAAAGTGACCTTTGGGTGACTAATATGGCAAGGTGATTGGCATTGGCATTGTGGGTAGAAATCTAGAGACATACATAGAAGAAGTACTATTTGTAATTGGACTCAACCTCAACTTGCTGAGTGTGAGTCAAACCTGCAATCAAAGAAATTGGGCACTGTTTGACTCAAAATTCTGCTTGGTCATTAGAAAAAGTGATTGCAAGGTTATCTTCAAAGCTCAAAGGGATGCTAACTATTATACTATTGATTTAGATGAACTTCCTAATCCAGATTCTATATGTTTAATTGGTGAAGACAATGAGAGTTGGTTATGGCATAGAAGACTAGCACATGTTAACATGAACCAACTAAATAAGTTAATTAAAAATGAGTTAGTCACTGGTTTAGCCAAGATTACTTTTGAAAAGGATAGAGAATGTGATGCTTGTTTGAAAGGAAAACAAACTAAGCCCTCTTTCAAATCTAAAAAAAGTCATATCTACATCTAGACCACTATAGCTGCTACATATAGATTTGATAGGCCCATCTAGAGTAAAAAATATTGGTGAAAATCTATATGTGTTAGTAATTGTAGATGACTATTCTAGATTCACTTAGACTTTATTTCTTTCCTCCAAAGATAAGACATCTGATGCATTTGTAACCTTAGCTAAGAAAGTGCATAATGAGAAAGGTATTTCTATTGTATCTATCATGTTTGATCATGGAGGAGAATTTGAAAACTCAAGCTTCTTGGAGTACTGTGATGAATATAGAATTAAGCACAATTTCTCAAATCTAAGAACACTACAGCAAAGTGGCATAGTGGAGAGGAAGAACAAAATCTTTTGAGCAATGGCAAGAGCAATGTTGAATGAGAAAGAACTTCCTCAATACTTCTAGGCTGATGCAATGAACACAATAAGCTACATCATCAATAGAGTTTATATCAGACAAATCTTCGGGAAGACGCCTTATGAGCTCTACAAAGGAAGGAAGCCAAATCTCTCATACCTACACCTGTTTTGATGCAAGTGCTTCATTCGTAACAATAGAAAAGAGATTTTAGGTAAGTTTAATGTCAAATCAGATGAAGGCATATTCCTTGGCTATTCTAAAAGGAGCGAAGCATATAAAGTAATTGAGAAAAAGTCTAGGACCATAGAAGAATCTGTGCATATAGTTTTCATTGAAAATGAAACTGTTTCTAAACCTGTCTTAGATGAGGATGAACTGATTTCTGGTTTCAAGAACATGAACCTCTCTAAGGAAAATAAAACTAAACCTCCAAAAAATCAGAATCTACTACTATAGAGGAAGATATTCAAGAGAAAGATATAAAATTTGAAGATAATGAAGAAATTTCTTGAGAACTCCCTAGAGGTTGGAGATATCAAAGGAGTCATTCTGTTGATCAAGTGATTGGGATTGTTCAAGAGAATGTTAAAACTGGAAGACAACTTAAGGATAAAAAAAATTGCTGTACATTTATTTCTAAGATTGAACCTAAGTGTATTGAAGAAGCTTTAACAGATGAATACTGGACATTAGCTATGCAAGAAGAATTAAATTAGTTTGAGAGGAATCAAGTTTAGGACTCAGTGCCTAGGTCCAATGATCACCCAATTATTGGAACCAAATGGATGTTTAGAAACAAACTTGATGAGTTTGGAACAATAATTAGAAACAAAGCTAGGTTGGTAGCTAAAGGATACAATCAAGAAGAAGGTATAGATTACTAGGAAACTTTTGCAACAGTTGCAAGATTGGAAGTAATAAGAATTCTCCTAGCCTATGCATGTATAAAAGATATAATGTTATATCAAATGGATGTAAAAAGTGCCTTTCTGAATGGGTTTATCATGGAAGAAGTTTATATTAACTAACCTCTAGGCTTTGAGAACTTAGCTAAACCAAGTCATGTATATAAACTGAAAAAAGCTCTCAATGGTTTAAAATAGACTCCTAGAGCAGGATACAAAAGACTAAGTAACTTTCTAATTGAAAAGGGATTCAATAGCGGCAAAGTTGATATAACTCTGTTCACTAAAAAGGAAAACAAAGATTTACTTATTGTTCAAATTTATATTGATGATATTATATTTGGTATTACTAATGAATCTTTGTGCAAGGTTTTTTTTAAGCTTATGAAGAGTGAATTTGAGATGACGATAATGGTAGACCTCAATTTTTTCCTTGGATTGCAAATCAAACAATGTGATGAAGACATCTTTCTCAATCAATCAAAGTACTTAAAAGAGTTGTTGATGAAATTTGGAATGGAAAATGCTAAATCAATGGGAACTCTAATGGCCACTACTACAAAGCTTGATATGGATGAAGAAGGAAAGCCATTTGACATAACTTAATATAGAAGAATAATTGGTTCCTTGTTGTGCCTGACAGCCAGTAAACCTAGCATCATGTTTAGTGTACGCATGTGTGTTAGGTTCCAATCATGTCCCAAGAAGTCAAATGGAACAGCTGTAAAAAGAATATTCAGATATTTAATTGAATATCATAGATAAGACTCTGGTATCCAAAGGGCAATGGAGAAGAGCTTGTTGGATATACTGATACTAACTTTGTTGGATTCAACATTCACAGAAAAAGCACAAGTGGCACATGCCAATTTCTTGGAGGATTACTAGTCTCATGGTTCAACAAGAAGTAGAATAATATGGCTTTCTTCACAGCAAAAACTAAACACATAGTTACTAGAAGCTGTTATGTTCAAATTCTTTAGATGAAGCAACAACTTTAAGATCTTGAAATTAAGATGAAGAAAATGCCTATGAGATGTGATAATCAAAGTGTCATAAACATCACAAAGAATCCAGTTATGCATTCAAGGACAAAGCACATTGAGGTTAGACATCATTTCATAAGGGATCACATTCTGAAAAGAGACATTATGTTAGAATTTGTCCCTACCGAAGATCATCTTGTAGACATCTTGACAAAGGCACTTCCAGAGCATAGATATTGTAAGATTAAAATAGAATTGAGAATGGTAAAACCTAATAAACTGTAAGCTAACTTCTAATCAAATTTGTTTACTTTCTAAAGTTAATTTGTTAAGACTTACACTAACTTAAGCTTCGGAGTACGTTTAAAATGTTTTACAGGTACTACTCTTGAGCTTATATGATAAAGAAATCAATATAATGGAGTATCTCACACTTACTCAGTCAACATCTGTTAAAGAAATATGGAAATTCGAATGTTCAGCATCTATTTGTAAGTTCAATCTTGTAATATTAGCATTTTGAACATTGATAGATGAATTTCCATACTTTATCCAACTTGTTGAGTGACTTTGTATAGTTAAAATTTGAACTTTAAGCTTAATCAGTCGTATTTCAGAGAGCCACATGTTGTACTAGTGTTTTAGTCCTCTCGAAATAGTCTGTTGATAAATTGAAATTCAAAATTTGAATCTTTGTATATCTGCTTGTCTTGTCTGTGTGAGCAACATTCGAATTTTGATGGTTCAACATTCATATTTTAGACAATTCTTCATAAAGTCTTAAAATACAAACTTTGAATCTCAAACATTCGTCTGTTGAAACTCTTTTGTATGCTTGCTTTCAGTAAAAGACTTTAACATTCAAACTTTGAGAGAACAAAATTCATCTGTTGAAGCTTCTGTTGATGTTAAGTCTCTATCAGTTGAATTTTAGGACTGAAATTTTCTTGTTGAAGTCATCCCTCGTATGTTAAGTCTCTGACAGATGCACTTTAAGGTTGAAATTCGTCTGTCAAGACAATTTCTCAGTGTTATTAGGTAACATAACTGACCAAAATTTGAATTTTGACTATCAAAATTTGTCTGTCAAGCAGTTACATAAGCTGATTCAAAAGGTCACACTCTGAATAGACGTAACCCTATTCATCTTTCAACTGAAGCTATTCATCTCCTCCCTCAATCATTCTTAAATTCCTTTGGTTAAACTTCATTCTCCACTAATCAAACTTAAGACCAAACCTTATAAACCTCTTTAGAGCATGTTTCAACTCAAATCTCTCATAAAAATGGTTAGAGTTAAAAATACTAACATTGGAAAAGAGGAAGCCAAGCCTAAATATGCAACCAAATCTCAATTTGCTTCAAAGGAGGGAGAAACCCAGAAAAGAAAGGCCGAATCTAGCATAGTTACCCCATATAAAAAGTAGAAAACAACTCCAAAGGCTGAGTCAGAGAAGCCAATCCTTACTGCCCTTGTGTCCAGCACTAAGTCAAAAGAGTTGTAGCTAACAACAGAGCCTCTTTGTAGTTCTAATCAAATACTAAAGGAGTACAACACAAAGTTTGCAGTAAAGAAGGTAATACCTCCTCATTACATCAATTTTGAGGAATTTTTCATTTCCAACAACTTTGATGCTCGATTTGGATGAGCAAATATAAGAATTTGTTGGAGATTAGGAAAAGATATGATGATGAGGTAGTTAAAACTTGGTATGCTGCATTAAAATATAGTGATAAGAAGAGGAAGTACCAAGTAACACTTAGGTCCAGGAATCTATGGATATCAGATGAAAATAACAATGAAGTTTTAGAGATTCTCGGACAAGAGGGATTCAAGATTGGTATCTCTACTTGCAAATACATGGATGAGGATGATGATGCAAATGAGGAAGGTCGGGAGTTTTGGAACTAGAAGGAAAGCACAATCTTGAATGCTCTTTTTAGAAGGCATGAGAATAAGTCTCCTGTGAAACTTGTGAAGCCCTCTGATCTCAATGTACAAGCCAGAGTCCTACACTACATAGTGTCAATGATTATCTTCAACAAAGAAGGAAGCTTCAATCTGATCATCAAGGCTGAGTCTCATGTGATGACTGCCTTGGTCAGAGGAAAAGTGCTAAATCTAGGTAATATTATCTTCCAGAGAATGATCAAAGCAAGGGAACAAAGAAAAAACTTAACCTTGCCTTATGCCTCCATCATCACCAAACTGCTCAAATTTGCCAAAATACAGCATCTGGAAAAAGGCAAAGGGAAGCCAACTGAGGTATTTAAAGAGAAAGAGTTGATGAGAATAGGGATTGAAAGGAAGGAAGGGAGATGGATTGGGAAGGGAGCCGGTAAGTTAGATGATTTATTTTGTGAAAGGGGAGAGTCTCAACAGCATGAGGCTACATATGAGGCTACACCTATCATACAACCTGAACCACAGCCAAGCCAACCACATCCTACCTAGCAACCTAAGCCTTCCACCTCTATTGTCACTCCTAATAGTATACTAGAGCTCTTTGATTCCCTATCAAAGATGATGGTCAGTATGAGGGATGTATAGAATGCTCAGTATACATATCTACAAAGTCAAATAACTCAACTGTCTAAGAATCTTAAGGTAATAACTTATGCCTATAAAGATATTAGAAACTCTATTTCAAATACATCAGCACATCCTCAAACTAGTACCTCAGAACTAACCAAATCTATCCATCTTTAAGTGCCAAGCCCTTTTGAGATAGATTCCCCAGAGGTTGCTACTATTGATGTTGCCATTGTTGCTACTGGTATTGCTGCTACTCCACTAGCTTCAAACAATGAAACAAGTCCTGGTCAATCTCTGGACTATACTTTAGAGGAAGAAGCCACCCATGAGGAAGGGTCTCATGAGCCAGTCATGGAGGACATTGCTCAGGAATCAATTCTATCCTCACAAGAGACGGAGCAAATGGAGAAACTTGTTGCTGATCTCAGCATTGCTTCAATCATTCAAGCTGCTCTTAATAATGAAAGGAGAATTATGTCATAGATGGACCATGCTGCTATTGGACATAATGTTATAGTGTAAGCACAAAAGCAAAGACTGGCTGAAATGTTTCCTCTACTTGCTCTTCAGCCTCTATCCTCTAAATGTGGCCTCTTAGTGGAACAAAGGGTTGGACAAGCCAATATTTGGAGGGAGCTTCAAGAATTAACCTCATATGCTGATGATGATCTTCGTACGATACCTCCCTCTATGCCATTCATTCCAGTTCCTTTTTAAACCATTCCCATGCCTCAGATACCTCTTCCCTCTGTACAAGCTCCCACATCTGATGATGCCAAAAAAGGGGAGAAGAAGGATAGGAAAATTGGAGAAGCTACAGTTGGACAATCTGAAGCTGGGCAATTAGGAAAGATATATGGTAAGAAGAAGATCAAGCTCAAGGCCAGCAAGGAGTAACAAGATAAAGAACCTGATGGCTTAAATCTTAGGATTGTGTGATTTTGTATTTGTTACACCTTGCCCATGTTGATTTTGTGATTTTGTATTTGAAATTTCATCCTTGTTGAACTTTGAATCTATACTCATATTGAACTTGTTGAATTTGATTGAAATTCAGTATTGAACTTATAAATAATGGAATGTGTTTCCATATTTCCTTTTTTATTCTCCTACATTCTCAACTCTAATACATGTGCCATATTTATATTCGAAGTGTAATGTATATATTGAGGGTAGCGAACCAAACGCAAGTACTAATCTAGTTTGCAAGTTATTTTGTCATCATCAAAAATAGGAAGAATGTTGAATCAGAATTTTTGCTGATTCCAAACAACTAGAGCTTGGAAAGGAGGATATCAAAGGAACGTGAAAGGATCAAGTGAAGATATCCAAAGAAGAACATGAGAAGACTTAGTTTTTAGGATCTCTCCTCTTGTAATCTAGGTAAAAAGCTTTGATCTTCACTTTTTTAAGTTACCACAATGTCTAAACGTGTCATTTCGAAGTTATTGTATGTTAGCATATGTTAGTTTTGAAAAGTACTGACCAACAGACAAATTTTACTTTTGAATTATGTGTATTTTATGCAAAATTCAAACTTTGCTTGAAGAAATTCGAATATACAGAGGTTTCATCATTGATAGACAAATTTCAGTTATAAAATTTGAATTTTGGGCTAAGCATTGTTAGTGAATATGTGTAAAATTCACATAAAGCTTAGTCAAAATTTAAATGTTGTTAAAGTTCAATGAGAGCTTAAAGTCACCTTCTCTGACAGATGAACTTTGGATTTCAAAATTTGAATTTCAAAATAAGAACTTGTAAGTCTCATTAGAACATGCCTCTGACAGAAAAATTTTATTGCTTAAAATTCAAATTTCATTTAGGAGAACTCTTGTGCCTTGTTAAACAAGCCTCTAACAAATGAATTTCAGCTTCTAAAATTTGAATTTTGAGTGCACTATGAAAACATGAGTCAACTGTTTAAACTCAATAGATGCACGTTTTATATGAAAATTCATATGTTCTAAAATGATATATTTGTAACAAACTAAAAATTTGAATGTTACATTCCAACAGACAAATGTTCAAGTTCAACGTTGAAATTCTTAACTTTCTATCTCTATGAAATTCATCTGTTGTACCCCAAAATTCAAATTTTGGCATGTCAAATACATTAAATGCAGTTGGTGAATGGTTATTTCTGCAAAGTAACCATTGATTAAAATTTCTAACTACTAGATCTTGTGTCTAACGACTAGTTGAACCACAAATCTATAAATAGAACTTCATTTGAAATTGTGGGCAACAAATTTCAAGTTTGTATTACTGAAACTCTACCGAATTTGTTGGGCAAAGCTTTTTCACCTTTATACTATATTTATTGTACTTTAACTTTCATATCTAATCTATTCTAGGGAGTTTCTTTCTATATAAAATATTTTCTTCATCTGGAAGAAAGATTCTTTGTGAGGGAAGCCACAAAGGGAATCGGTAAACACTTTATAAGAGTGCAAAGTGTAAAATTAAGTGTTCTTAGAATAGGGCATGAGTTTGTACTGAGGCATTGCAAGGAGGCCGTTGAATTCTTCTAGATAGTGAAAATCTCAAGTGGTGGCTTAGGGTCTGAATGTAGGTCAAGTGGATCAGATCAAACTAGGATAAATTTCTAAGTCCTTTCTTCCTTTACCTTGCATTTAGCTTCACTCTCTCTATACTCTATTTTTTTTCAATCTTCTACTATCACTGTGAACTTATATTTTTGCAGAAAAATTTTAAACTTTCCAATTCACCCCCTATTGGGAAGCTAACAATTCTAACAAAATCTAGCTATAGAAAAAAAGTTCTTGACTAGAAGATCTCATGAGAATGTATAGATGAAATCCTCTGTTAGCTGCCGAGGCAAGGTAAAAGGAAGGTAGCTTTTAGGGAGAAGCCCAATTGTGTAAAGAGATGAAATCCTCCATATGATGAAAGACGCCGAGGTAAGGTAGATGAGAGGCAGCTCTTGGGGTGATACCTAATGGAGTAAGAATGAATGATGGGAAGAGGCTACGGGTTAGATTTTAACTGAGCCAGCAAGAGACTTTTAAAGGGTTAAGCAATTTCCTCAAGTTGCCAAACCACTAATTAACCTTGATTAAGCAGATATATGAGAACAAATTAAGCAATTTCCTCAACTTATACATGAGAATAAATCAAGCAAAAAGTGTTAAAGAGTAAAGAATTAACATCCACTTTTCTGATATCATTAGATCCCAACCCACAGGAAGTCAAGAGATTCTAAAGGCCATGATAAGATAAGTAAAACTATTAGGTTTGGGCATATGTTTATATATGAAAGCAAAGTGGTAAATTCGGACTTTAGGTTAGCAAGAACTAGAGTAATGAATAAAGAAGTAGTATAAGTATGAGCAATAAGTGAAAATGGGGATGGTAATGAGACGCCATCATAAGATATCATACTAGTTGATAGAAGAAAGATTAAGCAGGGATTGAATACCTTAAAGTTAAGCCATAAATCAATCAGAGGTCACACAGATAAGTTATTGCTTGACAGGAAGCCATTGACAGCATTAAATAAGATCAATTTGGGCTAGAGAACAAATAGAACCCCTTTGACCTTACAGTTAAGTGTGCTCAAGTGAGAGAAATTTCAGGATAAGTGACTTACTAGGAAATAGTAAAGAATGAGAAAGATATAAGAAGTAAGAAAGAAAAGATGTGCCAATTATTTAATATGGGCACTATACAGTTATGATGATGTTAAATAGTCTTGCTAAGGCACCTATTAAGACTACATGAACAAAAGTATGAGTAGTTAGTGGAAGTTCTCAAGAATAATATGTTAAATTACTCCGAGTCTTTAAAGGAGCATAAAATACAACTCAGATTTTTTGAAACATTTTGAATGTAAACAATGACTTGCTAACTCAGTGAATGTAGCTCATGAAAGTATGGTCAATACGTTACAGGATTTCTCATAGGATTACAGTAGATCCTAGTAAAACAAGAAAAAACTACAAAAGTGGGAGAAATCAAAAGCCAGAATAAGATGAGAGATGAGAAATTTACTAGGCTTAGTAAGATGTTAAAAAAAAATTCTCTCAGATTATCTTACCGCTTGGTTAGAAAGTAGGTTTTGTGGTTTTGTGGGAAAAGAATTACAAAATGAATTTTTATGAACTAGTAAAACTAAACCTCCTCCCCTATATTAACGTCCCTGATCCAATGATTGGCCAAGGGGTCTATTAAAGTTAAAAGTAAGTATGGATTAGGGTATGAGTAATGTAGCAAGATTAAATTGAGGAAGTAGCTTATGTTTCATAAGATGAATTTTTATGAAAATTTGTTCCCACACAAAGCAGCGGTCATTAATGCTCTCAAGAAATGGAGTTATTATAAGTTAAAATAAGTTATAATTCATATGATATTGTAACATATTGAAAAACTTTAAATAAATTAAAATGTAATTAATAATGGGAAAATCCACTTCATGTAATGGATATAAAAAAGGGCAAAAAGATCAAATTTCGGGTTAAGGAAAAGAAATTCTAAAATTATATTTTTCCCTAGAAAATATTTATTTACATTTCAACCCTTGGGAAAAATTATAGCTAAGTGCCTGAAAGTTTTGAAAATTGCATTTTACCCTAAATTATGGGTAATTTCAAAATTATGGAAATTTTATATCAAAACAAAGCTCACGATGAGTCAAACCCAATGGTATAATGGTTTAAGGTTAACATAATTTATGTGAAGAAAATTTTTATGTCAAGCATAAAAAAGCACACAGTGTGTGAAAAAAAGACACTATGAGCTCCACAAAGGTAAATAAAATAAGAAAAAAGTATGTGGGCCTCACATTTGTGTTGGGAATTTTAGCAGACACGCAGTGGAAAAACTAACAAGAAATTCCCTCCCATGGATCTGTCAACATTGTTTAGATTGAGATGTAGAAAAGAATTTACCTCCGATGCGTCCCTTGGTATTTTTTTCATTTCATCAGACCCCAAGAACTAACGCGACGGGTTAGCTCCCTTTACTGGTATCCACATGAATGAAGAGTCCAACTTAAACGGCTTGCTAGCACCTCTGTTTGTGTACGCCCGTATAGCCTCCCTGTTCATCATTCGCCCATACAGTTTCTCACTCTGAGTGTACGACCACTCTCTCTTTAGGGTGATTCAAAAAAAAATATGTACTTTGTACCCTACTCTATATCAATATATAGATAGGATTTTATATTTATTTAATTTAAATCAAAAATTTAAACTAAATCAAATATTAATTAAATAGATTAGTTTGAATTTAAATCTATCTAATAAATTAAATTTAAACTAACTATCTAATCTTTATTTAGAATCAAATCTAAATTTAATTTATCATATAAATCAAATTTAGATCATTAGTTTAAATTTAAATCTATCATATAGAATTAAATTTGAAACTAATTAATTTGAATTAATTTAAACAATATATATATATTGAAATAATATATATCAAATATATAATATATCAAACATATATATATTTCAAATTTTTAATATATATACATCAAATATATATATAATTCTATCACCCTAAATTAAACATTAAATTCATTGAATCTAGACATATTTTAGATTCAATAAATCTGGACATTAAAACTCGAGTTGACCCGTTTTTGTGTGACCCTGTAGGCCCATATGATATTGGTAGTGGGCTAATAACACTATTGAACCTACAAGTCAAAAGTGGCCTCTAGCAAGACATTGTGACTACCCAAAATCATATGAGATCGGAGATCCGATGTAACCTATCATATAACCCGATCACATCCCTTTTTGTCTCATGATATATAAGTCAAGTATGAGGCATGGAAACATCATCCTTATTTTACTCGACCATCACTTTTTCTATCTCCAAGCATACTGACAAAATAAACGGAAAATCTTCCATTTGAGCACGGCAATGCATTTCTTAGTCCCACTCATCAAGAGGCCCAGATATATCTCTCCATTAATTAGAGGGACAAATTCCATCTTGATCATTCATCTTCCTCCACACAAGTTCCACTATACCCAATCATAGCCTTTATGATCTCCCGATTAAAGGTGACTTTTGACTATGCCAAAGTATAGTGTTCCCTATATAGAAAGCCATGAAGTATAGTGTTCCCCATATAGGAAGCCATGATAATCTCAGGTATGAGGGCTCAGTGACATGGTTATATATGAAATATGCTTATGACTTGATTCATGCAGCTATCTCATGACGGGTCGCTCCAGTGCCTATTCTCTAATAGGAGCTTATGATTTTGATTTTTATCTTCATACATAATTATCGACCAAAATCATACTAGCCTTAATTCATCATTGTTCCAACAAAGATGTTTGACTAGGGACATTTAGAATAAAATAATTTATTCAATGATATTATTATAAAGAAAACATGTTAAGAATATAATAATGTAAGAAAAAACACCTTCTTTTTTATAATGAAGAACAATGTTTATAATACAATGATAGGCTTAGGGCACAATCTCTAATAATTTGGAAGTAAATGCCCTCAATTTTGTTCAATTCAAGCTGCACATGAGGAAATCCATTAATTTATATTTTCTAAGAATTATCAAGATTTTTCAAGAAGCTTTAGGCGTCAAAATGTCATTGGTTGCAAAGTTCTATATATACTCCCTCTTAGTCTTGCCTTAACGAAATTTAGGGCTAAGAAATAGAGTTGGAGAGCAGCAAAAATGTAACATCTCAAGAAAGTTAAAATATTTTGAAATATATTGAGAATTTACAAAAATGGGTAGACACAATTTTATGTGAAAAAAAACAAAAAGATCATTTTTTCTGGTCGGATGGAAAAATGAGAAATTATATTTTTCCCCCAAAGAATTATGAAAAGGACATACATATCCCTAAAGTCATAAAAATTACGCGGAATTAGTATTAGAAATGTCTTGGGGAAAATTACACCTAATGGCCCAAAAATTTTAGAAATTATAATTTAACCCCAGGTCAAGTGTAATTTTGTAAATATGTAAAATTACTGTCAAAACGAAGCCCTCGACAAGAGAAGTCCAATGGTATATGGCACTGAGGGTTAATGTTCAAGAATAAAGAAATAATCAGTGCCAAGTATCCAAAAGTAACAGTAAACCGATAAAGTAAACTTTGGGCTCCACAGACAGTTAAAAAGAAACCTGGATAGGGTATGGGTCATACACAGATATCATTTGGGATAGGATACTTAAGAAAATATAAAAATGAAATTTGAATAATCCTGTAGCCCAAAAATGCTAATTTACTATAAAAAGTGATTTTATCGGTACAGTTAAAATTACTCGGTTCAAGATATATCTGGACAAGAAAAAATTGAGCAATTTTGGACAGTTAAACACCACTTATTGGTGTCTGAATTGGGCATTTGGGCAGCACAAATTTTTGGAACAACTTCCTCAAGAAGTTGTTGACATTTTTGGCACAAAAGTAACTTTAGTTAAGTTAACATACTAACCATAATTAGCAAGGGAATTAGCCACTTAATCACCCATTTTCCACCCATTCTACACGTTCACCTCCAGCAACAAAGATAAAAAAAGAAAACGCAAGAAAGGAAGTGAGCAAAGAGAGAAAAGAGAAGAAGAAAGGGAAGAGGACTTGAAGCCATCCAAGATCAAGTGCAAGGTAATATTTTGTCTCTTCTAGCTTGTAGTTTTGGGTAGTTTGAAATGGTTTAATGGAGCACTCTTCCTCCTCTCTCTCTCTCTCTCTCTATTTGATTTTCGGCCACGGATGGGAAGTTAAGAAAGTGGAGTTTTCATGTAATAAACCTAGGGGAAATCATATGCTAGCAACTTGGAACAAAGATTTGTTAGAAGTTTGTTGAATTGCAAAGTAAATAATTTCTCCTTTTTCCTCCATGAATTTCAGTCAGACTAGGGTTCCATTTAGGGTTGGAATTTCATAAATTGGACCCCAAAAATGGGTTCCCCATGGTCCAAAACCTTGGGAACAAGTGTTGGATGCAAGAAAGACTAAGTGGATAGCAAGATGAAAGGTTAGGGTTTTAAGAGTTTCTTGTGAAGTTGAAGCATGAATCAGTGGCTTAAGTAGCTAATTGATGATATGTTTAGGTTTGAGGAAACCTAAGAAAGCTTGGAGAAGTGTTTGGAAGAGGTACAACTCAAAGGAAAAGCAAGTGGAAGCATAAAGATAGCATTTTTCCATTATATACATTATATTGTCTTATGAATGTTTGTGAACTCTATGACTTGTTTGATGCCATGATTAATATTTTGTGATGTCCATTGATTGTTGGTTGAGTTGTTTAAAGGGGCTTGAAGCTCCGTAATCCCCAATTTACAAAATGAAACTCTGCCGAAATTTTCGTAAAACTGTTATGGCATTATATGAATTGATAAGTTCGCTTGATGATCTATGTGAAATGTAATGATATATGTGTATGACTGGATAATGCTACTGAGATTTTTTGAATCCCATTCCCCCCTTAATGACTAACTATGCTAGGGAAGCAATGGACAAAGGGCTAAGGAAGGAGCTAGTATCATGGAGAAGCTAATGATGAGTGGATGATGTTGCTAAGTCATTGTGTTATAATGTGAATAGTTATTGGTGTCTTGCTTTTGTATGAAATTGTAAAATAGTGAATATTATGTTAATGTTGCATAAAATGTATGAGAATTTCCAGTTCTGGATATTGTGATATAAAGTTATGTGCTACCAAGTTTCATGCCAAAATGAGTTCATTTACAAGGGTTTTGGCAAGCAAATTGCAATATAGACTGAAACAGGGCATTTTCCAGATGTGTCTGCTTCATTCACCATTGTTCTAGACTTAATGTGAGGATAGGTTTTTGATATTTTTATACCAGATAGAGGGCATCTCAATCTTTAATAGAACACATAATTCACCCCATTTGGAGTTGTGTACAATAAATGGTGAATTTTTGAAGTTAGTTCAGAATAGGACAATATTGGGAAAACTGGAAACTGAAAGTTAAGTACTGGAAATTTCAAAAGATAACATAAAATTATATAGAGCTCCAAAAATTCAATGGTTTATATTTATAAAAATATATATGTATTAAGATCCATATGCCACTGATTTGGAAGTGATTGGAGTTATAGAACAAGAGATATGTAAGTTTTCCCAAAACTATTCTAGTAAGAGTTGGATTCTGACCCTTCATGATTTAAATTAAAGTTATACCCTGTGTAAGTGAAATAAATATATAATAAAAATATGTATATACGTAGACATGTATAGCTTTATAATGAAATAGAGTATGCATAATTTGGAATAGAATAGAATGAGATATGTTTTTTTAAAGTGGAGGCCAGAAAACTAGAAGATAGAAAAAGGACCAAATAAACAGTAAATGTCCACGAAATTACTGTATAAATTGCCCCAATGAAGTTACTTTTTTATATTTTTCCCATGTATATTTGATTTTGAGAAAATTTTAGAGACTTAAATCACCTTAAGATAAATTTTCTAGATTTAGTTATGAATTTTCAAAGTTCATTGGGTAGCATGAAATTGCCAAGTGAACAGTACCCCAAATTTTGAAAAATTCTATTTTTATTATATTATGATTCTAGTCTCTAAACCATGATGAAAGGAATCTAAAATGATCTAATACATGGGAAATGGGCCCTAATATCAGGTTTTACAAAAAACAACGAGGAATGAAGGAGAAAGCAAGGAAGAAAAAGAGAAAAAAATTCAAGGAAAAATCAGTAAAAATTCTCTTCCTTAATCTCTTGTGTTTTCCTTCAAGTTTTGAGATTGGTTTTCTTGAATTCTCTCCTCCTTCACTTGCTGAATAATTTCATCCAAAGAATAATAATGGGAGGGGAAGTGATTTTATGCCATAAATTAAAGAGAAAGTATGAGATTTAGTAAAAGGAACTAGTTTTGGAAGGTTTTGAAGCAAGTTTTCAAAGTTCCTCATCTTCCTTCTTTGTGCCCTATTTAGGTCAGTCTATATGAGTGTGAAGGAGTTGGATTTTCAAGGTTTTGTTGTTAAAAATAAGTTTTTTGGGTCCAAATTAGTTAAGAATAAGTGTTGGATTCAAGAAAAGTTCAAAGATAAGCTAAGTAAAATTTTAGGGTTTAGTGAAACTTCGTATGACAATCCTTGCTTGTAGTTGATTAAGTTGATATTGAATGATATTTTAGGACTTGTGGAAGTTCAAGAAAGCTTGTGGAAGCTTTGGTTCAAAAAGGAAAAGTAAAGGATTACATTAGAGGTAGCTTGGTTTATTTTATTGCAACATGTTATTCTTTGTTATTTCCATGATTATATCTTGTTGCCATATTGTTCTTGTGTTGATCTGTGACTAGTTTTGGTTGTAAAATGTGGGGTTTTGTTCCTTGGGATGTCCGTTTTCTGAGAGAAAACTCTGTCAAAATTTTTACTTAACAATGATATTTTAATGGTTTATGTGATTGTATGTGAAATATTTGTGAAACTTGAATGATATAATTGCATGAAATTAACTAGCTACTGAGATTTTATAATCTTACTCCCCAAGCATTAACATGATAGGTCCAAGTGATGGCAAAGTTTCCAAGAAGACAAGAAGCAAGGAAAAGGCTAATGAAGACTAAAGTTTTAGCTAAACTTGTGATATATTACCTTGCATTTTGTATAAAATATTATGTGAATCCATAAGGCTATGTGTTACTGCTCTTATAATTTCTTGAGTATCTTATGATGTTATAAATCTAGTTTGAACACGTTTGGGCTATGTATGAATGTTATGTATTTAGTTTTGGAAGTTGATATGCAAATCTGTCCATTATGCGCATTGAGAGTTCATGTGATTACTGTTCACTCAGAACTCAGTTTTCTATGAGTGTTGGAT
This sequence comes from Adenanthera pavonina, assembly GCA_026686845.1. NCBI lineage: Eukaryota > Viridiplantae > Streptophyta > Magnoliopsida > Fabales > Fabaceae > Adenanthera > Adenanthera pavonina. Next base: position 13,139,367 of record JAIVEN010000028.1, on the reverse strand, counting down.
TTTCTTGGAAAGTAGACAGAGAGTGCTTTCCAAAGAGCTAAAGAACACCTAATTTGGACATGTGTACTAGGAGTTATGACTTTTTGAATATGGGTCAAAAAATCCGGAAAAATAATTCTGACCAAATGAATACTAGAAATTGAATGAACTTTTTGTATGGGTTGGTTTAGTTAAATTCCATTTGTATATTTTTCCCATGTAGGAAATGTTTTTAACTATTTTTAAAGAGTTGAATTATCCTTATACAATTTTTTTTGGAATTAGTTATGATTTTTTAAAGTTTAGTCAGAAAAACCAGGTTACCAAATCAATAGTATTTTAAAAATTTGAACTTTTCTCATTTGATCTTTTAATGATTCAAGCTTCTAAATTAGCTCATCTTAGCATCATATATGATATTATACATGAAAAATAATGTAAGAGAGTAAGGTATGACAGATACTACCATAGAACTTTAATAAGACCACCAAAAACCTCAAGTGACTATGAAATAAGAGAAAGTGGTGTTAGATTTAACATAATATAAGTTTTGATAATGACAAATGTAAAGTAATAAGGAACAAGTACATTTTATTTGTTTAACATATATAGTGTTCCTAAATGAAGTAAAATGTGCATTAGCATGTGTTTAATTGCGTTTATAATACATATATCATACTATGTACTAATATTTCCACTGTGCTTTTATATTGCATAATACAAGTTGGATATATAAATTAGACAAATTACTTAGTTTTTAAGTGTATATACATTAAATGCAAGATTGTCTAAGAAGGAAGAGTGAGTATTGGAATAAAGAAGTGAAAAATCGATATAATGTCTCACTAAAAAAAGAAGAAGAGAAAGGATGCTTCAAGAATTGAAGATCAGAAGGGAACATGCCAAGAATAGGAATGACCATGTGAAAGTGAAGCTCAATTTTTGAAAACCTAGCTATCAGGTACATTTTGTTTTCACTTAGGTCATAAGGTAGTTTAATCTTTGAATTTTAATCTTGTTACCATATATTTTGAACAAGTTAGATTAAGTAAATATGATGTTTGCATGTATTAGAATTGAGAAATATTGGCTAATAAATGAATTTTACTTATGATTCATGTTCATTTTGTGAAAAATTTGCACTTTGCTTGTTAAAATTCAAAGCTACAGAGGTTTTATCTCTGATAAATGAATTTTAAATCTGAAATTCGAATATCGGGCTAAGTATAGTCAGTAAAAGTGTGTAAAAGTCACAAAGGTTTGAACATGCCTCTGATAGACGAATTTCAGTCTTTGAAATTCTAATTTCAAAGTGCATTGTGAAAACTTGAAGAAAAGTTCAAAACTAACAAATGTACTTGAAATATGAAAATTCACATGAACTAACATAAGGTATCTTTTACAAACTCGAAATTTGAATGTCACTTTGTAACAAACGAATTTCAAGGTTCAACGTTAAACACATAACTGTGCTGACACATTTAATGCGGTTAGTTAATGGCCCTTTTCGTAGAGTAACCGCTAAAACTTGTGTCTAATGGATATATCTTATGACTAATGAATAGTTAAGCCACAAATCTATAAATAGAATCTTAATTAAACTTATGGGTGATGAATTAAGTGAGTTTTGTACCAAAATGTTGCTCAATATATAAAATCTTTCTGTGTTATCATTCTTTTTTAAACCCACCTCATTTGAGTAAGCTTTCAATTTATTATCTACTATAAAAGAGAGTTTTCATTATGTAATCATTCTTTTCTACAATATCTAGGTAGAATCTTAGTGTGGGGAAATACTAAGAAAAATTACACATCTTGTAAGGGTATGGGCAGAGTGGTTTCACAAATACTTACTGAAACTTGTAGGATGTATTGATGTTTCACAAGTGCCCAAATTAAACTTGTGAGATATAGTGAAAATCTCATGTAGTGGCTTGAGAATTGGATGTAGGCTATGTGGTTGGGCTGAACTAGAATAAATCCCTATGTATTGGTTTTCATCTTCTCTCTTCGATTGCTTTAATTAATTCTCTCTGTTCATCCATATTTTAATACATCTCTTTGTGAAATTGGGTTATACTTAAAAAGGGTGAAAATCTTGCATCACCCAATTCACCCCCCTCTTGGATGACCAACCAAACCTCACAATTGGTATCAGAGCCTGGTTTCCCAGCAAAGGATCTAACCATTCGGGAGAACTCATGGCTAGCTTTAGAGAAGATATACTATCACAGGGGAATATCATCAATAGACCTCTAGGTTTTAATGGTGAACATTATGGATACTTGAATATGATAATGTAGATATATCTGCAATTTATAGACCTAGACATTTGGTCTGTTATAAAGAAATGTGATTTTGTGCCAAAGAAGATAGGGACAATGACATATATAGAGAAAAGTCAGAAAAAGAGTAGAATGATGAAGATAAGTGAAGAGCTCTGCTAACTTCAAGGCAAAACACTCCTTGGTTAGTGCTTTAAATCAAGATGAATTCTATAGAGTATTAGATTGCAACACAGTTGAGGAAATGTGGGATACTCTAGAGATTGTCCGTTAAGGAACCAAAGGAGTGAAAGAAAACGGATTCAACTTTTTCATGGCAGAAAATGAAATGTTCAAGATGATTAATGGTAAATCTATTAAAAATTTCCAAATTCATTTTACTCACATCATCAATCATCTAGTAGCTTTGGGAAAGAGATACACACAAAGAGAGCAAGTTTGCAAAATACTCAAAGCTTTACCCAAAGAATGACAACCAAAAGTGATAGTTATTGAAGAAACAAGAGGAGAATCATACCAATCTGTCACCACACTATTTTTCTACAAACTTATACTATCACTGTAATACCACATTTTGTAAAAAATTTTAAACTTCTCAATTCACCCCTCTTGGGAAGCCAGCAATTCTAACAAATGGTATATGAGCTCAGACTTCCAACTGAAGGATCTAACCATTTGGGAGAATATATATAGCTAGCTTTGGAGAAAACATTCTACCTGAAGGAAACAACACCAACAGACCTCCAAGCTTTAGTGTAAAACACTATGGATATTGGAAGATGAGAATACAAATATATCTTTAGTTCTATATATCTGGTGAGTCATCCAAAAAGGTGACTTTGTCCCAATGTGTTGAATCAAGTGTTTTGATGATTCCAAACCAACCTTCAAGAGCTTGGAGAAAAGATATCAAAGGATCTCAAGTGATCAAATTCAAGAAAATCCAGCATAGGAATAGATGTAGAATCTTTAACAGTGTTTTAAATTGAGTAAAAGACTTTGAATTGGCAAAAAGATGTTTAAAACTATGATTTTATGTTAATTCATGGAATATTTGAAAAACACCCATCAACAGACGAAGTTTGAAAGGTTAATACTGTTGTTTTAAAAATTCAAACTTTGGCTTTGGAAATTCGAATTTCGAATTGAAAATGAACAAGTCTAAAAGGAGCCTTCTCTGACAGACGAACTTTGACTACAAAAAATTTGAATTTTGAAACAAGTCTAATAAGAGCCTTCTCTGACAAACGAACTTCAGCTTTTGAAAATTCAAATTTCTGACAAAACACAATTCATGAAAAATGAAAAATTCGTTTGAGGATATGTCAAAGTTCATTTGAAAACATAGTTTAAAAAGAGTTCCAAGATAGCCCACTGACAAACAAACTTTGATATTGAACATTCGAATTTCAGAAACAACGCTTGCAAGTCTGTTACGACAATCTGTTGTCATACAAATATTGGTATTTAGAAATCCAAATTTTGAACTAAGTTTGATAAGAGTTCTCTCTAACAAACGAACTTTGAATCTTGAAAATTCAAATTTCAAAAAGATGAACTATTGTGTCTCATTGAGCTGCCCACTGACAGACAAATTTTGGGCACCAAAATTCGAACATGGAAGGCACTGTAGCAATTTGGGACTATTGTTCATACTTTTAAGAAGAATTTTTTAACTTGAAAATTCGTATGTTTCAACACAGAAAAATTTCTCAATGATGAAAATTCAAAATTTGCTTTACAACAGACGAACTTTGAAATTTAACGTTGAAGTCTTTAGCTTTCGGTCTCTGTGAAATTCGTCTGTTGGCTAACCAAAATTCAAACTTTGAATGTCAGAAGCATTAAATACAGTTGGTGAATAAATAGTTTTTCAGAGTAACCATTGGGTAACTTCTCTAACAGATAGATTTTGTCTCTAACATATAGTTAAGACCTAAATCTATAAATATAATATCATTTGAAGTTATGGGTAATGATTTTAACATTGTATATACTGAAACTCTATCAAATTCTCAACTCAAAGTCTTTTACTCTCATACCTCAGTCTTCTGCACTTAAACTTTCATATACACTCTAAATTAGAGAGTTCATTCTTTCTAATCAATCTTATCTTCATTTGCAAGAAAGATTTTCTTGTGAGAGAATATCACAAGGGGTTTAGGAAGCACTTGGCTGGAGTGTAGAAAGAGAACATAAAATTTTAATCTTCCCAATTTACCCCCTATTGGGAAGCCATCTTATCTAACACAATGAAGCTACTAGATGATGGCAAGTATAAAGAAAAGCTTGAAGAGGAGTGGAATGATGAAGATAGGAGAAGAGTTTTACTCAACTTCAAAGTAAAACACTACTTGGTCAATGCTCTCAACTACGACGAATTTTACAAAGTCTCCCAATATTCCACAACCAAAGGAATGTGGGACACTCTGGAAATTGCCCATGAAGAAATAACTGGAGCAAGAGAAAACAAATTAAACTCCTGCATTGGTGAGTATTAAAGCTTCAGGATGGAGGAATAAGAGACCATCAAAGATTTACAAAAAAGATTCACCCTCATTGTGAATCAACTTAGTGCCCTACCTATTAAATGGCAACCAAAAGTTAGAATAATCACCTTCAGTATTAAAGAGTCTTGGCAAGGAGTATACTCAATCAAAAAAAGTTAGAAAAATCCTTGGAGCCTTACCTATCCAATGGCAACCGAAAGCAACAGTTATAGAAGAAGTCAGAGGAGAATCAATGGCTTTTGTCATAGCTCTCTTCAGCAACATTGAAGAATATAAGAGTAAGATGAAGACTCTCAAGGATGTAGGACAAGAAAAGAATAAGAAAAGTCTAGCATTAAAAGCTAAAGAGGATTTAGATGACGAAGAAGAACTTAATGAAGAAACTCTAGCTGTGTTGGACAGAAAATTTGAAAGATTCTATAGCAAGAAGTGAAACAAGAAGTTCTTTAAGATAGAAGCAGTAATGGACAACGAGAGGGAAACCAAATAGCCTATACCTACTATGAGTGCAAAAAGCAAGGGCACATCAAATGGGAATGCCCACAGGTCTTGAAAAAGTAGAAAAAAGAAAAGAAAGCTATTGAGAAGAACAAAAAGAAAAAGGCATACATCTCCTTAATCTGGTGCAACAGCTTAGATAAAGAGGATAAAGATGAGGAAGAAATTACCAACATATGCTTGATGGCACGTGCAACAAAAAAAGCTCAGAATCAATCTGATAGTGAGCATGAAGATGAGGTAAATGAGTTTGGCCCTTCATATTTTGAACCACTTGATACATTTCATGATCTGCATGATGAATTCATTAAAACTGCAAAAAATTGAAACTAGCTAAGAAGAAGATTAGTAAGCTAGAATCAGACTGCAAAGTACCTAACATTTTATCTCAACATAAAGTTGAATCTGCCTACTATACATCATGTATCAAGCTTAAGAAAAATGATGAATATCTTCTAAAAAGTTTGATTAATCTTACTAAAGGAAAAGACATGTTATATGCATTGCTAAGTAGTCAAATGATTGCACAAGGTAAAGCTGGTTTTAGCTATGACCCTTGTGTAGTCAAGGAAAAGAACAAGAAGAAAAATCAAAATTTATATATGAGACATTTTGGTACATGCAGAAGGGTATAAGAAGAAATGTAATTCTTCAAAAACTAATGAAACTTGTACCTAATCCAAATATGTGAAACAAAATTACTATCTGTATTGCTTTCTTCCTACATCTCAATCTAGCAATCCCTTTATTACCTGCCACTTCTGTAACAGGAAGGGACACATTTTTAGTTCATGTTCCTTAAGGAAAAAAGGACTTGACAGAAGAAGTTTATGTTGAATAACCTCTAGGCTTTGAGGATTCAACTAAACCAAATCATGTATATAAACTGAAGAAAGCTCTTTATGGTTTAAAATAGGCACCTAGAGTATGGTATGAAAGACTACGCAACTTTTTGATTGAAAAAGGATTTAGTAGGGGCAAAGTTGATTTAACTTTGTTCACTAAAAAGGAAAATAAAGATTTGCGTATTGTTCAAATTTATGTTGATGATATTATATTGGTGCATTAATCTTTGTGCAAGAATTTTTCTAAGTTAATGTAGAGTGAATTTGAGATGTCAATGATGGGAAAGTTCAACTTTTTCCTTGGATTGCAAATTGAACACTATGATGATGGCATCTTTCTGAATCAATCAAAGTATCTGAAATAGTTGGTGAAGAAATTTGGAATGGAAAATGCCAAATCAATGGGAACTCCTATGGCCACCGCAACAAAGCTTGATATGGATGAAGAAAGAAAACCATTTGATACAACTCAATATAGAAGAATGATTGGTTCCTTACTATACCTAACAGCTAGTAGACCTGACATCATGTTTAGTGTCTGCATGTGTGCTAATTTCCAATCAGGTCCCAAAGAATCCCATGCAACAGCTGTGAAAAGTATATTCAGATATCTAATTGGTACATCACAAATGGGACTCTAGTAGCCAAAAGGCAATGGAGAAGAGCTCCTAGGATATATTGATATTGACTTTACTGGGTCCAAAACTGATAGAAAGAGCACAAGTGAGATGTGTCAATTTCTAGGAGGATCTTTAGTTTCATGGTTCAGCAAGAAATATAACAATGTAGCTCTCTCTATAGTAGAGGCTAAATACATAGCTACTAGAAGCTGTTGTGCTCAAATTCTTTGGATGAAGTAGCAACTTAAAGATCTTAAGATTGAAATGAAGGAAATACCCATAAGATGTGACAATCAAAGTACCATCAACATCAAAGAATCTAGTGATGCATTCAAGGACTAAGCACATTAAGGTCAAACATCATTTCATAAGGGACCAAGTTCTGAAAAGAGACATCATTTCATAGTGGAAAATCTCAAGTGTGATAGATCTGTTAGGGCAAGGAGGAAATTGTTTGATTTCATTTTAAGTGAATATTTCATTGAAATTAATGAAGTGAGTTAACTAACCTAATTTCACTATTCACTCATTAGATCTCTCTGCTCAAGATGCATTGTTAAGCTTGTTAAGACACCTCTTCTTCCTCCAAATCACATATAAAACAGAGAGAGCAAAGAGTGAGAAAGGAGATCTCAAAAAGGAAAAGGAGGGAGAGCAAAATAGAAGACAAGAAGCAAGTATACAGGTCCATGTGGTCAAGGTAAGCTTCTACCATTCCTATCTTGTGTTCTCAAGCATCCAGGAAGAGTTTCATGGAGTAATTTTCATTCCTCACACTCTCTAAGTTTTGGCCATAAGGGGTTTTAGTGAGAAAAAGTGGAGCCATGGTGAATTAAACATTGAAAAGGCTAAGAATAAGTGAATAAAGCATGAAATCACAAGTTATTGCATGATTCATGAAGTAAATCTTTCTCTCCTATTTTGAGCATATTTTTGGCCAAGTTAGGGGTTTATTTTGGGAATGGAATTTCAAAATTTTAACCCCAAAAATGGATTACTTAGTTCCAAATTATGCAAGAACATGTCTACTATACAAAGGAAACTCAAAGGAAAGCAAAATGAATTTTTAGGGTTCAAGAGATCACTTTTTATATAAGGTCATGGAATCAATGACTTATAACCTTTATTTATGATGTAATGGGGTTCAAGAAGGTTAAAGGTGTTAGGAATGTTGACTTCCCAAGAGGGGGTAAATTAGTGAGCTTGTAATTTTTCTACAAAAATACAATATAGGAGTGAAAGCAAAAGTTTGCAAAAAAAAAATCAGAGTATAATGAAAATTGAATATAAGAGAAAAGAAAAGAGAAGACTTAGCAATTTATCCTATTTCCATCTAATCCACTTGACTTACATCTAGTCCTCAAGTATTGTATTGCAATGTCACAATACAATACTTGTGCTCTATACTAAGAACACAAAAAATCTTTCAATCACTCTTACTAGTGATTCCCTTTCTCCTTTTGTGAATCACCTCACAAAGAATCTGTTTTCTAATGAAGAAAAGATTTGTTACAATAAACAAAGTAGATATGATAGTTGAAGAATAATAAATGATGTGTACAGGTGAAAAGCTGTAACACAGAATTTCAGTAGAGTTTTTGCAATATCAGAATTAAAATGTGTTACCCACAATTTCAAATGAAATTCTATTTATAGATTTGTGGCTTAACTAATCGATTAACACAAGATCTAGCCATTAGAGATATTAACCTATGGTTACTTTTCAAAAATAGTCATTTACTAACTGCATTAAATGTATCTAACATACCAAAGTTCAAATTTTAGGACTCAATCGACGAATTTCGTATAGATAGAAGGTTAAATACTTTAATGTTAAACATCAAAACTTGTCTGCTTCGTAAGTGACATTTGAATTTTGAGTTTCCAAAAGACATCCAATATTAGTTTGTGAGAATTTTCATATTGAAAGTGTATCTAAAGAGATTGAACAGCTTCGTCAACATAGTATTTTGAAATTCAAATTTCATAAGCTGAAATTCATCTGTTTAAGGCATATTTAATGTGACACAAAAGTTCTTCACTACAATGTTCGAACTTTCAACTGCAAAGTTCGTTTGTCAAAGGCATGCTTCAACAAGACATACAAGTTCTCACTTTAAAGTTCACACTTTGAAGCTCAAAGTTAATCTGTCAGATGTTGTGCCTTTGAACTCTCTTTAAAGTTCACCAATAGTTGAATCTTAACTAAGTTTCATGCAAAATTTTGCATACTTTCACTAACTATGCTTAGCCTGAGATTCAAATTACATAACCAAAATTCATCTATAAGAGATGAAAGCTTTATAAGTTTGAACTTTACTAAGCAAAGTATGAATTTTGCATAAAATAAACATAAATCAAATAGCAAAATTCGTCTATCAACTAATATATCTTAATTTTAACACATGCTAACATCAAATAACTGTAAAATAACTTGTTTAAATATTGTCGTAACATAAATAAGTTAGATTTAAAGCTTTTTAACTAGTGTACATAGTGAGAAATCCTAAATAAGTTAGATTACATAGTTGTTTGGAATCATCAAAACTTCTAATTCAACATTCTCTCCATTTTTTATGATGCCAAAACAACTCACAAACTGAATTAGTATTTGGGTTTGCTTCCAAGAGCTCATCCTTAACATATGCACAAAATTCGAATTTTAACATATAATCACAACAAATGTATTAGAGTAAAAATTTTAGGAGAAAAGAAAAGGACTATTGAGACATAGAAACATACTTTATTGATATAGACACATTTAGTACAAAGATTCATGCTAGTTTAGATAAATACATTGAGACATAAAAAAAAAAGAATGCAAATACACAAAAGTACACAAAAAAACAACATCCCAAGGCCAAAATTCTATTGCTCTGCCACAGTCATTCCTTTCTAGCCTTGAGTTTGATCCTTTTGCCATATATTTTGCTTAATTGCCTAGCAACTCCAGTTTGCTTCTCCCTCTTTTTGACATCATCAAAAGTAGGTGCAGAGGAAGAAGGCACTTGAGTAGTGGGTATGGCCTGAAGTGTAACTAGTATGAAGGGCACTGAAGGAGGCACTTGAGGAAGTTCTTCATCAGACTCTGAAGATAGCTCCTCAGCTTCCTTTAGGATGTTGTCCAGCCAAGCTCATTGTTCCACTATGAGTCCAGGTCGAGAAGAAGGAGGTTGATGTGCTTATGGTGGAAACATCTCATCTAGCCTTTATTTCTAAGCATGTACCTGAGCAGTATATGCAATATTAGCAATGTCGACATAAGGCAAAATCCCCTTTTCCTCATTAATAGAAGATTGAACAATGTTATTGCTATGAGATATGCAAGAAGTTTTTCCATTTGCTTTTTTTCTTGAGTTGAAAGAATTAATTCTTGAGCAGTTTCCTTTATAATTGGCTCATAAGAGCTTTTCATTTGAGCAGCTTCGACTTCTTCTATACTATAATCCAGAGATAGAATAGGGCTAGTACCATTATCAAAAACATGAGGACTAACAATAGCATTAGCATAAGGGCCTTCTTTTAAAGGACTCTAGAATGTAGGGAGTCAAATTGTGAGGATCAGAGGAACTAGGCTGTAATGGTGCTAATGTAGATAGGATAAAGGTTCACAGGTCATTATAGGCATCAGTAATTTGGGCTTGTAGGTTTGCAAACTGGGCATTCTATTCATCCCTAACACTCATGATCATTTCAAATAAACAATCATATAGCTCTAGTATGGTGATGGGTTTGTCCAAGTTGTATTAGGATGTGATTGATGGTTTAGGTGGCTGGGTGCTCTGAGATTGGGTAAGCTGTGGTTTAGGTTGGGTAGATGAAGCAACCTTACAAGTAACTTCCTATTGTTGTTGTAGAACTAACTCTTCTCCTTTATAAAAGAAATCTTCAGTTCTACTAGTGCCCTTTCTAACCTATTTGCTCTTATTTTTCTCTATGTCCATCCTTATCAGTTCTTTCTCTTTGAATTCCTCTATAGGTTTTCCTTTGCCTTTCTCCAAGTGTTGAATTTAGCAAACTTGAGAAGTTTAGTGATGATCAAGGCATATGGCAGTGTAGAATCCTTCCTCTGATCTCTAGCCTTTACCATTCTCTGAAGAATGATATTTCCCAATGTTAAACTTTTTTCTTTAAATTAAGACTGTCATCACATAAGCTTCAACCCTGGTGATCAAATTAAAGTTGTTTCCTTTGTTGAAGATAATCCTAGATACTATATAGTACAGGATCCTTATCTGTACACTAAGATTTGAAGGCTCTACATTTTTCAGAAGGGCCCTGTTTTCTCTTCTCTTGAAGATTGTGTTCAGAATCATGCTCTCCTTGTAGTTCAAATATTCTCCACCCTCTTCATCTGCTTTATCATTCTTATCCATGTACTTGTTGGCAGAAATGTCAATCTTGAACCCATTTTGGCTAGGAATCTCTAGAATGTCATTAATGTTCTTATCAGTCAACCAAAAGTTCCTAGACCTAAGAGTTACTTGATACTTTTTCTTTTTGCTATTGAACTTTATGTAAGTGATGCTAGCACCCAAAAAGGGGTGAATTGGGTGATATAATATTTTCTGCTAAAAGAAAGGAGATTTAATAATTGTGACGTGAGTGTAGAAAAATAGAGTATATCAAAGACAAATGAAAATGCTCAATGGATTTATCCTAGTTCTATCCTCTACTTGACCAACGTCCAGTCTCCAAGTCACAACTTGAGATTTTTCTACTATATCTTGCAAGATTCAAATGGGTTCCTGCAAAAACCACAGTACAACTCCAGTTGAAACTTTAAGCTTAAAAAAAACTTTCTAACTCTTCTCACATAGGAGTAAGAATAGCTCTCTTAGTATTTTCTCACACTAAGTACTTCGTACAAGTATGTAGAAGTATACAAATCAAAGCTTAAAGCTCTCTCAAAAGAGTAAATATGAAAGTTTATGAACAAGAGTAAGCTAAGTAGAAGGTAGGTAGACTTTAAAGAATCAGAAATGAATTCAGTAGAGTTTTCATATTAATGAGCTTATCAGTCTCTTAACTAGTTTAAATGAGATCCTATTTATAGTTTGAGAGCCAAACTATCCATTAGAAATAAGAATTAACCTTTACTCCTGAAAAGTAACCATTCACCTACTGCATTAAATGCATCTAACAGATGTTATACGGATAACCTCCTTAGGTTATGCTAATAACGAGTGACCATTGGCTCTTAGTTTCAACGTTGGATATACATTATGTAGATAACCTATTTAGTTTACGTGAATAACGTTCATTTCAAAATGACTAAGTTTCAAGTCAAGAGCATTTTCACGATAACCTTCTTAGTTGTTTGAATGACATCTCACAAACTTGGGTTCCTTTGAGGATTATCAGAATAACCACTCAAGATGTTATTTCTAGTTTGAATAATGTTCAATCAGCACAAACTAAGTTTTTGAACAAGCTATCTAGATAAGCTTCCTAGGTTATACAAATAATGAGTTCAATAGAAAGAAGTTCAAGTACCCTGTAACATACGTTATGCGGATAACCTCCCTTAATTATGTGAATAATGGGCAGCATAGAATAAGAGATCCTTATTGTTAAGCCTCTTTCACTAATAAGGTAAACACCTTATCAGGAAAAAGAGCTAAATAGAAGCAAGAACATGGTGCAGACCTTAGTTATACAGATAACCTTAACCATTTTCATGAAAACCAAGAGGAAACACTTGAAAACAACACAGGGTTGAGAGTTTATCCCCATATCCATAGGGGATTATTTACATAAGATGAAACTTTTCATGAAAACCATTTTGAAAATATGAGCTAAACATTAGTCACTAAGATAAATGCCTCATTTAATATCAAGATAAGTAGAATAAGTAACATCTAAAACTTAACTACCTTCTTTTATAAAGGGATTCCTAACAAGTATACATAAAAACTTTTCAAGCTATAGGACTCTCTAATTTGGTCTTTATGTCACTTATGCTCCCTTAATATTTAATTTCCAAGCTCATTTTTGTTTAAAATTATCAAAACCATCTGAATTAACATTCTCCCTATTTTTTATGATGACAAAACAACTTAAAAGATTCATTAGTACTAGGGTTCGCATAAAGCTTGTAACACCTTGCTTTCATGTATAATTTTCCAAGTAGTATAACATTTCTAATGTCCAACTAAGCCATTTTAGAAGCATGAATCATTAAAGAGATTAAATTTGAAAAATAATTTTTTTTGAAATTTACAGTTCATCTATTGTCCATTTTTCTGGCTGAACTTTGAAAAAGCATAACCAATTCCAGAAAAATGGTATTAATGTGATTCAAGTCTCTAAATGAAGCTAGAAATATTATATACAAGGAAAAAATATGAAATTTATATTTGAATGCACCAATTGATACAGTTTAATACATGAACTTCAACTGTTTGAATGGTCATTTTTCTCTTTTCCAGGATTTTGGTCATAACTTTAAAAATTCATATCTAACTTTTTAGGAATGTTACAATTCTCTCCTCCTTAAAATAAATTTCGTCCTCAAAATTTAGATACATAATGGTATCTATTATTTCCTTTCTCTTTATTTCCCAATTTTTCAGACAATTTTTACCAGAGAAATACTTTTATTTCTCACTTGATTTTTCAGTCAATATTTTATTCTGGTATTATTTATTCATTTATAATATTTGAAAAGGCCTGGCTTGTACTTTTTAAACTGGGAGCTGTGAGGACATCATAAACTAACTTAACTTTAGGGGTATTGAGAATTTTCATATAACATACCCATTCTTAATCCTCATCCATACTTTTATAACTTTCTCTTATCTTCTTCATACTATACTTCCTTTATTGGCACCTGATATCATCTCTTTCTCTACTTTCATTTCTTTAGGCTATTCACATGAATAATCTTTCTACCAAGGCATAAGCTTGTCAAATTAGCTTTGCCTAGATGACACTTAAAAGTCATCTCATACTTGCTTTTCACTTCTTTTCTTTTCTTTACCTCAAGTTTAACTCTTCTTTTATTTCATAATCCCTTGAGGCTATTGTGATATCAAACACTTCTAGGGTAATACCATAGATATAGCAACTCATAGTAGCTATAACAACTCTTAGTAACCCTGCTTCTTGAGAGCTTTATTTAGCACTACTATAAGTGGGAACATGCTTTTCATAAAAATTATCATATAAAACTTTGGCTATTATTTGCCACTCAATCTTGTTACATTACTCATATCCTGATCCATACTTACTTTTATCATTATGGACCCCCAGGGTCATTATTGGATCAGGATTAATCATTTCAGGGGAAGAGGTTTAACCTCTTTGGCTCATAAAAACTCATTTCATAATCCATTTCCCACAAAAACTCTCTTCTAATTAAGTAGTAAGACAACTTGAGAGAAATTTTGCATAACATATTGCTAAACTCAGAGACCTCTCATCTCAATTACAGTGTTCGGTCTCTCCCATTTTATAACTTTACTTGCTTTACTAGGATCTACTGCGATCCATATGGAAGATTCTGTAACCTATTAACCATACTTTTCTGGAGCCTAGCTCCTATCTACTAAGTTTAGCAAGTTTTTTGCTTTCATAAAAATTCTTAGTTGTCTTTCATGCTCCTCTAAAAATACAGAGTATTTTTAGCATATCATTAGAGATTATAATAAACTATTTATCTTTTATTCATATAGCCTAGTAGGTGCTTTTAGTAAGACAACCATAAATTCTCAATGCCCACATTTAACTATTGACACATCTTTCTTACCTTGTACATCTTTTTCATATTTCCTAGTAGGTCACTCATCTAGATATTTCCCTCACTTTAGTATGGTTAACTGTAAAGTGTTGAGGGGTTCTCCTACACTTCTGCTATTCTTGGACTTAGAGAATGCAACATTGGGCTTCCTTGTAAACTATAACTCATCTGTGTGACCTCTGGATAACTTATTGCTTTTAATTTTAGGGAATTCAACCTCTATACTCATACTGCTTCTTTTTACTCTAGCCTTTACTAGCTTAGGGATTCATCTTACTGTTAGTAAGGCTGACTTCCCAAGAGGGGGGTGAATTGGGAAGATTGAAATTTTTCTGCACAAACTGAAATGAGTGAAGATAGTACAGTGTAATGAAGGCAACTTATAAAACAGAGCAAGCTGAAAAGTAAAGATAAGGAGAAGAAAACTCAGTGATTTATTCTGGTTCGGTCTATCCACTTGACCTACTTCCAGTCCCCAAGACAACTCTTGAGATTTATCCACTATACAACAAGAATTCAACGGGCTTCTTGCTAATGCCACAGTACATGAATATGCTCTGTTTCTGGAGCTCTCTCAAACACTCTAAGTACTCTCACAATGTGCTTCCCAATCCCCTTGTGATTTCCCCTCACAAGTAAATCTATCTTACAGATGAAGAGTAGATTGTTTACAAAGAAATAACTCTCTTGAATAGAGTAGATTTGAAGGTTAAAGTACAAATATTGAAGTTGAGAGGGTAAAAGCTCTTAAGAAGAAGTTTTGACAGAAATTCGTTATATACAAGTTAGATTCATATCCACAACTTCAAATGTTGTTGTATTTATAGATTTAGGTCTCAAATGTCCGTTAGAGACTTTAATCTATCCATTGGAGAAGTTATCCAACGGTTACTCTGAAAAACTATCCGTTAACCAACCGCATTTAATGCTTCTGACATACTGAAATTCGAATTTTGGTTGGTCAATAGACGAATTTCGAAGGAACCGAAGGTTAGAGCTTTCAACGTTACAGCACGAAGTTCATCTGTTCATGAAGTGAAATTCGAATTTTGAAACTTGTAGAACATTTTCACAATGTGACATGCGAATTTTCAAGAAGAAAGTTTTTCGGTTAAGTGCGAACAGTGTTTTCAATTTGCTACAGTGCCCTCGAAATTCGAATTTTGGAAGCCCAAAATTCGTCTGTTCCCAGTACGTGAAAAGGAGGCACAGTAGTTCATTTTCTTCGAAATTTGAATGTTGAAGAGTGAAGTTCGTCTGTCAGAGAGACTCTTTTCAGACTAACTTTATCATTCGAATGTTGCAAGTTCACATCATTCGTATGTCAATATTTCACTTCAACAGACTCAAGAACTTAGCTTCTAAAATTCAAATTTTAATGTTCAAAGTTCTTCTGTCAGAGAGAAGTTTTGAAACTTAAATCATTCTTGATCTCAGATGAACTTTAACACAGTTTCAGACGAATATCTTCTATTTTCTCAAATTTTGTTTTGTCTGAAATTCGAATTTTGAAGAACCAAAGTTCGTCTGTTTCAAGGAAACTTCTCTCAAACTTAGATGAAAATTTGAATGTTGAACATGTTGAATCAAGAGTTTTGATGATTGTAAACCAACACTCAAGAACTTGAATTGAAGATATCAAAGGAGATCAAAGCTGTTTCAAGTGAAGATTTTCTGAGTATTTGCTGTTAGATCTCTTGTAGGATATTTAGTTTTTGTTATGATTGGGTAAAAGTTCTTGATTTGAAGAAAAGATGTTTTCAAACTTTGATTTTGTGTTAAATCTTTAAATATTTGAAAAACACCCACAAACAGACGAAGGTTGAAAGAATAAGCTGAACTGTCAAGTTGGAAATTCGAACTTTGCCTTTGGAAATTCGAATTTCGAGCTGAAACTGAATAAGTCTGAAGAGATGGCTCTCTGTTAGACGAATTTTGATAATTCAAAATTCGAATTTTCATCTAATCTGAAAGAAGCCTTTCTGGTAACAGACGAACTTCACACTTTCAAAATTCGAATTTCAAGAAAAATAAAGTCTGTGAAAACCAAAGAAATTCGTCTGTGACTATGATAAAATGCATCTGAAATCAAAATGAAATTGAGTTTGATAAATGCTCTCTGACAGACGAATTTTGAACTTCCAACATTCGAATTTTCATAAAAGTCTGAGAGAAGCTTCTTTACAACAGACGAACTTTAAGTCTTCAAAATTCGAATTTCAGACAAAACAAAATTTGAGAAAATGGAAGAAATACATCTAAGACTATGTTAAAGTTCATCTGAGATCAAGAATGATTTGAGTCTCAAAACTGCTCTCTGACAGACAAACTTTGAACATTAAAATTCGAATTTCAGAAGCTGAGTTCTTGAGTCTGTTGAAGTGAAAAATTGACATACGAATGATAAGAACTTGCAACATTCGAATGATGAAATTAGTCTGAAAAGAGTCTCTCTGACAGACGAATTTCACCCTATCAAAATTCGAATTTCGAAGAAAGTAATCTGCTGTGCCTCTTTAAACAATCAATAGACAGACGAATTTTGGGGTTCCAAAATTCGAATTTTGAGGGCACTGTAGCAAATTGAAAACACTGTTCACACTTAACCGAAAAACTTTCTTCTTGAAAATTCGTATGTCACATTGTGAAAATATTTTGTAAGTTTCAACATTCGAATTTCACCTCATGAATAGACGAACTTCGTGCTGTAACGTTGAAAGCTTTAACCTTCAGTCCTTTCGAAATTTGTCTGTTGACCAGCCAAAATTCGAATTTCAGTATGTCAGAAACATTAAATGCGGTTGGTAAACGGATAGTTTTTCAGAGTAACCGTTGGATAACTTCTCCAACGGATAGATTAAAGTCTCTAACGGACATTTGAGACCTAAATCTATAAATACAACAACATTTGAAGTTGGGGGTAACAAATCAAACGGGTGTATAACGAATTTCTGCTGAATCTTCTTCTCAAAAGCTTTTACCCTCTCAACTTCTATACTTGTACTCAAACTTTCATATCTACTCTTTTCAAGAGAGTTATTTCATTGTAATCAATCTACTCTTCATCTTGGAGATAGATTTACTTGTGAGGGGTATTCACAAGGGGATTGAGAAGCACATAGTGAAAGTGCTTGGAGAGTGTGAGAGAGCTCAGAAACAGAGCATACTCGTGTACTGTGGCCCCAGCAAGAAGCCCATTGAAATTCTTGCTATATAGTGGATAAATCTCAAGAGGTGTCTTGGGGACTGGATGTAGGTCAAGTGGAAAGACCGAACTAGGATAAATCACTGAGTTTTCTTCTTCCTATCTTTACTTTTCATCTTGCTCTGTTTTACGCATTGTTTTCATTATATTGTGATATCTTCACTTACTTCACTTTGTGCAGAAAAATTTCAATCTTCCCAATTCACCCCCCTCTTGGGAAGTCAGCCTTGCTAACAAGTGGTATCAGAGTAGAGATTCCCATTCAAAGGAACTCACAGTCCGGGAATTAAGATGGCTGGATTTGGAGAGAGTATACTTCCTGAAGGAAACAACACTCACAGACCACCAGGCTTCAGTAGAGAGCATTATGGATATTGGAAGATGAGGATGCAGATCTACCTCCAATCAATTGATCTTGACATCTGGTCAGTCATTGAAAAAGGAGAATTCGTCCCAATGGCTCTAACTGAAGATGGAAGACACAAAGAGAAGCTAGAAGCAGAGTGGAATGATGAAGACAGAAGGAGAGTCCTACAGAACTTCAAAGCAAAGCATTGTTTGGTCAGTGCCCTGAACCAGGATGAATTCTACAGAGTCTCACAATGCACCACTGCAAAAGGAATGTGGGATACTCTACAGATTGCACATGAAGGAACATCTGGAGTTAGGGAGAACAGACTGAACACATGCATTGGGGAGTATGAAAGCTTCAGAATGGCTGAAGGAGAAACTGTAAAGGAGCTCCAAAAGAGATTCACTCTCATTGTGAATCAACTGAAGAGCCTGGGAAAAGAATACACACAGTCTAAGAAAGTAAGAAAGATACTCAGAGCTCTTCCTCTGGAATGGCAGCCCAAGGTGACAGCTATAGAAGAAGCCAGAGGAGAATCAATGGCTTCTGTCACAGCTCTCTTCGGCAGCCTTGAGGAGTATGAAGGAAAAATCAAAGCACTCAAGGAAGCTGGGCTAGACAGAAAGAAGAAAGGCCTTGCCCTCAAAGCTGTTGATGAAAAGGAAGAAGAATCTGACGATGGAGATGAGCTGGATGAGGAAACTCTGGCCATGATGGTCAGAAAATTTGGAAGATTCTACAGCAAGAAGAAGAACAAGAGATTCTTCAAGAAAGGAGTGGCTGGAGAAAATAAGAAAGACACAAAAGAACCTGTGACTTGCTATGAGTGCAAGAAGCAAGGACACATAAAGTGGGACTGCCCCCAATTCATCAAGAAACAAGAAAAAGAAAAGAAAGCTGCTGACAAAGGGAAGAAGAAGAAAGCCTACATCTCATCCATATGGGGCAACAGCTCAGATGAGGAAGAAGAAGATGAGGATGAGATTGCCAACATTTGTCTAATGGCACTTGCTTCTGAAGAAGTCACACCCTCATGTAGCAGTGATCAGGAAGAAGAGGTATATGAATCTGAACCTTCCTATTCTGAATTACAAGATGCATTTCATGAGCTTCATGATGAATTCATCAAAGTTGCTAAAGAACTGAAATTGGCAAAGAAAAAGATAGATAAGCTGGAATCTCAAAACATAGTTTCTGAAATTGCCTCTTTACCTACTACTGAATCTGTTTGTTGCACTTCATGCACTGAACTTAAGCAAACTAACGACTATTTAGTTAAAAGCATGTCTAGGCTCACTAGAGGTAAAGATATGTTGTTTGTATTGATGGGAAGCCAAAGAATATCACAAGGAAAAGCTGGTCTTGGCTATGATCCGTGTGCTGTCAAGGAAAAGATTAGGAAGAAAAATCAGAATGCCTATATAAGACAATTTGTGCATGCTGAGAACAATAAAAAGAAAACCAATGTATCACATCACATTGAAACATATGATCAACCAAGGCATGCTAGACAAAAGTATTATCTGTACTGTTTTCTTCCTGCATCTCAATCTAGCAGTCCATTTACTACCTGTCATTTCTGTAACAAAAAGGGACATACTTCCAGTTCCTGTGCTTTGAAGAAAAATGGACTTGACAGGAAAGTTAAATGGGTTCCCAAAAGTGCATCTGCATCTAAGGAAATAACTACTGACAGAAAAGGACCCAAGCAAATTTGGGTACCTAAAAGGAAAACATAAACCTTGTTTTGCAGGTCTGTCTCAAAGCTAAGAAAAGCAACAAATGGTATATGGACAGTGCCTGCTCAAGTCACATGACTGGTGATAAGGAGAAGTTCATCACCCTTAGAGACAAGAAGGGAGGAAAGGTGACCTTTGGAGGTGATCAATACGGCAAAATTGTTGGTATTGGCATTGTGGGCAAAAATCCAGAAACATCCATTGAAGAAGTGTTGTTTATAATTGGCCTCAACCACAATTTGCTGAGCGTGAGTCAGACTTGTGACAAAGGAAACTGGGTGCTGTTTGACTTAAAGTTTTGCTTGGTCATCAGAAAAAGTGATCACAAAGTAATCCTCAAAGCTCAAAGGGATGGTAACTGCTATACTATTGATCTTGATGAACTTCCTCCCTTAGATTCTATATGCTTAATCAGTCAGAATAATGATAGTTGGCTATGGCATAGAAGATTAGCTCATGTGAACATGAATCAACTGTCTAAACTGATTAAAAATGAGCTAGTAACTGGTCTACCAAAAATATCTTTTGAAAAGGATAAAGAATATGATGCATGCCTAAGAGGAAAACAAACTAAATCATCATTTAAATCTAAAAATGTAGTTACCACAACTAGACCACTTGAACTGCTGCATATGGATTTAATTGGACCTTCTAGGGTAAAAAGTCTTGGTGGTAATATGTATGTGCTTGTAATTGTTGATGACTATTCTAGATTTACTTGGACATTATTTCTTTCTTCTAAAAGTGATACCTTTGATGCATTTGTAACCTTAGCTAAGAAAGTGCAAAATGAGAAAGGTATTTCTATTGTGTCTATCAGGTCAGACCATGGAGGAGAATTTGAAAATGCATACTTCCTGGAGTTCTGCAATGAGCATGGGATTGACCACAACTTCTCAACACCAAGAACTCCTCAACAAAATGGAGTGGTAGAAAGGAAGAACAGAACCATTGGAGAGATGGCTAGAGCTATGCTGAAGGAGAAGGAACTCTCTCAAGTGTTCTGGGCTGATGCAGTGAATACAACAAGTTACATCATAAACAGAGCCTACATCAGACCAATCCTTGGGAAGACTCCATATGAGCTATACAAGGGAAGAAAGCCAAATCTGTCACACCTCCATGTGTTCGTGTGTAAATGCTTCATTCACAACAATGGTAAAGAAAATCTAGGTAAATTTGATGCCAAATCCGATGAAGGTATATTTCTGGGCTATTCTTGTTGAATCAAGAGTTTTGATGATGTTAAAACCAACACCCAAGAGCTTGGATTGAAGATATCAAAGAAGAACAAAGCTGGTTCAAGTGAAGATTAACTGAGTATATGTTGTTAGATCTTTTGTAGGATCTTTAGTTTTTGATATAATTGGGTAAAAGATTTTGATTTGAAGAAAAGATGTTTTCAAACTTTGATTTTATGTTAAATCTTTGAACATTTGAAAAATACCTTCAAATAGACGAAGGTTGAAAGTTTAAACTGAACTGTCAAGTTAGAAATTCGAACTTTGCCTTTGGAAATTCGAATTTCAAGCTAAAACTGAATAAGTCTGAAGAGACTGCTCTCTGTCAGACGAATTTTGGTTGTTCAAAATTCGAATTTTCATCTAGTCTGAAAAGAGGCCTTTGTAACAGACGAACTTCACACTTTCAAAATTCGAATTTCAAGTAAAATGAAGTTTGTAAAAATCAAAGAAATTCGTCTGAAACTATGATAAAGTGCATCTGAAATCAAAACGAAATTCAGTTTGAAAAATGCTCTCTGACAGACGAATTTTGAAGTTGCAACATTCGAATTTTTATATAATTCTGAAAGATGCTTCTTTACAACAGACAAACTTTGAGTTCTCAAAATTCGAATTTCAAGCAAAACAAAATTTGAGAAAACTGAAGAAATTCGTCTGTAACTATGTTAAAGTTCATCTGAGATCAAAAGTGATTTAAGTTTCAAAACTGCTCTCTGACAGACGAACTTTGAACATTGAAATTCGAATTTCAGAAGGTAAGTTCTTAAGTCTATTTAAATGAAACATTGACATACGAATGATAAGAACTTGCAACATTCGAATGACAAGATGAGTCTGAAAAGAGTTTCTCTGACAGACGAATTTTGCCTTTCCAAAATTCAAATTTCAAAGAAAGTTATCTACTGTGGCCCTTTTTAGTTCAATGAACAGACGAATTTTGGGGATCCAAAATTCGAATTTCGAAGGCACTGTAGAAAATTGAAAACACTGTTCATACTTAACCGAAAAACTTTCTTCTTGAAAATTCGTATGTCACATTGTGAAAATGTTTTGTAAGTTTCAAAATTCGAATTTCACTTTATGAACAGACGAACTTCGTGCTGTAACGTTGGAAGCTTTAATCTACGATTCCTTCGAAATTCGTCTGTTGGCCAACCGAAATTCGAATTTCAGTATGTCAGAAACATTAAATGCGGTTGGTAAACGGATAGTTTTTTCAGAGTAACCGTTGAATAACTTCTCCAACGGATAGATTTAGTCTCTAACGGATATTTGAGACCTAAATCTATAAATACAACATCACTTGAAGTTATGGGTAACGAATCAAACTTGTATATACTGAATCTCTGCTGAATTTTCTTCTCAAAAGCTTTTACCCTCTTAACTTCCAGACTTGCACCAAAACTTTCATATCTACTCCTTTCAAGAGAGTCATTTCATTGTAATCAATCTACTCTTTATCTGGAAGATAGATTTACTTGTGAGGGATATTCACAAGGGGATTGGGAAGCACACAGTGTAAGTGCTTGGAGAGTTTGAGAGAGCTCAGAAACAGAGCAAACTCGTGTACTGTGGCCTTTGCAAGAAGCCCATTGAAATTCTTGTTGTATAGTGGATAAATCCCAAGAGGTGTCTTGGGGACTGGATGTAGGTCAAGTGGAAGGACCGAACCAGGATAAATTACTGAGTCTTCTTCTCCCTATCTTTACTTTTCAGCTTGCTCTGTTTTACGCATTGTTTTCATTATACTGTGATATCTTCACTTACTTCACTTTGTGCAGAAAAATTTCAATCTTCCCAATTCACCCCCCCTCTTGGGAAGTCAGCCTTGCTAACAAGTGGTATCAGAGCCCGGATTCCCATACAAAGGAACTTACAGTCCGGGAATTAAGATGGCTGGCTTTGGAGAGAGTATACTCCCTGAAGGGAACAATACTAACAGACCACCAGGCTTCAGTGGAGAGCATTATGGGTACTGGAAAATGAGAATGCAGATCTACCTCCAATCAATTGATCTTGACATCTGGTCAGTCATTGAAAAAGGGGATTTCATTCCAATGGCTCTAACTGAAGATGGAGGACACAAAGAGAAGCTGGAAGCAGAATGGAATGATGAGGACAGAAGGAGAGTCCTACAGAATTTCAAAGCAAAACACTGTTTAGTCAGTGCCCTGAATCAAGATGAATTTTACAGAGTCTCGCAATGCACCACTGCAAAAGAAATGTGGGATACTCTGCAGATTGCTCATGAGGGAACATCTGGAGTCAGGGAGAACAGACTGAACACGTGCATTGGGGAGTATGAGAGCTTTAGAATGGCTGAAGGAGAAACTGTAAAGGAGCTACTCAAGAGATTCACCCTCATTGTGAATCAACTCAAAAGCCTGGGAAAGGAATACACTCAGTCTGAGAAAGTAAGAAAAATACTCAGAGCTCTCCCTCTGGAATGGCAGCCTAAGGTAACAGCTATAGAAGAAGCCAGAGGAGAATCTATGACTTCTGTCACAGCTCTCTTTGGCAGCCTTGAGGAATATGAAGGAAAAATCAAAGCACTCAAGGAAGCTGGGATGGACAGGAAGAAGAAAGGCCTTGCCCTCAAAGCTGCCGATGAAAAGGAAGAAGAATCTGATGAAGGAGATGATCTGGATGAAGAAACTCTGGCAATGATGGTTAGAAAATTCGGAAGATTCTACAGCAAGAAGAAAAACAAGAGATTCTTCAAGAAAGGAGCAGCTGGAGAAAGCAAGAAAGAGACAAAAGAACCTGTGACTTGCTATGAATGCAAGAAGCAGGGACACATAAAGTGGGACTGCCCCCAATTCCTCAAGAAACAAGAAAAGGAAAAGAAAGCTGCTGATAAGGGAAAGAAGAAGAAGGCCTACATCTCATCTATATGGGGCAACAGCTCAGATGAGGAAGAAGAAGATGAGGATGAGATTGCCAACATTTGTCTGATGGCACTTGCTTCTGAAGAAGCCACACCCTCACACAGCAGTGATCAGGAAGAAGAGGTATATGAATCTGAACCTTCCTATTCTGAATTACTAGATGCATTTCATGAGCTTCATGATGAATTTATCAAAGTTGCTAAAGAACTAAAACTGGCAAAGAAAAGGATAATTAAGCTGGAGTCTTAAAGCATAGTTTCTGAAATTGCCTCTTTACCTCCGACTGAATCTGTCTGCTGCACCTCATGCACTGAACTCAGACAAACTAATGATTATCTAGTTAAAAGCATGTCTAGGCTCACTAGAGGTAAAGATATGTTGTTTGCCTTGATGGGGAGCCAAAGAATATCACAAGGAAAAGCTGGTCTTGGCTATGATCCATGTGCAGTCAAGGAAAAGATCAGGAAGAAAAATCAGAATATGTATATGAGACATTTTGTGCATGCTAACAATAATAAAAAGGAAAATGATGCATCACCTCACATTGAAACATATGATCAACCCAGGCATGCTAAACAGAAGTATTATTTGCATTGTTTTCTTCCTACCACTCAATCTAGCAGTCCATTCATTACCTGTCATTTTTGTAACAAAAAGGGACATATTTCCAGTCCTTGTGCATTGAAGAAAAATAGGCTAGGCAGGAAAACTGAATGGGTTCCCAAAGTTGCCTCTGCATCTAGGGAATTACTCACTGACCGAAAAGGACCCAAGCAAATTTGGGTACCTAAAAGAAAAACATAAACTTTGTTTTGCAGGTCTGTCTCAAAGCTAAGAAAAGCAACAAATGGTATATAGACAGTGCCTGCTCAAGTCACATGACTGGTGATAAGGAGAAGTTCATCACCCTTAGAGACAAGAAAGGAGGAAAGGTGACCTTTGGAGGTGACCAATATGGTGAAATCACTGGTATTGGAATTGTGGGCAAAAATCCAGAAACATCCATTGAAGAGGTGCTGTTTGTGATTGGCCTCAACCACAACTTGCTAAGCGTGAGTCAGACTTGTGACAAAGGAAACTGGGTGCTGTTTGACTCAAAGTTTTTCCTGGTCATCAGAAAAAGTGATCACAAAGTAATTCTCAAAGCTCAAAGGGATGGTAACTGTTACACTATTGACCTTGATGAACTTCCTCCCTTGGATTCTGTATGTTTGATTAGTCAGAATAATGACAGTTGGCTATGGCATAGGAGATTAGCTCATGTCAACATGAATCAATTGTCTAAACTGATTAAAAATGAGCTAGTAACTGGTCTTCCTAAAATATCTTTTGAAAAGGATAAAGAATGTGATGCATGCCTAAGAGGAAAACAAACCAAAGCATCCTTCAAATCTAAAAATGTAATAACAACAACAAGACCACTTGAATTGTTGCATATGGACTTAATTGGACCATCTAGAGTGAAAAGTCTTGGTGGTAATCTGTATGTGCTTGTAATTATAGATGATTACTCTAGATTCACTTGGACATTGTTTCTTTCCTCTAAAAGTGATACCTTTGGTGCATTTGTAACCTTAGCTAAGAAAGTGCAAAATGAGAAAGGTATTTCTATTGTGTCTATCAGGTCAGACCATGGAGGAGAATTTGAAAATGCATACTTCCTGGAGTACTGCAATGAGCATGGAATTGACCACAACTTCTCAGCACCAAGAACTCCTCAACAAAATGGAGTGGTGGAAAGGAAGAACAGAACCATTGGAGAAATGGCAAGAGCGATGCTAAATGAGAAGGAACTCTCTCAAGTGTTCTGGGCTGATGCAGTGAATACAGCTAGTTACATCATAAACAGAGCCTACATCAGACCAATCCTTGGGAAGACCCCTTATGAGCTGTACAAAGGAAGAAAGCCAAATTTGTCACACCTCCATGTGTTCGGGTGCAAATGCTTCATTCACAACAATGGGAAAGAAAATCTGGGTAAGTTTGATGCCAAATCCGATGAAGGTATATTCTTGGGCTATTCAAGTAGGAGTAAGGCTTATAGAGTTTATAATAAAAGATCAAATATAGTAGAAGAATCAGTGCATGTAGTTTTCATTGAAAATGAAGCTGTGTCAAAACATGAAGATGATCTAACTATCAATTTTGAAAAACTGGGAATTTCTGACAAAAGTAAAACTGAACCTCCAAAGATATCTGAATCTATTGATATAGAGGAAGATATCCAGGAGCAAGAGTTTAATGAAGAAAATATTGAAGAAACAACTCAAGAACTCCCTAGAGCTTGGAGATATCAAAGGAATCACCCTGTTGATCAAGTAATAGGGAATGTTCAAGAGAAAGTTAAAACCAGAAAACAGTTAAGGGATCAAATGCTCAACTGCGCTTTTATTTCTCAAATTGAACCTAAATGTGCTGAGGAAGCCTTAACTGATGATTACTGGATTCTAGCTATGCAAGATGAATTGAATCAGTTTGAAAGAAATCATGTTTGGAATTTAGTTCCCAGGCCCAAAAATCATCCTGTTATAGGTACCAAATGGGTTTTCAGAAATAAACTGGATGAATCTGGAACAATAATAAGAAATAAGGCTAGACTGGTTGCTAAAGGGTATAATCAGGAAGAAGGTATTGATTTTGAAGAAACCTTTGCACCAGTAGCTAGGCTAGAGGCTATAAGAATACTGCTAGCATATGCATGCATGAAAAATATTTTACTATATCAAATGGATGTAAAGAGTGCTTTTTTAAATGGATATATCATGAAAGAAGTTTATGTAGATCAACCTCCTGGTTTTGAAGATTCTACTAAACCAAACCATGTTTACAAGCTGAAGAAGGCTCTTTATGGTTTAAAACAAGCCCCTAGAGCATGGTATGAGAGGTTGAGCAATTTTCTAACTGAACAAGGGTTTAATAGAGGCAAAGTTGACACAACTTTATTCACTAAGAAAGAGAATAAAGATTTACTAATTGTTCAAATCTATGTTGATGATATTATTTTCGGTGCTACTAATGAAACTCTCTGCAAGAAATTTTCTGAGTTAATGCAGGGAGAATTCGAGATGTCCATGATGGGTGAACTCAACTTCTTCCTTGGACTGCAAATCAGACAGCTTGATGATGGCATCTTTCTCTGTCAATCCAAGTATCTGAAGGAGCTGCTAAAGAAGTTTGGGATGGAGAATGCCAAGCCAATGGGAACACTTATGGCTACTGCAACCAAACTAGACATGGATGAGAATGGAAAGATGTTTGACATTACTCAGTACAGGAGAATGATTGGATCTCTGCTGTACCTAACTGCCAGCAGACCTGACATTATGTTCAGTGTCTGCATGTGTGCAAGGTTCCAATCATGCCCCAAAGAATCCCATGCAACAGCTGTGAAAAGAATTTTTAGATATCTTATTGGAACATCACAAATGGGTCTTTGGTATCCAAAAGGCAATGGAGAAGACCTCAAAGGATACACTGATGCTGATTTTGTAGGATCTAAAACTGACAGAAAAAGTACAAGTGGAACCTGTCAGTTCCTTGGAGGATCCCTAGTTTCATGGTTCAGCAAAAAGCAAAACAGTGTAGCCTTATCTACTGCAGAAGCTGAGTATGTTGCAGCTGGAAGCTGTTGTGCCCAAGTCATCTGGATGAAACAGCAGCTTGAAGATCTTGAAATCAAAATAAAAGAGATACCAATCATGTGTGACAACCAGAGTGCCATAAATATCACCAAGAATCCTGTCATGCACTCAAGAACAAAGCATATTGAAGTCAGGCATCACTTCATAAGAGATCATGTTCTGAAAGGAGAAGTCAGATTGGAGTACATCCCAACAGAGGATCAATTTGCTGATATACTCACAAAACCTCTGCCAGAAGACAGACTTTGTAAAATAAGGAGAGAATTGGGGATGGTAAACCCCAATGAACTGTAAGATGTTTTCATGCAATTCTGTCATTAAAATTTTCAATATCAGAATTAATTCTAACTTGAGCTTCGGAGTATGTTTAATCTAAGCTGCAGGTGCTCCCTGTGAAAATCAATGGCAATAAACTTGAAGAGTGGAGCACGTCAGAATGGAACAACCAAAAAGTGGAATGAATGATGTAAATCCTAAGTTTTGGATCCATTCTGTAAGTTTTTAAAGATGAAATTCGCATTTTACATGTATGTTAAACGGATTTTGCTTAATAAAATGTGCTTCTGACATGGTCAATATGGTCAACATTCGAATTTCAGTTCACTAACAGACGAACTTCGGCATGTTATGCCCTGGAACAGTTCTCTGTAATGCCTCGAAATTCGTCTGTTGACACTTGAAAGTTCGAATTTTCAAAATCAGAAATTTCAATATTATGGTTGTCCATCATTGCTGCACAATTTTTTATCTCCTAACATGCGAATGTTGGACAATCTTTACATAGTTAGAAAATTCGAATTTTCAGTTCAATATTCGTCTGTTGAAACATGTCCTACATGCTGAATTGTCAAAAGATGCAGCTCTGCCTGTTTAATTCGTCTGATTGATTGATTGTTTGATTGTTAACTGCCTTTCTCTATTCAACATTCGAACTTTGTTGGAACAAAATTCGTCTATTGTCCTTGTATTGCTTGTTTCAAGCCACTGTCAGACGAACTTTCAAGATGAAAATTCGTCTGTCAGTAAGCTATGCTGAACGGTTTAACTTGTAACTGCCCGAAGTTTGAATTTTGACCCCTCAAAATTCGTCTGTCAGACGGTTACACACGTTAAATGCTACGGTTTTCCTCAGAACAGACGCAGCCCTATCTGTAACCTCTCTGAATCCGTTCTGATTCTTTCTTAAATTCTCTTAACTCCTGTCCAAAAACCGTCATTCTTCACCAATTAAACCTCCATTCGCATCCTATAAACCCTTCCTTGTCAACATTTTGCTTCATTCCACTGAAAAATGGCGAGAGTAAAGATCCCTGGAGCAGGACAAGCTGGAACTCGGCCAAAAAGAACTGCTAAATCCCAATATGCTACAAAAGAAGGAGAAAAATCCAAGAGAAAGGCCGAACCCAGTAAAGCTACCCCTTCTAAACGCCAGAAATCTTCTTCCAAGGCAGATTCTCAGAAAACTGGGCCTTCCTTTTCAAAATCTGCAGTCCCTTCGGGTGAAACTGCTGCTGTGGCTTCCTCCTCTTCTACACAATCTGGAGAATTTGAACTTACCACATTACCACTTTGGAGCACTCCTGAGATTCAAGAAGAGTTTTCTGCCAAGTTTTCAAGCAAAAAGGTAATCAAGCCTCACTGTGTAAATTTGGAGCAATTTTTGATATCCAACAACTTTGATGCTGCATTATGGTTGATAAGATACAAAAACCTGTTGGAAATTGCTGAAAAATATGATGATGAAGTAGTGAAGACTTGGTATGCCTCTCTTCAATATAACAGCAAGAAAAGGAAATGGGAGGTCACTTTAAGATCTAGGACCATCTGGCTTGCTGATGAGACAATCAATGAAGTTCTGGAAATCCCAGGACAAGATGGGCTGAAAATTGACATTACAGCCTCTGGATACATGGATGAGGCAAGCACAGAGGATGAAGAAGGAGGATCCTTCCTGAACTACAAAGAGAGCACTATCTTGGACACCTTGTTCAGAAGAAGGGAAAACAGGCCAACTATAAATCTATTGAAGCCCACAGACCTAAGTGTACAAGTCAGAATCCTGCACTATATAGTGTCCAGGATCATATTCAACAAGGGTGGCAGTTTCAACTTGATAACAAGGGCAGAGGCTCATGTGATGACTGCTATCATTCGTGGGAAGCTGATTAACATGGGTCATATCATCCTCCAGAGAATGATAAAAGCAAGGGATCAGAGGAAGGATTCCATACTCCCCTATGCTGCAATTATTTCAAGAATCCTGCAGCATGCTAGAATTCAACACATTGAAAAGGGGAAAGGGAAACTCACTGAGGCATTCAAAGAAGAGGAACTGCAAAGGATGGGTATTGAACGAGATGAAGGCAGATGGGTTGGAAAGGGAGCAGGGAAATCTGAAGATCTGTTCTTTGCTGCTGATGACTCCCTCCAACAAGAAGGCACCTCTGAGGCCCCTAGCAAATCTGTACCTCAGCCTTCTCAGCCAATCCCATCTCCCTCCAGGCCTACTCACCCTCCTGCCACTCCCTCCTCACGGGCCAAGCCAACAAAGGTCACTGAGTTGTTTGCCAGTCTGTCAACACTCATTCTCAGCATAAGAGATGAGCAAAATGCCAAATTTGCTCATCTACAAGATCAGATCCATCAGTTGGCTGTGAACATGAAGGTGGTGGCTGATGCTTATGAAGATGTAAGGAATGCTTTTCCTACCACTTCAGCTCCACCTCAGCCTGGTGTCCCTGAGCCTACTCTATCTCCAACTCCTGAGCCTCCAAGCCCCTTCGAGTTTGCCTCCTCTGACCATGATGGTGCTGGTGCAATGAGAACACCAAGTCCTAGTCCACCCTTGGACTATAGATTGGAAGAAGAAGAAGGACTTCAGCAGACAAGTCCTCATGAGCCCATGCAAGAAGTTGCTCAGGAATCAATTCTGTCCACTCAAGAATCTGAGCAAGTTGAAAAACTGGTGGCAGCCATCTCAAGCTCCTCCATGCAAGAAGATGTGAGCACTGAAGAAAGAAGCATTGTACCTGTTGCTGACTACGTTGCCATTGCTCACAATGCTTTACTGGAAGCTCAGAGGAAAAGGCTGGAAGAAATGTTTCCTCCTGCTAAACCAGCCTCCTCTTCTCTTGCTGCTTATGGGCTATCAGAAGAACAAAGGGCTCAACTAGCTCTTTCCAGACAGGCAATGCAGGAGCTGCTGGAAGTCTCTGATGAGGAACCAAGCACTGATCCCCCAGCTGAAATTCCTTTTGCTCCTGTGCCCCTTCGTGCTATTCCTGTCTCTCAGATCCCTCCTCCGGCTGACTTTGTTGGCCTTCCTGATGATGCCAAAAAGGGGGAGAAGTCTGGGCAAACTGGAAAGACTGGGCAAACTGGAAAGACTGCTGCTGAGCAATCTGGAAAAGGAAAAAGGAAATCCTACAGCAAGAAGATCAAGACAAAGAAGAATTGATTGAAATTTCTTGTTGTACTTTGTATTAGTTTTGTTGTTTGGAATTTGTTGATTGGACTGTCTCTGTTGTTTGAACTTTGTTTTATTTAGCTCTGTATAAGTAACTTTTGGTTAAATGGATGAATTCCTTGTTGCAAAGTTTTGTGTCTTAATTCTGTTGATATCTTATGCATATGTTGAGGGGGAGCTTGTAAAAGCAAACCCAAGTACTAATCCAGTTTGTAAGTTGTTTTGTCATCATCAAAAAGGGGGAGAATGTTGAATCAAGAGTTTTGATGATGTTAAAACCAACACCCAAGAGCTTGGATTGAAGATATCAAAGAAGAACAAAGCTGGTTCAAGTGAAGATTAACTGAGTATATGTTGTTAGATCTTTTGTAGGATCTTTAGTTTTTGATATAATTGGGTAAAAGATTTTGATTTGAAGAAAAGATGTTTTCAAACTTTGATTTTATGTTAAATCTTTGAACATTTGAAAAATACCTTCAAATAGACGAAGGTTGAAAGTTTAAACTGAACTGTCAAGTTAGAAATTCGAACTTTGCCTTTGGAAATTCGAATTTCAAGCTAAAACTGAATAAGTCTGAAGAGACTGCTCTCTGTCAGACGAATTTTGGTTGTTCAAAATTTGAATTTTCATCTAGTCTGAAAAGAGGCCTTTGTAACAGACGAACTTCACACTTTCAAAATTCGAATTTCAAGTAAAATGAAGTTTGTAAAAATCAAAGAAATTCGTCTGAAACTATGATAAAGTGCATCTGAAATCAAAATGAAATTCAGTTTGATAAATGCTCTCTGACAGACGAATTTTGAAGTTGCAACATTCGAATTTTTATATAAGTCTGAAAGATGCTTCTTTACAACAGACGAACTTTGAGTTCTCAAAATTCGAATTTCAAGCAAAACAAAATTTGAGAAAACTGAAGAAATTCGTCTGTAACTATGTTAAAGTTCATCTGAGATCAAAAGTGATTTAAGTTTCAAAACTGCTCTCTGACAGACGAACTTTGAACATTGAAATTCGAATTTCAGAAGGTAAGTTCTTAAGTCTATTTAAATGAAACATTGACATACGAATGATAAGAACTTGCAACATTCGAATGACAAGATGAGTCTGAAAAGAGTTTCTCTGACAGACGAATTTTTCCTTTCCAAAATTTGAATTTCAAAGAAAGTTATCTACTGTGGCCCTTTTTAGTTCAATGAATAGACGAATTTTGGGGATCCAAAATTCGAATTTCGAAGGCACTGTAGAAAATTGAAAACACTGTTCATACTTAACCGAAAAACTTTCTTCTTGAAAATTCGTATGTCACATTGTGAAAATGTTTTGTAAGTTTCAAAATTCGAATTTCACTTTATGAACAGACGAACTTCGTGCTGTAACGTTGGAAGCTTTAATCTACGATTCCTTCGAAATTTGTCTGTTGGCCAACCGAAATTCGAATTTCAGTATGTCAGAAACATTAAATGCGGTTGGTAAATGGATAGTTTTTTCAGAGTAACCGTTGAATAACTTCTCCAACGGATAGATTTAGTCTCTAACGGATATTTGAGACCTAAATCTATAAATACAACATCACTTGAAGTTATGGGTAACGAATCAAACTTGTATATACTGAATCTCTGCTGAATTTTCTTCTCAAAAGCTTTTACCCTCTTAACTTCCAGACTTGCACCAAAACTTTCATATCTACTCCTTTCAAGAGAGTCATTTCATTGTAATCAATCTACTCTTCATCTGGAAGATAGATTTACTTGTGAGGGATATTCACAAGGGGATTGGGAAGCACACAGTGTAAGTGCTTGGAGAGTTTGAGAGAGCTCAGAAACAGAGCAAACTCGTGTACTGTGGCCTTTGCAAGAAGTCCATTGAAATTCTTGCTGTATAGTGGATAAATCCCAAGAGGTGTCTTGGGGACTGGATGTAGGTCAAGTGGAAGGACCGAACCAGGATAAATTACTGAGTCTTCTTCTCCCTATCTTTACTTTTCAGCTTGCTCTGTTTTACGCATTGTTTTCATTATACTGTGATATCTTCACTTACTTCACTTTGTGCAGAAAAATTTCAATCTTCCCAATTCACCCCCCCTCTTGGGAAGTCAGCCTTGCTAACAATTCTAGTAGGAGTAAGGCTTATAGGATTTATAATAAAAGATCAAATATAGTAGAAGAATCAGTGCATGTGGTTTTCATTGAAAATGAAACTGTTTCAAAACATGTCACCAATAAGGATGATCTTACTTTCAATTTTGAAAAACTGGGAATTTCTAACAAAAGCAAAACTGAACCTCTAAAGATATCTGAATCTGTTGACACAGAGGAAGATATCCAGGAGCAAGAGTTTGATGAAGAAAATAATGAAGAAACAACTCAAGAACCCCCTAGAGCTTGGAGAAATCAAAGGAATCACCCTGTTGATCAAGTAATAGGGAATGTTCAAGAGAAAGTCAAAACCAGAAAACAGTTAAGAGATCAAATGCTCAACTGTGCCTTTATTTCTGAAATTGAACCCAAATGTGCTGAAGAAGCCTTAACTGATGAATACTGGATTATGGCTATGCAAGATGAATTAAATCAATTTGAAAGAAATCAAGTTTGGGATTTAATACCTAGACCCAAAAATCATCCTGTTATAGGTACCAAATGGGTTTTCAGAAATAAACTTGATGAATCTGGAACAATAATCAGAAATAAAGCTAGATTGGTTGCTAAAGGGTATAATCAGGAAGAAGGTTTTGATTTTGAAGAAACCTTTGCACCAGTAGCTAGATTAGAAGCTATAAGAATACTGCTGGCATATGCATGCATGAAAAATATTTTATTATATCAAATGGATGTAAAAAGTGCCTTTCCGAATGGATATATCATGGAAGAGGTTTATGTAGATCAACCTCCAGGTTTTGAGGACTCTACAAAACCAAACCATGTTTATAAACTGAAGAAAGCTCTCTATGGTTTAAAACAGGCCCCTAGAGCATGGTATGAGAGACTAAGCAATTTTCTAACTGATAAGGGGTTTAACAGAGGCAGAGTTGACACAACCTTATTTACTAAGAAAGAAAATAAAGATTTACTAATTGTTCAAATCTATGTTGATGATATTATTTTTGGTGCTACTAATAAAACTCTTTGCAAGAAATTCTCTGAGTTAATGCAGGGAGAATTCGAGATGTCTATGATGGGTGAACTCAATTTCTTCCTTGGATTGCAAATCAGACAGCTTAATGATGGTATCTTTCTCAGTCAATCCAAGTATCTAAAGGAGCTGTTAAAGAAGTTTGGAATGGAGAATGCCAAGCCAATGGGAACACCTATGGCTACTGCAACCAAACTGGACATGGATGAGAATGGGAAGATGTTTGACATTACTCAGTACAGAAGAATGATTAGATCCCTGCTGTACCTAACTGCTAGCAGACCTGACATTATGTTCAGTGTCTGCATGTGTGCAAGGTTCCAATCATGCCCCAAAGAAACCCATGCAACAGCTGTGAAAAGAATTTTCAGATATCTTATTGGAACATCACAGATGGGTCTTTGGTATCCAAAAGGCAAAGGAGAAGATCTCAAAGGATACACTGATGCTGATTTTGCAGGATCCAAAACTGACAGAAAAAGCACAAGTGGAACCTGTCAGTTCCTTGGAGGATCCCTGGTTTCATGGTTCAGCAAAAAGCAAAACAGTGTGGCCTTATCTACTGCAGAAGCTGAGTATGTTGCAGCTGGAAGCTGTTGTGCCCAAGTCATCTGGATGAAACAGCAGCTTGAAGATCTTGAGATTAATATAAAAGAGATACCAATCATGTGTGACAACCAAAGTGCTATAAATATCACCAAGAACCCTGTCATGCATTCAAGGACAAAACATATTGAAGTTAGGCACCACTTCATAAGGGATCACGTTCTGAAAGGAGAAGTTAGACTGGAGTACATTCTAACAGAAGATCAAGTTGCTGATATACTCACAAAACCTCTATCAGAAGACAGACACTGCAAAATAAGGAGAGAATTGGGAATGGTAAATCCCAATGAATTGTAAGTCATTTTTATGCAACTCTGTCTTTAGAATTTTTAATATAAGAATAAACTCTAACTTGAGCATCGGAGTCTATTTTAGTGTAGTTGCAGGTGCTTCTTGTGAAAAACAATGGCTAAAAGTTTGAAAGATTGGAGCACTCCAGATTGGAACAACCAGAAAATGAAGTGAATGATGATTATTCTAAGTTCTGGATCCATTCTGTAAGTTTTTAAAGTTGAAATTTGTATGTTGTTTGATTACTAGATGAATTTCATTGATAATATGTGTTTCTAAGCTAATCAACATGGTCAACATTCGAATTTTAGTTGACCAACAGACGAACTTCGACCTGTTATGCCTTGGAACAGTTCTCAGTAATGCCTCGAAATTCGTCTGTTGAAGCTTGAAAGTTCAAATTTTCAAAATCAGAAATTTCAAAGTTATGATTGTCCATCACTGCTACACAAATTATTATTTCTTAACATACGAATGTTAGACAGTCTTTAAAAAGGTTGAAAAATTCGAATTTTCAGTTCAAAATTCATCTGTTGAATCATGTCCATCATGCTGAATTATTGAAAGTTGCAGTTCTGCATGTTTAATTCGTCTGTTGATTGATAGTTTGATTGATGCCTGCCTTTTTCCTTTCAACATTCGAACTTTGATGGAACAAAATTCATCTGTTGTGCTTGTATTGCTGTTTCAAGCCACTGTCAGACAAACTTTCAGGATGAAAATTCGTCTGTCAGTAAGCTATGCTGAATGGTTTTACTTGTAACTGCCCGAAGTTCGAATTTTGACCTCTCAAAATTCATCTGTCAGACGGTTACACACGCTAAATGCAACGGTTTTCCTCAGAACAGACGCAACCCTATTTGTAACCTCTCTAAGTCTGTTCTGATTCTCTCTTTAATCCTCTTAACTCCTGTCCAAAAACCGTTATTCTTCACCGATTAAACTTCCATTCGCATCCTATAAACCTATTCTAAGCCACATTCTGCATCATTCCACTGAAAAATGGCGAGAGTAAAGATCCCTGAAGCAGGACAAGCTGGAACTCGGCCAAAAAGAACGGTCAAATCTCAATATGCTACAAAGGAAGGAGAGAAATCCAAGAGAAAGGCCGAACCCAGTAAAGCTACCCCTTCTAAATGCCAAAAATCATCATCCAAGGCAAATTCTCAGAAAACTGGGCCTTCCTCATCAAAAGCTGCAGTTCCTTCGGCTGATACTGCTGCTGTGGCTTCCTCCTCTTCTACTCAATCTGGAGAATTTGAGCTTACTACACTGCCACTTTGGAGCACTCCTGAGATTCAAGAAGAGTATTCTGCAAAGTTTTCCAGCAAAAAGGTAATCAATTCTCACTGTGTAAATATGGAACAATTTCTGATATCCAACAATTTTGATGCTGCAATATGGTTGTTAAGATATAAAAATCTGTTGGAAATTGCTGAAAAATATGATGATGAGGTAGTGAAGACTTGGTATGCCTCTCTTCAATATAACAGCAAGAAAAAGAAATGGGAGGTCACTTTGAGATCAAGGACCATCTGGCTTGCTGATGAAACAATCAATGAAGTGCTGGAGATCCCAGGGCAAGATGGGCTGAAAATTGACATCACAGCCTCTGGGTATATGGATGAGGCAAGCACAGCTGATGAAGAAGGTGGATCCTTTCTGAACTGCAAAGAGAGCACCATCTTGGACACCTTATTCAGGAGAAGAGAGAACAGGCCAACAATAAATCTATTGAAGCCCACAGACCTTAGTGTACAAGTCAGAATCCTGCACTACATAGTGTCCAGGATCATTTTCAACAAGGGTGGCAGTTTCAATTTGATAACAAGGGCAGAGGCTCATGTGATGACTGCTATCATTCGTGGGAAGCTGATTAACATGGGTCATATCATCCTCCAGAGAATGATAAAGGCAAGGGATCAGAGGAAGGACTCCACACTCCCCTATGCAGCAATTATTTCAAGAATCTTGCAGCATGCTGGGATTCAACACATTGAAAAGGGGAAAGGGAAACTCACTGAGGCATTCAAAGAGGAGGAACTGCAAAGGATGGGCATTGAAAGAGATGAAGGAGGATGGGTTGGAAAAGGAACAGGGAAATCTGAAGATTTGTTCTTTGTTGCTGATGCATCCCTCCAACAAGAAGGAACTTCTGAGGCCCATGGCAAATCTGTACCTCAGCCTTCTCAGCCAATCCCATCTCCCTCCAGGCCTACTCACCCTCCTTCCACTCGCTCCTCGCGAGCCAAGCCAACAAAGATCACTGAGTTGTTTGACAGTCTGTCAACACTCATTCTTAGCATTAGAGATGAGCAAAATGCCAAATTTGCTCATCTACAAGATCAAATCCATCAGTTGGTTGTAAATATGAAGGTGGTGGCTGATGCCTATGAAGAGATAAGAAATGCAATTCCTACCACTTCAGCTCCACCTCAGACTGGTGTCCCTGAGCCTACTCTGTCTCTAACCCCTGTGCCTCCAAGTCCCTTTGAGATTGCCTCCTCTGACCATGATGATGATATAGATGGTGCTGGTGCTATGAGAACACCAAGTCCTGGTCCACCCTTGGACTATGGATTGGAAGAAGAAGGTCTCCAAGACACAGGCCCTCATGAGCCCATGCAAGAAGATGCTCCGGATTCAATTCTGTCCATTCAAGAATCTGAGCAAGTTGAAAGACTGGTTGCAGCCATTTCAACCTCTTCTGTGTCAGAAGAAGCTAGCAATGAGGAAAGGAGCATTGTACCTGTTATTGATTATCTTGCCATTGCTCACAATGCTCTGCTGCTAGATCAGAGGAGAAGGCTAGAGGAAATGTTTCCTCCTGCTAAACCAGCTTCTTCTTCTCTTGCTGCTTATGGGCTTTCAGAGGAACAGAGAGCTCAACTAGCTCTTTCTAGGCAGGAAATGCAAGTGCTGCTTGAGGTCTCTGATGATGATGAAGAGCCTGCTGAGCCCCCAGCTGAACCTGAAATCCCTTTTGCTCCTGTGCCACTCCGTGGTATTCCTATCTCTCAGATCCCTCCTCCGGCTGATTTTGTTGGACTTCCTGATGATGTCAAAAAGGGGGAGAAGTCTGGGTAAACTGGAAAGCCTGCTGCTGAGCAATCTGGGAAAGGGAAAGGGAAAATCCTACAGCAAGAAGACCAAGTCCAAGAAGAAATGATTGGAGATGATTGAAGATTAGGCTTAAGTCCTCTTGTTGTACTTTGTACTCTGTGTATTTGTGTTTTGGTCTTGTTGTTTTAAACTTTGATTAATTTGCTTCTGTTCAAGCAACTTTTGATTAAATGAATGGATCTCTTTGTTGCAATGTTTTGTGCCTTAAATACTCTTCACTTAATCTGTTGTTTTGATATCTTATGCATATGTTGAGGGGGAGCTTGTGAAAGCAAACCCAAGTACTAATCCAGTTTGTGAGTTGTTTTGTCATCATCAAAAAGGGGGAGAATGTTGAATCAAGAGTTTTGATGATTGTAAACCAACACTCAAGAACTTGAATTGAAGATATCAAAGGAGATCAAAGCTGTTTCAAGTGAAGATTTTCTGAGTATTTGCTGTTAGATCTCTTGTAGGATATTTAGTTTTTGTTATGATTGGGTAAAAGTTTTTGATTTGAAGAAAAGATGTTTTCAAACTTTGATTTTGTGTTAAATCTTTAAATATTTGAAAAACACCCACAAACAGACGAAGGTTGAAAGAATAAGCTGAACTGTCAAGTTGGAAATTCGAACTTTGCCTTTGGAAATTCGAATTTCGAGCTGAAACTGAATAAGTCTGAAGAGATGGCTCTCTGTCAGACGAATTTTGATTATTCAAAATTCGAATTTTCATCTAATCTGAAAGAAGCCTTTCTGGTGACAGACGAACTTCACACTTTCGAAATTCGAATTTCAAGAAAAATAAAGTTTGTGAAAACCAAAGAAATTCGTCTGAGACTATGATAAAATGCATCTGAAATCAAAATGAAATTGAGTTTGATAAATGCTCTCTGACAGACGAATTTTGAACTTCCAACATTCGAATTTTCATAAAAGTCTGAGAGAAGCTTCTTTACAACAGACGAACTTTAAGTCTTCAAAATTCGAATTTCAGACAAAACAAAATTTGAGAAAATGGAAGAAATACATCTAAGACTATGTTAAAGTTCATCTGAGATCAAGAATGATTTGAGTCTCAAAACTGCTCTCTGACAGACGAACTTTGAACATTAAAATTTGAATTTCAGAAGCTGAGTTCTTGAGTCTGTTGAAGTGAAAAATTGACATACGAATGATAAGAACTTGCAACATTCGAATGATGAAATTAGTCTGAAAAGAGTCTCTCTGACAGACGAATTTCACCCTATCAAAATTCGAATTTCGAAGAAAGTAATCTGCTGTGCCTCTTTAAACAATCAATAGACAGACGAATTTTGGGGTTCCAAAATTCGAATTTCGAGGGCACTGTAGCAAATTGAAAACACTGTTCACACTTAACCGAAAAACTTTCTTCTTGAAAATTCGTATGTCACATTGTGAAAATATTTTGTAAGTTTCAACATTCGAATTTCACCTCATGAACAGACGAACTTCGTGCTGTAACGTTGAAAGCTTTAACCTTCGGTCCTTTCAAAATTAGTCTGTTGACCAGCCAAAATTCGAATTTCAGTATGTCAGAAACATTAAATGCGGTTGGTAAACGGATAGTTTTTCAGAGTAACCGTTGGATAACTTCTCCAACGGATAGATTAAAGTCTCTAACGGACATTTGAGACCTAAATCTATAAATACAACAACATTTGAAGTTGGGGGTAACAAATCAAACGGGTGTATAACGAATTTCTGCTGAATCTTCTTCTCAAAAGCTTTTACCCTCTCAACTTCTATACTTGTACTCAAACTTTCATATCTACTCTTTTCAAGAGAGTTATTTCATTGTAATCAATCTACTCTTCATCTTGGAGATAGATTTACTTGTGAGGGGTATTCACAAGGGGATTGAGAAGCACATAGTGAAAGTGCTTGGAGAGTGTGAGAGAGCTCAGAAACAGAGCATACTCGTGTACTGTGGCCCCAGCAAGAAGCCCATTGAAATTCTTGCTATATAGTGGATAAATCTCAAGAGGTGCCTTGGGGACTGGATGTAGGTCAAGTGGAAAGACCGAACCAGGATAAATCACTGAGTTTTCTTCTTCCTATCTTTACTTTTCATCTTGCTCTGTTTTACGCATTGTTTTCATTATATTGTGATATCTTCACTTACTTCTCTTTGTGCAGAAAAATTTCAATCTTCCCAATTCACCCCCCCTCTTGGGAAGTCAGCCTTGCTAACAGAACAATCAAAATTCGTCTGACAGAGAGCCATCTCTTCAGACTTATTCAGTTTTAGCTCAAAATTCGAATTTCCTAAGGCAAAGTTCGAATTTCCAACTTGACAGTTAAGTTTAAACTTTCAAACTTCGTCTGTTTGTGGGTGTTTTCAAATAAGTCAAGATTTAACACAAAATCAAGGTTTGAAAACATCTTTTTCTCAAATCAAAATCTTTTACCCAATCACAACTAAAACTAAAGATCCTACACAGGATCTATCAGCAAATACTCAGAAAATCTTCACTTGAAACAACTTTGATCTCCTTTGATATCTTCAATCCGAGCTCTTGAGTGTTGGTTTGGAATCATCAAAACTCTTGATTCAACATTCTCCCCCTTTTTGATGATGACAAAACAACTCACATACTAGGTTAGTACTTGGGTTTACTTTCACAAGCTGCCCCTCAACATATGCATTACAGTTCATAAGATATCATTTTCAACAGATTAAGTGAAGAGATTCAAAGCCCAAATCATTGCAATCAAAAACATAATTCATTTAATCAAATTGTTACCATATATATTCCAATTAAAGAGCAGTTCTCAAAAATATCAAACAACCAAATACAATTAAACAACTAATACAAGATACAGCAACTAAAGCAAGATACAGCAAGAGGATTCAGCCTAAGATCTAAAAACATCACTTCTTCTTTGGCTTAGTCTTCTTGTTGTACGTCTTTCCTTTATCAGATGGCTCAGCAGATTTTCCAGCTTGCTTAGTCCCAGTTTGCTTTATCTTTTCCCCCTTTTTGGCATCATCAGGAAGGCCAACAAAGTCCATTGGAGGAGGAATCTGAGTGAGAGGAATAGCATGAAGAGGGACAGGAGCAAAAGGAATCTCTGGTTGAACTGGTGCAGGAGGCTCAACAGGCTCATCATCATCATCATCATCAGAGACCTCCAGCAGCACTTGCATTTCCTGCCTAGAAAGAGCTAGTTGAGCTCT
Organism: Adenanthera pavonina; assembly: GCA_026686845.1. NCBI lineage: Eukaryota > Viridiplantae > Streptophyta > Magnoliopsida > Fabales > Fabaceae > Adenanthera > Adenanthera pavonina. The sequence continues at coordinate 13,098,024 of JAIVEN010000028.1, read as the reverse complement.
CTGTTCCTCTGAGAGCCCATAAGTAGCAATAGAATGAGAAGCTGGTTCAGCAGGAGGAAACAATTCTTCCAGCCTTCTCCTTTGAGGTTGCAGCAGAGCATTGTTAGCAATACCAAGATAATCAACAACAGGTACAATGCTCCTTTCCTCATTGCTTGCTCCTTCTGGCATAGAAGAGGTTAAAATGGCTACAACCAGTCTTTCAACTTGCTCTGATTCTTGAATGGACAGAATTGAGTCCGGAGTATCTTCTTGCATAGGCTCAAGAGGGCTTGTTTCTTGAAGTCCTTCTTCTTCCAATCCATAGTCCAGGAGTGGACCAGGACTTGGTGTCCTCATTGCACCAGCACCATCTGTATCACCATCATGGTCAGAGGAGGCAATCTTAAAGGGGCTTAGAGGCTCAGGAGTTGGAGACAGAGCAGGTTCAGGGATACCAGGCTGAGGTGGAGCTGAAGAGGTAGGAATTGCATTTCTAATATCTTCATAAGCATCAGCCATCACCTTCATATTCATAGCCAACTGATGGATCTGATCTTGTAGATGAGCAAATTTGGTATTTTGCTCATCCTTAATGCTAAGAATGAGTGTTGACAGACTATCAAACAACTCAGTGATCTTTGTAGGTTTGGCCCGTGAGGAGGGAGTGGAAGGAGGGTGAGTGGGCCTGGAGGGAGATGGAATTAGCTGAGAAGGATGAGGTACAGATCTGCCAGGGGCCTCAGAAGTGCCTTCTTGTTGGAGGGATGCATCAGCAACAAAGAATAAGTCTTCAGATTTCCCTGCTCCCTTTCCAACCCATCTACCTTCATCTCTTTCAATACTCATCCTTTGCAATTCCTCTTCTTTGAATGCCTCGGTGAGTTTCCCTTTCCCCTTTTCAATGTGTTGAATCCTAGCATGCTGCAGGATTCTTGAAATAATTGCTGCATAGGGGAGTGTGGAATCCTTCCTCTGATCCCTTGCCTTTATCATTCGTTGGAGGATGATATGACCCAAATTAATCAGCTTCCCATGAATGATAGCAGTCATCACATGAGCCTCTGCCCTTGTTATCAAATTGAAGCTGCCACCCTTGTTGAATATGATCCTGGACACTATGTAGTGTAGGATCCTTACTTGAACACTTAGGTCTGTGGGCTTCAACATATTTATTGTTGGCCTGTTCTCCCTTTTCCTGAATAGGGTGTCCAAAATGGTGCTCTCCTTGTAGTTCAGGAAGGGTCCACCTTCTTCATCAGCTGTAATTGCCTTATCCATATATCCAGAGGCTGTGATGTCAACTTTCAGCCCATCTTGTGCTGGGATTTCCAGCACCTCATTGAAGGTTTCATCAGCAAGCCAAATGGTCCTTGATCTCAAGGTGACCTCCCATTTCACTTTTTTGCTATTATATTGAAGAGAGGCATACCAAGTCTTTACTACCTCATCATCATATTTTTCAGCAATTTCCAACAGATTTTTATATCTTAACAACCATAATGCAGCATCAAAGTTGTTGGATATCAGAAATTGTTCCACATTTACACAGTGAGGCTTGATTACCTTTTTGTTGGCAAACTTGGTAATGTACTCTTCTTGAATCTCAGGAGTGCTCCATAGTGGTAGTGTAGTCATTTCGTACTCTCCAGATTCAGTATTGGAAGAAGCAGAAGAAGCAACAACAGGGACAGAAGGTTCTGCACTTTTTGAAGAGGAGGGTCCAGCTTTCTGAGATTCTGCTTTGGATGAAGATTTTTGGCATTTAGAAGGAGTTGCTTTACTGGATTCAGCCTTTCTCTTGGATTTCTCTCCTTCCTTGGTAGCATATTGAGATTTAACACTCCTCTTTGGACGGGCCACAGCTTTTCCTGCTCCAGAAATTTTGACTCTTGCCATTTTTCGGTTGAATGATGCAGAATGTGGCTAAGAATAGGTTTATAGGATGCGAATGGAAGTTTAATCGGTGAAGAATGATGGTTTTTGGTTAGGAGTTAAGAGGATTGAAGAGAGAATCAAAACAAACTTAGAGAGGTTACAAATAGGGTTGCGTCTGTTCTTTGGAAAACCGTTGCATTTAACGTATGTAACCGTCTGACAGACAAATTTTAAGGGGTCAAAATTTGAACTTCGGGCAGTTACAAGTTAAACCATTCAGCACAGCTTACTGACAGACGAATTTTCATCCTGAAAGTTTGTCTGACAGTGGCTTGAATCAAGCAATATGAGCACAACAGACGAATTTTGTTCCACCAAAGTTTGAATGTTGAAAAGAAAAAGGCAGGCATCAATCAAACCATCAATCATCAGACGAATTAAGCATGCAGAACTTCATCTTTCAAGCATTCAACATGAAGAACATGATTCAACAGACGAATTTTGAAGTAAAACTTTGAATTTTTCAACTTTTGTAAAGGTTATCCAACATTCGTGTGTTAAGAAGTGAAAATTAGAATAACAGTGATGGACAATCATAACCATGAAATTTTTGTTTTTGAAAATTTGAACTTTCAAGATCCAACAGACGAATTTCGAGGCAACACCGAGAACTGTTCCAAAGCATAACAGGCCGAAGTTCGTCTGTTAGTCAACCGAAATTTGAATGTTGACCATATTGACCATGTCAAAAGCACAGTTTATGATGCAAAATATGTCTAACACACATTAAAATACGAATTTCATCTTTAAAAACTTACAGAATGGATCCAGAACTTAGAATTTTCATCATTTACTTCATTTTCTGGTTGTTCCATTCTTGTGTGCTCCAATCTTCAAGTTTCTTGCCATTAAATCTTGTGGGGAGCACCTGCAACTTAAATTAAACATACTCCGATGCTAAAGTTAGAATTTGTTTTAAAGATGAACTCTTTGAAAACAGGATTGCAAGATAATAACTTACAGTTCACTGGGATTTACCATACCCAGTTCTCTTCTTATTTTGCAATGCCTATCTTCTGATAGAGGCTTTGTGAGTATGTCAGCAACTTGATTCTCTGTTGAGATGTATTCCAATCTGACTTCTCTTTTTAGAACGTGATCCCTTATGAAGTGGTTCCTAACTTCAATATGTTTTGTCCTTGAATGCATGATAGGGTTCTTGGTGATATTTATAGCACTTTGGTTGTCACACATGATTGGAATCTGTTTCAATTTAACCTCAAGATCTTCAAGCTGCTGCTTCATCCAGATGACTTGGGCACAACAGCTTCCAGCTGCAACATACTCAGCTTCTGCAGTGGATAAGGCCACATTGTTTTGCTTTTTGCTGAACCATGAAACTAGGGATCCTCCAAGAAACTGACAGGTTCTACTTGTACTTTTTCTGTCTGTTTTGGATCCTCCAAAATCAGTGTCAGTGTATCCTTTGAGATCTTCTCCATTGCCCTTTAGATACTAGAGACCTATTTGTGATGTTCCAATAAGATATCTGAATATTCTTTTCATAGCTGTTGCATGGGTTTCTTTGGGGCATGATTTGAACTTGGCACACATACAGACACTGAACACAATGTCAGGTCTGCTGGCAGTTAGGTACAGCAAGGATTCAATCATTCTCCTGTACTGAGTAATGTCAAACATCTTCCCATTCTCATCCATGTCCAGTTTGCTTGCAATTGCCATAGGTGTTCCCATTGGTTTGGCACTCTCCATTCCAAACTTCTTTAGCAGCTCTTTTAGATACTTGGATTGACTGAGAAAGATACCATCATGAAGTTGTCTGATTTGCAGTCCAAGGAAGAAGTTAAGTTCTCCCATCATAGACATCTCGAATTCTCCCTGCATTAACTCAGAAAATTTCTTGCAAAGAGCTTCATTAGTAGCACAAAAAATGATATCATCAACATAGATTTGAACAATTAGTAAATCTATATTTTCTTTCTTAGTAAATAAAGTTGTGTCAACTTTGCCTCTATTGAACCCCTTTTCAGTTAGGAAATTGCTTAGTCTCTCATACCATGCTCTAGGGGCTTGTTTTAAACCATAAAGAGCCTTCTTCAATTTATAAACATGGTTTGGTTTAGTAGAATCCTCAAAACCTGGAGGTTGATCTACATAAACCTCTTCCATGATATATCCATTTAGAAAGGCACTCTTTACATCCATTTGATATAGTACAATGTTTTTCATGCATGCATATGCCAGCAGTATTCTTATAGCCTCTAGTCTAGCTACTGGTGCAAAGATTTCTTCAAAATCAATACCTTCTTCCTGATTATACCCTTTAGCAACCAATCTAGCTTTATTTCTGATTATTGTTCTAGATTCATCCAGTTTATTTCTGAAAACCCATTTGGTACTAATAACAGGATGATTTTTGGGTCTAGGCACTAAATCCCAAACTTGATTTCTTTGAAACTGATTTAGTTCATCTTGCATAGCTAGAATCCAGTATTCATCAGTTAAGGCTTCTTCAGCACATTTGGGTTCAATTTGAGAAATGAAAGCGCAGTTGAGCATTTGATCCCTTAACTGTTTTCTGGTTTTGACTCTCTCTTGAACATTCCCTATTACTTGATCAACATGATGATTCCTTTGATATCTCCAAGCTCTAGGGAGTTCTTGATAAGTTTCTTCATTGTTTTCTTCATCAAACTCTTGCTCCTAAATATCTTCCTCTGTGTTAACAGATTCAGGTATTTTTGGAGGTTCAGTTTTACTTTTATCAGAAATGCCCAGTTTTTCAAAGTTGAAAGCAAGATCATCCTCATTGGTAACATGTTTTGAAACAGTTTCATTTTCAATGAAAATCACATGCACAGATTCTTCTACCACATTTGATCTTTTATTGTAAACTCTATATGCCTTACTCCTACTAGAATAGCCCAGAAATATACCTTCATCGGATTTGGCATCAAACTTACCCAAATTTTCTTTCCCATTGTTGTGAATGAAGCATTTGCATCCGAACATATGGAGATGGGACAGATTTGGTTTTCTTTCCTTGTACAGCTCGTATGGAGTCTTCCCAAGGATTGGTCTGATGTAGGCTCTGTTTATGATGTAGGTTGCTGTATTCATTGCATCAGCCCAAAACACTTGAGAGAGTTCCTTTTCATTCAGCATAGCTCTGGCCATCTCTCCAATAGTTCTGTTCTTCCTTTCTACTACCCCATTCTGTTGAGGGGTCCTTGGAGCTGAGAGGTTGTGGTTAATCCCATGATCATTGCAGTACTCCAGGAAGTATCCATTCTCGAATTCTCCTCCATGATCTGACCTGATTGACACAATGGAAATACCTTTCTCATTTTGCACTTTCTTAGCTAAGGTTACAAATGCTTCAAAGGTATCACTCTTAGAGGAAAGAAATAATGTCCAAGTGAATCTAGAATAATCATCTACAATTACAAGCACATACAGGTTACCACCTAGACTATTTACCCTAGAAGGTCCAATTAAGTCTATATGTAGAACTCAAGTGGTCTAGTTGTGGTGACTATATTTTTAGATTTAAAAGATGATTTAGTTTGTTTTCCTCTTATACATGCGTCACATTCTTTGTCTTTCTCAAAAGATATCTTTGGTAGTCCAGTTACCAGCTCATTTTTAACCAGTTTAGATAATTGATTCATATTAACATGAGCTAATCTCCTATGCCATAACCAACTATCATTATCCTGACTAATTAAACATACAGAATCCAAGGGAGGAAGTTCATTAAGATCAATAGTATAACAGTTACCATCCCTTTGAGCTTTGAGGATTACTTTGTGATCACTTTTTCTGATGACCAGGCAAAACTTTGAGTCAAACAGCACCCAGTTTCCTCTGTCACAGGTCTGACTCACGCTCAGCAAATTGTGGTTGAGGCCAATTACAAACAACACCTCTTCAATGGATGTTTCTGGATTTTTGCCCACAATGCCAATACCAATAACTTTGCCGTATTGATCACCTTCAAAGGTCACCTTTCCTCCTTTCTTGTCTCTAAGGGTGATGAACTTCTCCTTATCACCAGTCATGTGACTTGAGCAGGCACTGTCCATATACCATTTGTTGCTTTTCTTAGCTTTGAGACAGACCTGCAAAACAAAGTTTATGTTTTCCTTTTAGGTACCCAAATTTGCTTGGGTCCTTTTTGGTTAGTAGATTTTTCCCTAGATGCAGATGCAACTTTGGGAACCCATTCAACTTTCCTGCCAAGTCCATTTTTCTTTAATGCACAAGAACTGGAAATATGTCCCTTTTTGTTACAGAAATGACAGGTAATGAAGGGACTACTAGATTGAGTGACAGGAAGAAAACAATGCAGATAATACTTTTGGCTTGCATACTTTGGTTGATTATATGTTTCAATGCAAGATGACATATGATCTTTCTTTCTGTTACTCTCAGCATGCACAAAATGTCTCATGTATGCGTTATGGTCTTTCTTCCTAATCTTTTCCTTGACAGCACATGGATCATAGCCAAGACCAGCTTTTCCTTGTGATATTCTTTGTCTCCCCATCAAGGCAAACAACATATCTTTACCTCTAGTGAGCCTAGACATGCTTTTAACTAAATAATCATTAGTTTGCTTAAGTTCAGTACATGAAGTGCAACAAATAGGTTTAGTAGTAGGTAAAGAGGCAACTTCAGAAACTATGCTTTGAGATTCCAGCTTATTTATCCTTTTCTTTGCCAATTTTAGTTCTTTAACAACTTTAATGAATTCATCATGAAGCTCATAAAATGCATCTTGTAATTCAGAATAGGAAGGTTCAGATTCATATACCTCTTCTTCCTGATCACTGCTGCATGAGGGTGTGGCTTCTTCAGAGACAAGTGCCATCAGATAAATGTTGGCAATCTCATCTTCATCTTCTTCTTCCTCATCTGAGCTGTTACCCCATATGGATGAGATATAGGCTTTCTTCTTCTTCCCTTTGTCAGCAGCTTTCTTTTCTTTTTCCTGCTTCTTGATGAATTGGGGGCAGTCCCACTTAATGTGTCCCTGCTTCTTGCACTCATAGCAAGCCACAGGTTCTTTTGCCTCTTTCTTACTTTCTTCAGCAACTCCCTTTTTGAAGTACCTCTTTTTCTTCTTCTTGCTGTAGAATCTTCCGAATTTTCTGACCATTATAGCCAAAGTTTCCTCATCCAGCTCATCTCCTTCATCAGATTCTTCTTCCTTTTCATCAGCAGCTTTGAGGGCAAGGCCTTTCTTCTTTCTGTCCAACCCAGCTTCCTTGAGTGCTTTGATTTTTCCTTCATACTCCTCAAGGCTGCCAGAGAGAGCTGTGACAGAGGCCATTGATTCTCCTCTAGCTTCTTCTATTGCTGTCACCTTGGGCTGCCATTCCAGAGGGAGAGCTCTGAGTATCTTTCTTACTTTCTCAGACTGAGTGTAATCCTTTCCCAGGCTTTTTAGTTGATTTACAATAAGAGTAAATCTCTTTTGAAGCTCCTTTACAGTTTCTCCTTCAGCCATTTTGAAGCTTTCATACTCCCCAATGCATGTGTTCAGTCTGTTCTCCCTGACTCCAGATGTTCCTTCATGTGCAATCTGTAGAGTGTCCCACATCCCTTTTGCAGTGGAGCATTGTGAGACTCTGTAGAATTCGTCCTGGTTCAGGGCACTGACTAAACAATGCTTTGCTTTGAAATTCAGTAGGACTCTCCTTCTGTCCTCACCATTCCATTCTGCTTCCAGCTTCTCTTTGTGTCCTCTATCTTCAATTAGAGCTATTGGGACGAAATCTCCTTTTTCAATGACTGACTAGATGACAAGATCAATTGATTGGAGGTAGATCTGCATTCTCATCTTCCAGTACCCATAATGCTCTCCACTGAAGCCTGGTGGTCTGTTAGTGTTGTTCCCTTCAGGAAGTATACTCTCTCCAAAGCCAGCCATCTTAATTCCCGGACTGTGAGTTCCTTTGAATAGGAATCTGGGCTCTGATACCACTTGTTAGCAAGGCTGACTTCCCAAGAGGGGGGTGAATTGGGAAGATTGAAATTTTTCTGTACAAACTGAAATAAGTGAAGATAGCACAGTGTGATGAAGGCAACTTATAAAACAGAGCAAGCTGAAAAGTAAAGATAAGGAGAAGAAAACTCAGTGATTTATTCTGGTTCGGTCTATCCACTTGACCTACTTCCAGTCCCCAAGATAACTCTTGAGATTTATCCACTATACAACAAGAATTCAATGGGCTTCTTGCTAATGCCACAGTAGATGAGTATGCTCTGTTTCTGGAGCTCTCTCAAACACTCTAAGCAGTCTCACAATGTGCTTCCCAATCCCCTTGTGATTTCCCCTCACAAGTAAATCTATCTTACAGATGAAGAGTAGATTGTTTACAAAGAAATAACTCTCTTGAATAAAGTAGATTTGAAGGTTAAAGTACAAATATTGAAGTTGAGAGGGTAAAAGCTCTTGAGAAGAAGTTTTGACAGAAATTCGTTATATACAAGTTAGATTCATACCCACAACTTCAAATGTTGTTGTATTTATAGATTTAGGTCTCAAATGTCCGTTAGAGACTTTAATCTATCCATTGGAGAAGTTATCCAACGGTTACTCTGAAAAACTCTCCGTTAACCAATCACATTTAATGCTTCTGACATACTGAAATTCGAATTTTGGTTGGTCAACAGACGAATTTCGAAGGAACCGAAGGTTAGAGCTTTCAACGTTACAGCACGGAATTCGTCTGTTCATGAAGTGAAATTCGAATTTTGAAACTTGTAGAACATTTTCACAATGTGACATACGAATTTTCAAGAAGAAAGTTTTTCGGTTAAGTGTGAACAGTGTTTTCAATTTGCTACAGTGCCCTCGAAATTCGAATTTTGGAAGCCCAAAATTCGTCTGTTCCCAGTACGTGAAAAGGAGGCACAGTAGTTCATTTTCTTCGAAATTTGAATGTTGAAGAGTGAAGTTCGTTTGTCAGAGAGACTCTTTTCAGACTAACTTTATCATTCGAATGTTGCAAGTTCACATCATTCGTATGTCAATGTTTCACTTCAACAGACTCAAGAACTTAGCTTCTAAAATTCGAATTTTAATGTTCAAAGTTCGTCTGTCCGAGAGAAGTTTTGAAACTTAAATCATTATTGATCTCAAATGAACTTTAACACAGTTTCAGACGAATATCTTCTATTTTCTCAAATTTTGTTTTGTCTGAAATTCGAATTTTGAAGAACCAAAGTTCGTCTGTTTCAAGGAAACTTCTCTCAGACTTAGATGAAAATTTGAATGTTGAACAATCAAATTTCGTCTGACAGAGAGCCATCTCTTCAGACTTATTCAGTTTTAGCTCAAAATTCGAATTTCATAAGGCAAAGTTCGAATTTCCAACTTGACAGTTAAGTTTAAACTTTCAAACTTCGTCTGTTTGTGGGTGTTTTTCAAATAAGTCAAGATTTAACACAAAATCAAGGTTTGAAAACATCTTTTTCTCAAATCAAAATCTTTTACCCAATCACAACTAAAACTAAAGATCCTACACAGGATCTATCAGCAAATACTCAGAAAATCTTCACTTGAAACAACTTTGATCTCCTTTGATATCTTCAATCCGAGCTCTTGAGTGTTGGTTTGGAATCATCAAAACTCTTGATTCAACCCTTACGACTATGTTGTTACTTATAAACATATCCCCGAACCTTGTACTTTGCTCATCTTATCATACCCTTTAAAATCTTTTAGTTCTTCATAAGTCAGGGTTTAAATAATATCAAGGCAGTGGTTACTATCTCTTTGCTCTTAACATCTTTCTTCTTTGTCTATCCTCATATATAACTCTTCTTAGCTATTCAGCCAAGGTCAATCAGTAGTCTAGCAGTTTAAGGAAAACTTTCTACCCTTTGAAAGTCTCTTGCTAGCCCAGTTAGGATCTAGCCTCGGCCTCTCACCATTACTCATTCTTGCTTAATTAGGCATCACCCCAGGAGCCACCTTCTATTACTTTGCCTTGGTGACTTTTATCTGATGGAGGATTTAATCTCTTTGCTCAATTGGGCTTTTCCTAAGAGCAACCTCCCATCTGCCTTGCCTCAACTGCTTTTATTATAAGGACGACTTCATCTTTGTGCTCAATTGGACTTCTTCCCAAGAGCTACACCCTTTTTACATCACCTTGGCAACTAATGGAAGATTTCATTCATTGTGAGATCTTTTGGCCAAAAACTCTATTTTAGCTAGATTTCACACTAAGCTTAGCAATCAACTATCTCAAGGTTTTATAGTTTCCTAACTGCTTGCCACTAATCAAATGCCTTAGGCTCATAACCCACAGGTCTGTGGATCGAAACCAGGCTCTGATACAAAAAATATAACACCTTTCTTTCATATATAATTTCCCAAGAAGTATAGAATTTCTAATGTCCAACTAAGCCATTTTAGAATCTTGATGGGATTAAATCTAAAAAATAAAATTTTTCAAAATTTATTGTTCATCTATTATCCATTTTTCTAGCTGAACTTTGAAAAAGCATAACTAATTCCAGAAAAAATGGTATTAATGTGATTCAAGTCTCTAAATGAAGCTAGAAATATTATATACAAGGGAAAAATATGAAACTTGTATTTGAATACACCAATTGATACAGTTTAATACTTAAACTTTGATTGTTTGAATAGTCATTTTTCTCTTTTCCAGGATTTTGACCATAACTTTAAAATTCAAATCTAACTTTTTAGGGATGTTACAAAGCTCCCCCTCAATTTATGTATAAAATAAATAATGTCAAACATCAGTAGTACATATATTGTCAGAGCAAGAGAAAAGAAAAATAGATCAAAAATGGACAAGGAACACTTTCATGATGACTAAAAGGTATTCACAAGATTTTACACTATGAACAATCATTACAGCAAAATTAGTTTACATGCAAGAATAAAACATGAAAACACAAAGACACAATAAAGACATGGCTAATCTAGTTCAATTAAGTCTTTTTCCCTATTTTCTTACTTGGATTGTTCTTCCTTTCTGTAGTCTTTTTCTTTACAATGGTCTTCTTTTCATCATTTTTCTTTTCTTTCTCCCCTTTTTGTCAGAAGCAACAAGGGAGTATTAAGTAACTTCAACATCTATCCAAGCAATGTCCTAATCAATTTTGGCTTTCAATTCCTTGAACATTTGAAGTCTTTAATCTATAGAAATAGGGAATATGGGAGAAGGTGCTCCAAATAAGGACACAAAGACAGATTGAATAGGTGGTATAGGTGGAGGCTCAAAGGGAAGTACATGAGGTAAGGAAGGAGAAGAAGGGATATGCTTTTTGAGTTGAATATCAGCTAGAGTAGAGAGTTCAGAAGGGAATACTGGTATAAAAGAGATATCAAGCATGATTAGAGGAAGTACATAAGTAGTAAGAATAGTTGAAGAATCATCATTCGAGGCAATGTTTACCACTTCTTGTACAGCTGCCTCAACTATATGGCTAATGCTCTCAAATAAAGCTGGAGTAGGTTGAGGAAGGAAGAGAGCATTAGGCTCCTATTTGTGTTGTTTTAAGAAAATTTCTTTAATGAAATTTCCTCCAGCTACAGGTATTAAAGCTTTTTCTTGATTTTGATTAGCTTCCTTCATTTGACTTGTTGTACCTTAAGTAGATTCCATATTCTGATTATCATCAAGTCCATAGTTCAAGTTAGGACCCAGACTTCCTGATAGAATGGGGGACTTTACCGTAGATGGATCAATCACATCAATGATTAGAGACTTGACAGAAGTCTCAGGATAATTAGAAATACTAGCAAAAATAGGTGGTAAAGGTTAGAGAGGTGATAAAGGTAGAAGTAATACTCTAGAAGCCATTTGTTGATGCTGGAGTTTGACTTCTTGGGTGAGATTATCTATTTTGGTTTCAAACTTCTCTTGTATTTCTGTAATAAGGTAACCAAGATTTACAGAATCTTCTCTATTCTCTCTCCTAGTGGCCATCATAATATAGTACAAGTTCTGGAATAAGTTAGGGATTTTAGTAGGTATAGGAAGATTAAAGGCTGGAAAGGCTTTAGGCTTATTTGGCATAGGAATGGAGGAATAAGGTTTAGAGTGGGAAGATTGTAAAGGTTCAAAGGGTGAAGAGGAAGAGGAGCTGGAATCACTACCTTTATGACTTTCTACTTCCTTTTCTTGCCCAGAACTTGCTTCTCCTTCTTTAATCTCTTTTTTCTTATCAACCTACCGTCCATTTGTCAAAGTCATTCCCATCTTATATAGTACCTTCTCATAGAATTCCTTTGGAAGCAATGCTAGTCCTCTCTCAAGATGTAGTATGTTGTGATGCTTTAGAATACTGGAGATGAGGTGCCCCTATAGCAGTTGTGAATCCTACTTGTAAGTCTTTCCCTTCCACATTCTCTATAAAATGATATCAATCAGGTTTATTGGCTTTCCTTTTATTAGTAATACTATAACTTGAAATTCCCCTCTCGATAGATAATTGTATCCTCTACTTTTGTTGAAGAACATCTGTGAAACAATGTAGTAGAGGACCTTGTTCTCAATGCTTATATGACTTAGAGCAATTTTCCCTTCAGGAGGTATATTTTGCCTTTATCTAAGCAACTTGTACACAATAGTGCCCCATTTGTAATTCATTTCTTCTCCATAATCTTCATTAATATCTTAAGCTTCATAGGAATATTAGTGCTGTCAATGTTCAGGTTGATTCCTCGAGTGGGAAGATTTAATATCTCTGAAAAGATATCCAGATGAAGAGCTATCCACTGTTTTTGTAGTCCAACTTCATACACTTTGGTTTCATTATTTAACTTGAGAGAGTTATACCATGTTTGTACAACTTCTTCGTCATATTCTTCCTTCAATTCATTCAGACCTCTATAATTCTCAATTAGACTTGCAGTCTCAAACTTGTTTTTAACCAAGAATTCTTTAAATTTAATGAAATAAGGTTTGACTACTTTTTGCTTTCTAAAATCAGTCTCATATGATTCCTTCAGCACCATTATACTGATCAATTTGTCTGTAATTAGTTCTTGCTTAGATTCAGTGGTAGTTAAACTTACTTGATTTTGTAGGTTGAGGCCTAGATTCTAGAATTCTTCCTGATCTTTGTGTTTGAGACTTGTTTGTAGGAGCATTCAAACTAGGTTCAGCCTTTCTTTTTCCTTTGCTTGTTGATTTTGTCACTTACTTGGACTTTACATTATGTTAAGGTCATTCACCTTGGCTTCCTCCTTTTGTTTTGCCATAGTAGTGATTCCAGATGATTTAAGTGGATGAAAGGTGTTTAGGATAGTTCAAAATGTGTTTTCAAGTCAAAGTTTTTGAGGGATTTTCAGGAAATTTTGAAGACTTTGAAGGTAACAATTTGAGGCTTTCATGATATGGTTAGATTTTTCACACAAATGATTGCTGAGAATCAAAGACTTCTATAATTAGTCTCAACATTATGCATATAACATAAGGAGGTTATGCAAAAAATGTGCACCAGAAAATATACAAAAAGACTACTGTTTGCAATGTTATGCCGATAAGGTCCTTAGGTTATCCGCATAACCAAGCTAATAAGTAATCGAAGCAAACAAGACATGAGACTCATTATTCGGATAAGCATCCCATGTTATCCTGAAAATGAGTTTCACAGAGAGCACAAAAATAGGCAATCAAGATGTTATCCAAATAACCTTGTCATCTTATGCTAATAGCATTCTTACTTTGAGAACCACTTCTCTACATTAACGTTATGCAAATAAGATAGGCAGCTTATGCGAAAATCGACTATCACAAAACATATACAATAAAGCAAACAAGGCAAGTTATGGGCATAAGGTGATGACCTTGTCCAAAAACGAGTGTTACAGAGGCCATCAGTTCATAAAAGCTCTCATTTTCATGACAAGTTTTATATGTTATTCAAATAACCTTCAAAATAGAGACTATAAGCACTAGAAAATCAATTCATTTTGAACATCAGACTATGGGTTATAAGCATAAGCATATAACAAAAGCTCATAAACACTTACAGACCAACTGTGTTATCCCCATAAGTCTTTTCTTTTTAGAATAACTCCATTCTAAAATGCAGTGTAGTCCATTTTTGTTAGATTTTCATCCTTTTAAGCATCAGAAGTTCCTACAAAACAAATTTCTAGATACTTCAATGCTTAAGTTAGTATTTATATCAACTGAATCAAAAATTAAAAAAAATTTAGAAAGTACTTACAACTTATTGGGATTTACCATTCCCAATTCTCTTCTTATGAAGTTGAATCTATCTTCAATAAAAGGCTTGGTGAAGACGTAAGCTAGTTGATTTTTTGTTGGAACATGCTCCAGGACTACATCTTCTCTCTAAACATGATTTCTAATAAAGTGATGCATGATCTCTATATGCTTTATTCTAGAGTGTATTATTGGATTCTTTGTGATATTGATAGTGTAACATCCCAAGAAAGCGGTAGTATCTACAAATGCATAGGGAATTTGCAAAAATTGGTAGACACCATTTTACATAAAATAGGACAAAGAAGTCATTTTTCTTGGTTAGATGAAAAAAATGAAATTATATTTGTCCTTAGAGAATTATAAAAATGGCATCCATGTCCCGAGGAAATAAAAATCACGTGGAATGAGAGTGCAAAAGTCTTTGGGGAACATTTCACCAAATAAATTGAAAGTTTTAGAAATTATAATTTAACCACGGGTCAGGGGTAATTTTGTAAATATACAAAACTACTGTTAGCATGAAGTCCTCAATGAGAGAAGTCCAACAGTATATGGTACCAAGGGTTAATGATTAAGGATAAAGAAATAATTAGTGTTGAGTGTCTAAATGTAACTTAATACCGATAAAATAGATTGTGAGCTCCACGGACAGTTAAAAAGTATCTGGGATAGGATATGGACCTCACATAGATATCATTTGGGACAGGATAATTAAGGAAACATAAATAAAAATTTGGAATAGTCCTGTAGCCAAAAAATGATAAATTACTATGAAAGGCAGTTTTATCGGTACAGTTAAAAATTACCTGATTCAAGATATATCTGGAATAGGAAAAATTGAGCAGTATTGGACACCCAAATACCTCTTTCTTAGGTGTGTGTGCAGCTCAAATTTTTGGCCCAAAACTTCTTAAGGAACTTATGAATTTTTGGCCAAACACTTGTTGAAGAAGGCTTGACTTTTCGCTAAAAAAAGGTGATTAGTGTTAAGTGCTTGATTAGTGACTGATTAGGCCATAAAATCGCTCTCTTTACTATCTATTCTGAACTACATTCCAGCGGCAAAAATAGAAAAAGAAAATGCAAGAAAGGAAGTGAGCAAAGAGAGAAAAGAGAAGGAGAAAGGGAAGAGAACTTGAAGCCACCCAAGATCAAGTGTAAGGTAATTGTTCTAGCCACCTCCAACTTGTGATTTCAAGTAGTTTGTGGCAGACTTCTTCTTCCTCCTTTTCCCTTAGAGTTTCGGCCAAGCTAAGAGTTTGAGGAAGGAAGAGTTTCTTTGCAAGAAATTAAGAGAAACCATGGAAAGGTTTTGAGAAAAGCAAGATTTCATGAGTATAAAGTAAGTTGCAAAGAAATTTCCTTTTCTCCCATTGTGCTATGAGTTTTGGCCAGTATGAAAGTCTATGAAGGAGTGAGTTTTTCGTAAAATTAATGCCAAAAATGGATTCCTCATGATGGAATTAGCTTAAGGCAAGTGATGAAATTAAGAAAAAGCTTAAGATTAAGAAAGTTAAATTTCTAGGGTTTTGAAGCTTATTTTGGAATGAATAGTAACCATAACTAGAGATAGAATTTGGTAATTCTGAGGCCATATTTCAATTCTTCATGAAAAATTACATGGAATAGAGGTATTATTCATCATTTTTGAGCTAGGAATGAATTTTTGAAGAATTAGGGTTTCATGAACACTTTTTGAAGAAAGTCATGGAACCATTAGCTTGAATAGTTGTTTGATGATATGTTTAGGTTTGACGAAGCCTCAGAAAGCTTGGAGAAGTGTTTGGAAGAGACAAAATTCAAAGGAAAGCAATATGGAAGCATAAAGGTAGCATATTACCAATTCGAGCTTTATATTGTCTTATGAATTTGCATTGAAATTCATGACTTGCCACTTGTTTGTTTAGATGTTTTATGATGTTTATGAATGTTGGCTGAGTTGAATGAGGGGTTTTGTGACCCCAGGATTTCCAAAAAAATAAAGAGAAACTCTGCCGAAATTCTTATAAAATTATCATGGTATGTTATGTTTTAATAAAATTGATTGCTATTTCCATGGAAGATATGATAATATGAATGCATGAATGGCTAATGCTACTGAGATTCTTTGAATGCATGAATGGCCATGCATGGGAGACATGTGAACTATGGAGGAAGGAGAAGAAAAAGATGCTTAATATAAAAGTTCAAGTCATGAACTTATGTTTTGAGATATTATGAAAAATCATGAATATGCCATGTGGTCTGTATCTCTATACTGTTATGATTCTTAATGTATTATGATATGTTATGTATGGAATTGGTGCAATGAATGACGATGTGAAAAGGTTATGACGCTTCTCTTGATAAATTAGGAATGGAAAGGCTCATCTTATGCAGTCTGAGATTACGTAGGTACTGTTTATATAAGATAGGGCAATTAGCTTATGTAATTTATATGCTCTAAAAGTAGATGGAATAAGCTTTCCATAGAACTAGGAACACCTACATTGGATAAGTGTACAATTTAGGGTAAATTTTCAAATTTAGGGTTCAAAATAGGGCAAGAATAGGAAAATTGGAAACTAAAAGTTAGGTACTAGAAATTTCAAAAGATAATATAAAATTTTACAAATCTCCAAAAATTCCATGGTTTACATTTGTAGAAATTTTTATGTTTTAAGTTTCGTATGCCACCAATTTGGAGGCAATTAGAGCTATATAATAGAAGATATGGAGGTTTTCCCAAAACTGTTCTAGTAAAATTTCAATTCTAACCCTTTACTATTTAAGTTAATGTCACGCCTGTGTAGATGTCATAAATGTATAGGAAAAATACATTTAGAAAATAGACATATATAGCTTTCAAATGACATAGATTATGCATGATTTGGTCCAGAATAAAAGGAAATATGTTTTCTCAAATTTATTGCCAAAATCAGAAATTTCTAGAAATGACCAAATCTATAGTACTTTTTGAAGGAATAAACTATACAATTTGGCCAAGTATTTGCTCTGTTTCCTATTTTTTCCATGTATAGAATATTTGTGTCTATTTTTAGAGACTTGAATCATCTTAATATGATTTTTCTAGATTTAGTTATGAATTGTCAAAATTTATCAGGTAAAATGGAAATGACAATATGAATAGTACCTGAGATTTATAAAAATTTTATTTTTGAAATTAAATTGATTTAAGCTTCTCTTGAAGCATATTTGAACTCTTAACTAATCTATACATGATAAATGGGTCATAGTATAAGGTGTCACAGATAGCACTAGAATTATCATATTTAAGAGGAATTTGATGTAAATTAACTCCAATGCCTTTCAATTGTTCCTTCATCCAAAGAATTTGTGCACGACAACTTCTAGTAGCAACATGTTTAGTTTTAGCCAATGTTGTCAGAATTGAATCGGACATTGAACCGGATAAGGCACTAGTTCAATGTTCAATGGTTCCACCGAGGTTGAACCGGGGTCGGACCGGTAATGATTAAAATAATATATTTAAAACAAATAATATAAGTTTAAACAAATTTTATAACTTAATTAAAGTCTAAAACTAAATAATATTGAATTATCAATCTATCATTCACCACAAATAAATTATTAATAAGTTTAATAACTCAATATTTTTAATTTAAATAAGTTAATATTCATCTATAATCATATTTGAGTTCAAAATAATAAATTAATAATCTATTATTTATTATTTATTAAGTAAATATATAATTTTTAATAGTTATATATCATAATAATGTTTATATAATATTATAATATATAAAGAAAACATATTTTGTACTAAAAATGATGTTATTTTATCTTAAAAACCAAAAAAAATATTTTAAAAAATTTGAAAAAAAAAATAATACAGAACCGGTTCAGGACTGGTTCAAAACCGGTTTTACCGGTTCAAGGTCAATTTCACCGGTTCTTAACTGATTCTAAATAGTACCGGTTTTGTAGTATGATCGGACTGGACTAGACCAGGCACCGGTTCCCCGTCCGACCGGTCGGTCCGGTTCGATTTTGATAACATGGGTTTCAGCATTGGACAGAGCTACACTATTTTGCTTTTAGCTTAACCATGATACCAAAGATCCAGCAAATAATTGGTAGGTTCCACTTGTACTTTTCCAATTAATTTTGGGTCCAACAAAGTAAGCATCAGTATATTCAAGTAGTTCTTCTCTACATTATTGTGGATACCATAAACCCATATGAGTGGTCCCTTTATGATATCTTAAGATCCTTTTTACTGTTATTGCAAGTGATTCCTTGGAACATATTTGAAATCTTGCACAGATACACACACTGAACATTTGTAACACCTTATATTAGGTCTAATTTCCCATGTATTAGATCATTTTATATACCTTTCATTATGGTTTAGAGACTAAAATCATAATATAATAAAAACAGAATTTTTCAAAATTTTTGGTACAATTCATTTGGTAATTTCCCTTTTACCCGATGAATTTTGAAAATTCATAACTAAATCTAGAAAATTCTTCTTGAGGTGATTCAAGTCTCTAAAATTTTCTGAAATTTAGTTCTACACGAGACAAATATAAAATAGTAACTTCATTGGGCCAATTTATACAGTAATTTCGTGGACATTTACTGTTTATTTGGTCATTTTTCTATCTTGCAATTTTTTGACCTCAACTTTGAAAAATCATATTTCATTCTATTCTATTCCAAATTATGCATACTCTATGTCATTCGAAAGACATACATGTCTACTTATAGACATATTTTTCTTATATATATATTTCACTTACACAAGGCATACCACTAACTTAAATTGTGAAGCATCAGAGTTCTACTGTTACTGGGACAGTTTTGGGAAAACTTACATATCTCTTGTTCTATAACTCCAATCACTTCCAAATCAGTGGCATATGGATCTCAAGACATAGATCTTTTTATACATGTAAACCACTGATTTTTTTGGAGCTCTATACAATTTTATGTTATCTTTTGAATTTTTTAATACTTAACTTTCAGTTTCCAGTTTTCCCAATATTATCCTATTCTGAACCCTAATTTTCAAAATTCACCATTTGTTGTAAACAACTCCAAATGGCATAAATTAGGTGCCATTTTAAAGCTTGACATGTCCTCTATCTGGTTTAAAAATTCCAAAACCTAACCTCACATTAAATACAGAACAAGGATGAACTAAGCAAACCCATATGGAAAATGCCTTGTTTCAATCTATATTGCAGGTTACTTGCCAAAACCTGCAAATGAACTCATTTTGGCATGTAACTTGGTAGAACAAAAGTTCATGTTCCAACATCTAGAACTGAAAATTTTCATACATTTTCTACAACATGAACATAATATTCACTATTTTACAACTTCATATAAAACAAGGCACAAATAATAGTTCATATTATAACATGATAACTTGCACATCAACAACTCATCATTTTCTTCTTCATGCCTTTTTCTCCTTCATTAGCTCTTTTGCATTGGTTCTCCTTAGCATGGTTAGTCATTGAGGGGGGTGAGATTCAAAGAATCTCAGTAGTAATCACCATTCATGCAATTATATTATCACATTAAGCATATAATCATCATAAAACATCAAGTGAATACTTTTAAACATTTATGCCATAATATTTTACAAAAATTTCGGCATAGTTTCATTTTGTATATTGGACATCCCGGGGTCTCAAAATCCCTCAATTAACTCAGCCAATATTCTCAAAGCATCACAAATGATCATATCAAACAATGGGCAAGTCATCAAGTTCATTGAAAATCACATGACAATATAAGGCAAGAATAGGTAAATTGCTACCTTCATGCTTTCTCTTACTCCTCCACTTGATACCAATGCTCCCACTAGCTTCCTTGATATTCTTCAAGTCCTAATGCATCATCAAACAACTATTCAAGCTAATGGTTCCATAACTTTCTTCAAAAAGTGTCCATGAAACCCTAATTCTTCAAAAATTCACCGAAAATTAATTCCTAACTCAAAAAATGATGAATTATACCTCTATTCCATGTAATTTTTCATGAGGAATCCAAATATGATCTCAGAATTACCAAATTCCACCTCTAGCTTGGTTATTGTTCATTCTGAATTAAACCCTAACTTTTCACTTTCTAAATCTTAAGCTTTTATTTGAAATCATTACTTGTTCCAAAAGATTTGGACCATGAGGAACTCATTTTTCACATCAAATCCATGAAATTCCAACTCTGAACATGAACATAAACTCATAAAAAATAAGGGAAATTCAAGAAAAATTGCTATGCTTCTTAGTTCATCAAACTACTTTCATATTCATGCTTTAAATGTGTAGTCTAGCATTTCCCCTAAGTTTGATGATTTGTAAACTCATTTCCTTGCTTAGTCATGCCATGGACGAAAACCTAAGGGAGTGGAGAGGGAAATCTAATCCATGGTTCAAGCTGTAAAAACCATAAATAGCAAGCTTGAAGATGGAAGAGCAACTTACCACAAGTGAAGATTTCAATTTTGCCTTGAGTTCCCTCCTCCTCTTCCTCTCTTTTCTCTCTTTCTTTCTTGTGTTTTATTGCTCTGTTTCAGCTGCTAGTTCACACGTGAAATGGTGTAAAAGTGGGTGGTTAATGGACTTAATTAGGTGGCTTAAACATGATTACTTTTTGCTAATACTTGATTACCTTATTACATACTTCTTCAAGAAGTATTCCCAAGAAATAATAAAATATTCGTTGGCCTTATATGCTGCAGAAAAGTCATGCATGGGAGAGAGAAATGTGTCCAAAATTATCCAAATTTTCCTAATCCATATGTATGTTAATCCGAGTATTTTTTAACCGTACCAATAAAATCGTCTTTATAGTAATTTAGCATTTTTGGGCCATAGGACTATTTTAATTTTATTTTTATATTTTCATAATTATCCTGTCCCAAATGGTATCTGTGTATGGCCTATATCCTGACCCGGTTTCTTTTTAACCATTGGTAAGGCCTACAGTTTACTTTATCGGTTTACTGTTACTTTTGAATACTCAGCACTGATTATTTCTTTACTCTTGAATATTAACCCTCAGTGCCATTTACCGTTGGACTTCTCTTGTCGAGGGCTTCGTTTTGACAGTAATTTTATATATTTACAAAATTACCCCTGACCTGGGGTTAAATTATAATTCCTGAAACTTTCGAGTCATTAGGTATAATTTTTTCCCAAGGCCTTTTCTCTTTCTTCCCCAAGTAATTTTTATGAATTTAGGGACATGGACGTCATTTTTGAACTTTTTTAGGGGCAAAAAAATAATTTTCTCTTTTTTCCATTCAACAGGAAAAAATAACCTTTTTACCCTGTTTCACTTAAAACAGTGCGTGCCCGTTTTTGCAAAATTCCTATACATTTCTAGATATTTTTGGGATGATACAATTCCCTCCCCCTAAAAATAAATTTCATCCTCAAAATTGGATACATACTTGTTTCTCATACTTTCTTTCTATTTATTTCCTAATTCCAGACCTTTTTACTAGATGAATACTTTCATATCTTAATTTTATGAATTAAAAGTCAACTTTTCACTTTGGTCTTATTCCTCCATTCATAGCATCTGAAAGATCTAACTAATACCTTTCATGTTGAGAAATGTCGAGGACATCATACTTTTATTTTACCTTGGGGATATTGGAAAATTTCATATAACATACTCATTCTTAATCATCATCCTTGCTTTCATAACTTTCTTTTCTTATTTATACTATAGTCTCTTCATTGGCACCTGATATCATTCATTTTCATTACTTTTCATAACTTTATGCTATTTACATGAATAATTTTTCTACTAAGCATAAGCTGATTATATTAGCTTTACTTGTATGACACTTACAAGGCCATCTTTTCCTTATTTTCTTTTTCTTTACCTCAAATCCATTATCCTTTATTTCATTGTCACTTTAGGTTTTTGGTGTTCTCATAATACTTCTATGGTAAAACCATAGAGATTATAACTCACTTTAACTTATCACACTCCATATCTTGATAGCATTACTCACCGTTGCTATCTATGGGAATATATTTTTTGTAAAATTTATTACATAAAACATAGGCTATTATCCTCAACTCAACCCTCTTTGATTACTCATATCCTGTTCCACACTTTCTTTCATTATTATAGACCCCTAGGGACATTATTGGATCAGGGCTAATCATCACAGGGGATGAGGTTTAGCCTTTTTCAACTCATTTCTCACCTCTTTACCCACAACTTTTCTTCTAATCAAACAGTAAGACAATATGAGAAAAATTTTTTCACAATCAATTTTTTATAACATCTTACTAGACTTAGTAAATTTCTCAGCTTATTTCGGTTTTTGGTTTCTCCCACTCATAACTTCACTTGCTTTATTAGGATCTATTGCGACCCTTGGGAGATTTTATAACCTACTGACTGTACTTCATGAGTTACATTCACTGAGTTTAGTAAGTTAATAATTTTATTTAAAATATTTCAAAAATTCTCAGTCATCTTTCATGCTTTTTTACAAACTCAGAGTACCTTAGCATAACATTCTTGAGAACCACCATTACACTACTTATACTTTTATTCACGTAGTCTTAACAAATGCATTTGTAAGACTATTTGGCTTCATCATAATTTCATAGTGCCCTTATCTAACAATCAGCATATCTTTTCTTTCTTACTCTTTACATTTTCTCATCTTTCAATAATTCTGAGTAGGTCACCATCCTATTACTTTCCTCACTTGAGCTTATTTAACAATAGAATGCTTAGGGGTTTTGCTTGTACTCATGCCAAAATTTGTCTTATAGAATACTGGCAATTTCTTCCTTTCGAGCCATAACTTGTTTGCATAACCTCTGAATATTTTACTATTTTAATTTCTAGGCCACTCAACCACTATTTCCATCTTTCTTCTATCAATTGTTTACTACCCAATAATGACATCTCATCACCATTTTCATTTTCATTCATTGCTTATACTGTTTCTTTGCTCTTTACTCTAGTTTTTGTTAACTTAGAGTTTCAACTTACCACTCTACCTTCATGTATAAACATATTCTCAAATCTAATACTTTTGCTTATCTTGGCGTAGCCTTTAGATTCTCTTGGCTTTTATGGGTTGGGGTCTTAATGATATTAAGGCTGCGGTCACTAACAATTTACTCTTTATCACTTCTCATATTTCTACATTATCATTTTCATACATACTTTCGTTAACTGCTTAGTCAAGGTTAATTAGTGGGTTGACATCTTGAGGGAGATTTCTAAACCCTTCAAAAATTTCTTGCTAACTCAGTTAGAATCAAGCTCTCGGCCTCTCACCATTTTTGGCTCATTTGGGTATCACCCCCCGAGCTACCTTTCATCTGCCTTGCCCTGGTGGCCTTATCATATGGAGGATTTTATCTTTCTTGGCTCAATTGGGCTTCTCCCCAAGAGCTACTATCTTAGTTCAATTGGACTTTTCCCCAAGAGCTACCTCCCATTTTCCCACCTTATCAGCTAACGAAAGATTTCATTCATTATGAGATCTTCCAGCCATAAACATTTCTTTCTATAGCTAGATTTCATACCAAGACTAACAATCTACTATCTCAAGGTTTCGTAACCTAAACTGTCTGCCACTATTTACTCCTTTCTTGCTTCGTAATTTATACCTTGAACATCATACATACATATTATTCCTTTAACTCATATCTACATTTGCATTACTTTATACTTGCATCATCCCTTGTTATACCGAACTTACAGGGTTTTAGTACTAATGGCAAACCTATTATTGTCACCTATTATCTCGATAGGATCTCCTTCTCTATTTCCTTTTATGAGACTTCTAATGCTTCAACTTCTTCTTTCTACAATTACATACTGCCTAGAACATATAGGCAATGAGACAATTTCCCAAAATATGGTATACTTAATTCCAAATAATTCTTGATACAATTTTAGAGCTTGTAATCCAATTATGACATCAAGTATTTGCTTAACCTATTAACTTTCAAGGGGCCTATGGTCAAGCTGCCCTTCTAAAAATTTTTTCGCTTCTAATCCAAGATACTTTTAATATCTATTTGGATTTAGAGTCCTTGGTTTATTTGGAAGAAACTGCCATCCTTATTACACAATTCATCTAGCCCAAACTCAGTGAAATTATCATAGTTTATGGGCTGATTAACCTCTTTCCTAGATCATATATCAGTCTCCTTATTTCCTTTCTCATGACTACTTCTTTGTCTAATTTATCTTCCTTTATGCATTAGTGTCTCCCCATTGCTTTTTTTTCATAGCTACTTTTCTTTATTTCTATCATTCATTTCTTATTGGCCTATCTCATTTATTACTGAAAACATCTCGTCACTAAATTTATTTGTAGGTGGTGTACTTACTTCTCATATTCATTATCAACACCTACCATCACATTTCTTTGCTACTTTATGGTTCGTAGCTTGGTATTAGAGAAAAGTCTTATGTAAATTTTCATATCAGTTACTGATTAATGAGGTTCCATATCCTTTTAAATCAATCATCCTAGGTTATTCTCTTTTAGAGAACTATCAAAACATTAGGGCTCATCAATCTTTCTTATCATCTCATTCTCTTTAGAGGTCTACTACAACCTTGTAATTGGTCTACTGTGACCATGAGATCTATTGTGATCTTAGAGCCCTACTAGGATCATTTATGACCCTACATCATTACTCAAGTGATAGGATCCATCTCGATCTAACTCTGAAAGGTTTCATGACCTGGGAAACATTCTCATCTAAGCTAGCAACTACTGTCCTCAAGACTTGTTCTCTTATATTATTAAAATAATTCTAGACCATATTCTCATAATATTTTATATTTGAAGGGGAAACTGTTATTGAAAGGAGTATCTTTCTTTCCTGCTACTATTACTTGATCACTTCATTCTCTTTCTGCTTTTCTCACTTTTGTTAGCAGGAGCTTTTCTAACATTTATTAGGTTGCAGACATAAATCTTTGATTATTCAAACTATTTCCCGTAATTCTGCTAACCTCTACTAGCATGTTAAATTGCCTACTTTGTATTAGGCTCTCCTTTTCCTAATAACGGGCTTTATTCCTCTTCTTAGCTTTTCTATCTTCCACCTCTAGTCATCATACTATTATAACTAGGTGGAGTTCCGCACTAACTGTATGAATGTGACTTCGTACTTACTTACTGACTAATCCATCACTTGTCGGAACATAATGATCTCATCTTCTTTCTATTCTCTAACTGACTGCAAGAAATGTTTGTCATAAAAGATTACAAAATAATTTCCGTGTCAAGGGTATGTTTCGAGCTTGCAGGATCAACTCAGTATTAAGTCACTACCTATCTGCTTCTTTCTCAAGTGCTTAAATAGATAGCCTATAGGGCTTTCATTTCAAAGGAATATCCCATTAACCTGAAAATCTTTTCTAAACTCAGTGTCTAGTCCTCAACCATTTGTACTTCAAACCTTTCGTTAAATAAGGGAGGATATTATTGTCAAAACTGAGCTATTACATGATGTGATTTAGCATGATCAATTCTTGGCTCCACTACTTAGTTTATGGGTACAGCCTGTGGTGCCTGCTACTGATATTGCCTCAAAGATGAAATTTCAACTCTGATTTCTTGAGGCTGTCTCTAAGTGTCTAAGGTATGCTGTAACTTTTCAATAATCCTTTGCTACTGATCTCATCTATTCATAATAACTTGTAAAGGATCACCCTGTGGTATCTTTCCTTGTTCAGGAGTCTTTACGTTTATTTGTCTCCTGATGCTAACCACTTTAAATTCATTATAATCTATTCATAAATATTTAATAACTATACTTAGAGAACACACATATATATAAACATAATACTTTTCCATAAACAAACTTTGTCAATAAGCCCTTATAGTCTCATTACATTATCATTTCTTTCTACTTTCTACTCATGACTGGTTATAATACACTCAAACTTTGCAGTCATCATTGTTTTTCATCTTTATATATTTATATATATATTTACAGATGATCTCTTTCATCATTTCATTCCCGAGGGGCCAAAGCTACTTTCACCTCCAATAAAAGCTTCACTGAAATTCACTTTTGGATTCTCTTCCAAGTTCTCCTCGAAATCTTCTATTTCTATGTCTATAATAGGATCCTCTTATTCTAGTCGGATTGCCTCCAAATATGCTAGCTCTTTAATACAATCTTGAAAAGTTTCTGGCATTTCTTCTTGGAGTCTGACTTTATGCAACATCCAATACTCGTCATTTGATATTACATTTATCATTGCATTGATCCAGACTACCTCCTTATAAAAATAGTTCAGAGATTCCCGGGATTGCTTAGTATCTCTAACTTTATCCAGGAAGGTTAACATTCTGGATTCTATAAAATGTTCCTAGCTTTCCCAGTATACTGGTGTAACAACCTCTCTAGTCTCATAGATATCATCAAAAGGAAGTATAGGGCTAAAGTCCTCCCAGGCCATTACCTGGTTGTTAACTGTAACTGGCCAATGATTGATCGTATCTTCAATATGGATTGGACCATCAAAACCCAAATTGTATAAAACTTGTAGAAGCTCAACCTAGTAGTTTCTGACTTCTATAGCTACCATTCCTGGTTTCTGGACTTGAGCAGGAAGAGCTAAAACTTGTAATGAGACTTCTTTATCAGGTTCCGATCCAGTCTAATAAGGTCCAACATTAACCTTGGACTTGTCTGAACTTCCTATTGATAAATTGTTTAAACCAATACTTTTATCATTTTCATCCATCTCTGGCTTAGGGATCACCCATCTCTTATAATTAGGTTCCTGGCTATTGTTTGAGGAAACATCTTATCTGTCTCCATACATAATAGCAATTCTTGTCAATAACTAATTCAAAGAAATATTAATAATTAATATATTCCTTTCTTTAAACTTAACATTTTAGCCCAAATATAATGCTCTAAGAGCCTAAACCTTCAGCTTTGATACAAAAAAGTGTAACACCCTAAATTATGGCTCATTTCCCATGTATTAGATCATTTTATATGCCTTTCATTATGGTTTAGAGACTAAAATCATAATATAATAAAAACAGAATTTTTCAAAATTTGGGATACTGTTCATTTGGCAATTTCCCTTTTACCATATGAATTTTGAAAATTCATAACTAAATCTAGAAAATTCATCTTGATGTGATTCAAGCCTCTACAATTTTATTAAATTCAGATCTACATGGTAAAAATATAAAACAGTAACTTCATTGGCCAATTTGTACAGTAACTTCGTGGACATGTACTGTTCATTTGGTCATTTTTCTATCTTACAGTTTTTTGACCTCAGCTTTGAAAAATCATATTTCATTCTATTCTATTTCAAATTATGTATATTTTTTTCATTTGAAAGATCTGCATGTCTACTTATAGACATATTTTTCTTATACATTTATTTAGCTTACACATGGTATATCATCAACATAAATTATGAAGAGTCAGAATTCTACTATTACTGGGACAATTTTGGGAAAACTTATGTATCTCTTGTTCTATAACTCCAATCACTTCCAAATCAGTGGCATATGGATCTTAAGACATAGATATTTTTATATATATAAACCACTGCATTTTTAGACCTCTATACAATTTTATGTTATCTTTTGAAATTTTCAATACTTAACTTTTTGTTTCTAGTTTTCCCGATATTGTCCTATTCTGAACCCAAATTTTGAAAATTCACCATTTGTTGTACACAACTCCAAATGGTGTGAATTAGGTGTCATTTTAAAGCTTGACATGTCCTCTATCTGGTTTAAAAATTCAAAAAACCTAACCTCACAATAAATATAGAACAATGATGAACCAAGCAAACCCATATGGAAAATGCCTTGTTTCAATCTATATTGCAAGTTACTTGCCAAAACCTATGCAAATGAACTCATTTTGGCATGTAACTTGGTAGAACAAAAGTTCATGTTCCAACATCCAGAACTGGAAATTTTCATACATTTTCTACAACATGAACATAATATTCACTATTTTACAGCTTCATATAAAACAAGGCACAAATAATAGTTCATATTATAACATGATAACTTGCACATCAACAACTCATCATTTTCTTCTTCATGCCTTTTTCTTCTTCATGCCTTTTTCTCCTTCCTTAGCTCTTTTGCATTGGTTCTCCTTAGCATGGTTAGTCATTCAGGGGGGTGAGATTCAAAGAATCTCAGTAGTAATCACCATTCATGCAATCATATTATCACATTAAGCATATAATCATCATAAAACATCAAGTGAATACTTTTAAACATTTATGCCATAATATTTTACAAAAATTTTGGCATAGTTTCATTTTGTATATTGGACATCCCGGGGTCTCAAAATCCCTCAATTAACTCAGCCAACATTCTCAAAGCATCACAAATGATCATATCAAACAATATGCAAGTCATGAAGTTCATTGAAAATCACATGACAATATAAGGCAAGAATAGGTAAATTGCTACCTTCATGCTTTCTCTTACTCCTCCACTTGATACCAATGCTCCCACTAGCTTCCTTGGTCTTCTTCAAGTCCTAATGCATCATCAAACAACTATTCAAGCTAATGGTTTCATAACTTTCTTCAAAAAGTGTTCATGAAACCCTAATTCTTCAAAAATTCACCAAAAATTCATTCCTAACTCAAAAAATGATGAATTATACCTCTATTCCATGTAATTTTTCATGAGGGATCCAAATATGACCTCAGAATTACCAAATTCCACCTCTAGCTTGGTTATTGTTCATTCTGAATTAAACCCTAACTTTTCACTTTCTAAATCTTAAGCTTTTATTTGAAATCATTACTTGTTCCAAAAGATTTGGACCATGAGAAACTCATTTTTCACATCAAATCCATGAAATTCGAACTCTCAACATGAACATAAACTCATAAAAAATAAGGGAAATTCAAGAAAAATTGCTATGCTTCTTAGTTCATCAAACTACTTCCATATTCATGTTTTAAATGTGTAGCCTAGCATTTCCCCTAAGTTTGATGGTTTGTAAACTCATTTCCTTGCTTAATCATGCCATGGACGAAAACCTAAGGGAGTGAGAGGGAAATCTAATCCATGGTTCAAGCTGTAAAAACCATAAATAGCAAGCTTGAAGATGGAAGAGCAACTTACCACAAGTGAAGATTTCAATTTTGCCTTGAGTTCCCTCCTCCTCTTCCTCTCTTTTCTCTCTTTCTTTCTTGTGTTTTCTTGCTCTGTTTCAGCTGCTAGTTCACACGTGAAATGGTGTAAAAGTGGGTGGTTCATGGACTTAATTAGGTGGCTTAAACATGATTACTTTTTGCTAATACTTGATTACGTTATTACATACTTCTTCAAGAAGTATTCCCAAGAAATAATAAAATATTCTTTGGCCTCATATGCTGCAGAAAAGTCACATATGAGAGAGAGAAATGTGTCCCAAATTACCCAAATTTTTTCTGATCCAAGTGTACCTCAATCCGGGTACTTTTTAACCATACCGATAAAGTCATCTTCATAGTAATTTAGCATTTTTGGGCTATAGGACTATTTTAATTTTATTTTTATATTTCCATAATTATCCTATCCCATATGGTATCTATGTATGGCCTATATCCTGATCCGGTTTCTTTTTAACCATCCGTAGGGCCTACAGTTTACTTTATCAGTTTACTGTTACTTTTAAACACTCAGCACTGATTATTTCTTTACTCTTGAACAATAACTGTAATATCCCTATTTTTATGGGATGTTATAAAATGAATAAAAGATGACAAACAAAGTGAGATGAAAATGTTATATATAATCGGGGTTTAGAAGGAATTAATTTCTCATTTAATTTTCAGAAGAAGTTATGTTTGGTCCTTAATTGGAATTAATTTTCCATAAGATCATTAGTAGAAATTAATTTCAGAACTTACCCCAAAAATATGCAATATACCACTTGAAGGAAAGTCCTCTCCAAGCTGAGTATAATGATATAAGTATTGCAAGCCCAGGAGGTCCAGGTTAAGAGATAGACCAATTTGAAGTTAGAATGAATAGTGAGAAAGAAATAAAAAAAAAACTGATCTTTGGGTAAAATTACAAGAAAGTACCCAAAAGAATGAATAATTATATTTTTGACCCGACTTAAGGGCAAAATGGTCATTTCCCATATTAGAAGAAAAATATGAATATTGCATTTAAACCCCAAGGAATAAATGTTGATATCATAAATGCATGAGGAATTGGGAAAAATGGAGAGACACTGTTAAGTATGAAGAAGGGCAAATAGGTCATTTTTCCCAATTGGATGAAAAAATGAAAAATTATATTTTTGCCCCCAAAGAACTATGAAAAGGACATCCATGTCCTTAAAGTCATAAAAATTTCGTGGAATGAGTATTAGAAATGTCTTGGGGAAAATTATACCTAATAATCCAAAAGTTTTAGAAATTATAATTTAATCTCGGGTGAAGGGTAATTTTGTAAATATATACAATTACTATCAAAACGAAGCCCTCGACAAGAGAAGTCCAACGGTAAATGGCACTGAGGGTTAATGTTCAAGAGTAAAGAAATAATCAGTGCTAAGTATCCAAAAGTAACAGTAAACCAAGTCTGGATATGGGCTATACACAGATACCATTTGGGATTGGATAATTATGAAAATATAAAATAAAATTAGAATAGTCCTACATCCCAAAAATGCTAAATTATTGTAAAGACGATTTTATCGATACGATTAAAAAGTATCTGAATTGAGATATATTTGGATCAGGAAATTTGGGTAATTTTTGGACACCTCAAGCTCTCTCATGCGTGCTTTTTTCTGCAGCCCATGAAGCCAACCAATCATCTCAAAAAGTTGGGAAAACTTGCTAAGTAAGGAGAAAAAAAAAATAAAAGTAACTTTGGTTAGTTGATTTGATTAACCATGATTAAGCATATAATTAACCATGTAAACCCCTCTCTTCCCTCACCATTCCGCGTGTCCAGTAACCTCAAAAAAGAGCAAGGAAAAACGCAAGAAAGGAAGAGAGAAAGAGAGAAAGAAGAAGAGGAAAGCTCAAGGGAAATCAAAGGCATAAACTTTGGTAAGTTAATCTACCACCTTAGACTTGTTGTTGGTAGTATTTGGAGCATGATTCATGGAGTAGTTTTTCTTCTTCACTCTCTTAGGGTTTCATTCATGGCATGATTTAGCAAGAAATGGAATTTTACAAACCATAGAACATGGGGGAAATGTTAGACTACACATTTAAAGCTTGAATATGCAAGTGGTTTGTTGTATAACAAAGTGCAGCAATTTTTCTTGAATTTCCCTGATTTTGGATGGGTTATTGTTCCCACTTAGAGTTGGAATTTCATGTTTTTTATTCCAAAAATGAGTTCCTCATGGTGGAAAACCTTAGGAACAAGTGATGGTTTCATGAAAAAGTTCAAGATTAAGAAAGTGAAATTTTTAGGTTTTTGAAGCTTAATTCGGAATAAACAGTAACCGAGTTAGAAATCGAATTTGGTAATCCTGATGCCATATTTGGATTCCTCATGAAAAATTACATGGAATAGAGGTATAATTCATCATTTTTGAGTTAGGAATGAATTTTTGAAGAATTAGGGTTTCATGAACACTTTTTGAAGAAAGTCATGGAAACATTAGCTTGAATAGTTGTTTGATGGTGCATTAGGACTTGAAGAAGCACAAGGAAGCTAGGGGGAGCATTGGTATCAAGTTGAAGAGTAAGAGAAAGCAGGAAGGTAGCAATTTACCTATTCTTGCCTTATATTGTCATGTGATTTTCAATGAGTTTGATGACTTGCTATTGTTTGCTATGATCAATTGTGATGCTTTGAGAATGTTGGCTGAGTTAATTGAGGGTTTTGAGACCCTGGGATGTCCAAAATATAAAATGAAACTTTGTTGAAATTTTTGTAAAATATTATGGCATAAATGTTTAAAGACATTCACTTGATGTTTTATGATGATTATATGCTTAACGTGATAATATGATTGCATGAATGGTGATTGCTACTGAGATTCTTTGAATCTCACCCCCCTTCAATGACTAACCATGCTAGGGAGAACCAATGCAAAAGAGCTAAGGAAGGAGCAAAAGGCATAAAGAAGGAAATGATGTTGCAAGCTATTGTGTTATAATGTGAATGGTTATTTGTGTCTTGTTTTATATGAAATTGTAAAATAGTGATTATTATGTTAATATTGTGAAAAATGCATGAGAATTTCCAGTTCTGGATATTGTGATGTTAAGTTATGTTCTACCAAGTTTCATGCCAAAATGAGTTCATTTACAAGGGCTTTGGAAAGCAAATGGCAATATAGACTGAAACAGGGCATTTTCCAGATATGTCTGTTTTATTTGCCCTTATTCTATACTTAATGTGAGATTAGGTTTATGGTATTTTTATACCAGATATATAGCATCTCAACCTTTAATATGACACCTAATTCACCCCATTTGGAGTTGTGTACAATTAATGGTGAATTTTCTAATTCAGGGTTTAGAACAGGGCAAGAATGGGAAAACTGAAAACTGAAAAGTAAGTACTGAAAAATTCAAAAGCTAATATAAAATCGTACAAAGCTCTAAATATTTAGTATCTTATATGTATAAAAATTTCTATGTTTTGAGTTTCATATGCCACTGATTTAAAGTTAATTTGAGCTATATAATAGGAGATATGGAGTTTTTCCCAAAACGGTTCTAGTAAGAGTTGGATTCTGACTCTTTATGA
Organism: Adenanthera pavonina; assembly: GCA_026686845.1. Taxonomy (NCBI): domain Eukaryota; kingdom Viridiplantae; phylum Streptophyta; class Magnoliopsida; order Fabales; family Fabaceae; genus Adenanthera; species Adenanthera pavonina. The sequence goes on along the minus strand of JAIVEN010000028.1, from coordinate 13,065,204 downwards.
TTTAAGTTATCACCATGCCCTGTACAAGTAAAATACATGTACAAGAAAAATATATTTAGAAAGAGGACATACAGGGATTTCCAATGACATAAAGAATGTATGATTTGGCTCAGGATATAATGAGATATGAATTTTTAAATATAAGGCCAAAATCCTGAGAGAGAGAAAATGACCAAATGTACAGTAAATGTTTGAGAAATAAACTGTATAAATTGGTCAAGAGAATGATTTGTTTCATATTTTTCTCATGTATAAAAGGTTTTTATCTATGTTTAGAGACTTGAATTAATATGAAATAAGTTTTCTAGAATTAGTTATGAATTTTCAAAGTTCAGTCGACAAAGTGGAAGTTACCACATGAACAGTAACTGAAAATTTTGGAAATTCTGATTTTTATTCTTATGTGATTCAAGCTTACGATCAAGTATAATCAGACTTAAAAGGATTTTAATTCATGGAAAATAAGTCAAAAAGTAAGGTGTTACATTAACCCTTAATGCCATATACCATTGGACTTCTCTCGTTGAGGGCTTCGTTTTGACAGTTATTTTACATATTTATAAAATTACCCTTGAACCGGAGTTAAATTATAATTCCTGAAACTTTCGAGTCATTGGGTATAATTTTTCCCAAGGGCTTTTCTCTTTCTTTCCCACGTAATTTTTATGAATTTAGGGACATGGATGTCATTTTTGAATTTCTTTAGGGATAAAAATATAATTTTCTCATTTTTTCGTTTAACTGGAAAAAAGGACCTCTTTGCCATATTTTACGCAAAACGGTGTCTACCCATTTTTGCAAAATCTCTATACATTTCTAGAAATTTTAGCTTTCTTGGAATGTTACAACATTATATCTAGTTTGCTAGCTATCATATATAATAGAGATCCTATCATTCCTCTGTATTTGGTGATGTTAAATGGCTTTCCCTTTTCATCCATTTCAAACTTTATTGAAATACTCATTGGGGTGCCAATTGTCTTTGCATTTTTCATCCCAAACTTCTTTAGAAGCTCTTTCACATACTTTGTTTAATAGAGAAAGATTCCATCATTGTATTGGCTTGATTTATAGCCCTAGGAAGAATATCAATTCTCCCATCATTGGCATTTTAAATTCTCCATGCATTAACTTAGCGAAACCCTTGCACAAACTTTCATTAGTAACACCAAATATAATGTCATCAATATAAATTTGAACAATAAGCAAATCTGAATTAACCTTCTTAGCGAAAAGAGTAGTGTCCTCTTTTTCTCTTGTGAACCCCTTTTCAGTTAAGAAGTTGCTAGTCTTTCATACCAAGCTCTAGGTGCTTACTTTAACCCATATAATGTTTCTTAAATTTATAGACATGATTGCATTTTGTTGAGTCTTCAAAACCTAGAGGTTGATCAACATACACCTCTTCCATGATATATCCATTAAGAAAAGCACTTTTAACATCCATTTGGTAAAGCTTGACACCTTTTATGCAAGCATAGGGTAGAAGTATCCTTATTGCTTCTAATCTTGTAACTAGAGCAAAAGTCTCTTCATAGTCTATGCCTTCTTCCTGATTGTAGCATTTAGCTACCAATCTGGCTTTGTTTCTTGTGATTACACTAGATTCATCAAGCTTGTTTCTAAATACCTATTTGGTTCCAATAACTGGATGATCATTGGGCCTAGGTACCAAGTCCCAAACTTGATTGCTCTGGAATTGATTAAGTTCATCTTGTATTGTATTAATCCAATATTCATCACTTAATGTTTCTTCAATCAACTAGGTCCAATTTGAGAAATGAATGTAGAATGATTAATCTGACTTTTGAGTTGATTTTTGGTTTGAACTTTTTCTTGAACATCACCAATCACTTGGTCAATGGGATGACTCCCTTGATATCTCCAAACTCTAAAAAGTTCTTGAGAGAACTCCCCATTATCAGCCTCATTAATCATTTTTTTTCCTGAGTATCTTCTTCTACAGGAGTAGATTCTAATAATTTTGGAGGTTCAAATTCATTATTACACATATGCAACCTTTGGAAGTCATTACTAGATTTTCATTATCTAGGTCAGAAAGAGTCTTATTTTCAATGAACACTACATGCATGGTGTAACATCTTAACTATAGACCACATTACCCATGTATTGGATCTTATCATACTCAATAGAACATGTTTAGAAGCTTGAATCACATGATAGATTAAGATAGAAAATTTTTCTTTCCCTAGGTTACAATTCATTTGGTAAACCCTTTTTCTCGGGTAAACTTTTGAAAATTCATAATTAATTCTGTAAAAATCAAATCAAAGTGATTCAAGTCTCTAAAAGTAGCTTAAAATTTCATCTACATGGAAAAATATGAAACAATATTTTAGTCATGCCAATTAGTACAATTTATTGCATGAAATCTACTGTTCAAATGGTCACTTTTCACTTCTCCTGGATTTTGGCCATAAATTTAAAAATTCATATCTCATTCTATGCTAAGACAAATTGTGCATACTTTATGCCATTAGGAAGCTCTATATGTCTACTTTACAGCCATATTTTTCTTATATATTTATTTAACTAAAATAGGGCATATTATGATCTTAAATTGTTAAGAGTCTGAACATAACTTTTACTAAAACAGTTTTGAGAAAATAGGCATAACTCTTATTACACGACTCCAATTGTATTCAAACCAATGGCATATTGAACTTAAGACATAAATCTTTCTATGTATACATACGAATAATTTTTTTGAGTTCTATATGAATTTCTACTACCTTTTAAAATAAATAGTATAGATAGTAAAAATCATAGTTTTCTCAACATTGTCCAGTTTTAACCCTTATCTTTAGAAATTCACTATAAATGATACACTTGCCCAATTTAAGTGTTCTTTTGCTTGATAAAAGCTTACTCTATATAATTTTAGAGTATATATAGCAATGATACTAGATGATCTGTTTCTAATAGTTTACCCCTATTTATTTTGTGGGTGGTCATCTAGGATAGTAATAAGCATCTCTTAGCAAAACTAATTTAACATGCGTACTATATCATCAAAACATGTTTCCATTCCACACTAAACACCAAGTAAGGAACAAGGAAACATAATTATGCTAAATTACAAAGTCATAACATTTTACATGATTTAATACAAATTACCGAAATGACATTTCACAATTGTTACAAATTGCACGATCACCATGTTTCTCTTCCATCCTCTTAACTTCCTAATATCTTTGCCATGACTTGGGCCTAGCATGTTGTTACTTGAGGGGGTGAGATTATAATAATCTCAGTAGCAAGCCACATTCCACACATTACATTATCAAGCAAGTTATGAAAATATCATAAAAATCATGCTTAAAACATTTAACATCATATTGTTCATAGAAAATTTGGCAGCATAATGGCTTGGAAAATGGACATCCTAAGGAACAAAACCCGTCATTTAAATAGCCAAATCAACTAATCAAGCAAGAGTGAAACAATATGGCACATATCAAAGCAATAACATAGTAAGATAACAATAAAGTGCAAGAATGGAACATAGCTACCTTTGGTGATATCACTTGGATTTCCTCTTTAAACCAAAGCTTCCTCTAGCTTTCCCAAGCTTCCTCAAGCTTACTCAAGTCTCTAAACATCATCAAACACTTGCTCAAGCAACTGATTTCATACCATAACTTAATTGGTGCCAATAAAACCCTAAAAGCTCAAGTTCTCTATCTTAAGTTTTATCTTTGAGCCAATGCTTGTCTTTAAGATTTTTCATCATGGAAAATTCAATTTAGGATAATATTAATGAATATCCAACTCCAAGATACTCTTTAGAGCTTGCCAAAATCTTCCCTTACAAGAAAAACCTTGATTTTCCAACTACTTGCTTTAATCATACCTAGCTTGCTTTATTTTACAGAAGCTCATGCTTTCACATCATTTCATGGTTCAAAAACACCATCCCTCTCTTAAACAAGCTTGAACCAAAACTAGAGAGTGGGTGAAGGAAAGGAAATTTCATGGATATCATCCCAAATAACCAAGAAACTATGATAGAACACTTGAAAATTGCAAGGAAACCACTTACCAATTTTCACGTATTTTATTCCTTCTTTTTCTTCTTACCTCACAAAGCCTCTCTTATTCTCCACTATGTATAAGCCTCTCTCTCCTTTTTCTAAATGAATGTTAGGCCAAATGGTGAGGGAGTATAAAAGAACCACTTCATCATGCTTACTTTTTACTAATCTTGGTTAATTAAGCAAACTTAGCCATTAAGTTTGGTTAATTGAAAACTTAACCATTAAGTTTCCAATCTTAACACATGTGGGCTGACATGTGGCACCATTGAGGGAGGAAATATCTCCAAAATATTATATATTTTTCCTGGTCTAGTAATACCCTGTATTAGTCTGGACAATTAAAGTTATTTTATTACTTTGGGGATGTTGAATCAAGTGTTTTGATGATTCCAGACTAACCATCTAGAGCTTGGAAGGAAGATATTAAAGATGCACAAAAGATCTCAAGTGGAGAAATCCAAGAAAAACAAGCACAAGATTAGATATAGGATTTCTTACTGTATTTAAATTGAGTAAAAGACTTTGAACTTACAAAAGAATGTTTTAAAAATATGATTTTATGATAATTCATGGAATATTTGAATAATACTTCAAACTTTGGAGTGTTAAATCTGATTTGTTGCTTTGAAAATTTGAACTTTGGTTTCTGAAATTCAAATTTCAGTTTGAAAATAAGTTAGTCAAAAAAGAGATTCCTCTGACAGATGAACTTTGACTACAGAAATTCCAACTTTGAATAAGTCTGACAAGAGCTTTTTCTGACAGACGAACTTTGAGTTTTGAAAATTCGAATTTATGGTAAAACACAATTCATGAAAAATGAAAAATTCGTCTAAGGATATGTCAAAGTTCATCTGAAAGTAAAGTTTAAAAAGAGTTTGAAATTAGTTCTCTGACAGATGAACTTTAATTTTGGAAATTCGAACCTTGGAAACAAAGCTTGCAAGTCTGTTATGATAATCTGTTGACATACTAATTTTAGTATTCAGAAATTTGAACTTTGAACTTAGTCTGATAAGAGCTCTTTCTGACAGACGAACTTTGGCTTTTGAAAATTTGAATTTTGAAAAGATGAACTATTGTGCCTTATTGAGCTGCCCATTGACAGACGAATTTTGGGTACCAAAATTTGCACTTCAAAGGCATTGTAGCAATATGGAACAACTGTTCACACTTACTAGAAGAACTTTAAACTTGAAAATTCATATGTTCCAACATAGATACATTTATTAAAGATGAAAATTTGAATTTTACTTCAAAACAGATGAACGATGAAGTTCAACGTTAAAGTCTTTAGTTTTCAGTCTCTATAAAATTCATTTGTTGACACATCAATATTCGAACTTTGAGTGTCAGACGCATTAAATGCGATTGGTGAACGGATAGTTTTTCAGAGTAACCATTAGATAACGTCTCTAACGGCTAGATCCTATGATCAACCAAAATATGTGAAATAAAAATATTATCTATATTGCTTTTTTCCAGCATTACAATCCAGCAGTTCCTTTACCACCTGTCACTTCTGTAACAAGAAGGGACACATTTCCAGTTCATGTGCATTGAAGAAAAATGGACTTGACAGGAAGGTAAAATTGGTTCCCAAAGGTATATTTGTATCTAGGGAAAATGCCACTGATAGAAAAGGATCCAAGCAAATTTGGGTACCTAAAAAGAAACTCTGAACTTTGTTTTGCAGATTTGTCTTAAAAGCAAGAAAGAGCAACAAATGGTATATGGACAGTGCCTGCTCAAGTCATATGACTAGTGATAAGGAGAGGTTTATCACCCTTAGAGATAAGAAAAGAGGAAAGATGACATTTGGAGGTGACCAATACGGCAAAATAGTTGGCATTGGCATTGTGGGCAAGAACCCTGAAACATCTATAGAAACGGTGTTACTTGTAATTGGCCTCAACCACAATCTGCTAAGTGTAAGTCAGACAAGTGACAAAGGGAACTGGGTATTGTTTGACTCAAAATTTTTCCTGGTCATTCGAAAAAGTGATCACAAAGTAATCCTCAAGGCTCAAAGGGATGGTAATTGCTATACTATTGATCTTGATGAACTTTCTTCCTTATATTCTATTTGTTTAATTAGTCAGGATAATGATAGTTAGTTGTGGCATAGAAGATTGGCACATGTTAACATGAACCAACTGTCAAAACTGGTTAAGAATGAGTTAGTCACTGACTTACCAAAAATCTTTTTTTAAAAAAGACAAAGAATGTGATGCATGCCTCAAAGGAAAACAAACTAAATCATCTTTTAAATCTAAAAAAGTTGTCACCACATCTAAACCACTGCAACTATTGCATATGGATCTGATAGGTCTATCTAGAGTAAAATGCATTGGTGGAAATCTGTATGTTCTTGTGGCTGTGGATGATTACTCTAGATTTACCTAGACTTTTTTTCTCTCTTCCAAAAGTGAAACATTTAATGCATTTGTAACCTTAGCTAAGAAAGTGCAAAATGAGAAAGGTATTTCTATTGCGTATATTAGGTCTGATCATGAAGGAAAATTTGAAAATTCATGTTTTCTGGAGTATTGTGATAAACATGGAATTGATCACAACTTCTCAGCACCAAGAACTCATCAGAAAAATGGAGTGGTGGAAAGGAAGAATAGAATAATTGATGAAATAGCAAGAGCAATATTGAATGAAAAGGAATTCTCTCAAGTATTCTGGGCTCATGCAGTAAACACAGCAAGTTATATCATTAACAGAGCCTACATCGGACCAATTCTGGGGAAAACTCCTTATGAGCTGTATAAAGGGAGGAAGCCAAACCTTTCACATCTATATGTATTCGGCTGTAAGTATTTCATCCACAATAATGGAAAGGAGAATTTGGGTAAGTTTTGACGTCAAATCTAATGAAGGTATATTTCTTGGCTATTCTAGTAGGAGTAAAGCATATAGAGTTTTTAATAAAAAAACTAGATTAGTAGAAGAATCTGTGCATGTTGTGTTTATTGAAAATAAAACAATTTCCAAGCATGTCATTGATGAAGATGATCTTATTTCTAACTTTAAGAACTTATATCTTTCTGAAGAAGGTAAAATTGAACCTTCAAAAATATCTGAATCTATTAACATAGAGGAAGTTATTCAGGAGAAAGGCTTTGAGGATGAGAATAATGAAGAAATGTCTCAAGAACTCCCTAGAGCTTGGAGATATCAATGGAATTATCCTGTTGATCAAGAGATTGGGAATGTTCAAGAGAAAGTTAAAACCAGAAAACAGCTAAGGGAACAGATGATCAACTATGCTTTTATTTCCCAAATTGAACCTAAATGTGCTGAAGAAGCCTTAGTTGATGAATACTAGATTCTGGTTATGCAAGATGAACTATATCAGTTTGAAAGAAATCAAGTTTGGGATTTAGTGCCTAGACCTAGAAATCACCCTATCATTGGCACTAAATGGGTTTTTAGAAATAAACTTGATGAATCAAGAACAATAATTAGAAATAAAGAAAGACTAGTTGCCAAAGGATGTAATCAAGAAGAAGGTATTGATTTTGAGGAAACCTTTGCTCCAGTTGCAAGATTAGAAGCAATTAGAATCCTATTGGCCTATGCATACATGAAAAACATAATGTTATATCAAATGCATGTGAAAAGTGCTTTTCTGAATGGATGTATTATGGAAGAGGTTTATGTAGATTAACCTCTAGGCTTTGAGGACTCTATAAAACCAAACCATGTTTATAAACTAAAGAAAGCTCTTTACAGTTTAAAACAAGCTCCTAGAGTATGGTATGAATGGCTAAGCAATTTTATAACTGAAAAGGGGTTCAATAGAGGAAAAGTAGATACTACTTTATTCACCAAGAAAGAAAACAAAGACTTACTTATTGTTCAAATCTATGTTGATGACATTATATTTGGTGCTACTAATGAATCTCTTTATAAGAACTTCTCTAAGCTTATGGAGGGAGAATTCGAAATGTCAATGATGGGTGAGCTTAACTTCTTCCTTGGATTGCAAATTAAGCAATGTGATGATGGTATCTTCCTCAATCAGTCAAAGTATCTGAAAGAGTTGCTGAAAAAGTTTGGCATGGAAAAAGCTAAGCCAATGGGAACTCCTATGGCTACTGCAACAAAGCTTGATATGGATGAAGGAAGAAAGACCTTTGACATAACTCAATATAGGAGAATGATTGGCTCCTTGCTATATTTAACAGCTAGTAGACCTGACATTATGTTTAGTGTCTGTATGTGTGCAAGGTTCCAATCATGTCCCAAAGAATCCCATGCAATAACTGTGAAAAGAATTTTTAGATATCTAATTAGAACATTATAGATGGGACTTTGGTATTCAAAAGGTAATGGAGAGGAACTCATGGGATACACTTATACTAATTTTACTAGATCCAGAACTAACAGAAAAAGCATAAGTGGAATATGTCAGTTCCTTGGAGGATCCTTGATTTCATGGTTTAGCAAGAAGCAAAATACTGTGGCTCTATCCACTGCAGAAGCTAAATATATTGCTGCTGGCAGCTGTTGTGCTCAAGTCATTTGGCTGAAGCAGCAGCTTGAAGATCTTGAGATTGAGATGAAGGAAATACCTATAATGTATGACAACCAAAGTACTATCAACATCACAAAAAATCCTGTCATGTATTCAAGGACAAAGCACATTGAAGTTAGGCAACACTTTATAACAGACCATATTCTGAAAGGAGAAATCAGATCAGAATACATCCCTACCAAGGATCAAGTTGCTAACATTCTGACAAAGCCCCTTCCAAAAGACAGACATTGTAAAACCAGAAGAGAATTGGGTATGGTAAATCCTAATGAACTGTAAGTAAGCCCTTATATACATCTATTTTAGAATTTTTGACATTGAATCAATTCTATGTTTAGCATCGGAGTGAGTTTGATATGACTTGCAGGTGCTCCTTATAAGTTCAAGTGACAATAGATCTGTATAACGGAGCTAATCAGAATGAGACAATCAAAAGATGAAAAAGGAAGCCAAAAACTTGAGCATCTGGATCTGTTCTGTAAGTTCATAAGGTTAAAAGTCGCATTTTAAATGATTATTAGATGAATTTCCATGATTAATTATGTTTTTTGAAAAGTCAGCATGATCAACATTGGAATTTAGATGCCCATCAGACGAATTTCAGTTAGCTACACACTGTAACAGTACTCTTCTGACTTTCGAAATTTGTTTGTTGAACAATAGAAATTCGAATTTCAAAAATAAAATGCCAATATTGTCTTTGTTCAAAATGACTATTGTACGAATCTCTATTTCTCAAAATACATATTTTGGAAATTCTTTACAAAATGTTGAAATTCAAACTTGTGAATCAAAATTTGTCTGTTAAAACATGCTCACATAATTGGATCTCCGAAAGATGAATTTTCATAAGTAAAATTTGTCTGCTACTTCTTTTGTTCATGATTGCTTATTGCCTGATTCTTTCGAAGATCAAACTTTGTTGAAACAAAGTTCGTCTGTTTGCTTATTGTTCTCAGAACAAAGCCTCTAACAGATGAACTTCCAGGTGAAAATTCGTCTGTTAGTAAGCCTCGCTGAATGGATTAACTTGTAACTGCTTGAAGTTTGAATTTTAACCTTTCAAAATTCGTCTGTTAAGCAATTACATATGTTAAAACCGAAAGTCATCCTCTGAACAGATGCAACCCTATTCATCTCTCTCTCAAGTCTGTACAAATTCTCTCTTTAATTCCCATTAACTCTGTTTATGAATCTTCATTTCTCACCGATTAAACTTCTTTTTGCACCTTATAAACCCATTCTTAGCCTCTTTCTGTATCATTCCTCTATGAGAATGGCAAGAGTCAAAAATCCAGAAGTTGGGAATGGAGAGTCACGACTAAAGAGGACCGTAAAATCCTAATATGCCTCCAAGGAGAGTGAAAATCAGAAGAGAAAAGGCGAATCTAGCAAGGCAACTCCTTCCAAGAGGCAAAAAATAACTCCTAGAGCAGACTCGAAGAAATCTGCACCCTCTCCTTCAAAGAAAGCTGACCTCACTATTCCTGTTGCTCCTGTCATTGCTGCTTCTTCTTCCTCCTCTAGCACTGAATCTGGAGAATATCAGTTGACCATACTGCCATTGTAGAGCATTGCTCATATTCTGGGAGAATATACTACCAAATTTGTTAGCAAAAAGGTAATCAAGCCTCACTGCATAAATTTGGAAGAATTCTTGATTTCCAACAACTTTGATGCCGGGCTTTGGATGATAAGATATAAGAATTTGTTAGAAGTACTAGAAAGATATGATGATGAGGTAGTTATGACCTAGTATGCCTCTCTGCAATTCAATAGCAAAAAGAAGAAGTGGGAAGTAAATCTGAGATCAAGGACCATCTGGCTAGCAGATGAGACCTTCTATAAGGTTCTATAAATTCCAGGGCAAGAAGGTTTGAAAATTGACATTACTGCCTCAAGGTACATGGATGAAGCTGAAACTACAGATGAAGAAGGAGGGCCTTTCTTGAACTACAAAGAAAGTACAATTCTGAACACTCTGTTCAGAAGAAAAGAGAATAGACCACCTCTAAGTTTGTTGAAGCCTATTGACCTCAGTGCTCAAGTCAGAATCCTACACTATATTGTGTCTAGGATTATCTTCAACAAAAAAGGCAGTTTCAATCTAATCACAAGGGCTTAAGCACATGTGATGGCAGCAATCATGCATGGCAAGCTTATCAACATGGGTCACTTCATCATCCAATGCATGATCAATGCAAGAGATCAGAGGAAAGATTCCACCCTTCCTTATGCATCAATCATCTCCAAGATACTTTAGTATGCTCAGATCTAACATCTCGAAAAGGGAAAAGGGAAGCCTACTGAAATCTTTAAGGAAGAAGAACTGCAGAGGATGGGGATAGAAAAAAAAGATGGAAGATGGATTAGAAAGGGAGCTGGAAAGACAGAAGACCTTTTCTTTGATGAAGATGCCTTCCAGCAGCAAGAAGGAACATCTGAGGCTACTCCAAAATCCATACATCAGCCTTCTTAGCCTATCCCATCTCTATCTCAGCCCACTTAAGCTCAAATTCCATCTACTCCGTCTACTCGGGCAAAACCAACCAAGATCACTGAGCTGTATGATAGTCTGTCTGCACTCATACTTAGCATCAGGGATGAGCAAAATGCCAAGTTTGCTAATCTGCAAGACCAAATTCATCAGTTGGAAAAGAATATGAAAGTGGTTGTTGATGCATATGAAGACATCAGGAATGTTATTCCTTCCACGTCAGCTCCACCTCAACTAGGATTCTCTTAGCCTGTCATATCTCCTACTCCAAAGCCTCAAAGTCCTTTTGTACTAGCCTCCCCTAAACTTGATGATACTGTACATGATACTGAGGCTGCTGGCACCTTAACCACACCACAGGCTTCCAGTAATGAGGCAAGTCCTGGTCCTTCCTTGGATTATGGCATGGAGGAAGAGGCTCCTCAAGAACAAAGCTCCCATAAGCCCATTCCTGAAGATGCTCAAGATTCAATTCTCTCTTTTCAAGAATCTGAGCAAGTAGAGAAACTAGTGGCAGCCATCACCTCCACACCAATCTTGCAAGCTATCCTGAATGAAGAAAAGAGCATTGTGCCTTATGTAGATCTAGAAGCTATTGCTCATGATGCTCTTTTACAAGCTCAAAAATTAAGGCTTGAAGAAATGTTTCGTCCTCCTGCTCTCTCACCTGTTTTTGCTTTTGGTCTCTCACAGGCACGAAGGACTCAATTGGCTGTTACTAGGCAAGAAATACAAGAACTTCTTGAAGTCTCTGATGATGTGGACTCTAGTCCTGAAGCTTCTAGGCCTCTGCCAAAGCTTAATCCTGATCTGCCCTTTGTTCTTATGCCTCTTCAAGCAATTCCAGTGTCTCAGATCTCTCCTCCTGTTAATTTTGTACACCTTCCTAATGATGTCAAAAAGAGGGAGAAGTTATCCAAGCAAACTGGAAAATCTGCTGCAGAGCCTTCTGGCAAGACCTACAGCAAGAAGTCCAACTCCAAGAAGAAGTGATTAGAACTTAGGATTGCTTGGTCTTTCTTATGGTGATGTTTTTGTTTTATAAATGATAAATCTTGTTCTGAATTTTATAAATGCCATATCATATCTTTGTATTGAAACTTTGAATGAATTAATGAATCTCTTTATTTGATCTATTGTACATGATATCTTATCTTTTGAATTATAATGCACATGTTGAGGGGGAGCTTATTAAAGCAAACCTAAGTATCAATCCAGTTTGCAAGTTGTTTTGTCATTGTCAAAAAGGAGGAGAATGTTGAATCAAGTGTTTTGATGATTCCAAACCAACCATCTAGACTTGGAAAGAAGATATCAAAGGTGCACAAAAGATCTCAAGTGGACAAATCCAAGAAAAACCAGCACAAGATTAGATATAGGATTTCTTACTGTGTTTAAATTGAGTAAAAGACTTTGAACTTGCAAAAGAATGTTTTAAAAATATGATTCTATAATAATTCATGGAATATTTGAAAAATACCCACTAACAGACGAAATTTGAAGTGTTAAATTTGATTTGTTGCTTTGAAAATTTGAACTTTGGCTTATGAAATTCGAATTTTGGATTGAAAATAAGTTAGTCAGCAAAGAGATTCCTCTAACAGACAAACTTTGATTGCAGAAATTGAAACTTTGAATAAAGTCTGACAAGAGCTTTCTCTGACAGATGAACTTTGAGTTTTGAAAATTCAAATTTTTGGTAAAACACAATTCAAGAAAAATGAAAAATTCATCTGAGGATATGTCAAAGTTCATCTGAAAGTAAAGTTTAAAAAGAGTTTGAAATTAGTTCTTTGACAGATGAACTTTGATTTTGGAAATTCGAACCTTGGAAACAAAGCTTGCATGTATGTTGTGATAATCGATTGACATACGAATTTTAGTATTCAGAAATTCAAACTTTGAACAAAGTTTGATAATAGCCCTTTCTGACAGAAGAACTTTGGCTTTTGAAAATTCAAATTTCGAAAAGATGAATTATTGTGCCTTATTGAGTTGCCTATTGACAGACGAATTTTGGACACCAAAATTTGAACTTCGAAGGCACTGTAGCAAAATGGAACAACTGTTCAAACTTACTAGAAGAACTGTAAACTTGAAAATTCATATGTTCCAACATAGATACATTTATCAAAAATGAAAATTTGAATTTTGCTTCAGAACAAACGAACTTCGAAGTTCAATGTTAAAGTCTTTAGCATTCGGTATCTGCGAAATTTGTTTGTTGACACACCAAAATATTAACTTTGATGGTTAGACACATTAAATACGGTTGGTGAACGGATAGTTTTTCAGAGTAATCGTTGGGTAACGTCTCTAACAACTAGATCTTGTCTCTAACATATAGTTAAGACATAAATCTATAAATAGAACTTCATTTGAAGAAGTGGGTAATGATTTTACATTGTATATACAGAAACTCTGTCAAATTCTTAAGTCAAAGCCTCTTGCTCTCACATACTTTATTATTCTGTACTTCAACTTTCATATACACTCTAAATTAGAGAGTTCAATCAATATAATCAATCTTATCTTCATTTGGAAGAAAGATTTTCTTATGGGGGGATATCACAAGGGATTTGGAAAGCACTTAGCTAGAGTGCAAAGAGTGAGATTTTAAGCTCTAAGACTAGAGCATCAAGTTATACTAAGGCAATTGCAAGAAGCCCACTAAATTCTTACAAGATAGTGGAAAATCTCAAGTGATGACTTGGGGACTAGACGTAGGTCAAGATAAAGAGACCGAACCAGGATAAACATATGTGTCTTCTCTTCTCTTATACTGCTCTTACCTTGCTATTCTTTTATACTATGTTTTTACTATCACTTTTTCTTTGATCACTTTCTTGACCTTTGTAGAAAATTTTAATCTTCCCAATTCACCCCCCTTTTGGGAAGCCAGCATATCTAACAGGGGATACTGATTACAACTATATTTGGATTTGGATTTGGATTTCATATCCCAAATAGTCTAAATGTGAGGCCCACCTATTTTCTTTTTAGTTTATCTATCTTTTTATGGGGCCCACAGTACCTTTTTCCGCGTACTGTGCATTTTTTGACACTTAGCACTAAACTTTTCTTTATCCTTAATCATTAACCCTCAATGCTATAAACCATTGGACTTGTCTCATCAAGAACTTCAATTTGGCTATAATTTTATATATTTACAAAATTACCCTTGACTAGGGAAAAATTTATAATTTATAAAATTTTTTGGTCATTAGGTGTAATTTCCCCAAGACTATTATTATCATTTCTTCCCCGTAAATTTTTTATGTTTAGGGGCATCAATGTAATTTTTATAATTTCCAAGGATAAAAACATAATTTCTCATTTTTCTATTTAACTAGAAAAAATAACATCTTTACCCTATTTCACGCAAAGTGGTGTCTGCCAATTTTTGCAAATTTCCTATACATTTTTAGATATTTAGCTTTTTAGATATGTTATATATGGACTCTTCTATGGTCTTAAACTTCTTATTAAATACTTTATATGCTTTACTTCTATTTAAATAGTCGAGAAATATACCTTCATTTGATTTGGCGTCAAACTTACCCAAATTATCTTTGTCATTGTTGTAGGTGTAGCAAGTACATCGAAAAACATGAAGATGAGAGAGGTTAAGCTTGTTTCCCTCATACAGCTCATATAGAGTTTTGCTAAGAATAGGCTAATGTTGGCTCCGTTCATTAGGTAGCATGTTGTGCTCAATGTATCAGCTCATAAGTACTTTGATAGTCCTTTCTCATTGAACATCACACAAGTAATTTATTCTAGCACTCTATTTTTCCTCTCAACAACTCCATTCTATTAAGGTGTTCTTCGAGTAGAGAAGTTGTGCACTATTCCATTTTCTTCATAGTAGGTAGCAAATTGAGCATTTTTGAATACTCCACCATAATCTATTCTAAGACACACAATAGAGCAACCTTTCTCATTTTGGATTTTCTTAGCAAAGACCAAAAAATCCTCAAATGTCTCTTTTTTAGAAGAAAGAAATAAGTCCAAGTTAATCTAGATTAGTTATCTACTACAATAAGCACATATAGATTACCACAAATGCTTTTAACACAACTAGGACCTATCAAGTCCATGTGAAGCAATTGTAGTGGTTTAGATATGGAGATAACATTTTTAAATTTAAAAGGAGACTTAATTTGTTTCCCTCTAAGACAAGCATCACATTCTCTATCTTTTTCAATAGAGATATTAGGTAAAGCAAGGACAAGATTATTTTTAATTAGTTTGTTTAATTGATATATCCTAACATAAGCAATTGCCTTATGCTATAGCTAGTTCTCATCATTTTATTGATCAAGCATATTGAATCTAAATTGGGCAATTCATCTAAATCAATAGTATAACAATTACATCTCTTTGTACTTTGAGAATGACTTAGTGATCACTTTTTTTTATGACTAGTTAGAATTTGGAGTTGAACAGAACCCAGTTGCTTTTGTCACAGATTTGACTCACACTCAGTAAATTATGGTTAAGTTCTATCACGAATAGTACTTCTCCTACAGAAGTTTTTGTGTTGTTTCCCATGATTCCAATATTAATCATCTTGCCAAACTGGTCACCACCAAAAGTAACATTTCCTCCTTTCTTATCTCTTAACACACTGAATTTTTCTTGGTCTCCTATCATGTGTCTTGAACAAGTACTATCCATATATCACTTATTGCTTTTCTTGGCCTTGAGACACACCTGCAAAATAGATTTTAGTTCTTTTTCTTAGGTACCCATATTTGCTTGGGTCCTTTCTTGTTAGTTCCTCCCTTGGGTATTGAAGTATCTTTAGGAACCCACTTTATTCCATTACCATTTCCTTCCTTCTTAAATGCACAAGAGAATGATATATGACCCTTCTTGTTAAAAAAGTGGCAAGTGGAGAAGGGGCTAGAAGAAAGAGATACAAGTCTGAAACAATGAAAGTAATATCTTTCTTTTTGATTTCTGGGAGCTAGAAATGTTTATATGCTTTGGGTTGACTCATTGTAATTTGAATTCCCTTTAGCACGCACAAAATTTCTCAGATAGAGATTTTGCTTCTTATATTTTAGCTTTTCTTTTACAGCACATGGGTCATATCCTAGACCTATCTTGACTGTAACACCTCTTACTGGGCACATTTTCCATGTATTTAATCATTCTAAAGTCCATTTGTATCATAATAGGATCTTAAATCACAATAAATGCCATAATAAATTTTTTCCAACTTTGGTTACTATTCACCTAATCAAATTTATTTATTCCGATTAAATTTCAAAAAATCATAATTAAATCAATAAAAATCGTATGCATGTGATTCAAGTCTCTAGGAATAGCTTATAACTTTGTGTACATGGGAAAAATATAAGTTAGAGCAATGACTGTACTAATCTAAATAGCAAACTCTGTGAAATCTCATAATTTATATGAAAATTGCAAAATAATCATTTTAATTGGGATTAAATATAAAAATCGACCAAATATTGCGCACACCTCCAATTTGAGTGTTCTTTAGACAATTGGAAAGCTCTTCCTGTCTACTTTTAAACCATATATATCATTCATACTTCATATTACAACTGTCTCAATAGTAGTGGGTTTCTTCCATAGAGGTCAAAATAATCATTCATATCCTAATGCTTAGCAAAACAAAAGTGATGGCATTTACATTATCATAATTCCTTTTCATATCATGTCATACACTCATTAAAACTTAAAGTAACATGAAAACTTGAAGAAACATTTCCAACATTATCTTTACAAATTTACATAAAAGTTCCAGGTTCATAGCTCATACTAGCATTATCAAGCTAATGATCAATTGCTTTCTCCTTTCCTTTCTCTTCCTTGGTAGTCTTGCTATTGTTACTACCTATCCATGGTTAATATATGGGAGAGTGAGATTTAAAAAATCTCATTATTTAACATCCAAGCATGGCATCATATTATCACATTAAGCATATAGCATCAAGATAACACATTTGAAACACATTATCATATTTGTATCACATAATTTCCTAAAAATTTCAGCAGAGTTTAATTTGGAAATTGGACATCCCGAGGTCATAATGCCCCTCAATCAACTCATCCAATATACATAATTCATCACAAAACATCATTTTAAACACATGGCAAAGCATGAAACTCATTGAAAACATATATGATAACATATTGCATGTATGGGTATTTAACTACCTTATGATGCTCCCTTGCTTTCCAAACTTGGTCTACCACTTTTTAAGCTTTCCACAACCTTCTTGAACCTATCCACATCATCATTGAACCAATTTAGCTATTGGATTCATGAGTTACATATCATATTACTCACTAAAACTCAAAATTTTCACTTAACTCTCATTTGATCTTTCTTTGTACAACACACTTATTCTTAAGGTTTTGGACCATGGAGAATCCATTTTTGATGTCAAAATCATGAGATTCCAACTCTAAATACTTCCCCTGTTTTGACCGAAATTGTCTCAAAGTGATTGGAAAAGATTTCCTTCAAATCACTTCAAACCATCCATGGATTCATGCTTCTAGTGGTTAGTCTAAGCTTTTCCCTAAGTTTATTGGTTCAAAAACTCATCCCCTTGCTAAATCACATTTTGGATGAAACCCTAAGAGGATGGAGGAGAAAATCTAATCCATAAAACAAGCTTTGAAAGCCATAGATAGTAAGCTTAAGGTGGTAGTATAGAATCTTACCAACTTGTACTTCAATTTTCCCTTGATTCTTCTTCCTTTTCTCCCTTCCTTCTTCCTCCCTTTTCTTGAGTTCTTTTTGGCCTATTTCACCTCCTGGATTACGCATGAAATGGTGAAGAAAGATAAGGGTTTAAATGGTTAATTACACCCTTAATCATGGTTAATTAAATAAATCAACTAAAGTTACTTTTTTGTCTCCTTACTTAGCAACTTTTCCCAACGTTTTGAGATGATTGGTTGGCTTCATATGCTGCAGAAATTCACGCAAGGGGGAAAGGGAAATGTGTCCAAAAATTACCCAAATTTTCCTGATCCTAATGTACCTCAATCCAGGTACTTTTTAACCATAATGATAAATTTCCTTTTACAGTAACTTAGCATTTTTGGGTTACAAGACTATTCTAATTTTATTTTTATATTTTCATAATTATCCTATCCAAAATGGTATTTATGTATGGCCCATATCCTATCCCGGTTTCTTTTTAACCATTAGTAGGGCCCACAGTTTACTTTATCGGTATAATGTTACTTTTGGACACTCGGCATTGATTATTTCCTTATTCTTGAACATTAACCATTAGTGCCATATACCATTGGACTTCTCTTATCTAGGGCTTCGTTTTGATACTAATTTTACATATTTACAAAATTACCCTTAACCCGAGGTTAAATTATAATTTCTAAAACTTTTGGGTTTTAGGTGTAATTTTTCCTAAGGCTTTTCTATTTCTTCTCCATGAAATTTTTATATATTTTGGGATGTGGGTGTCATTTTTGAAATTATTTAGGGGCAAAAATATAATTTTCATATTTTTCCACCCAACTAGAAAAAATGACCTTTTTGCCCTTTTTTCACGCAAAATGGTGTCTGTCCATTTTCGCGAATTCCTTGTACATTTTACATTATCATCAATTATGTCCTCTTTTATCACTCAGTATCCAGTGAAATTTTGGGATATTACATTAACTCTGACTCACTATTTGCTTATTCCAGTTAGAGTCTTGTAGAGATAATCATTCTTATCTCCTACCTCAATGCATGAGGTGCAGATAGAAGGAGTAGGAGAGGAAGTTTGTAATGTAATGCAAGATGAATGAAATTCATTTTCAAGTTTGTTTATTTTCCTTTTAGCTTGCGATAGCTGCTTGGAAGTTTTAACAAACTCAGCAAGTAAGTCATTAAATTCATCATGTAATTCATTATAGGAAGGTTTTAAATCATTTACCTAAAAGTCACTTTTATTATCTTGGTTATGATTTTCTTCCCCCTCTCCAGTCTCTTGGGCCATCAGGCAAAGATTTGCAATTTCTTCTTCTTCTGCTGCATTCTTTTTGTCTGAGCTATCTCCTCATATGGATGACAGGAGGGCTTTCTTCTTTTTCCCTTTGTCTACCTTCTTGTCTCTTCCCTACTTCTTTGCAAGCTGAGGATGCTCCCATTTGATGTGTCCAAATTTCTTGCACTCATAGTATATGATAGAGTCTTTATTTTCTTTCTTATTGCCTGTGGCTCCATCCTTCTTCATAAGTTTTTTGAACTTCTTCTTCCCATGCATCTTTCCAAATCTTCTCACTAGCATAGCCACTGTTTCTTCATCCAGCTTAGTATCTTCTTTAGAATCATCATTGTCTCCTAATTCTGCCTTGAGAGGCATAAGCTCTTCTTTTTCTTGTCAGAGGAAGATTCTTTTAGAGCTTTTAGTTTTCCTTCATATTCTTCTAGGTTTCAAAGGAGAGTTGTGATAGATGTCATTAATTCTCCTCTTGCTTCTTCTATGGTTGTCACCTTTGGTTACCACTCAATGGATAAAGCTTTGAGAATCTTTCTAACTTTCTCAGGTTGAGAATACTCCTTCCCAAGGCTCTTCAATTAGTTCACGATAAGAGTAAACCTCTTTTTGTAGATCTTTAATGCTTCTCCTTCTTTCATTTTGAAACTTTCTTATTCACCAATGCAAGTTTTAAATTTGTTCTCCTTCACTCCCTTGGTTCCTTCATGAGCAATCTCTAGAGTATCTTAAATTCCCTTGGCTGTGGGGTAATGAAAAACTCTGTAGAACTCATCTTGATTTAGAGCATTGACCAAGGAATGTTTTTCCTTAAAGTTCAGTAGAACTCTCCATTTATCTTTATCATTCCACTCTTCTTCTGGCTTTTCTTTGTATGTGCCATCATCCTGTATCTTCATTAGCACGTAATAACCCTTCTTTATGATAGACCAGATCTCTAGGTCTATGGATTGCAGATATATCTGCATTCTCATCTTCTAGTATCCATAGTGTTCTTCACTAAAGTCTGGAGGTCTGTTGATGTTGTTCCCCTTTGATAGTATATTTTCTCCAAAGCCAACCATGAACTTTCCCCGATGGTGAAATCCTTTCATTAGGAGTCCAAGCTCTAATACTACTTGTTAAGAATGCTGGCTTTCCAAGAGGGGGTGAATTGGGAAGTATGAAATTTATCTACAAAAATACAATATAGTAGTGAAAGCAAAAGTTTGTAAAAAGATATAGTATAATGAAAATTCTGTAGGGAATTTCAACATACACACAACGGAAATACTATAAAGAAATTCCCTCCCAAGGATGTGTCAACGGTGTTTAGATTGAGATGTAGAAAAAAATTTACCTTTGGTGCATCCCTTGGTGCTTTTTTCGTTTTGTCAGACCACAGGAAATAACACGACTGGTCAGCTCCTTCTACTGGTATCCACATGAATGGAGAGTCCAACTCGAACGGCGTGCTAGCCTATTTGTGTACATCCATACAAGTCTGTACGCCTTCATTGTTCGTCATTTGTCCGTACAATTTCTCTCTCTGAGTATACGGCCGCTCTCTCTTTAGGGTGATTTAAATTTGTGTCAATTCTATACTCTAGTCTATATCAATATACAGATAAGATTTGATATTTTTTTAGTTTAAATTAATAATTAAAACTAAATCAAATATTAATTAAATAGATTAGTTTGAATTTCAATCTATCTAATAGATTAAATTTAAACTAACTATCTAATCTTTATCTAGAATCAAATCTAGATTTAATTTATCATATAAATCAAATTTAGATTTTTAGTTTAAATTTAAATCTATCATATAGAATTAAATTTAAAACTAATTTATTTAAATTAATTTGAACATTATATATATATTTCAACATAAGATAATATATATCAAATATATATATTTCAAATTTTATAATATATATATCAAATATATATATAATTCAATTACCTTAAATTGAAGATTTGGACATTCTAGATTGAGTCGGCCCATTCTTGTGTGCAACCCTGTAGGCCTATATGGTGTTGGTAGTTGGTTAATAACACTATTAGACCCATGAGTCACAAGTGGCCTCTAGCAAGACATCGTGACTACCTAAATCATATGAGATCGGAGATCCGATGTAACCTATCATATAACCCGGTCCCATCCCTTTTGTCTCATGATATATGGGTCAAGTATGAGGCATGGAAACGTTATCCTCATTTTACTTGACCATCACTTTCTCGATCTCCGAGCAGACTGACAGTACAAATGAAAACTCTTCCATTCAAGCACGGCCATGCATTTCTCAATCTCATTCATCAAGGGGTCCAGATATATCTCTCCATTAATTAGAGGGACAAATTCCATCTTGATCATTCATCTTCCTCCACATGAGTTCCACTATACCCGATCATAGCCTTTATGATATCCTGATTAAAGGTGACTTTTGACTATACCATAGTATAGTGTTCCTCATGAAGGAAGCCATGATGATCTCAAGTCTGAAGACTTAGTGACATGGTTATATATGAGATATGCTTATGACTTAATCCATGCAGCTATTTCATAACGGGTCGATCCAGTGCCTATTCTTTAACAGGAGCTTATGATTTTGATTTGTATCTTCATACATAATTATCAATCAAAATCATACTAGCCTTAATTCATCATTGTTCCCATAAAGATGTTTGACTAGGGAAATTTAGGATAAAATAATTTATCCAAGGATATTATTATAAAGAAAACATGCAAACAATATAATAATATAAGAAAAAACACCTTCTTTTTTCATAATGAAGAACAATGTTTATAATACAATGATTGACCTAAAGCACAATCTCTAACAAATTGAACATAAGATATAAAGAAGAGAATATTCAGTAATTTATCCTGGTTCAGTCTAATCCATTTGACCACCACCACTTGAGATTCCACAATCAATAAGAATTTAGTGAGCTCCTTGCAATGTCACAGTACAATACTTGTGTTTTGTACTAAGAACATAGAAAATTTCTCAATCATTTTTACTAGTAATTCCCTTTCTCTTTTTGTGAATCCCCTCACAAAGAATCTTTCTTCCAGATAAAGAAAAGATTTGTTATAAAAATAAAAACTCACTTAAACAGAGTAGATATAACATTTGAAGAATAATAAATGACGTGTATAGATGAAAAGTTTTAACACAAAATTTCAATAGAGCTTTTGCAATATCAAACTTAAAATGTGTTACCCACAACTTTAAATGAAGTTCTATTTATAAATTTCTAGCTTAACTAGTCGTTAAACATAATATCTAGCTATGAGAGAACTTAACCAATGGTTACATTGCAAAAAAAGTCATTCACTAACCGCATTAAATGCGTTTGACACACTAAAATTCAAATTTTAGGGCTCAACAGATGAATTTTATAGAGACAATGTTAAGTACTTTAATGTTAAACTTCAAAATTCATCTGTTATTTAAGTGATATTCAAATTTCAAGTTTGCAAAAGATATCCACTGTTAGTTCATGGGAATTTTTATATTGAAAGTGCATCTAAGGAGATTAAACAGCTTCTTTAAGTTTTCACATAGTATTTCAAAATTTGAATTTTAGAAGCTGAAATTTATCTGTCAGAGACATGTTTAATGTGACACAAAAGTTCTTCACTATGAAGTTCAAACTTTGAACTACAATGTTACTCTGTCAAAGGCATGCTCCAATAAGACATACAAGTTCTCACTTTGATGTTTGCACTTTAAAGTTCAAAGTTTGTTTGTTAGAGGTTGTGACTTTGAACTCTCTTTGAACTTCACCAATAATTGAATTTTAACTAAGTTTCATGTAAATTTTGCACACCTTCACTAACTATACTTTGCCCAAAATTCAAATTTTACAACCAAAATTCATCTATCGGAGATGAAAGCTCTGTAAGTTCAAACTTTACAAAGCAAAGTGTGAATTTTGCACAAAATAAACATGAACCAATAGTAGAATTCATCTGTTAGCCAGTATATCTTAATTTTAACACATGATAACATCAAATAACTTTAAAATAGCTCATTTAAACATTGTGGTAACATAAATAAATAAGATTTAACCTTTTTACCTAGTCTACATAGTGAGAAATCCTAAAACCTAATTCTTCACTTAATCTCCATTAGATTTCTTCACTTTATGCTTTCATGCTCCTTGGATATTCTCCTTCCAAGTTCTAATTATTGGAATCATCAAAACTTTTGATTCAATAGAAGGATACCAAAGAAAATGTTTACCAAGTTTGAAAGCAAAGGAAAAGCCTAAAGGTAGTTATTTTCACATTGATGTTTTATGTTAGCATACCTGAAATTCTATGAAATTATTGTGATGCTGTTTGTTTTTTTGAATGTTTTGTGATGAATTGACATTGTTGGCTAGTTGTTTCAAGGGTCTTGTAACCCTAGGATATTCATTTTACAAAATGTTACCATGCCAAAATTTTTATGAAAATGTTATGGCGTAATATGTTTTTATGGTTTCTATTGATGATTTATGAAATGTGATGATTGTTAGCAAGGCTGACTTCCCAAGAGGGGGGTGAATTGGGAAGATTGAAATTTTTCTGCACAAAGTGAAGTAAGTGAAGATATCACAATATAATGAAAACAATGCGTAAAACAGAGCAAGCTGAAAAGTAAAGATAGGGAGAAGAAAACTCAGTAATTTATCCTGGTTCGGTTTTTCCACTTGACCTATATCCAGTCCCCAAGACACCTCTTGAGATTTATCCACTATACAGCAAGAATTTCAATGGGCTTCTTGCTAGGGCCACAGAACATGAGTATGCTCTGTTTCTGAGCTCTCTCAAACTCTCCAAGCACTTTCACTATGTGCTTCCCAATCCCCTTGTGAATACCCCTCACAAGTAAATCTATCTCCAAGATGAAGAGTAGATTGATTACAATGAAATAACTCTCTTGAAAAGAGTAGATATGAAGGTTTGAGTACAAGTATAGAAGTTGAGAGGGTAAAAGCTTTTGAGAAGAAGATTTAGCAGAAATTCAGTATATACAAGTTTGATTCGTTACCCACAACTTCAAATGATATTGTATTTATAGATTTAGGTCTCAAATATCCGTTAGAGACTAAATCTATCCGTTGGGGAAGTTATCCAACGGTTACTCTGAAAAACTATCCGTTTACCAACCGCATTTAATGTTTCTGACATACTGAAATTCGAATTTTGGTTGGTCAACAGACGAATTTTGAAGGAACCGAAGATTAAAGCTTCCAACGTTACAGCACGAAGTTCGTCTGTCCATGACTTGAAATTCGAATTTTGAAACTTACAAAACATTTTCACAATGTGACATACGAATTTTCAAGAAGAAAGTTTTTCGGTTAAGTGTGAACAGTGTTTTCAATTTTCTACAGTGCCTTCGAAATTCGAATTTTGGTATCCCAAAATTCGTCTGTCCACTGAATGTTTAAGAGATACAGTAGATTACTTTCTTCAAAATTCGAATTTTGGAAGGGTGAAATTCGTCTGTCAGAGAGACTCTTTCCAGACTAATTTCATCATTCAAATGTTGCAAGTTCTTATCATTCGTATGTCAATGTTTCACTTTAACAGACTCAAGAACTTAGCTTCTGAAATTTGAATTTTAATGTTCAAAGTTCGTCTGTCAGAGAGTAGTTTTGAAACTGAAATCATTCTTGATCTCAGATGAACTTTAACATAGTTTCAGACGAATTTCTTCTATTTTCTCAATTTTTGTTTTGTTTAAAATTCGAATTTTGAAGACTCAAAGTTCGTCTGTTGCAAAGAGGCATCTTTCAGACTTATATGAAAATTCGAATGTTGGAAGTTCAAAATTCGTCTGTCAGAGAGCATTTATCAAACTCAATTTCATTTTGATTTCAGATGCACTTTATCATAATTTCAGACGAATTTCTTTGGTTTTTACAAACTTCATTTTACTTGAAATTCGAATTTTGAAAGTGTGAAGTTCGTCTGTTTATCAAAAGGCCTCTTTCAGACTAGATGAAAATTTGAATTTTGAACAGCCAAAATTCGTCTGATAGAGAGCCATCTCTTCAGACTTATTCAGTTTTAGCTCGAAATTCGAATTTCCAAAGGCAAAGTTCGAATTTCCAACTTGAAGGTTTAGCTTAACCTTTCAACCTTCGTCTGTTTGTGGGTGTTTTTCAAATATTTAAAGATTTAACATAAAATCAAAGTTTGAAAACATCTTTTCTTCAAATCAAAATCTTTTACCCAGTCATAACAAAAACTAAGGATCCTACAAAAGTTCTAACAGCAAGAACTCAGAAAATCTTCACTTGAGACAGCTTTGATCTCCTTTGATATCTTCAATCCAAGCTCTTGAATGTTGGTTTGGAATCATCAAAACTCTTGATTCAACAATGATAATGTCAATGCATGCCTAGGAATAATTACTGAGATTCAATAAATCACATCCCTCCCCTACGTTAAAATTGTTTAGGAGCACAACATGGTAAGGCTACCCAAGAAGTCAAGATCAAGGAAAAGCAAATTGATAATTAAAATGCTTTTGCTCTAAATGGTGTTTTGTTTTGAATTGTTACGTAAATTCAAATGTTTAGTGTTAAATATGTACATGGAGAACATAATGTCTCCTTAGGTCCTATGTAA
The DNA here is from genome assembly GCA_026686845.1 of Adenanthera pavonina. NCBI lineage: Eukaryota > Viridiplantae > Streptophyta > Magnoliopsida > Fabales > Fabaceae > Adenanthera > Adenanthera pavonina. Next base: position 13,039,493 of record JAIVEN010000028.1, on the reverse strand, counting down.
TGAATGACAAAGTATGAAGACAAGAAATGGCTATGAATGTACTTTAGGCCTTTTAATTTTGGGAATTTAAGGGAAGTGAAGATATTGTACAACCTCAATGTATTTGGGATTATTGTTCAAAACTTTGTGTGTTTAATGCATAAGTATCATACATGGATAGAAACTAGACCAAAAAAGCTTTAATTTGGTCAAGAGAGCTCTCAATTTGGAGTTATGTACGAAATGTTATGATTTTACAAATTTAGACCACAAATAAGGAAATTCTGAAAATTGCCACATGAAGAGTAATTAATTTCAAAATTTATTGTATTAATTGGTCAAATCAATGGTCTAGTTTATATTTTTCTATGTAGACAATGTTTTTAGCTTTTTTTAAAGATTTGAATTATATGTATATAATTTTTGTACAATTAGTTATGATTTTCCAATGTTCGCCTAGTAAAATTGGAAATACAAATGAATTGTACTCAACTTATGGAGTTGTACAATTTTATTATAGTTTTTATGTGATTCAAACTATCAAATGAACTTCAATGGACATAATTTATGACTTAACACATGGGAATTGAGCATGAAATCAAGGTGTTACAGTATTCTAGTCCTATTTTGTCACAACTTAACCTTTAACGTTATTTTCCATATAATATGATTTATTCAAAGTTTATTTAAATCATTTAGAGAATAAGAATCACCAACAGAACCAAATTATAATATAAAAATGTTCAAATTTACTATTCATTTGGTGTCCCACTTTTTTGGATCAATTTTAAAAAATTATAACTAATTCCAAAAAATCACATAAAAGTTATTGAAGTCTCTAAAATAGCTTAAAATATCATTTACATGTCAAAAATATGAAACTAGAATTTTAACATATCATTTCATACAGAAAACCCCACAAAAATTATTATTTATATGGTAAATTCTAGTTTTTCCAAATTTTCTGCCTTGAATTTGAAAATTCATAATAAATTGTACACTTGTTCAAATTAAGTGTTCTTTAACTTTTTGGAAAGGTTATTCTATCTACTTTTCAAAGAATATATAACATTTAGCCATCTTGTAATATCCCAAAATTTAACTTGATATTAAGTAATGAAAGAGAAAGAAATAAATGATAACATGAAATATATGAGAAATTTCTGAAAACGGATAAACAATGTTTTGCGTGAAATAGAACAAAGATATTATTTTTCCCGATTGGATGAAAAAATAAGAAATTATGTTTTTAACCCAAAAGAATTATAAAAATAATATTCATCTCCCTAAAGTTATTAAAAACACAGATTGAGAATTAGAAAAGTCCTTGGGGAAAATTACACCTAACGACCTGAAAAGTTTCAAAAATTATAATTTAATCCAAGTAATGGGTAATTTTGTAAATATGCAAAATTACTGTCAAAATGAAAGCCTCAATGAGAGAAATCCAATGGTATATGGTACTAAGAGTTAATGTGCAAGGATAAAGAAATAATCAGTGCTGAATTTTTAAAAGTTACTTTATACTAATAAAGCAAATTATGGGTCCCACAAATAGTTAAAATGTAATCGAGACAGGATATGGGTCTCACACAGATACCATTTGGGACAGGATAATCAAGGCAAAATACATATAAATTTAGAAAAGTCCTGTAGCCAAAAAATGCTAATTTACTGTAAAAAGTAGTTTTAACGATACGGTTAAAAATTACTCGATTCAAGATATATTTAGACCAAGAAAAATTGAGCAATTTTTGGGACACTCAAACCTCTCTCTAGCCGTGATATTTGGGCAGGTTGGACAACAAGAATTTTTGGCAAAAACTTCCTCAAGTTGTGATTTTTGGCACCACAAAGCAACTATGGTTAGGTTAAGTCATTGACCATAATTAAGCCACTCAAACCTTCTCTTTCTTCTCATTCTGTACAAGTGTTCCAGTAGAAAAAATAGGGGCTGAAAATGTAAGAAAGAAAGGGAGGAAAGAAGGAGTAGAGAAAGCAAAGGGAAATTGAAAGCTCAAGTGGTACGTTGCCTTTCTACCACCTCAAGCTTGTTGTTTGCAAGATTTGGTGCATGGTTCATGTTGTAAATCCTCTTCCTCTATCCCTAGGGTTTTTTTCAAACCATGATTAATGAAAGGAATGAGTTTTCCAACCATTAAACTTAGGGAAATGCCAGATAAGTCACTTAAAGCATGAAAATGGAAGTAGTTTAAGGTATGATGAAGTATAGCAATTTTCCTTCATTTTCCATGATTTTGGGCCAAAGAGGGTTTATATTTAGAGTTTGAATCTCATGTTTTTGACCCCAAAAATGGATTTCTTAGGTCCAAATTAGTCAAGTACAAGTGTTGGTTTCAAGAAAATCTCAAAGGAAAACAAAGTGGGAATTTTCGGTTTTGTGTGCATTGTATAATGTTACCCTTGAAACCAGTGGCTAAGATGCTTGAATGATGATATGGCTAAGTTCAAGGAAGTTGTGGAATGCTTAAAAAGTGGTGTACCAAGTTTGGGAAGCTAGGGAATATTCAAAGGTAGTTAATTTCCCTTACGTGCAATATATTGTCATACTTATTTTCAATGTGATTGATACTTTGTTATATGGGTATAATATTGTTTTGAATTGGCTGAGTTGATTGAGGGGTATTGAAACCCTTGGATGTCCATTTTTCTAAATGAAACTTTGGCCTAAATTTTTTGAATTCATATGACTTCAATATGCTAATGTGTTTGAAATATGTTTTCTTGATTTTCTTATGCATGATATGATAATATGATGGCATGTTGGGAAATTACCTACTGAGATTTTTTGAATCTCATCCTCCCACATACTAAACATGTTTATGAAGCAATTATGGAAAGACTACCAACGAAGAGAAAGGAAAGGAGAAATAACTTGGTAAATGATTTGATAGTACTTGCAATGACCGTGAATTTGGAAATTTTGTACAAATTTATAAAAAAAATGTTAAATCAGTTTCTTCAAGTTTTTATGTTCCTTTAGGTCTTATTGAATGTATAGCATGAGATGAGGATAAATTATGGACATGTAAATATTTTACAACTTCTGTTGTGCAAAATACTAGGATGTAAATGGTCATTGTGACCTCCTCATGGTAAATCTACCACCGTTTGAACATTTTATGGTAGAAAGTATAAAAGTTATATTTTTATAAAGTAGATAGAAAGAGATTTCAAAAGGTCCAAATAAAATTCAATTTGGATGTGTGTGTGAATTATAGTAATTTTTCAAATTTAATTCCAAAAAACTAAATTTACTGAAACTGACCATGTGAACAATAGGAATTCACAAAATTTACTGCACTAATTGGCCTAGTCATTGCTCTATTTTATATTTTTTCATGTATAAAATCTTTTAAGCTATCTATTGAGACTTAAATCAGTTGCATATAAGTTTTATTGAATTAGTTATGATTTTTCAAAATTCAGTTGGGAAAAGGGATTTGGTTAAAATAAATAGTACCCGAATTTTTGGAAAATTTTATTATGACATATTATGTGATTCAAGATTCTAATAAGGTATAAATGGACTTAATAATACTATAATACATGGTAAAAAGGTCTTAAATTAAGGTGTCACACATCCTATCATGTTTCATCCAAACATTGTTTGGTTTACCATCTAGTGTTCATATTGGACTTTTTCATGCATAACTTCGTAAAACAAATTATATAACATATTTATACACTCATAACTTGTCCAATCTAAGTACTAAACATCTCAACTATCTAGAGGCACATTATAACATGAAAGTAAAGCCTCATATACTCATATATCATTTTTACATAAAATAGCAAAGAGACGTAAAGCTAGATAAAATAAAAATTCAATCATCCAAGTTCTTTCCCTTGCTCTTTGCCTCCCTTAGATCCTTGCCATAACTTGACCTTATCATGTTAGTATTTGGGTGATGAGATTTTGGAAATGCCAATAGCAAAAACTATTTCATGCACTTATGTTTATCATTTATGCTACAAACATCATATAAACATGTAAAGACATAAAAAATATCATATTGTTTTTATAAAAATTTCAGTAGCATAATGGCTTAGAAACAAACATTCTAGAGAAAAATCCTTACATAAAATCCATGCAAACAACCATCAATCATCAAACAAGCAACATGGTAATTCATATCAAGTCATAAAACATAATAGAATAACATAAAGTAAGAAATAGAAATTTGCTAGCTTCGTGAACCCTTAGGTTTTTCCACTTGATTTCAATCCTTCCAAGGACTTCCTTGAGCTTCCTCAAAACCTAATACATCACAAATACTAGCTAAATCAACTCGAACCCAAGGGTTACTTCATAAAGTATCTCTAAAACCCTAAAAATTTCATTTTCATTATCCTTAGCTTTTCTTGAATCCAACACTTGTTCTTTATTAATTTGGACACAAGAATTTTATTTTTAACATAAAAATCATGAAAATTCATCTCCTTTCTACCCTAATGAACTGACTGAAACAGGGCTTACAGAAGAAAAAGTAGAGTTTTAAAAAACTTGCTTCCAAACATACCAATACTTAGTTTTCTCACAATTTTTCACACTTTCTCTTCATTTTCATGCTAGAAACTCTTCCTTTCTCAAACCCTTGGTCTTGGATGAAATTCACAACCCAAAAAAAGAGGAGAAACTCATCCCAAACTATGCTAAACTACTTGAAACTTGAAGCAAAATCACAAGAGATCAAGAGAGAAATTTCATACTAATTTTTCTTGAATTTTTCTTCTCCTGTTCTTCACGTTTTCTTCCCCTTTTTGATGTGTTTAGTAGCTGCTCCCTCTCTTTCTCATGTGTCTAGGACGTCCAAGGGTAAGGGAGTATATATAAAGAAGCAAAACCAATTAAATTTTGACAACTTAGCATATTGAATCTTCTTGAAAATTCAAGTAAGGAGGATAAAATATTAAAGAAAGCCCAATATCCCCATGTGCTGCAAGAGCCATGAAATTGAGTGCCATTTTTGTCCAAATATATTGTATTTTTTATCCAAATATATCCTATACAAGTCTGAACAATTAAAGCAATTTTAGCAGTACTTTTATTACTTTGCAGATACTAGTTATAACTATATTGGGACATGAAATTACAGTAATATCCTTCCCTAAATAGTCTAAATGTAAGGCACACATGCTTTCTTTTACTTTATCTGCCCTTTTATGGGGCCTATAGTACTTTTTTCCGTGTACTGTGTACTTTTTGATGCTCAACACTAAATTTTTCTTCATATTAAACTTGTTAACCTTAATGCATCATATTATTGGGTTTAGCTTGTCACGAGCTTCGTTTCAACATAAAATTTGTATAATTTCAAAATTACCCTTGATTGGGGCAAAACATAATTTTCAAAACTTTCAACTACTTTACTATAATTTCCCCAAGGACTAAATGCAATAAATTCTTCTTCGAGGAGCTAAAATATAATTGTCATATTTTATTTCCTTGACCTGAAATTTGACCTTTTTGTCCCCTTTTCACATCCATTCTTGTATATGAAATTTTCCCACTTCTAAATATTTTCTATACTATTCCAAATTTTTAAGATATTACATATACCATGTTGTCATTCATCTCTATTTAAGGATCACTATGGTCATTGAATTGGCACTTAACCTCACTAAATTTTTCTTCATTCCCTTGTGGAATTGTTAAAGTGTCATGATTTGCATTCCTCCTAGTTGACTTGAAATTGCCACACACTCACTCCATTGCATTAATCTACACATTCTTCCATGGTTTCTACTATTTATTTCCAAGTTTTAGATTGTTCATCTTCTTAGTGATTTGCTTAGTTGATTGTCTTTACCATTTCAAAGAACCAAAGCCCCCCTTATAGTTTTTGTTTTAGACATTACATTACATTTAGCTAGGTTGCATTTGCATAACTTAACCTTAGTTAACCATTGTTCCTAGTTATCCTTTCGTAAGAAATGACCTTTGCATCCTAGTTTAATTGGAATTAACATCACAATAAGGTTTGGTTTCACACCTTAAGCAAGAAGGAGTCCAAAGAGCCTCTTACATGTTTTGTGTAACAACTTACTTTAACATATATTTCCCCATGTGTTCTAGCATACTTCATATCCAATTGACTCATGTTAGAAGCTTGAATCATCATCGGAACAAAATTGGATTAAATAAAAATAAAACTGCCTTACTATTCATTTGGCTTCAATGTTTTTAGATGAACTTTGAAAATGCATAACTAATTCTCAAAAAAACATATCAATGTGATTCAATTGTCTACATAAATCTTGAACATGCTCTATAGGGGAAAATATAAAAATTACATTTGACCATACCAATTTGCACTACTTGTTGCTCAGAATACTACTGTTCATATGGTTAAAATTCAAGTTCCAGGTTTTTGGTCTGATTTAAAAAATTCATACAGACATCCAAAGCAGGTGATATTTGGCTTGTTGAAAAGCCATGTCTGTCTAGGTTTCGAAATATATAACACTCATGTGTTATTTTACATTTCTAATAAACAGTAGCCACTTTATTCACAAGTGCACATATAAGTCAGTTTCCACCATACTTTGCAAAATACTTATACACATGCCATACATTGTTCCAACTTGGTTATGCCATTGTCAAGAAATCTTAAGAGACTTAAAGTAACATAATGACATCAATGCATAGTTTTACAAATTCACATTTGAATTTATACAAATTACAAATAAGCTAATAGTAGATGCAATAGCTAAACTAATCATCAATAGCCTTCTCCTTGCCCTTTGCCTTGTTGGTGGCCTTGCTATCTCTTGAACCTATATCATAGGATGCTTGAACGGATGAGATTGGAAACAATATTAGTAGCAAGTCATATTAAATGCATTATGACATTTATTTCACAAAATAGATCACATTAAATCACATTTGATCATCAAAGTACCACATTAGTTATTAAAATTTTAGCAGCATAACGGCTTAGAAAATAGACATCCCTGAGATTGAAACCCCTCATATTATAGCCAAGCTAGTAAAGAAAGCACAATATACAATGTGGCAGCTCAATAAATAGTGAAAGAACATAAAGCAATAAATACACTTTACTACCTTAGTGATCCCTCTTAGCTTTCCTCTTGAAACCAATGGTTACGCTAACTTCCTTAGGCTTCCTCAAATCTCTAAACACCAATAAACAATTGCTCAAGTCACTGGTTTTAAACATAAAGTTCCTACAAAACCCTAATAACTCATTTTGCTTATCTTAAGTTCTATCTTGAAGCATATACTTGTCTTTAAGGTTTTTGGCCATGAGAAATTCATTTTTGGCATCAAAATAATGAAATTTCCACTCTGAGATGACCTTTTACATTGACCAAATTTCCACTCCTAGGAAGAAAATTAGATTTTCCACAACTTGCTTCAAAACATACCTAACTTGCTTTGTTTTACAAAACCTCACACTTTCTCATGCTTTTGTGTTTTCAAAACATCATTTCTTGCCCAAACTATGTCTTGAACGAAATTTACAGAGGTTGGGAAAGGAAAGAACTTCATGAAAACTAGGTCATACAAGTATGAAACCATAGCAATACACTTAGAGATCTCAAGTTAGGCACTTACTAATTTTTCTTGAATTTTTTCCTATTTTCTCCTTCCTCTTCTTGTGCTGCTCTTCCTCTCTCTATTTAGGTAGAGTTTTCTCTCTGTTTTCCTTTCCTTGGTCGTTCAAAATGAGAGGAATGAAAGGGTATTTATAGGCCACAAGTTAAGCACTATTTAAGATTACTTTTTGCTAATCACCCTGATTAACTTTAATGATTCTCATCCATAAGGTTTTCTATTAATATTTTATTCAATTTTAGCACATGGCTAACTAGGCATCCTTGGCGAAGAGTTATCCACAAAATACTGTGTTATTTTTCTTAATCTAGAAATACTCTATATTGGTTACTTTATACTTGAACTAATGCAGTTACTTTTATAGTATAATTTCACTTTATTGACACAAGAATAAAGCAAACTTGTGTCTAAGATAACTTTATTATCTTACGTCTAAAAAGCTCCTTTTGTAGTGTCCAACAGTTTTTCTTTTTACTCTTTTAGCTTTTACATATCAAAAAATAATTTTATCGATAAAAAATTATTTTTTAACCTTCAACATTGATTATTTCTTTATTCTTAAATATTAGCCCTCAATGCAATATGCTATTGGACTCATCTTGTTGAGACTTTTGTTTTGACAGTAATTTTAAAAATTTACAAAATTACCCCTAGCCCCGGGCAAAATTATAATTTTTAATTATTTCAAGTCATTAACTATAATTTTTCCCATGACTATTTTCACTTTAACTTCCAACATATTTTTTTAATGTTGGGGTAAAAATGTAGTTTTCATAATTCCTAGGGGCAAAAACATAATTTCTAATTTTCCGTTTGATCAGAAAAAATGATCTCTTTGCCCTATTTCATGTAAAATGGTGTCTGTCTATTTTCGTGAATTCCTTATGCTGTTTTAGTTTTTTGAATTTTTAGGGATGTTACATTTTGAATGTTAGAAGGTTGGACACATCAGATGAAAGTGTCTACAATACTTGAAGAAGCAAGAGAAGGAGTAGAAGAAAGACAAAGGCAAGAAGAAGAAAACTTTTATTTCCCCAACCTGGGGTGATAGCTTAGACGAGGAAGCGAGGGATGAGGAAGAGATTGCCAACATCTATCTCATGGCTTAAGTTGAAGAAAAGCAAAATGAACAATTTGAACTTGAAGAAACTAAGGTATCAAAGTCTAAACATAGCTATACTGAGTTGCAGATTGCATTTCATGAGTTATATAATGAATATGTGAGAATAGCCAAAGAGCTATTCAAAACTAAAAGAGAGGTTTTGTTTTTAGAAGAAGAACTCAAAATGGAAAAGGATTTGAAAAAGGAAGATGAAAACAAAGTCAAAAGTTTTGAAAATGAAAAAGCTAAATTCATGTGTCATGTGCTGCATTGAATGCTAGGAATGATGATCTCTGTAAGATACTTACTAAGTTCACAAGAGGCAAAGAGATTTTGAGCATTATATTGGGTGAACAAAGATATGTTCATAACAACATTGGCATAGGCTATGACCCAAGTAATAACAAATCTGTCTCAAAAACTAAAAAACCTAAAGCTTAAAAAAGTATTACATGAATTATTTTGTTACTTTTGTACTTTCAAGCAGTCCTTTCTCAACTTGCAACTTCTCTAACAAGAAGAGTCACAATTCCATTTCTTGTTTATACAAGAAAAAGGGAATTTTCAATAAGATAAAGTGGGTTCCCAAAGGTACTTTAGTATTAAAGGGTAATGGCACTAAAAGTAAAGGATCCAAGAAGATATGGGTACCTAAGAACAAGACTTGATTCATCTTTTCCAAGTTTGCCTCAAAGTAAAGAAGAACAATGTAACACCTTGATTTAGGACCATTTTTCCATGTATTAGACCTCATTAGAGTTCATTTATATCTTATTAGAACCTCAAATCACATACTAAGTTATAATAAAATTTTCCAAAAATTAGGGTACTATTTATTTGAACCAAAACCCTTTTACTGACTGAACTTTGAAAAAACGTAACTAATTCAATAAAAATTGTATGGAAATGATTCAAGTCTCTACTGATAACTTAAAATATTATCTATATGGAAAAAATATAAAATAGAGCAATTACTTGGCCAATTAGCACAGTAAATTTTGTGAAATTTTGTTTCTCATATCATCAATTTCAAAAAATCCAGTTTTCTGAGCTAAATTTGAAAATTCACTATAATTCGTACACACATCCAAATTGAGTGATCTTTAGACCATTTGAAATCCATTTCTATCTAATTTTAATCCATTTATAACATTTGTACTTTACCTTACAAAAAGGCCAAACAGTGGTAGGTTCACTCTGTAGTGGTCAGAATGACCCTTTACATCCTAATACTTTACCAAACAAAAGTTGTAAAAAATTTACATGGTCATAATTCATCCTCATATCATGCCATACATTCAATAAGACTTAAATGAACATAAAAGCTTGGAGAAACAGACTTAACATCATATTTAGAAATTTACATAAAAGATCAAAGTTCATGGCCATTGCAAGCCATATCAACTCAAACACCAAGTTCTTTCTCATTTCCTTTCTCTTCCCTGGTGGTCTTGCCATAATTGCTCCCTAATCATGGTTAATACGTGGGAGGATGAGATTCAAAGAATCTCAGTAGCTAATACTCAAACATACCATTATATTATCACATTGAGCATGAAGACATCAAGAAAAACATATTTCATCACATTAGCATATTGAAGTCATACAATTTCACAAAATTTTTGGCAGAGTTTTGTTTAGAAAAATGGACATCTTGGGGTCTCAATACCCCTCAATCAACTCAGTCAATAACATTAAACCATCACAAAGCAACATTATACTCATATGACAAAGCATCAATCACATTGAAAGTAAGTATGACAATACATTGCAAGTAAGGGAAATTAACTACCTTATAGTACTCCCTTACTTCCCACACTTGGTACACCACTTTGCAAGCCTTCCACAACTTCCTTGAACCTAGCCATATCATCATTCAAGTACTTTAGCCACTGGTTTCAAGAGTAACATCATACTATACTCATTAAACCTAAAATATTCACTTAACTTTCCTTTGAGTTTTTCTTGAAACCAAAGCTTGTGCTTGACTAATTTGGACCCAAGGAATCCATTTTTGGGGTTAAAAACATGAAATTACAACTCTAAAAATGAACAGTATCTGGCCACCAAAAGTCAGGGGAAATAAGAAAAAGTTGCTATGCTTCTTAATACTTCAAACTACCTATATATTCGTGCTTCAAGTGAATATCTAGATTTTCCCCTATGTTTTATGGCTGGAAAACTCATTTTCTTGCTAAATCTTAGTTTGGATGAAACCCTAAGAGGAGGAGGAAGGAAAATACACCATGGACCATGCTTCTAATACTACCCTCTACAAGCTTGAAGTGGTAGAAGACAACTTACCAACTTGAGCTTTTGATTTCTCCTTGAGTTTCCTTTTCTTCTTTCTCTCTTTTCTCCTTGCTTCTTTCTCCTCTAGTTTTTGCTACTGAACACTCATGAAAATCAAGTAGAAAGAGAGTAATTAAGTGGCTTAATTAGGTAGTTAATTATGCTTAATGACTTTAACTAACCATGGTTACTTTTTAGGCCAAAAATTGTCAACTTCTTGGAGAAGTTTTCTCCAAAAATTCTTGCTGCCTATACTGCCCAAAGTCATGCCCAGGGAGAGGTATTTGAGTGTCCCATACTACTTAATTTTTGTGGTCCAGATATATCTTGAACATGGTAATTTTTAATTACACCGATAAAACTACTTTTTATAGTAATTTAGCATTTTTGGGCTACAGGACTATTCTAAATTTATTTTTATATTTTCTTAATTATCCTGTCCCAAATGGTATCTATGTGTAGCCTATATCCTCTCCCGATTACCTTTTAATCATTGGTAGATACCACAATTTACTTTGTCAGTATTAAGTTACTTTTGGACACTCGGTACTGATTATTTCTTTATCCTTGATCATTACCCTTAAGTTCCACATACCATTGGACTTCTCTCATCGAGGGCTTCGTTTTGACAGTAATTATGCATATTTACAAAATTTCCCTTGACCCAGTGTTAAATTATAATTTTTGAAACTTTTGGGTCATTATATATAATTTTTCACATGAGATTTTCTCTTCTCTTTCCACGTATTTTTTATAAATTTTGGGATGTGGATGCCATTTTTATAATTTTTTATGGGAAAAAATTAATTTTCTCATTTTTATCCAGCTGGGAAAAATGACCTCTTTGCCTTATTTTACGCAAAACAGTGTTTACTCATTTTCGTGAAATCCTTGTACATTTAAGGTTATCGTTTATTTCTTGCTCTTTCATTTCTTGATATCTAGTAAAATTTTGGGACATTACAAACAACAAATAGTATATAGATAGTACCTGCTTAAGGAATATTATTGGAGACAAGGAGATGTCCATTATGCTTGGAGACATAAATGGAGGATATGTGACCTTTAGAGATAACCAAAAAGGTAAAATTACTGGTATTGGCTTTGTGGGAAACAATCTTAAAACTTCGATTGAAGAACTTCTAATTGTTATTGGCTTGAACCACAACTTCCTAAGTGTTAGCCAGATGTGTGACAAATGGAATTGGGTGTTGTTCAACTCTAAAGTATGCTTGGTTTTCAAAAAAAGTGATAAGAAAGTTATTCTCAAAGAAGAAAGGGATGGTAATTACCATACCACTAATCTTGATGAACTTCCCTATCTTGATTCTATTTGTTTAATCAATAAAAATGATGAGTCTTGGCTGTGGCATAAAAGATTAGCTGGTGTTAACATGAAACAACTTAACAAACTAGTTAAAAATGATTTTGTAATCAGTTTGCCAAATGTTTCATTTGAGAAAGATATAGAATGTGATACTTGTCTTCAAAGAAGCAAATTAAGTCATCATGCAAACCAAAGAATACTGTTTATACTTCAAGACCATTACAGCTACTCCACATGGACTTAATTGGTCCTTCTTGTGTTAAGAACTTTGGCGGAAATCTGTATGTACTTGTAATAGTAGATAATTATCAAGGTTTACGTGAACTATATTCCTTTCATCTAAAGATAAGGTGTTTGTTGCATTTGTTGTCTTAGCAAAGAAAGTGCAAAATGAGGAAGGTGTTTCTATTGTAACTATCAAGTTAGATCATGGAGGAGAATTTGAGAACACAAACTTCTTGGAGTTTTGTGAAGAAAACGAGATAGATCATAACTTCTTCGCACCTAGAACTCCTTAATAAAATGGTATAGTTGCGAGGAAAAATAGAACTTTAGAGGAAATGGCAAGAGCTATGCTGAATGAAAAGAAACTTCCAAACAATCTCGGGGTTGTTATAGTGAGTACAGCATGCTACATCATGAATAGAGCCTATGTTCATCGCTTACTCAACAAAACATTATATGAGTAGTACAAAGGAAAGAAGCCAAATTTGTCACACCTTCACATCTTTATATGCAAGTGCTTCATTCACAATAATGGTAAGGAAAACTTGGGAAAGTTTGATTCCTAGTCTGGTGAGGGTATATTTCATGGCCAAGCAAATAAAAGTAAAGCATATTAAGTATACACTAGGAGAACTTGAGTAATAGAACAGTCTATACATGTAGTGTTTGTAGAAATGGAGACTCTAGTTGAAGATGATGAGGATGAACTAATTAATAACCTAAAGAACCTAAAATTGAGTAAAAATGACCCTCCAAAAAATCAGGTTCTATGCAAATAGAGGAAGATATTACGGAGCAAGATAATGAATAAATTGATCAAGAACTATCTAGAACTTGGAGATATCAAGGGAGTCATCCCATTGACCAAGTGATTAGAGAAGTTCGTGATCAAGTAAGAACAAGAAATCAGCCAAGAGATCAATTTAATCACTGTGTATTTATATCTCAAATTGAACTAATAATATAGAAGATGCATTAAAAGATGAATATTGGATAATGACTATGCAAGATGAGCTCAATCAATTCGAGAAGAACTAAGTTTCGGATTTGTTACCTAGACTAACTGACTGACCAATTATTGGCACCAAATGGGTTTTCAGAAACATACTTAATGAATTTGGAATAATTGTGTAAAATAAAGCACATCTTTTGGCTATAGGATATAATTAAGAAGAAGGCATTGACTATAAGGAAACTTTTGCTCTAGTTGCAAGATTGGAAGCTATAAGAATGCTCTTAACCTTTGCTTGCATAAAAGATATCAAACTATATGAAATGGATGTAAAGAGTGCATTTTTTAATGGTTATATCATAGAAAAAGTTTATGTTAACCAACCTTTAGGTTTTGACGACTCAACAAAGCCAAGCCATGTCTATAAACTTGAGAAAGCTCTTTGTGGTCTAAAATAGACACTAAAAGCATGATATGAAAGAATAAGTAACTTTTTAATAGAAAATGATTCTCCAGAGGCAAATTGAATAATATAATCTTCACAAAAACCAAAAATAAAGATTTACTTATTGTTCAAATATATGTTGATGATATTATTTTTGTGCTACTAATGAAAGTTTGTGTAAGGAGTTAGCTAAGTTGATGTATGGTGAGTTCAAAATTTCCAGGACAGGTGAACTCAATCACTTTCTTTGATGCCATATCAAGCAAAGAGATTATGGCATTTTCTTGAGTCAAACCAAGTATCCAAAAAGAGTTTCTGAAGAAGTTTAGATTGGAGAATGCTTAGTCCATTGACTCTCCCATGAGCACTTCAACTAAGTTGGATATAGATGAGAATAAAAATCCTTTAGACATTACCAAGTATCAGGAATGATTGGATCCCTCCTGTATCTAACTGCAAGCAGACATAACATTATGTTTAGTGTTTACATGTGTGCTAGATTTCAGTAATGTCCTAAGGAATCTCATGCTGTTATTGTAAACAAAGTTTTCAAATACCTTAGTGGAAAGTCTCAGATGGGACTTTGGTATCCTAAAGGTAATCTTGAAGAGCATGTTAGATAGAGTGATGCTAAGTTTACTAGGTTAAAGCTGATAGAAAGAGCACAAATGGGACATGTCAATTCTTTGGTGGATCACTTATGTCTTAGTTTAGCCAAAAAAAAATAGTGTAGCTCTATCCACTGCAGAAGCTTAATACATAGCTGTTGGAAGCTGTTGTGCTCAAATTCTTTGGGTGAAGTAGCAACTTGAAGATCTTAGAGTGATGGTCAATGAAGTTTTTATCAAATGTGATAACTCAAGTGCCATCAACATTACAAAGTATCTAATAATGCATTCATGGACTAAGCACATTGAGATCAAACATCATTTCATTAGAGATCATGTGTAAAGGAATGAAGTTTCTCTTGAATATATGCTAATAGAACATCAACTTACTAATATCTCCACTAGACCATTGATAGAAAACAAATTCTACCATATTAGAAAAGAATAAGGAATGATAACCTGAATGAGTTGTAAGATCATTATAAACATTTTTCTTTCAAATACTTTAAGTCTTTATTTAATTAATATTTGTGATATATTACTAACTTAAACATCGGAGAGTCCTTAGAATTTGTTTTGTAGGTACTCCTTATGTTTAAAGTAATAAAAACTTGATAAACATGGAGTATATGATGTCAAAGAAGACTTGGCAAGACAAAGGAATAGAGTATTCATGATAAGCTACAAGTTCTGTAAGTTAATTCAAATGTGGCTAATCTAATTCTTTAAAGGATGATGAAGTCTAAACAATATAAGAATAATAGAAGTCTACCATATGTGAGCATCATCTTAGCAGTTTTGAAAATCAACAAAATTCAGCATCTAGAGAAGAAAACTGGAGTTTATCATGAACCTTTCAACAAACAGACTCTCCAAAAAATAAAGATTTGCAAAAAAATGGAAAATAGGTTCATAGTAGAAGAAAGGAAAAGCAAGTAACAGATGACGAAGAAGAGAAAGAAGTGGTCAAAAGTGAGAAAAGAGAAGCTCTTATGGCTAACAAAGGAAAAGAAGTAATTTCTAAGAGTTCTGAGCACACTTACACTCGACCTCACAAAATACCCTCCTCACCTAAACCACAACCTTCAAATATCACCAATATTGACCTTGTTAGACTTGAAAATCTTATTGAAAACAAATTCCAAGCCTCATCATTTCAAGACAATGAGATGTGAGACAATCTTGGATACTTGTTAGTTGAGACAAATCATAGAGTCAAGCATCAAGCTAAAGCTTTTGATGAACTCACTAATTTGTTATCCCTTAACTTCAAAACTAAATTGTCAAACATTGGTCCTCATACATCCCATGCGCCAACAACTCTCTTTAGAGATGAAAATCTAACAAGACACAAGAGTACATAATAGTAGAAGAATGAGGCTAGACCTTCCTTTGCAAAGAGTCCTAGACCTTACTACTACTCTTCTTCACTTAACACTATTGTAACACCTAAGATCCCCTCACCTACTCATGAAAAGAAGCTGCTAGTGTTGACATTGCTACTGATCTAACATTAATCCCCACTCTTGTAATTCCCTCTCCATTAGTTGGCAATGTCACTACTGAACCTCTTACAATGAAAATTGTCATACTAGAGATACCTACCACTGAAGGACTTGGAACTTATGTGATGATGATGTGCTGGCTATAGCAAGAGAGATTCTCGAAAATGAAAAGCAAGAAGCTAAAGAGAAAATGCAAGCTACTAGCTCTGAGCCAGCTGCTAATGCTAAAGACACTCAAATTTTGGCTGCTCTATCTACTTTAAATCAAGAAGAATATTTAAGAGAGCAATCCATCCTTGAGGCTGTGGCAATCATTGCTCTTACCCTAAGACCTCGAGGACACAAAATTAAGATGATAGCAAGAAGAAGACCTCACCCTTACATTCCTAGACCTCTTTCTCTTCCTCAATCACTATCTCTACATGAAAACAATGAAGATATTCTTGCAAGAGCTCAAGCATTTTGTGTAAAACTTGATAAAGCAATAAAGAATACGCCTTCTGATCCTAAGTGAAGACCTTTTTGTTGATGACAAAAAGGGGGAGTAGGAGAAGGATTAGAATTGTTTGTTTTAGAGTCTTAGCATTAGCAGTAGTAGAACTTGATTATGTTTTGTTATATTGTACTACTTTGCTTGCTAATATATAATCTTTAGTTTTATGACTTTGCATATTTATGAATGAAATATCAGTTATATTAATTTTCTATCTTATGCATAAAATTTTTATCCTATGCATATTTTAAGGGGGAACTTGCAATCCCTAGTATTAATCTTTTGTTTGAGTGTTTTATCATCATAAAAAAGGGGGAGAATGCTACATAAATTGAAGATTTTGCTGATTTCCTAAACTCCTATAACTAAAAAGATTAATTCAAAGGGAGTTATAATCATGGAAGAAGGTTGACCAAGTGAAGCATAGAAATTGAGCTATAAAACCTGTGAAGAATTCTTTGTTCTCTCTATCCTTGTCTAAGTATTGAAGTGGCAAAGCATTAAGCTTACTTAATCTTATTGCCATCAATCTTAAATGGGCTTGTATTTAAAGTTTTGGTAGCAAGCTCAATGGATTTTAAACTTGTTTTCATGCCAAAACTACCTTGTTCTACCAAGCTTAGGTAGATTTCCTAACAACCACTTAGTTTCGGACTTGCTTTTGCCTTTAGCTTTATCTTATTCAACTAAGCCTCTCAAGTTGTCATGAAATAATAGGTTTTCACAATATTGTGTTCACTAGTTTGCAGTTTCTCATGACAAGTCTTTGAAAAATGACAGGAAGCCTATCTGGTTAAGCTTAATTTCCTGACAAACTCCCTAGGATATCATGAAATCATAGTTCTCTAGAATGCAACCCAAACTTTCTTCAGCAAGCTTATCATGACAAGACCCTTAAACTTGTCCTACCAAGGTTGATATTCAAAAACTCAATTTTGATGGATTTAAGCTTGTCATAACAATTAGTAACATCCTTAGAAGCTTGTTCTACTAACCTTAAACTAAAGGCTTTAGGGTTTCCTGGGTTGACAGCTTGTCTTGACAATTAAGGTAGGTTGTCATGAAATCTTTCTTGAACTTTGCTTCTAGAATTCAAAAATAGTGCTTGATTTCCTGACAAGGTGCATGCCTTGTCCTGACAAGGTGCATGCCTTGTCCTGACAAGGTGCATACCTTGTCATGATAACCTAATTCAATGTTAAGAGATGTGTCTAACGGCTAATTAGCTTATTCTAACAACATGTCTAACTTGTCTTACCACGTTCTGACACATATTAAATGTTAAAGAAAGCCTAGTTATTGCTAGTTCTTGTCTGTAGCGGATAGATTTCCCTAAAATCTTTACTACTCACAATTAAGACCCTATGAACCTCTTAAAGAGTCATTATTGCTCTTCATTGTTCTATCCACTAATATAAGAGAACTATTAATTATTGTAATCATTATTTCTACTTTGGGTAGAAGTGTCTTTGTGTAGGAAATGCTCAGACGGTTTGTAAACACATTTGTTCGGTGTAAGAGGAGATTGCTTAGCTCTAGTTTGAGTTGGCAGTTGTACACTGGTTTTTGCAAGAACACATTCAAATCTTGCAAGTGTAGTGGATAAATCTCAAATGGAAACTTGGGGACTAGACGTATGCTAGATGGAGAGACTGAACGAGGATAAATATTTGAGTTTAATTCTCTCTTTCCTAGCTCTTTCAATTTTGCTATCTTGCTTTATTTTTTGTGTTCTTGTACTATTGTATTGGTTTTTCACTTTGTACATAAAATTTTAAAGGTCCAATTCACTCCCTCTTGGTCATTCTAATCACACTTTCGCATTCCTCAGTAGATTTGCTTGGGTGTAACTTTTTACTACTATTGGAAGACATTACACCCATCTTCAATAAACAATGACTCATCAATACACATCCCAAACCAAACTAGAGGGAAATCCTAACTTGTGTGACCAAATGCTTTCCCAAGCAGTAGATTCTAGATTGTCATTGCCTAAACTCCTACTCTAATACCAAAAATGTCACCTTACTTTAGGAGCTAATATCCATTCATTTTATATGTCTTAACTTCCATTGGAATGCATTTGGAAGCAAAAATGGGCTAAAAACACAACTTGACCTGAAATCCTATCTGGTTACTATTCATTTCGTAACCCTTGATTTTTTACTAAATTTTGAAAATTCATAATAAATTATACAAAATCTTTTGGAGGTGGTTGAAATTTATTTTTGAAGCTATTGAAGTCTTCTACATTGGAAAAATAATTAATTAGACCAAATAGTATAGATTATTGGTCAAAGTTTACTCTTTATTTGGTGAACAACTTTTTCAGTTTTTGACTCTTTCTCATGAAAACTCCATAACATAGGTTATACTTAACCAAATAAGGCTAAATCAATATTAAATTAAAGCTCAGGACTTCTTCATAATATCATCAATTATTCATGTCATTATCCATATCTTAGGGACATAATATTTAACTTTGTCTACTATACACTTAGTAATAGTTAATTAAATACCATAAAGCATTAAATCAACACATAGACCATTCCAGAACATACTTTCATACATTGATAATGATGTCATGTACATTATATAACATGTCATTATCCATAACTTAAAATACATAATCTCCTAATATATTTCCAAAATAACTTCATAACAATAATTCTAGGCCTTCATTTGTCCAACTCTTTTCCTTTCTTATGGCTTAGACCTATGCATGGTTTGAGATTATAAGGAGTGATATTTGGGTAAATCTCAATACTATCATTATCCCATTCTAGCATAATTGTTTAAGTAATTGATATAAAAACAAGATTCTACATAGTTGTCATAATATTTTAGAATCAAAGCATGTTCTTGCCATATTCATATATGTTCTTTAACATTTAAACATATTCGTGCATATTCATACCTGTTCTAAACAAAATCATAACTTTGATCAAAACATAAACATTTTCCAACTACTTAAACATGTTTTTCATAATTATAACAACATAAAACTAAATCAAACCAACTACTTAAAAATAAGATGCAAGAATAGGGACAAGTTGCTACCTTGGAGATAACCATAAAACCTTGCAAACCTTCTCTTCCTTCTTGCTTCTCATTTCCCACACTCTCTCTTCCTCTCTTTGTATGGCTTGAGATTGTAACATGCCTAAAAGCTAAATAACTAAAAATGCATAGAGAATTTACAAAAATGGTACTTTATCATACATTTTCCCAAGGACTTTTTCACTCTCATCCACGTGTTATTTGAGTCTTAGGGACATAAATGTCATTTTCATAATTCTTTAGGGAAAAAATGTAATTTCTCATTTTTCCATCCAACCGGGAAAAATGATCTCTTTACCCTATTTCATGCAAAATGGTATATACCCGTTTTTGTAAATTTCCTATGCATTTTTAGTTATTTAGCTTTTAGAGGTATTACAGAGATGTCACTTTTGGTGTATGGAATGAGGGAGGGAGAGCTTAGCTATTTATAGGCAAAGGGAATAAATTTCAACCATTTATCTTCTCTTTGATACAAGGATCCATGACTTTTCTATCATCTCTTTTTTTCTCATTTTCATGGAATTAAATTCTCTACCATACACATAACCTCTTAGCTACCAAAGGCATACTCCTTTTCTTCCCTTGTTTTTCTTCCATGCCAAAGTATTCATCTTGAAACCATACATTCTCTCTCCGTCCTTTTTCCTCTAATGCCACCTCTATGGTCTTGAAGGCCCATCTTTTGCTTCCTAAACATTTAGGCTTAAATGGTAAGAATAGGCCCAATTAAGTGCTCTTGACATTTTTAGTCCTAGGTTATGTAATTTTTTCCCAATAAAATTTTCTACTTGCTATTAGGCCTAGAAAAATAATTTAAGTCTATTACGAGTTGTCCTAACATTTTTGGGCTCATGAATAGTGAATTGATCCAATAAAATGAAGCTTTATGCTTATTGAGTCTAACTAATCCAACTAGGCCCAACAACCTTTAGGCTTTCTTGGTCAATTTTCTAAACTTGTAAAAAATGTCTAATTATTTCATTTTCTTCCTTTATGGACTTGGGATTTTCTATTCTTGATCATAGATGGCCCAATTTCCTTAATTATGTATTAATTAATTAATTATACAATTTAATTCCGATAAATCATTTTTGGCATAATTACTTTTCCCTTTGAATTTTTCTACTTAAACAATTTCCAATGACATAAATTAAGGTCCTATAAAAATATTCTAAAGTTCATTTTGCTAAATTTTTACTAAAATAAAAGTTTAAAATATTTACTGTTAAGGATCTAAATATTTACATTTAAGTACCAAAATTTTGTATTTATTACTAAATAAGACCCAACTCGTGTAATATCATCATCAAGACATTTCTTTATTCTATATGTCAAGTATTTTCTCACATATTTCATATTCATACCCTTAATCATTCATAAATTAGAAATAACAATTCATCAAGCATAAATGGAGAAATTTAGGATATTACATTGAACTTTTTTGACAACTGTGCAATTGCCATACATGTCAACTAAAGCATATGTGTATGTTTATTTCTAGTACTTAATAACACCTATTGAGAGTAAGCAAATATAACTCCTACAAATGTAACTCCATTAGGTTTGACTTTGATATCATCAAGAAGCATAATGTGAGGAAATAACAAGTCTTGCATAAATTGATCATTTCATTAGAAGAAACTAATTAATAATTGTATTCTTAGAGATCAAATCTCTCTCATCAAAGTGCTCAAATAAAGCTTTTGATTCATTTACTCTTCTTACATGGGTATGAATTTGTTTGCCCAAATCCAAATCCAAATCTTGGATACTCGCTACAACCTTTTAAACACAAGGAAAAATGAAAGTGCAAAAAGCCCTTCAATTCATGATAAAGGAGAATGAGAATGTATAATATAGGTTGTACAGTGGAAGTGGTGGTGGAGATAGTGGAAGAGGTGGAGATGGGAGAAGTTGTAAAGTAGGTAGTAGTAGAGGTGATAGTAGCTACAATGTTGCTGCTATGTTTGACAATTAGAGAGGTTGGTTATTATAGGAAGGTTATTGTGAAGAAAAAGGGAAGTGAACGATAGTTTTGGCCAAACCCTATCTTTGTTCATTTTGTCCCTTTATGTCAAGAAAATTTTCCATCTTTTTTTTTTTGCATGTGCACCAATATTTTGGACTGATCCACTTCAATTGGAGGGTAACTAATCTAGAACGAGCTAGGTATGACCATTTGGGGTGGCAAGCTCCACCACCAAATATTTAACATGGTTGTATTCCCAAGTGAGACATTTATTTAAGCTGGTACAACTCCCTTGGCAGTTGAACAAAATGCTTGGTGGTCCCTCACTTTAATTCATATAAGATGTCATGTGTCTCCATAAATTGAGATGACATTTTCTGTTAACATGATAATATAAGTTTTAACGTCAAGGGGTTTACTGTCAAAAATTAAAAACTTAAAGTGGATAATTTTAACCTTTGCAATGTAAGGAGAGTTATGTACAATTGATTCAAAGTTAAAGTGTAACATTTATACTTTTAAATTGTCATTTTGAAGCTCGATTAATTGGGGTTTTCAAATAGTTGAATGATAATTTATGTTTAGAGAAAGTGTAACAATCTACATATTTAAAATATAAATTTGACGTTAATTAATCATTTTTGTGGTCCCAAAACTAAGAAAAATAAAATAACAATAAATAATTGATATTTAGGCAAATTATAATTTAGGGGTGGGTTTGAAAATATCATGCAAGTTGGTCCTAAAAACATTATACTTTTGGCCCCAACTAAGAAAAGGATTTTCAAATAAGTCCCTATACAAGTTTTGAATAAAAATGACTCCCAACTTGCCTTTTCTGAAATTTTCTCAAGTTCCAATTGCTCTCTTCCTAGGGAATGACTGAAAATTGGAACTACATGAGTCCTAAGGTGGATTTCAAGTGGTTTTGTAGTAAATTTTTTAGGTAATTGCTTATTCCTTCCTCTTATCCCTCTCTTATGCGATTTTGACCATTGTTCTTGATGATGGGAGTGTGTTCTTCAATTTTTTAGAACTTGAACAGACCTAGGGGTATTAGACAAGCTTAGAAATGATGAGCAGGTGCTTGTTTATGTTATGGGTATCATTGTATTGAAAGATTTCACAAGTTATAGCTTGAAAGTTTGGATTTTGAGTATGAACCCTTAGTGGATAATTTGGGGAATATGAAAATGCTTTGAGATATGGGTATGAAATTGTTATAGGATGTTATTTAAAGCTATGAATGTGAATTTATGGACAAATTTATATGATTTGAACTCCAAATCTTTAAATACAGTTGAACCCTAGGTTGTGGAATGGAATTTTGGAATGCTTGTCTTTTGGCCAATAAGTAATTATATCTAGCTTCTTTGATGTTCCAAGAGTGAATATACAAAGTTTGGCTAAATTTAAACTTTAGTTAATATATAAAAAGTTTATTCAAAGATGTAGTTTTATTGAGTTATTGATTATTTGTAAATTATCAAATCACTGGAAATTCTTGTCATTGGACAATAAAATTTTTATCACATGTGTCTTTGAAATATGGAGAATACATGTGAAAATTTTTGTGAAATTTGGATTTGATTTGCTTTATAAATAACTTACTTGAAATGTAACTTGGAATCCCCATCCAAGCACAAGAAATATTCCTTGAAAACGAAAAAAAAAATACAAAGACTTTTTTTTGAATTTTTTTAAACTTGTACAAAATTTCCTTTTATTCTCGCAAGAGATTTGTGTATACATTTTAAAAATAGATGGATGGTTGGTATGATTTCAAGAAAAATAAAAGATCTGTGTATAATTTATTTTTCGCTTTAAGAAAGGTTTGTTTAAGTTGTTTAAGTAGAGGAATTAAATGTCTGCATAATTATAATAAAATTAAGGAAAATTTTTATATATTTAGAGACTTCTATATATTATCATATTATGTGAATGCCTATAATTACCCAAAAATGATCTTTTAGGATTCCATTCTATGGTCAATGTCATTATACCTTTAACTCCCAAATGGGCAATTTTCTACTATGTTTTTTGAGTTTATTCGATATAACATCTAAAGGTTTCACATTGTACAATTATATAGATTAATCCTTCTCTATATGTAATTGTAACTCCTGTCTATGAGACCTATAAATAGAGCCTATATATTATACATTTTATACCTTCAAGTGAATGAGAAGTATTCTCCCTCATTTTTTCTATTCTTAGATTCTCTCTTTTATCTTATCATATGCTTTACATTTCCACTATTTTATAACCTTACATATAATTTTAGTAAAATTTAAAGGACATCTATATAATTTACTAATTTTTTATTGCAGATGGATGGTGATGAAATACAAAATGATATTGA
Organism: Adenanthera pavonina; assembly: GCA_026686845.1. Lineage (NCBI taxonomy): Eukaryota > Viridiplantae > Streptophyta > Magnoliopsida > Fabales > Fabaceae > Adenanthera > Adenanthera pavonina. The sequence continues at coordinate 13,015,568 of JAIVEN010000028.1, read as the reverse complement.
ATGATTTGATGAATTTAAAGAATAAGTAAATCTTGGAATTTCTAGTAAGGAAAAGAGTAAATCTTGGAATTAAAAATGTGCTACCGTGTACAGATTTCATGTTTTTAAATTATTTGGTTCTGTCTACAATGCAAAAAGATATATAATTAATCAATGGCGATTATATTAAGCAGTAAGAGACTTAACACCTCTTAAGTAAGGTCTTGAGTTCGAACCTTGTAAATTCAGAAAATAACATTGGGAGAGCTACCTTCATTTTGGACCTAAAAATGCTCGAATTTGACTCAACCAGATAAATATGTAAAAAATAGAATATATATATATAGTTAAAAAGGAGCCAAACTAATTTTACAAAGTTAAATAACTTTGTAGATTTAGATTTAATTAACTATCCCACAAACAGAAACAAACAATAAAAAGTAAAATTAAGGAACCAGTAGATAAATTTTCCCCCTTTCTTTTGGTTTTCTTGTAATTTCCTTTTTTTCTTTTCTTTTCTTTTTGGATGAAGAAGAAAAATATAAATTTCTGAAAGGGACAAAATTTCCTAAGTCAAATTCAACTTTTTCTCCCTTCAAGGCCTTCTCTTGACAAACACAAACCAAGAGCCAACTTGACCCAATATTGGTGACCTCTTGACTAGCACAACCCAAGAGCCAAACTAACCCAATGAAGAGCACAACCCATGGGTGTCACATGGTTATTGGTTAGGAGATATTTCTCCTCATCCAATAAGAATTTTATTTTTTCACCCAAAAAAAAAGAATAATTTTGTTATTTTTTCAATAATTTTTATTTCTGTCATGTCATGTAACCTTAAAAGTAGTAACTCAAAATAATGAATCATGCCAATTAAGGGTATTTCTAGAAATCTTGGGGCTTTAGACAAAATTAATGAAAGGTCTAGTGTAATATTATAATTCATTAATCATCATATTTTCTTACTTTTTGAGATGGAAAATCAATTATCAAATATTTATAATTAAATAATTACAACATTTTCACCAATGTATAAAAAACCGAATTGGACCAGCCAGTTCAATCAAAAAACTAGTGAACTGGTTATTGGTCTGGTCCAAAACACATGGTAAACTAGATGAAAAGAGAACCAATAACTAACCATTCAAACTGGTTGAAAACCAGTAAGAACCACTAAAATTGGTGGTTTAATCAGCTTTTCAAGTTCAAAACAGAGAGCAAAGGAACAAATAAAGAAGAAGACGATGAAGAAAAAAAGATGAAAAATCAAAAGAAAATAGATAAAAAAAGCTAACTATTCTTATTTTTCTTCATTATACCTAGTAGCCATCAATGAAAAAATAAGGAAAATCACAATCGAACAACAAGAATCATCCAATAAAGTGTTTAGAAGGTAGAGATCATCCAAACCCCTAAAGTAATTGATGACACTAGCATTGGGAAATCACTGAATCATGGCACGAAATTGTGCACGTTCTTGTAGTTAAGTTGACATTGCTGAAAAAGTTTTCTTGCTTTTTTGGCTCAAAATTCTTCGACTAACCTTTAAGTTTGACTTTTAGTTTTTTTTTTAATTTTAGCCTAAATTCAAATTAATAACCTACGATCATATGTATCACATATATCAACGCATGACTTTGACATTCATAATGCCTTGAATGTAGCGTATAAGCCTATGAAATGAAAGCTATTTTATTACTCCACCTTTATACATATACTATATTTTTAGGGAAATGATAGTTAAATACCCCTGGACAAAAAAAAATTCAAAAAACATGCCTTAAACTTGTCTAATTACTGAAACATACTAGGGAATTTTTTGTAATTATATCAGTACAGTGAAAAGGCAAATTTTCCCATAGGTAATATTAGCTAAGAAGTTTTAAAACACTTCCCTCACACACTAACTCATTCGAACTTTTCTTTGTAGTTGGAATCGATCCTCTCAAACCCATGTGAACTAATCAATGGCTCTTGTGCTAGTTGTTAGATACTAACCAACAATGATTCTTCTAATCCTCTATCATAGTCACATACACGGAGAAGTAACACACACAATGTTCATTCTTCCCATCTCTGTTTGGACTTCTTTATCACATTCGTGGTGTTGCTGTCATGTCATCGCCATCATATTGTCATCGTTCATTCATTAAAGGTGAGTTGTGTGTTAGCATGGTTGTGGTTTTATGATTTAGGGTTTGTTTTGTGCCATTACTTTCACCCAATGTCTATTTAGGGAATTTTTGATTGGCTTTGAGTGATTGGAAATATAGATTGTGTGAAACCATGATAAATGTTTTTTAGTTGGAGTATCTTGAAGTAGTGCTAGATGAGAATGTAATTGGTTTAGTATTGTGTTCTTTGTTTGTAATTGTTGCCTGCATATTTAAGATCAATAATCATATATATTGGCAATTGACTATGCAAAAATGGTTTGAACAGAATGATTGTGCAATGGTTGAAGGTATTTTCCACTGATGTTTTGTTATTTGGAACATGTATTATGCATTTGCATTAGCTAAATGTGTATTTTCCATTGATAATCCATTATTTGCATTTGTGTACATGGAACTGGTTATGAATTGAATGACTGCGACCAATGATGAGTCCAAAGTACTACACTTTCACTACCATTGGTTGTAGAGCAACCTTATATGAGTTAACTGTATAACGAATGTAAATGACATAGGTTGAAGGTGATTTAGAATATGTGTTGTTTGTTTGTGTATCTTCTTGACATGCTTTTCCAATTGATAATCTGTCATTTGCAATTGTATGCGCGAAATGCATGTATTGTGAAATTTGACTAAGTTTTATAGACACTTCATAATCATTCATTAGCGATTGGCATATAATGAAATGCAAGCTAGATTGTATCCATGCATGGATAGAACTTGATTGAGTTTGATTGAGTGTGAAATTTGACAGATAAAGGTATGGATAAAGGAAAAGGGAAATAATGTGATAGTAAGAGGGACAGATATTTAGGAAGAAGAATTTTCGTACAAGACTTTGGGAGAGAAAAAGGGGAAATTTAAAGAGAAGTATAGTGACTTCTTGATGTTGAATGTTGCAGCGAATGACGAGTGGGAGGAAAGGCCATCGAAAAAGAGGGCTGAATACAAATCCAAGGTGAATGAGGTTAAGCCTAGGACATCCGAGGTATGATATGAATTACGATGTGTTGCAATTTAAATTTTGTGAACTTATTGCGTGTTGACTAAATTTTTTGCTATGTAGGTGAACCTTTCGCAACCCCAATGCTCTATAGTGAAATTCAAGGAAGTGACAAAGTTAGTGATGGAAGATGGTGAATTATGCAGGAGGGTAGAAAGGATAAGATTCGTGAGGTTCCTAGACACCGAACTCGACAATCTTCCGAAGGAGCTAATTCTTGAAGTGACCAAGAACTTTGACCCTCCCATATGTTGCATGTATAAAAGAGGAAGAATGTAACATCCCTAAGAGCTAGAATATCTAAATATTTATTAGAAATTTGTGAAAACTGATAGGTACCATTTTAAGTAAAATGTGTAAAGAGGTCATTTTTCATGGTCAGATAAAAAATAAGAAATTATATTTTTACCCCTAGAAGTTAAGATAATTACTTTTGAGCCCTAAGAGTGAAAGTTATGAGGGGAATGAAGCTTGAATAAGTTTTAGGGAAAATTACAGATAATGACCCAAAAGTTTAAATAATTATAAATTGGCCATGGGTTAGGGTAATTTTGTAAATATTGAAAATTATTGTCAAAATGAAGCTCAAAATGAGCTGAGTCCAATGGTATATAGGAGGTTAACTAATTAAAAATGAAATAATCAATGCCGAGTGTCCAAAGTAACTTTATATCGATAAAGTAGATTATGGACCCCGGGAACAATAAAAAGGTGGTTGGGACAAGATATGGGTTTTACACAAATACTATTTGGGAGAATATAAGTAAAAAAACATAAATATAAATTTAAAATAGTCTTGTATCTTTAAAATGTTAATTTACTATAAAAAGTAGTTTTATTGGTACAATAAAAAATTAACCGGTTCAAGATATATTTAGACCAGGAAAATTAAACACTATTTGGACACTCCTCCCTCCTTATTTGGTGCTATATTTTTGGTAGATTAAGCATATGATTTTTATCCATAAAACTTCTCAAAGAAGGCATGAATTTTGGCCAAACAACTTGTAAGAGAAGGCTTGATTTTTCGGACCAAAAGTTGTTGGAGATTGTGCCCTATGCCAATCATTGTATTATGAACATTGTACTTCATTATGAAAAAAAGGTATTTTTTCTTGCATTATTATATTGTTTGCATGTTTTTCTTTATAATAATATCTTTGGATAAATCATTTTATCCTAAATGTCCCTAGTTAATCATCTTTATAGGAACAATGCTGAACTAAGGCTAGTATGATTTTGATTGATAATTATGTTAATATTATGTATGAAGATACAAATTAAAACCATAAGCTCCTATTAGGGAAAAGGCGTTGGATCGACCCGTCATGAGAATGGATCAAGTCATAAACATATCTCATATATAACTGTGTCACTGAGCCCTTAAACCTGAGATCACCATGGTTCCCTACATGGGGAACACTATACTTTGACATAGTCAAAAGTCACCTTTAATCGAGAGATCGTAAAGGCTATGATCGGGCATAGTAGAACTCGCATGGAGGAAGATGAATGCTCAAGATAGAATTTGTCCCTCTAATTAATAGAGAGATATATCTAGGCCCCTCGATGAGTGAGACTGAGAAAATGCATGACCATGCTGAAATGGAAGAGTTTCCATTTGTTCTGTAAGTCTACTCAAAGATCAAGAAAGTGATGGTCAAGTAAAATGAGGATGACACTTCCATGCCTCATACTTGACCTATATATCATGAGACAAAGGGATGTGATCGGGTTATATGATAGGTTGTATCAAATTACCGATCTCATATAATTTGGGTAGTCACAATATCTTGCTAGAGGCCACTTGTGACTTGTGAGTCTAATAGTGTTATTAGCCTACTGCCAACATCATATGGGCCTACAGGGTTGCACGGAAGAATGAGCCAACTCGAGCTAGAATGTCCAAATTTATTGAATTTAAAATGTGACTAGATTCAATGAATTTAATATTCAATTTAGGGTGATTGAATTTTAAATATATATTTGATATATGTATATTAAAAAATTAAAAAAATATATATATTTGATATATAATATATTTGATATATATTATATTATTCCAAAAAATATATATATATATTGTTCAAATTAATTTAATGAATTAGTTTTAAATTTAATTTTATATGATAGATTTAAATTTAAACTAATGTCATAATCTAAATTTGATTTATATGATAAATTAAATCTAGATTTGATTTTGGATATAGATTAGATAGTTAATTTAAATTTAATCTATTAGATAGATTTAAATTCAAACTAATCTATTTGATTAATATTTGATTTAGTTTAAATTATTAATTTAAATTAAACAAATACAAAATCCTATCTATATATTGATATAGACTAGGATTATTTGATATAGAATTAACACAATTTCGAATCACCCTAAAGAGAGAACGACCATACACTCAGAGAGCAAGACTATATGGATGAATGATGAATAACGGCTATGTGGATTAATAGTGAGGGCGTATGGACATACGGGCGTTTACAAACAGAGGTGCTAGTATGCTATTTGAGTTTGACTCACCATTTGTGTGGATACTGGTAAAGAGAGCTGACCAGTCACATTAGTTTCTTGGGTCTAACGAAACAAAAAAAAAACCACAAAGGATGCACCAGAGGTAAATTCTTTTTCTACATCTCATTCTAAACAACATTGACGGATCCATGGGAGGGAATTTCTTGATAGTTTTCCACTGCGTGTGTGCTGAAATTCCCAACAAAAGTGATTATGGTTAAGTGAGTTAATTAAGCCAATTAACCCCTCATTTCTCCTTATTTTAGACATGAGGTCTGTAACAAAAAAAACAAAGAAAGAAAACACAAGAAAGAAAGAGAGAAGAGAGAGAAGGAAGAAGAGAAAGCTTGAGGAAGTTCCAAGGCACAAGTTGTGGCAAGATTTCTACTACCATAAGCTTGCTATTTAGAGTATTTGGTGGTTGTTTCATGGAGTGTTTTCTTTCTCCACCATCTTTTAAGATTTCAGCCAAGACCCTAAACCATGAAAGGAATAAGTTTTGTTCACCAAACTTAGGGGAAATGCTAAACTAGTCACCTAAAGCATGAAGATGGTATTAGTTTGAAGTCTTTTGAAATATAGCAAATTTTCCCCGTTTCTCTTGATTTTTGGTTAGTTAGGGTTTGTGTTTAGAGTTGTAATTTCATGTTTTTGACCCCAAAAATATATTCTTCAGTTGCAAATCAGTCAAGAACAAGTGTTGAATTCAAGAAAAACCAAAAGGAAAACAATATGGAAATTTTAGATTTTATGAGTACTTTGTGAAGTATGAACCAGTGGCGTATGACCTTATTTTATGATGTGATAGGGTTCAAGAAATTCCTAAAGGCCAAAGCAAGTGTCCACCAAGTTTGGAGAAGTTGGGCAAGCTTGAAGGTAGTTATAATCTCATTTATGCCTATTGTTATCAACTTGAGTTTTTATATTTCTTTGATTACGCCATGCTTTGAATTGAATGATTTGTATTGGAAATGTGTTATTGCTGATTGTATGAAGGCATTTATGATCTTTGGATGTCCAATTTTCAAAATATTACCATGCTAAATATTTTATAAAATAGTATGGCATATTATGATTTCATAATTTCCAATGATTGTTTATGAAATGTTATTATGATATATATGCATGAATGGATGTAACTATTGATATTCTTTGAATCTCACTCTCCCTAAATGACTAACCATGCAAGGAAAAAACAATGGAAAGGGTTAAGGAAGGAGGTAGATGCATGAAGAAGATATTGATGAGTGGCTAATGATGCAAGTTATTACGTTATGATATGAACATTTGTATCCATATATGTATAGATGAGTAATGCTGCCATTATTTGTTATTATGTATTTCTAAGTTTCTCCTTATGTTATGTATGAATGTGGTACAATCAATGATGATGTTATTATGATATGAAGCTCATTTTGCCAAGATATGAATGGAAATGTTCAATCTATACATCCTGATAGAAACGTGGTACTTTTCATGTGAAGTAGGGAAAATAGTTCAAGTGATTTATATAATTTAAACATAAATGGAATAATCTTTCCATAGAGTTAAAGAACACTAGAATTGGATAAGTGTACAATTTATGGTGAATTTTCAAATTTATGGCTCAGAATAGGGCAAGATTGGAAAAATTGGAAATTGAAAGTTAGGTACTAGAAAATTCAAAAGGCAATATAAAATTATACAGAGCTCCAAAAATTTATTGGTTTTATGTATAGAAAGGTTTATATTTTAAATTTCATATGCCACTAATTTGGAGGTAATTGGAGCTATATAATAGAAGATATGGAGGTTTTTCCAAAGCTATTCCACTAAAAGTTGAATTCTGACCCTTCATGACTTAAGTTCATGCCATGCCCTGTGCAAGTGAAATAAATGTTCAAGAAAAGTATATCCACAAATTAGACATATAGAGATTTCAAATGACATAGAGTATGCATGATTTGGTCTAGAATATAAGGAAATATGATTTTTCAAAGTTATTGTCAAAATCAGGAATTTTCAGAAATAACCAAATCTATAGTACTTTTTAAAGGAATAAACCGTACTAATTGGCCTAGTATTTTATCTATTGCTTATTTTTTTCACGTATAGAATATTTTTATCTATTTTTGGATACTTAAATCACTTTGATACAATTTTTATAAAATTAGTTATGAATTTTCAAAATTCATTGGGAAAACTGGAATTTGCCAATGTGAATAGTACCCAAGAAAATTCAAAATCCTCTTTTTAATATATTTTGATTCCAGTTTCTAAACCATGATGAAAGACACCTTTAATGATCTAATACATGGGAAAAAGGTCTAAAATCAAGGTGTTATAGAGAAGACGCATGATAGTTGCCGATGATGTTGAATCAGAAGTTTTGATGATTTCAAACAACTAGAACTTGGAAAGGAGAATATTAAAGGAGTAATTAAATGACAAAGTGAAGAAATACAATGAAGAACATGTGAATATTTAGTTGTTAGGAGTTCTCACTATGTACACTGGGTAAAAAGCTTTGCTTCTTACTTATTCTTGTTACCATAGCACCTAAATGAGTAATTTCACAGTTATCCTATATTAGCATATATTAAATTTGAAAAATACTGACTAACAGATGAATTTTGTTATTGACTCATGTGTATTTTGTGCGGAACTTGAACTTTGCTAGGTGAAATTCAAATATATAGAGGTTTCATCTCTGACAAACAAATTTTAGTTATGAAATTCAAAGTTTTGGCTAAGCACTCTTTGTGAATGTTGTAAAATTCATATGAAGCTTAGTCAAAATTCGAATAGTGAAGTTCAAAGAGAGTTCAAAGTCACCTCCTTTGACAAATGAACTTTGGACTTCAAAATATGAATTTCTAAATGAGAACTTGTGAATCTCTTTCGAGCATGCCTCTAATAGATGAACTTTATAGTTCAATATTCAAATTTCACAGAGGAGAACTTTTGTCCCATGTTGAACAAACCTCTGATAGATGAATTTCAGTTTTTGAGATTTGAATTTTGAGTATACTGTGAAAACATGAGATAATTGTTCAAACTCACAGATGCACTTTTATTATGAAAATTCGTATGTTCTAACGTGGGATATCTTTGACAAACTCAAAATTTGAATATCTCATTTGAACAAACAATTGTTAAAGTTCAACGTTGAAATCTTTAAACTTTGTCTTTGCAAAATTAATCTGTTGAACCCAAAAATTTGAATTTTGACATGTCAGATGCATTAAATGCAAGGTGAATAGCTATTTTTGTAGAGTAACTATTGCTTAAAGTTTCTAAAAGCTAGATCTTGTGTTTGACGACTAGTTAAGCCACAGATCTATAAATAGAACTCCATTTGAAGTTATGAGTAACAAATTTGAGCCTATCTTTGTAATAACTCTACTAAATTTGTATGTCAAAGTATTTTCACCCACACACAGCATTTATTGTACCTGAAGTTTCATATCCACTCTATTATAAAGACGATTCATTCTGTATAAAATCTTTTCTTCATCTGGAAGAAAGATTCTTTGTGAGGCGAATCACAAAGGGTATTAGGAAACATTTGTAAGAGTGTTGAGTGTAAAATTTGAGTGTTCTTAGAATATAGCACGAGTTCGTACTAAGGCATTGCAAGGAGCCCATTGAATTCTTCCTAATAGTGAAAATCTCAAGTGGTAACTTGAGGACTTGATATAGGTCAAGTGGATCAGATCAAACTAGGATAAATTTCTGAGTCCTCTTTTCCCTTATCTTGCATTTATATTCATTTTCACTACACTCTATTTTTCTACAAGCTTTTGCTTTCATTGTGAACTTATGTTTTTGTAGAAAAATTTTAAACTTTCCAATAATTCACCCCCTCTTGGGAAGCCAGCAATCCTAACAAGTGGCATCAAAACTTGGACTCCCAGCTGAAGGATTTCACCATTTGGGAGAACAAATGGCTAGCTTTGGAGAAAGCATATTACTAAAGGTCAATAATACAGACAGACCTTCAGGTTTCGGTGGAGAATGTTATGGACTAGAAGATGAAGATGCAAATATATCTTCAGTCCATAGACCTAGAGATCTAGTCTGTTATCAAGATAGGTGACTTTGTGCCAATGAAGCTACATAATGATAACACTTATAAAGAAAAGCCTGAAAAGGAATGTAATGATGAAGACAAGAGATAAGTTTTACTAAACTTCAAAGCAAAATATTGTTTGATCAGTGCTCTTAACTAGGACGAATTCTACAGGGTTTCCCATTATTCTATAGCCAAAGGAATATGGACACTCTAGAGATTGTATATGAAGGAATTGTTGGAGTGAGAAAGTACAAGTTAAATTCCTACATCGGTGAGTATGAAAGTGTCAGAATGAGGGAAGGAGAGAGTATCAAGGATTTGCAGAAGAGGTTCATTCTCATTGTGAAGTAATTGAAAAGTCTTGGGAAAGAATATTCTCAACCTGGAAAGGTTTGAAAAATTCTCAGAGCCTTACCCATTGAATGGCAACCAAAGGTGACAGCCATAGAAGAAGTCAGAGGAGAATCAATGACTTTTGCCATGGCTCTGTTTGCAATCCTTGAAGAATATAAAGGGAAGCTGAAGGCTCTTAGGAAATCCTCTTCTTTTGATAAGAAAAAGAAGAGTCTAGTCCTCAAAGTAGAATCAGAAGATGATGATGATTATGAGGAAGATGCAGAGATTGATGAAGAAACGATGGCCATGCTGGTGAGGAGATTCGGGAAAATATATGGAAAGAAGAAATTTAGAAAGTTCATAAAGAAAGATGGAGCCACAAGTAACAAGAAAGAAAGTAAAGACGTCATCATATGCTACAAATGAAAGAAACCTGGAGATATCAAATGGGAGTGGCCTTTGCTAGCCAAGAAGTAAGGAAAAGACAAGAAAGCTGACAAAGTGAAAAGGAAGAAAGCCTTTATGTCATCTATCTAGAAGATAGCTAAGATGAAGAAGATGCAGTAGAAGATTATGAAATTGTCAATCTATGCTTAATGGCTTAACAAGCTGCAGAAGAAGGGAAGAATCATTACCAAGACAGTGATAGCAATTCTGAGGTAAATGATTCTAAATCTTCTTACAATGAACTTCATGATGCATTCAATAATTTAATGTCTAAATTTGTCGAAGTGTTTAAGCAGTTGGATCTAGCTAAAAAGAAAATAAGCAAGCTTGAAAATAAATTTCATGCATCCTGTACTGCATCACAACCTTTTCCTTCCACCACTTCTATTTGCACCTCATGCAATGAGTTGAGAGACAAGAATGCTCATCTCCATAAGACTCTAACTAGATTCACAAAAGGGCAAGATATGCTGAAAGTGATACTGGGAACACAAATAGTGAGTTAAAGTAACACTGGTATAGGATATCACCCATGTGTTGTCAAAGAGAAACTGAAATGCAAGAAAGAAAATCTTTATTTAACAAATTTTGTGTGTGCTTTAATCAACTCAAAACATAGAGTCATTTCCTGCACCTAGAGTCATTTTCAGACCAGCATGTTTTTCTTCTAACCTCTTTTCCACTTGCCACTTCTGTAACAAGAAGGGTCATATATGCTTCTTTTATGTATACAAGAAGGAAGGAAATGGCAATGAAATGAAATAGGTTCCTACAGGCACTTCAGTACCCAATGGATTAACAAACATGAAAGGACCCAAGCAAATATGTGCACCTAAAAGAAAGAACCAAAAGTTGTTTTGTAGGTGTGTCTCAAGGCCAAGAAAAGCAACAAATGGTATATGGATAGTGCTTGTTTGAGACACATGACTAGATATAAAGAAAAATTCATTGTGTCGAGAGACAAGAAAGGAGGAAAGGTTACTTTTGGTGGTGATAAGTCAAGCAAGGTGGTTGGCCTTTGAATTGTGGGAAGAAACCTAGAAACATCAATAGAAGAAGTGCTGTTTGTAATTGGCTTCAACCACAACCTACTAAGTGTGAGCCAAACCTATGACTAAAGCAACTTGGTTCTATTTGATTCCAAATACTGCCTAGTCATCAGAGAAAGTGACCACAATATCATTCTTAAAGCACAAAAAGACAATAATTTTTATACAATTGATTTAGATGAATTACTATAACATCTCTAAGAGGCAGAATAACTAAAAATGCATATGGAATTCATGAAACTGGGTAGATACCATTTTACGTGAAAAATGGCAAAGTGATCATTTTTCTTAATCGGATGGGAGAATGAGAAATTATGTTTTGGCCCTTAGGAGTTAAGATAATTACATTTTTGACCCTCAAGAATTAAAGTAACATGGGGATGTATGAGAACATATATTTTAGGAAAAATTACAGCTAACGACCCGAAAGAATAAAAAATTATAATTTGGCCCCTGGTTAGGGGTAATTTTGTAAATATGCAACGTTATTATCAAAATGAAGCTCACAATGAGCTGAGTCCAATGATATATAGCAAGGTGGTTAATTGATTAAAAATAAAGGAATAATCAATACGAATGTCCAAAAGTGGCTTAATATCGATAAAGTAGATTGTGAGCCCCATAGACAATTAAAAAGTGATCGAGATAGGATATGGGCCTCATTATTTTTGAAAAGATAATTAAGAAAACATACATATAAATTTGGAATAGTCTTGTATCCCTAAAATACTAATTTACTGTAAAAAGTGACTTTATCAATAAGTTAAAAATTAATCGGTTCAAGATTTATCTGGACCAGGAAAAAATGAGCAGTATTTAGGAAATTTCTTCTCCCTCTTGGACATCCATTCAGCCCATTATTTTTTCCAAAACTTCTCATGGAAGGCATGCCAAACAACTTGTTGAAGAAGGCTTGACTTTTGGCTAATAAAGGTGATTAATGTTAAGTGAGTGATTAAGCCATATAATCCCTCTCTTTCCTATCTATTCTGAACGACACTTTCAGCAGCAAAATAGAGAAAGAAAACACAAGAAAGAAAGATAAAAAAGAGTGAAAGAAGAAGAGAGAAAAAGAGGAGGCAAGAAGGCAAATTGAAGACTCAAGGATTTGGTAAGATTTCTACTACCCTAAGCTTGATATTTGAAGTATTTGATAGTTGTTTCATGGTGTGGTTTTCCTCCTCTCACTATAAGGGTTTCAGCCAAACCATTGGCCATGGGGAAAAGATAAGTTTCATGTACCAAACTTAGGGGAAATGCTAAACTAGTAACCTTAAGCATGAAAGTTATAGTAGATTGAAGAAAATCAAAGTGTATCATTTTCTATTTTTTTAGGTGATTTTTGGTTAGTTAGAGTTTCTTCCTAGAGTTGGAATTTCATAATTTATACCTCAAAAATGGATTTCTTGGGTCCAAATTAGTTAACAACAAGTGTTGATTTCAAGAAAAGCCGAAAGGAAAGCAATATGGAAATTTTAGGTTTTATGAGTACTTTGTGAAGTTGAAGCATCAACCAATGGCATATGACTTCATTTTATGATGTGATAGGGTTTCAAGAAGTGTCTAAAGTCCAAAGAAAGTTTCTATCAAGTTTGGAAAAGTTGGGAAAGCTTGAAGGTAGTAATTTACCTATTTATGCTTATTGTTATCAAACTTGAATCTCATGAAGTTGTTATGCCATATGTATATAATGATGCTTTGTGATAATTTGTGATGATTGGCTGAGTTGTTTAATGTGATTCATGACCTCTGGATGTCTAAATTTCAAAATGAAACTCTGCCAACTTTTTTATGAAATGTTATGGCATTAAAAGTTTCAAGTGATAAATTGATGTTTTCTTGATGTTTTCATGAATTATGTGATAACATGATTGTATGAATGGGTTGTTACTACTGAGATTCTTTGATCTCACTCTCCCAAAATGACCAACATGATAGGTTCAAGTATGCAAGGATTTCAAGGGAGGAAAGGAAGCTAGAACAAGAATTTTGATGTTTAGATTATTGTTTCCAATTGTTTTATGTCAACTAGCTATTTTATATAAAATTGTGTATGAACATATGAGGCTGTACTTTCATGCTATCATGTGCCTCTAAGTATGTTGATATGTTTAGTACAATTTTGGAACAAGAACAATGGATGTATATATGTTAAAGAATTGATTTTGCAAAGTCAAGGGTTATAAAAGGTCAATCTGACCCCTGTTCAATAAACCACCTGCTGCTTAGGCGAATTTATGATGAATGTATGAATGTTATATATGATCTATACAGGGGAAAATGGGTCTTAATATAAGGTGTTACAGTTACCTAGTCAAGACTCAATATGCTTAATCAATAAAAATGATGAGAGTTGGCTATAGCATAGGAGATTAGATCGTGTTTACATGCATCAATTAAACAAGCTTATTAAAAAAGAACTTGTTCTTGAATTACCTAATATCTCTTTTGAAAAGGACAAAAATGTAAAGCTTGTCTTAAAGGGAAACAAACTAAGTCCTCTTTCAAATCCAAAAATGTTGTCTCTACAACTAGATCACTATAATTGCTTCACATGGATTTAATAGGACTAGGTCCTATTAAGAGTATTAGTGGCAACTTGTATATGTTTGCTGTAGTAGATGACTATTCTAGATTTACCTAGACTTTATTTCTTTCTTCTAAAGATGAGACATTCGAAGCATTTATGATCTTAGCTAAGAAAGTCCAAAATGAGAAAGGTTGCTCTATTATGTGTATTAGAATAGATCATGGTGGTGAGTTCAAAAATGCTCAATTTGCTGACTATTGTGAAGAAAACGGAATAAAGTACAACTTCTTTGCTCCAAGAACACCTCAATAGAATGGAGTTGTTGATGGAAAAATAGAGTGCTAGAAGAAATGGCTCGTGCAATACTGAATGAAAAAGAACTGCCAAAGCACTTCTAGGTTGATGCAGTGAGTACATCATGCTACCTAATGAACAAAGCCTATATTAGATTCATTATTGGCAAAACCCCATACGAGCTATACAAGGGAAAGAAGCATAATCTCTCGTATCTTCATGTTTTTGGATGCACCTGCTACATACACAACAACAACAAAGACAACTTAGGTAAGTTTGATGCCAAATCATAAGAAGGATTATTTCTTGGTTATTCAAATAAAAGTAAAGCATATAGAGTATTTAATGAAAAGTTTAAGACCATAGAAGAATCAGTGCTTGTAGTATTCATTGAAAATGAAACTATATTTAAACCTAACTTAGATGAGGATAAGCTGATTTCCAGTTTTATAAATATGAACCTCTCTAAGGAAGATAAAATTGAACCTTCAAAAATATCATAATCTATTGCTATAGAAGAAGTTATTCAGGAGAAAGATCTGGAATTTGAAAATAATGAAGTAATTTCTGAAGAATTCTCCAGAGCTTGGAGATATCAAATAAGTCATTCTACTGATTAAGTGATTGGGGATGTTTAGGAGAATGTTAAAACAATAAGAGAACTTAGGGACCAAATAACTAACTATGCAATTGTCTCTCAAATTAAACCTAAGTGTACTGAAGAAGTATTAAAAAATAAGTACTGGATAATAAGTATACATGAAGAACTAAATCAGTTTAAGAGTAATCAAGTTTGGGACTTAGTGCCTAGGCCCAATGATCACCCATTATTGGAACTAGATGGGTGTTTAGAAACAAACTTGATGAATCTGGAACAATAATTAAAAACAAACCCATGTTGGTGGCTAAAGGATATAACCAAGAAGAATGTATAGATTATAAGGAAACTTTTGCTCCAATTGCAAGATTGGAAGCAATAAGGATTCTCCTATCCTATGTTTGTACAAAAGACATTATGTTGTATCAAATGGATGAAAAAAGTGCCTTTCTAAATGGTTATATCAGGGAAGAAGTTTATGTTGACTAATCTCCAAGCTTTGAGGACTCAACTAAACCAAATCATGTAAATAAACTAAAGAAACCTCTTTATGGATTAAAACAAGCACCTAGAGCATGGTATGAAAGATTAAGTAACTTCTTAATTGAAAAGGGATTCAATAGAGGCAAA
Organism: Adenanthera pavonina; assembly: GCA_026686845.1. NCBI lineage: Eukaryota > Viridiplantae > Streptophyta > Magnoliopsida > Fabales > Fabaceae > Adenanthera > Adenanthera pavonina. Next base: position 12,999,950 of record JAIVEN010000028.1, on the reverse strand, counting down.
GTTGATAAAACTCCTTTTACTAAAAAGAAAAATAAAGATTTATGTATTGTTCGAATTTACATGAATGATATTATATTTGGTGCCACTAATGAATATTTATGCATGTATTTCTCTAAGTTGATGCAAAGTGAATTCGAGATGTCAATGATAGGAGAACTCAACTTTTTCATTGGATTGCAAATCAAGCAATGTGATGATGGCATCTTCATGAATCAATCAAAATATTTAAAAGTGCTGTTGAAGAAAGTTAGGAATAAAAATGCTAAATCAATGGAAACTCTAATGGCCCCTGCCATAAAGCTTGATATGGATCAAAGAGGAAAATCATTTGATATAACTCAATATAGAAGAATGATTGATTCCTTATTATACCTAATAGCTATTAGACCTAACATCATGTTCAGTATCTACATGTGTGCAAGGTTCCAAACATGTCCTAAAGAGTCCCATGCAACAACTATAAAAAGGATATTAAGATATCTAATCAGAACATCACAGATGAGACTCTACTATCCAAAGGGCAATGAAGAAGAGCTTGTTGGGTATACTGATGCTGACTTTGCTGGATCCAAGACTGACAAAAAAAAGCACAAGTGGTACATGCCAATTTCTTGGAGGATCTCTAGTCTCATGGTTCAGCAAGAAGCAAAATAGTGTGTCTCTCTCCACAACAGAAGTTGAATACACAATTGCTGGAAGCTGTTGTGCTCAAATCCTTTGGATGAACCAGCAACTAAAAGATCTTGAAATTGAGATGAATGAAATACTTGTGAGATGTGATAATCAAAGTGACATCAACATCATGAATAATCCAGTAATGTATTCAAGGACAAAGCACATTGAGATTAGATACCATTTCATAAGTGATTATGTTATGAAAAAAAACATTATATTCAAATTTGTCTCCATGAAAGATCAGCTTGCAAACATCTTGACCAAGCCATTTCTAGAGGATAGATATTCTAAAATCAGAAGAGAATTGGGAATAGAAAATCCTAATGAACTATAAGCAAGCTTCTATCCAAATATGTTTACTCTCTAAAGTTATTCTATTAAGTCATACTCTAACTTGAGCATTGGAGAACTTTTAAAGTGTTTTGTAGGTACTCCTCATGAGCTTATGTGATAGAGAAATGAATATAATGGAGTATCTCATACTTACTCAACCAACATCTACTGAAGAAATAAGGAAATTCGAATGTTCAACATTTGTTTATAAGTTTAATCCTGCAAAATTCACATTTTGACTGCTAATAGATAAATTTTCATGCTCTATCTAGCTTATTAAATGACTTTGTGTGGTTAAAATTTGAACTTTAAGTTTTAATAGACATATTTCAGTGCTTCATATGCTATACCAGTGTTTCAGTCTACTCAAAATTCATCTATTGATTAACTGAAATTCAAATTTTGAATGTTGATATATGTGTTTGCCCTGTCTGTGTAGACAACATTCAAATTTTGATGATTTAATATTTGCATTTTAGACAATTCTTCATAAAGTCTCGAAATACGAATTTTGAATCCCAACATTCATCTGTAGAAGACTTCAAGACTGACATTCAACTGTTGAAGATATCCTTTGTATGTTAAGTCTCTGATAGATGAACTTCAAGGTTAAGAATTCATCTACCAAAACAGTTTCTTTGTGTTATATAGACAATGTAACTGACCAAAATTCAAATTTTGACCACCAAAATTCATCTGTTGAATGGTTAGATAAGAAAATCCAAAGGGTCACACTCTAAATAAATGCAACCTTGTTCATATTTAAACCTCATTTTCCACCGATTAAACTTTAAATTGAACCTTATAAACATCTTCGAAGCATCTCCCAACATAAATTTGTCATGAAAATGATCGGAGTAAAGAATGTCAACGTTGGAAAAGAGTAGTCTAGGGCCAAACGTTCCACCAAATCTTAGTATAAAAACCTTTTGGAAATTAAAGAAAGATATGATGATGAAGTGATCAAAACCTCGTATGTTGCATTAAAGTATAATGACAAGAAGAAGAAGTATCAAGTAACTCCTAGGTCTTGGAATCTATGGCTGTCAGATGAAAATATTAATGATGTTTTAGAGATTCCTAGCCAAGGGGGATTTAAGATTGATATTTCCACCTTTAAGTACATAGATGAGGATGATGATATAGATAAGGAAGGTAGGGAATATCTAAATTATAAAGAGAGTACAATTCTGGATGTACTCTTCAGAAGATGTGTGAATAGGCCTCCTTTTGAAAATTGTGAAACCTTTTAACCTTAGTGTACAAGTGAGAATCTCACCCTATATAGTGTCAAGAATTATTTTCAACAAGGGAGAAAGTTTCAATCTAATAACCTGGGATCAAGCTCATGTAATGATAGCCTTAATTTGAAGAAATGAGCTCAACCTGGGTCACATAATTTTTCAGAGAATGATCAGGGTAATAGACCAAAGAAAAGACTAAACTCTTTCTTATGCCTCCATCATCACCAAACTCCCCAAATTTACGAAGATATAGCATCTAGAGAAAGGCAAAAGGAAGCCTACAGAGGAATTTAAAGAAGAATAACTAATGAGGATAGGGATAGGGAGGAAAGAGGGCAAATGGATTGGAAAAAGGGGTGGTAAATCTGAGGATCTACTCTACGATGCGGGAGAGTCATAATAGCAACAGGCAACATTTGAGGCTGCCCCCAACCATCCAACCTGAATCATAGCCAACCCAACCTTAGCATATCCAACAACCTCAACCTTCCATTCAAACCACTATGGCCACCCCTAATACCATAACTGAACTTTATGATTACCTATTAGAGATAATGATCGGTATTAGGGAGGAATAGAATGCTAAGTTTGCACACTTGCAAGCTCAAATAACTGACTTGGCCAAAAATCTCAAGGTGATTGTTGATGCTTATAAAGATATTTAAAATTCTCTTCCAACCACATTAGCACTTCCTTAGATTGGTAGCTCATAACCCTTCAAATCTATCTATTCTCAAATCCTAAGTCCATTTGAAATAGGCTCTCTTGATGCTACTGCTACTGCTACTACTGCTGTGTTACTGCCACCCCTTAGGCCTCCAGCAATGAAACTAGTCCTTGTCCATCTCTAGGCTATGCCGTGGAAGAAGAAGCCACTCAAGCACAGGGATCCCATGAGCCAATAATGGAGGAAGCATAAGACTCGATTCTTTCATCACAAGAGACTGAGTAAATGTAGAAGCTTGCTGTAGATCTTACCATTGCACCAATTATACTAGTTGCTTTCAATGAGGAAAAAGGCATCGCACCTTATATTAACATTATGGTTGTTGCACATGATGCTATAGTACAAGCTCAAAAGTAAAGGATTAATAGGATGTTCCCTCCACCAGCTCCTCAACCTCCATCTTTTGACTTTAGAGGCTAACAATGATCTTCCTTAGATACCTCCCTCTGTGCCATTTATACTAGTTCCTCTTCAAGCCATTCCCATGACTCAAATACCTCCTCCCTATGTAAATGCTTCTGCGTCTGATGATACCAAAAAAGGGGAGAAGAAGGATAGTTAAACTAGAGAAGCAACAACTGGACAAACTAAATCTAGATAATTTGAGCTGATGGGCAATTAGGAAAGACATATAGCAAGAACAAGATTAAGCTCAAGGCTAGAAAGGAGTGACAAGCTACAGAACCTTAGGGCTTATATCTTATGATTTTGTGATTTCGTATCTGTTGCACCTTGAATCTATGTTATATGATCAGATGTACTTGTTTTTAATTTGAATAAATATCTGTACTGAACTTATAAGTATCAATGAATTAATGCAACTTGTTTCCATATTTCCTTATCTATTCTCCTACATTTTCAACTTTGATACATGTACTAAATTTATATTCAAATTTTATTGCATATGTTGAGGGGGAGCTCATGGAGACAAACCCAAGTACTAATCCAATTTGCAAGCTGTTTTGTCATCATCAAAAAGGGGGAGAATGTTGAATCAGAAGTTTTGATTATTTCAAACAACCAGAGCTTGGAAAGGAGAATATCAAAGGAGTAATTAAATGAAAAAGTGAAGAAATCCAATGAATAATGTGTGAAGAATTAGTTGTTACGACTTCTCATATATACACTAGGTAAAAAGGTTTGATTCTTACTTATTCATGTTACCACAGCACTTAAAAGAGTAATTTCATAGTTATCATATGTTAGCATATGTTAAATTTAAAAAATACTGACTAATAGACGAATTTTGTTATTAACTTATGTGTATTTTGTGCAAAATTTGAACTTTGCTTGGTGAAATTCGAATATACATAGGTTTCATCCTTGACAGACAAATTTCAGTTATAAAATTTGAATTTTGAGCTAAGCATTATTAGTGAATGTGTGCAAAATTTGTATGAAACTTAGTCAAAATTTGAATGTTAGTGAAGTTCAAAGAGAGTTCAGAGTCACCTCCTCTGACAGATGAACTTTTGACATCAAAATACAAATTTCGAAATGAGAACTTGTGAGCCTTGTTAAAGCATGCCTTTGATAATGAACTATATAGTTCAACATTTGAATTTCACAGAGGAGAACTTAAGTGTCATGTTGAACAAACCATTGACAGACGAATTTCAACTTTTGAAATTTAAATTTTGAGTGCAATGTGAAAACATGAAACAACTGTTCAAACTTAACATATGCACAGTTGATATGAAAATTCATATGTTCTAACATGAGATATCTTTGACAATCTCAAAATTTGAATGTTACATTTGAACAGATGAATATTGAAGTTTAACGTTGAAATCCTTAACCTTCTTTCTTTATGAAATTTGTCTATTGAACCCATAAATTTGAATTTTACCATGTTAGATGCATGAAATGTAGTTGGTGAATGGCTATTTCTACAGAGTAACCATTGGTTAATGCTTTTAACGGCTAGATCTTGTGTCCAACGACTAATTAGGCCACAAATTTATAAATAGAACTTTATTTAAAGTTGTGAGTAATGAATTTGAGCCTGTCTTTGCAATAACTCTACTAAATTTCTATGTCAAAACTTTTTCACCCACATACAGTATTTATTGTACCTTAACTTTCATATCCAATTTATTCAAGAGAGTATTCATTCTGTATAAAATCTTTTCTTCATCTGGAAGAAAGATTCTTTGTAAGGGAAATCACAAAAGATTCTTTGTAAGGGGAATCACAAAGAGTATTAGGAAACATTTGTAAGAGTGTTGAGTGTAAAATTTGAGTGTTCTTAAAACAGAGCACAAGTTGTACTAAGGCATTGCAATGAGCCTTCTTGGTGATAGTGAGAATCTCAAGTGGTGACTTAAGGACTGGTGTGGATCATACCGAACTAGGATAAATTTTTTAGTCCTCTCTTCCCTTATCTTGTATTTATATTCATTTTCATTGCACTTTGGTTTTCTGCAAGCTTTTGTTTTCACTGTGAACTTATGTTTTTGTAGAAAAATTTTAAACTTCCCAATTCACCCTCCTCCTGGGTAGCCAACAATCCTAACAGATAATGTCCAACACTTAATGGGCTTGCCTCAACATGGGTTAAAGCTAACATTGGAGGTGAAGAGTGAGACATTTAAAAATTTAAAGGATGACATGTATGGGAAGCCCTTCAATGATGTGATGAGGATAATGGGGGCTAAAGATGATTGCTTTGAGTGATATATTGTGATGTATAGCAATGGGACTTTATTATGTCCCACAACTAGTGCATTGGTGAGCAAAAGGCTATTGAAAGCAATGTGGGGAAAACAATGGGAGATAAGGTTGTATGATTGGTGCTCGTTTGTGTTAGAGGAGATGAGAAAAGAGATAGAAGCATACAAGAAAGCATTACTTAAGGGTCAAAAGAAGGGAAATTTTTTTGGCTCCCAAGTGTTTTTATTAGTGAGTACTATTTGAAATTATTACCCATGCCTTAGTGCATTTTAATCATTTATATTGTGTAACACACCTTAATTTGGTTTTCTTGTTTCTTGTGTAAATCTTTTTCTTACAGTAGTTCTCACTAGGCATTATAGTCCCCTCAATGCCTTGTAGTGCCCTAAACTTTTGGAATAAGACAAGAGTATGGGAGAGGGTGAAGGTGGAGCAATAAATCAAGTCTGGGTTGGTAGATGTAGCAACAATAGCGAAGGAAAAGGGGAAGGGCACCACTAACTCAAGTGAAATTCCTCTACCAAGGACATTGAAGCACCCTGTAAGTGTTGTACTTGGTTATGATTATTATGTTCAAAATAATTCATAATTGACAAGTGTGTTGTACACTTGTAGGAAGTTAAGAATGTTGAATCTAGAGTTTTGATGATTCTAAACCAACATTCAAGAGCTTGAAATGAAGATATCAAAGGAGCTCAAAATGTTTCAAGTGAAGAAGTTCTGAGTAATCTGTGCAAGATTCGTTGTAGGATCATTAGTTATGTTTAAATATGGGTAAAAGACTTTGATTTGATGAAAATATGTTTTAAAAAAACTTGATTTTATGTTAAATCATGAAATATTTGAAAAATAGCCACCAACAGACGAAGTTTGAAAAGTTTACATTGAACTGTCATATTAGAAATTCGAACTTTGGCTTTGGAAATTCGAATTTCGAGCTAAAACTAAATAAGTCTGAAGAGATGCTTCTCTGACAGACAAATTTTGATTTTCCAAAATTTGAATTTTCATAACTGTCTGAAAGAAGCTGTTGAGCAACAGATGAACTTTGGGTTTTCAAAATTCGAATTTCAGACAAAATGCAACTTATGAAAACTAAAGAAATTCGTCAGAAACAATGTCAAAGTTCATCTGAAATCAAAATTATATTGAGTTTCAAAATTGCCCACTGACAGACGAACTTTGAACATGAAAATTTGAATTTCAGAAGCTAAGGCTGTGAGTCTGTTAAAATGATATGATGACATATGAAGAACAGTGTTTACAAATTCGAATGTTAAAGTAAGTCTGAAAAGAGGTCTCTCTGACAGACGAACTTCACTCTTTGAAAATTCGAATTTCGAAGTAAATGAACTACTGTGCTGTTTGAGCCTGCTATGGACAGATGAATTTTGGGGTTCCAAAATTTGAATTTCGAGGGCACTGTAGCAAATTGAAAATACTATTCACACTTAACAGAAAAACTTTCTTTTTGAAAATTCGTATGTCACAACATGGAAACACTTTCTAAGTTTCAAAATTCGAATTTCACTTCATGAACAGATGAACTTCAGTATTTCAACGTTGGAAGCTTTAACCTTCGGTTCCTTCGAAATTCATCTGTTGACCAACAAAAATTCAAATTTCAGTATGTCAGAAGCATTAAATGTGGTTGGTTAATGGATAGTTTTTCAGAGTAACCGTTGGATAACTTCTCAAACGGATAGATTTTGTCTCTAACGGACATTTGAGACCTAAATCTATAAATATAACATCATTTGAAGTTGTGGGTAACGAATTAAACTCTGTATATACTGAAACTCTGTCAGGTCTTCTACTCAAAGACTTTTACCCTCTTACTTCAATACTTGTACTTCAACTTTCATATTCACTCTATTCAAGAGAGTTTTATCTTTGTAAACAATCTAATCTTCATCTAGAAGATAGATTTTCTTGTGAGGAGATATCACAAGGGATTGTAAAGCACTTTGTGAAGTACAGAAAGTGATTGAGTGAGCTCTAGAAAATAGAGCACTGACGTTGTACTGTGGCATTTGCAAGAAGCCCGTTGAATTATTGCTATATAGTGGAAAATCTCAAGTGGTGTCTTGGGGACTGGATGTAGGTTAAGAGGAGAGACCGAACCAGGATAAATATCAGAGTTTTTCTTCTCTCTATCGCTACTCTTTCATCTTACTGCTTTATACTCTATTTTTCTGTTATACCTTGCTTTCTTCATTGTTTTCACCTTGTGCAGAAAATTTTTAATCATCCCAATTCACCTCTCTCTTAGGAAGTTAGCCTAACTAACAAGTGGTATCAGAGCCCGGATTCCCAATCAAAGGATCTCACAGTCTGGGAATTACAATGGCTGGCTTTGGAGAAAGCATATTACCAGAAGGGAACAATGCAAATAGACCACCCGGCTTCAGTGTAAAGCACTATGGTTACTGGAAGATGAGAATGCAAATCTATCTCCAATCAATCGATCTGGATATCTGGTCAGTCATTCAGAAGGGAGACTTTGTCCCAATGGCTTTAGAAGATGATGGAAAGTATAGAGAAAAACCATAAGCTGAATGGAATGAGGAAGACAGAACGAGAGTCTTGTTGAACTTCAAGGAAAAACACTGTTTAGTCAGTGCCTTGAATCAAGACGAATTCTACAGAGTCTCACAATTCTTCATTGCTAAGGAAATGTGGGACACCCTGTAGATTGCTCATGAAGGAACAACTGGAGTAAGGGAAAATAAACTGAATACCTGCATTGGAGAATATGAGAGCTTCAAAATGGCTGAAGGAGAAACTGTAAAAGAGCTACAAAAGAGATTCACTCTCATTGTGAATCAACTAAAGAGCCTAGGAAAAAAGTACACTCAAATAGAGAAAGTAAGGAAGATTCTCAGAGCTCTCCCTCTCAATTGGCAACCCAAAGTAACAGCAATAGAGGAAGCCAGAGGAGAATCAATGGCCTCTGTCATAGCTCTATTTGGCAGCCTTGAAGAATAAGAAGAAAAAATGAAAGCTCTGAAGGAAGCTGGACAAGACAGAAAGAAGAAAGGTATTGTTCTCAAAGCTGCTGAAGAAAAGGAAGAAGAATCTGACGATGGAGATGAGCTGGATGAAGAAACACTGGCTATGATGGTCAGAAAATTCAGAAGATTCTACAGCAAGAAGAGAAACAAGAAAATCTTCAAGAAAGGAGTAGCTGTAGACAACAAGAAAGAAGCAAAAGAGCCTATGACTTGCTATGAGTGCAAAAAGTAGGGACACATCAAATAGGATTGTCCACAATTTCTCAAGAAGTAAGAGAAAGAAAAGAAAGCTGCTGACAAAGGCAAGAAGAAGAAAGCCTACATCTCATCAATATAGGGCAACAGCTCAAATGAGGAAGAAAATGAAGAAGATGAAATTGCCAGCATATGTCTGATGGCACTTGCCTATGAAGAAGTTGAAATTCCATGTAGTAGTGATCAAGAAGAAGAGGTATATGAATCTGAACCTTCCTATTCTAAATTACTGGATGCATTTCATGAGCTGCATGATGAGTTTGTTAAGGTTGCTAAAGAACTGAAACTAGCTAAGAAAAAGATTCACAAACTAGAATCTCAAAGCAACATCTCTGAAATTGCTCCTCTACCTATTGCTGAATCTGTCTGCTGTAAATCATGCACTGATCTAAAGCAAACCAATGAATATTTAGTAAAAAGCATGTCTAGGCTTACTGGAGGTAAAGATATGTTGTTTGCTTTAATGGGGAACCAAAGAATATCACAAGGGAAAGCTGGAATTGGCTATGATCCTTGTGCTGTAAAAGAAAAGATTAGGAAGAAAAATCAGAATATATACATGAGATATTTTGTGCATGCTGAGAACGATAGAAAGAAAAATTAGATGTCACCTCACATTGAATTATATAATCAACCAAGGCATGCAAAACAAAAGTATTATCTACATTGTTTTCTTCCTGCTTCTCAATCTAGCAGTCCCTTTACCACCTGTCATTTCTGTAACAAAAAGGGACATATTTCCAGTTCTTATGCTATAAAGAAAAATGGACTTGACAAGAAAGTTAAATGGGTTCCCAAGGGTACATCTGTACCTAGGGAAAAGACTACTGGCAGAAAAGGACCCAAACAAATTTGGGTACCTAAAAGGAAAATATAAACCTTGTTTTGCAAGTCTGTCTCAAAGCTAAAAGGAGCAACAAATGGTACATGAACAGTGCCTGCTCAAGCCACATGACCGGTGACAAGGAGAATTTCATCACCCTTAGAGACAAGAAATGAGGAAAGGTGACCTTTGGAGGTGATCAATATGGCAAAATTGTCGGCATTGGCATTGTGGGCAAAAATCCTGAAACATCCATTGAAGAGGTGTTGTTTGTGATTGGCCTCAACCATAATCTGTTATGTGTGAGTTAGACATATGATAGAGGAAACTGGGTGCTGTTTGACTCAAAGTTTTGCCTGGTCATCCGAAAAATTGATCACAAAGTAATTCTTAAAGCTCAAAGGGATGGTAACTGCTATACTATTGATCTTAATGAACTTCCACCGTTAGATTCTGTTTGTTTGATTAGTCAGGATAATGATAGTTGGTTGTGGCATAGAAGATTAGCTCATGTTAACATGAATCAACTTTCTAAACTAGTTAAAAATGAGTTAGTCACTGGCCTACCTAAAATCTCTTTTGAAAAAGATAAAGAATGTGATGCATGCTTAAAAGGAACACAAACTAAATCTTCTTTTAAATCCAAAAACGTTGTCAGCATTACTAAACCACTAGAACTACTACATATGGATTTAATTGGTCCATCTAGGGTAAAAAGCATTGGTGGAAATCTGTATGTGCTTGTCATTGTAGATGATTATTCTAGATTTACATGGACATTGTTTCTTTCCTCTAAGAGTGATACCTTTGATGCATTTGTAACCTTAGCCAAGAAAGTGCAAAATGAGAAAGGTATTTCCATTGTGTCTATCAGGTCAGATCATGGAGGAGAATTTGAGAACACATCCTTTCTGGAGTATTGCAATGAGCATGGAATTGACCACAACTTCTCAGCCCCAAGAACTCCACAACAGAATGGAGTAGTAGAAAGGAAGAACAGAACTATTGGAGAGATGGCTAGAGCTATGCTGAATGAAAAGGAACTTTCTTAAGTATTTTAGGCTAATGCAGTGAATACAACAAGCTACATCATAAATAGAGCCTACATCAGACCAATCCTTGGGAAGACTCCTTACGAGCTGTACAAAAAAAGAAAGCCAAATCTCTCACATCTCCATGTGTTCCGCTGTAAGTGCTTCATCCACAACAATGGAAAGGAGAATCTGGGTAAGTTTGATGCCAAATCTGATGAAGGTATATTTCTGGGCTATTCTAGTAAAAGCAAGGCATATAGAGTTTTTAATAAAAAGTCTAATTTGGTAGAAGAATCTGTGCATGTAGTATTTATTGAAAATGAAACTGCTTCTAAATATGCTACTGATGAGAACGATCTTGTTTCAAACTTTAAAATGTTAGATATTTCTGATGAAGGTAAAATTGAGTCTCCAAAAATATCTGAATCTATTAACATAGAGGAAGATATTCAAGAGAGAGATTTTGAAAATGAAAATATTGAAGAAATGTCTCAATAACTCCCTAGAGCTTGGAGATATCAAAGGAATCATCCTGTTGATCAAGTAATAGGGAATGTTCAAGAGAGAGTAAGAACCAGAAAATAGTTAAGGGATCAAATGATTAATTGTGCTTTCATCTTGCAAATTGAACCTAAATGTATTGAGGAAGCCTTAATTGATTAGTACTGGATTCTAGCCATGCAGGATGAATTAAATCAATTTGAAAGAAATCAAGTCTGGGATTTAGTGCCTAGACCCAAAAATCATCCTGTCATTGGTACCAAATGGGTTTTTAGAAATAAACTTGATGAATCAGGATCAATCATCAAAAATAAAGCTAGAGTGGTTGCTAAAGGTTATAATCAAAATTTGAATTTCACTTCATGAACAGACGAACTTCAGTATTTGTTGGAAGCTTTAACCTTCGGTTCCTTCGAAATTTGTCTGTTGACCAACTGAAATTCGAATTTCAGTATGTCAGAAGCATTAAATGTGGTTGGTTAACGGATAGTCTTTCAGAGTAACCGTTGGATAACTTCTCCAACGGATAGATTTTGTCTCTAACAGACATTTGAGACCTAAATCTATAAATATAACATCATTTGAAGTTATGGGTAACGAATTAAACTCTGTATATACTGAAACTCTGCCAAATCTTCTACTCAAAGACTTTTATCCTCTTACTTCAATACTTGTACTTCAACTTTCATATTCACTCTATTCAAGAGAGTTTTATCTTTGTAAATAATCTAATCTTCATCTGGAAGATAGATTTTCTTGTGAGGAAATATCACAAGGGATTGTAAAGCACTTTGTGAGAGTGCAGAAAGTGATTGAGTGAAATCTAGAAAACAGAGCACTGACATTATACTATGGCATTTGCAAGAAGCCCGTTGAATTCTTGCTATATAGTAGAAAATCTCAAGTGGTGTCTTGGGGACTGGATGTTGGTCAAGAGGAGAGACCGAACCAGGATAAATATCAGAGTTTTTCTTCTCTTTATCACTACTTTCATCTTACTGCTTTATACTCTGTTTTTTTGTCATACCTTGCTTTCTTCATTGTTTTCACCTTGTGCAGAAAATTTTTAATCTTCCCAATTCATCCCCCCTCTTGGGAAGTCAGCCTAACTAACAAAGAATTTGTATATTGGACTCATGGGCTTTATTCGAGCTGAAATAGCTGTGTTTAAAAGAAAGATGATAAGTTTTGTCCACAATGAATTATGTTGCATGGAGGTAAGTAGCTAATGGGCAAAGGAAGAGGAGGAAAGAGGACAACGGGGGAAGAAGGAGGAAGAAGGGGTACATAGCGATACATCAGAAGACGAAAAGGATGGGATGGGGGGGAGGACCATTGTGCCTATAAAAGATTTTGTGGATTTAAGGAGCAGAGATGATGAGTCATCAGGTGAAGATTCAGATGAAGAAGAAGATAAACAAAAGGATAGAGAAGATAAAGGATGTAACACTTGAATCTTAGGCTTAATTCCCATGTTTTTGTTCTTAATTATATCCACTGAGGTACATTGAGTAGCTTGAATCACATAAAAATACCAAATAAATTTTTATAAAATTTGGTTATTGTTAGTTTGGTAATTGGCATTTTATTAGGTGAAATTTGAAAAATTATAACTAATTCTATAAAAATCATATACTAATGATTCAAGTCTTTAAAAATAACTAAAAACATTATCTACATGAAAAAAATAATAATCAAAGCATTGACTTGACCCATTATTACAGAAAATTTTGAGAAAAATTACTATTTATTTGGTCATTTTCAAATTTTCCTAATTTCTAGTCCAAATTTTGAAAAATCATAACAATTCACACATGACTCCAAATTGAGTTTTCTTTAGACCAAATTAAAGATCATTCTATACAGTTTCATGTATAAAACTCATATGTTCAATACAAAAACTTTGAACAATAACCATGAATATGTACAGAGGTCATATAGTTCATACATGGCCATTTCTTGTCTTCATACTTTGTCATACATTACATAGGATCTAAAGTGACATAATTACATGAAGATATAAACCTAGTACCATACACATTAATTTACATAGATATTCCAAACAAAAAATCAAGGAAAGTATATTCATTTTAATTAGCTACTTCTTTCTCCTTTCCTTTCACTTCTTGGGTAGCCTTGTCATATTGTGCTCCTAGACAATGTTTGATGAATTAAACATTTTGATGATTCCATACAATCGGAGCTTGGAAGGAAGATATCAAAGGGTTACAAGAGATCTCAAGTGAAGAAATCTAGGAAGAAATGGATACAAGATTAGTTTGTAGGATTTCTCACAGTATTCACAAGACTAAAAGGCTTTGATCTTTCACCCAAATGTTTTTAAAATGTGTTTTTCAACAATCCTATATTAACTTACGATATATTTGAAAAATACTCACTAACAGATGAATTTTGAAGTGTTAAACTTCATATGTTACCTTTAAAATTTGAACTTTGATAGCTGAAATTCGAACTTACAAAGATGTTGCCTCTAACAGACGAATTTTAGCCTGTTAAAATTCAAATTTCAAGTCAAGCCTAATTTGTGAAAAATGAAAAATTTGTCTGAAGATATGTCAAAGTTCATCTGAAATTAGAATGCAAAAAGAGTTCTAAGTCAATACCTTTGACAGACAAACTTTAGTTTTGAAAATTCAAACAAACTTTGAAGGCTCAAAATTCAAATTTTGAAAAGAAGAACTTTTGTGCCATATTAAGTGGCTCAATGACAGACAAATTTTGGACACTCAAAATTCAAATTTCAAGTGCACTGTAGCAATATGGAACAACTGTTCACACTTATCAGAAGAACTTTAAACTTGAAAATTCGTATGTTCCAACATGGGAAATATTTGTCAAGATGAAAATTTGAATTTCACCTTTGAACAGATAAACTTTGAGGTTCAACATTAAAGTCTTTAACCTATGGTCTCTATGAAATTTGTCTGTTGACAACCCAAAATTCAAACTTTGGATGTCAGACGCATTAAATGCAGTTAGTGAACGGTTAGTTTTGCAGAATAACCATTAGGTAATGTCCCTAACAACTAGATCTTATCTCTTACGTATAATTAAGACATAAATCTATAAATAGAACTTTATTTGAAGGTGTGGGTAATGATTTTACATTGTATATACTGAAACTCTATCAAATTCTTCACTCAAAGCCTTCTACTCTCATACACCTCATTTATTGTTCTTCAACTATCAAATATACTCTATATTAGAGAGTTTCTCTTATTGTAAACAATCTTTTCTTCATCTGGAAGAAAGATTTTCTTGTGAGGAGACTTCACAAGAGATTTAGGAAGTACTTAGCTAGAGTGCACAGAGTGAAACTGTAAGCTCTTGAAACAGAGCATAAAGTTGTGTTGTGGCATTGCAAGGAGCCCACTGAATTCTTGCAAGATAGTGAAAAATCTCAAGTGGTAGCTTGAGGACTGAATGTAGGTCAAGAGGAAGAGACTAAACTAGGATAAATCATTATGTCCTTCTTCTTATACCTTGCTTATTGCCTTATCACATTTTACACTCTGTTTTTCTGTAACTTTTGCTTTTATTGCTTTCTTTTCATTTTGCAGAAAAATTTCAAACTTTTCAATTCACCCCCCTCTTGGGAAGCCAGTAGAACTAACAATGTTGACATAAAGGAGGGATGAGATTCATTGAATCTCAGTAGTTATATCCAATTATGCAATCACATTATCATTAGATTTCATAACATCATCAAATAAAATCATAAAAAAATATGATGCCATACTACTTTCATAAAAATTTTGGCATGGTATCACCTTGAAAATTGGATATCCTAGGGTTATAAGTGTTGGAATCTTGGTACATGCATAGCGGAAAAACATCACTGAATTCCCTCCTAATGATCCGTCAATGTTGTTTAGATTGAGATGCAGAAAAAATTTTTACCTTTGGTGCATCCCTTTGACGTTCTTTTCTTATCGTCAGACCCCAGGAACTGATGTGTTTGATCAGCTCCCTCTACCGGTATCCATATGAATGGTGAGTCTAACTTGAACGGCATACTAGCACCTCTATTTGTGAACGTTTGTACGTTCTATATTTGTCCATACCTCCTCTATTTGTCCGTACACTTTTTTCTATGTGAGTGTGTGGCCACTCAATTTCTAGGGTTAGTGGAGACTCTCTCTTGATTCTGTATATAATAACTGTAATCTATAAAATTATATACATATGGTTTATTATTTGATTAATTTAAATCAATTATTTAAATTAAACCAAATCTTAATTAAATAGATTAGTTTAAATTTAAATCTATCTAATAGAATAATATCTAGACCAACTATCTAATATAAATCCAGAATCAAATCTAAATTTAAATTTATCATATAAATCAAATTTAGATTATGACATTAGTTTTAATTTAAATCTATCACATAGAATTAAATTTAAAACTAATTCATTTTAAATTAATTTGAATAAAATATATATATATGTATATATTTCGAAATATTCAATATATATCAAATATATATATAATATATAAAACATATAAATGTATATTTCAAATTTTATAAAAGATATGTATATATATATCAAATATATATTTACAAAATTCATACACCTTAAATTGAACATTAAATTCATTGAATCTAGACACATTTTAGATTCAATGAATCTAGACATTCTAGCTCGAGTTGGTCCGTTCTTATGTGCAACCCTGCAGACTCATATGTTGTTGGTAGTGGGCCAATAACACTATTGTACCTACAAGTCACAAGTGACCCCTAGTAAGACATTGTGACCACCCAAATCATCTGAGATTGGTGATTCAATGCAATCTATCATATAACCTTATCATATCCCTTTTGTCTCACAATGTATAGGTCAAGTATGAGGCATGGAAACGTCATCCTCATCTTACTCAACCATCTTTTTCTAAATCTGTGGGCAGACTAACTGAATAAATGGAAGGCCTTCCATTCGAGCACAGCCATGTATTTCTCAGTCACACTCATTGAGGGGCCTAGATATATCTCTACATTAATTAGAGGGACAAATTCCATCTTGACCATTCATCTTCCTCCATATGAATTTCACTATGCCCGATCATAGCCTTTATGATCTCCTGATTAAAAGTAACTTTTGACGATACCAAGGCACAATGTTCCCCATGTGGGAAACCATGGTGGTCTCAAGTCTGAGAGCTTAGTGACACGGTTATATATATGTGATAAGCTTATGACTTGATTCATGCAGCTATCTTATAATGGGTCGATCCAGCGTCTGTTCCCTCACAGGTGCTTATGATTTTGATTTGTATCTTCATACATAACTAACACATAATTATGAATCAAAATCATACTAGCCTTAGTTCATCATCATTCCCACAAAGATGAATGGCTATGGATGTTTAAGAGAAAGTAATTTATCCAAGAATATTATTATAAAGAAAACATGCAAACAATATAATAATGTAATGAAAGAAAAAACACATTCTTTTTCATAATGAAGTATAATGTTTATAATACAATGATTGGCCTAGGGCATAATCTCCAACAATAAGACCCTTCAACAACCAGCCAAACAACTCAGTTTCATCACAAACAATCAAACAAATTCATGGCATAACAATCAATTCATGAAAATTTAAAACATGATAACATAATGCATATAAGGGATATCAATTAACTTGTGGCTTTCTAATGATTTCCAAACTTTGTGCACACTTCCTTAGGTCTCTTAATACTTCTTTGAACCCTATAGCATCATAAAATATGATCATAAACTCATGATTGCAAGACCTTATAGAAAAAGTATGCAATAAACCCCAAATTTTCCAAATTGTTTTCCTTTGGTTTTCTCTTATACAACACACTTGTATTTACCTATTTTGAACCCAATGAATCTATTTTTGGGGTCACAATTCGGAAATTTCATTCCTATCCTAATCCTATGTCTGGCCAAAAATGAGGAAAAATTTGTGAAAAATCATTTGCTTCATGAATCATACACTAACTTATGTTTTCATGCTTTATTCTTCCATTTCTACCTTTTTCCTTTGATTCTTGCATGATAGCTCAACTTTCTCTCTTTACCCTAGCCATGGCCAAAGCATTCATGGTGGAAGGGGAAGAGGGGGAGAAAATTCTTCATACTACAACTTTAAACTACATGGAAATACATACTTGGAAGCATGAGAAATTACCTTGAGATTGGTAACTTCAAACTTTGCATCTTGCTTCTCCCTTTATCCTTCTTTCCTTTCAGTTTTTCCTCACTTCTTTCTCTCTTTGTTTGCTATTTGGGCCTAGCATTATGAAGAAGAAGAAGTGGTTTGGCTAATTTAACTCAAGGTGGAGAGGAAAGAGATGAAAGAAGTGAATAGGAAAGCTTGGTTAACTAACCAACTCGAGTTAACTTTATTAATCAGTTGAATTAATTTCCTCCATGTCATAGTTGCTGAAAATCACGCCACTTGAGGATAAAATTGTCCAAAAATTGCTTCATACATCTTATTGGACCCAAAATAATCATTGCCGATAAAATTTACCCAGACTGATTAAATACTTTCATTGTAATCGTCACTTAATTAGTACATGATTGTTCTAAATTTAGCTTTAAACAAAATTCAATATTTTGACCTCCAAACTTATTAGTAAGGTTCTACATCCTGTCCTTTGCACCCATCTAATTTTTAAGAGCTCTTAAACCTCTTTTTTGGATTAAAAATCGCGTTCGACCTAAAATTAAAATCATAAATTCATAAAAACTCAATTAAATTCTAAATAGTATTTCATTAAGTTTGGTTTATTGAGAGCTTTGTTTTGATGACTGTTCCAAAAATTTCAAAATTGCCCTTGATAGGGTAAAGTTATAATTTTTAATTCTTTTCGAACCTTTTTTGTAATTTTCTCCAAGGACTAAATTGCATAAAATTCTTTCTTTTCAAGGACCATATTACATAAAATTCTTATTTCTTAGGGCCAAACTATATTTTTTTTCATTTTTTATTCTAACTTGAAATGAACTTTTTGCCCGTTTTAGTCTTTTTCTGTGTCTTTCTATTTTTTGTGATTCTTTTTACATTGTAAAATATCCTCTGACCTTATCTTCTACGTTACTAAATATCTAATAAAATTTAGGATATTACAAAGGACAAGATGAAGGTGGTAGAGGAGTAGATAAAGAAGAAGAACCTAAAGGTGAAGATGAAGGCAAGCAGGAGGTGAAGGTTTAGGGGCAATTATATTGACAACAAAATTGAGACGATCCAATGGAGGAGGAGACCTTATCCTTGGTCACCATTTGTGCCACTACTAAACAAGAAGGCTAAGAGGAGCAAGGTAGATATAATATACAAATTTTGTTGCAGACCAGATTGCCCAAAAATAAGGGTGCAAAAGTTAGTTTAATTGTTATACTTATGACTTTATATGCTTAAAGTATATCGTATCTCAGACCATTGTAATTGTTTAACAGTTAGGTACCTTGTTATGTTAGATGAGCTACACATAACCTATGGTGAAATGCAATATATAGGTCCAAAGCAGTGATTGAATGACACAATGATGTCAGTCATTGCTCAGGTTTTGGTGCTTGAACAACTAGATCATGATGGCGATTTTAGGTGGCATATATTCACTTCGGAGTTCATGGTAGGTGTTATGGGTTAACTACTTCCTCACATAATAACATGCATGTTTAACATGTGCCTAACTTGTTTATGCACCTTGTGTGTTCTGTATCCTCCTTAGATGTTGATGGTTGATAGTACAAGATTGTAGAATGCCTCAAGTGGGAGAGTTTATATATGTTGGAACATCTAGGATATAACATTGTAGATTGTGACTTTGTTTTTGCACCAGTGATCTACTAAGGTCATTGCTCTTACTATGCTGTGAAACCAAAGAAGTTCAAGTTCCATGTACTTAACACAATGTTAGTGGACACAAACAAACAAACAAGGAACACGACAAAACATATTGCAGTTAAATGTGTATGATTCAATCTTTGATAGTTATTTTGTAAATTTTTCTCCGTTTGCGTATGTTGTCAATGTGCTATTCTATTGACCACTTGTGTCGTTTGTGTAGATGGAGAACTATACAACTATCTTATTGAAGATTAAGCTAGATTGTTATTTGACTACAAAGCAACATCTTGACGTGGACTTTCCATTGATCCATGTGCAACCGAATATGTAAGTTCCAACTTTAAGATTTATGCATTCTAATGCTGTTGTCATGTAATAGATCTAAAGTAACTATTTCTATTTATTTCAATTGTGGCATGGATGTGATAACATGGATAAAAGAGTGGAGAAACAAATATCAACTTGAATGGGGCATCTATATAATGGAAGAGTACTCACCGGGGAGCTAACATGACAATGAAAAACATACTTGCTTTTGCATGATTGACATCTGGCAAAGTGATTCTTCCATATGTAGGAGAGGATGTGAGAGCTTATGAAGGAGATTATGTTCTGGCTTGTTAACCACTCAAGAAACAAGGTTTGGAACAAAGTACAGAGGAGGATTTTTAGGATGCGATAGTTTAAGTTTGATGAATTGATAGTTAGGATGCCATGGCTATGGACATGATCCATATATTTTTTGTACCTAGTTGGACTCCATTTTAATTATGTTGTTTATGGAATACATGCATTTGCAATTGATGTATAGTTATTTGAAGTTATGTTATTAAGTTTGCTTCTGACATCCAATGAGTTGCAATTGCTTGTGTGCACTGTCAATACTATAGGTAGATTGGTTTTTTTAACAAACAGGTTGGTTTACTCCAAAATTCTGGTAGCTTGCTTGGTCAAATAGCTAGATTCTAATTATAGTCATTTGCTACTAATATTAGGTAATTTGCGACTGATGATTGACAATTTGCAACCACTCAAAATGATCAAAGTGCCTTATTTGATAAGTAATTCATATCATTATTTGCAAATGTTGTTGACTAATTTACAATAGATTATAGATAATTTGCAATCACTTACCACCAAATGAGAGTCATACTTAGAACTCAACAAACATAAACACTTGCAACTGATATGTGGTGATTTGCATCTGACAATTATAAATTTGTGAGAGTTTAGTGCCGACAGTTTTAGGGTTTGTGCCAACTATGGTCAATGAGAGGAGATAAGATGATGAAGAGAGGAGTTGCACATAAGGGATTGTGCTTCATGGGACAGTTTTAAGGTTCAAGTGGTGGGACCCAATTCTTTTAGACAATGGGAATTTGGTGGGAATAGACTATGCACGCGTGATGGTAGACCAACAGAGAGGGGTCCCTCTGTTGGTTGACCAGGTTAGTAGGCATTGCTCATCAGTTTAGTTAGTTACATGTTGATCTGGTCGACCAATAGAAGGACCCCCTTTTATTGGTTGACCATCAACCTATCTTCACCAAAAAAAAAACTGTTGATTAGCATTGTGAGTATAAATTAATGGATTTTGGTTGCTAATATACGATTGAGAGTTGCAAATATTTTTTCAACATGGTGCTCTTTAAGTATACAAATGACAATTGGCAACTGATAATCATCTATTTGCAACATACGACTGACAATTTGCAACCGATAATCATCTAGTTGCAATATACAACTGACAATTTGCAACTGGTAGCCGGTGATTTGCTCGTTCATTTTATGAACAAGTATCATACCACGAGTGATTATTGTATAATGATAGTAATCAATGTTATAGGTTACATTACTAATGGTACATTTACAATTGATAATCTTACATTTGCTACTATCAAACAGTTACTTGAAACTATTGTAATTGAATAGGCAACCAAATCTGTCATTCTTTCACTTATTATACACAACTATAACCTGACTACTAGGTTTGATAATTCTTTTGCATCAAATTCAATGGTGCACCTACCTATGTTACACTTGCAACATAGAATAATATATTTGCAACAAACAACCCAACATTTGCAAAAGAATAGAATATATTTTCATATAGAACATGATCTTCAATTACTGGCGTTATTAGACACATCAATGACGTAGTAATAAGTTACATGTAATCAAGCATGTTTACAAGTGAGTTCAAGTATAACCTATTTACATAAATGTGCATGATCCAATCTTGCTCCCAAAAGAACCATGTGTAGGTTGCCTTAAAATAATTAAGAACCCAAAGTAATAAGGCACCCTATTACAAAAAAAAACCCATAATCAACACCCATGATAGTATCAACCCTATGTGGCCAATCCAAAAAAATACACTACCCTACGTAATGACTTCTAAAAGAACCCAAACTTTACTTATGTTCTTGTGCCAACTGCTTCTAACTTGAGTTGAATCAAGTGTTTTGATGATTCAAAACAACTAGAGCTTGGAAGAAAAATATCAAAGGAGTATAATAGTATACAAGTAAAGAAATCCAAGAAGAAATGTGTGAAGAATTAGTTGTTAGGATCTCTCACAATGTACATGGGGTAAAAGGCTTTTATTTCTACTTATCTATATTCCCACAATATTTAAACAAGTGTTTTCATAGTTATCCCATTTTAACATATGTTAGATTTTGAAAACACTAACTAACAGATGAACTTTGCTTTGAATTCTGATATGTTGTGTACAAAACTCAAACTTTGCTTGCTAAAATTTGAAGTTCCAAAGTTATCATCTTTGACAAACAAATTTCAAGATCTGAAATTCGAATTTTAGGCAAAGCAGAGTTGGCAAAATGTGCAAAATTTGTGTGAAGTCCTATTAAAATTCATATGATATTCAAGTACAAAAAGAGTTCAAAGTCAATCCTTCTGATAGACAAATTTTGAATCTCAAAATTTGAATTTTGAAATATGAACTTGTAAGTCTAGTTAGAGCTTGTCTCTGACAAACGAATTTTGAAATGCAAAATTTAAATTTCAAAGAGAAAAACTTTTGTGCCATGTTGAGTTTGCCACTGACAAACGAATTTTAGTTTCCAAAATTCAAATTTTGAGTGCATTGCAAAAACATGAGAAAACTATACACACGCAACAGATGCACTTTGAATATGAAAATTCGTATGTTTTAATGTGGGATATATTTGACAAAATAAAAAGTTGAATTCACTCTTGAACAGAAGAATTTTAGAGGTTCAATGCTAAAGTCTTGAGTTTATGGTCCTTGCAAAATTCATCTGTTGGCACTCAAAATTTGAATTTTAGTGTTAGACGTATTAAATGTGATTGATGAATTGCTAGTTTTGCAGAGTAACCATTGGGTAACATCTCTAATGGCTAGATCTTATGTCTAACAACTAATTTTGTCACAAACCTATAAATAGAACCTCACTTGAAGTTGTGGGTAATGAGTTTATACTATAAATACAAGAAGTCTGCCAAAATCTCTAGTCAATGTCTTTTACTATCTCACACTTCATTTACTGCATTTGAACTGTCACATTTACTCTATATTAGAGGCTTTTTCATTCTATATAAAACATTTTCTTCATTTGGAAAAATGATTTTCTTGTGAGGGGTTTTCATGAGAGATTTAGGAAACACTTTGTAAGAGTGCAAAGTGTAGATTTGAGAGCTCTTAGAACAGCATAAGGCTGTGCTATGGCATTGCAAGGAGCCCACTGAATTCTTGCAAGATAGAGGAAAATCTCAAGTGGTTACTTGAGGACCGGACGTAGGTCAAGTGGAGTAGATCGAACCAGGATAAATCTCTATGTCATCTCCTCTTTATCTTACAACTGCTTTATATTTTCTGCAAACCTCTACTATCATTGTTCTTTCATAATTTTACAAAAAAATTTTGAACTTCCCAATTCACGACCCCCCTTGGGAAGCCAACAAACCTAACAAGTGGTATCAAAGCCTGGACTCCCAACTGAAGGATCTAATAATCAGGGAGAATATATGGTTGGCTTTGGAGAGAACATTCTACCTAAAGGATACAACCCCAACAGACTTCTTGGCTTTAATAGAGAACACTATAGATACTGGAAGATGAGGATGCAAATCTATCTCTAGTCCATTAACTTAGATATATGGTCAGTCATCCAGAAAGGAGACTTTGTCCCAATGAAGCTGCAAGATGATGGCAAGTACAAAGAAAAGGTAGAAGTAAAATGGAATGATGAAGATAAGAGAAGAGTCCTGCTCAACTACAGAGCAAAACACTGCCTAGTCAGTGCTCTTAACCAGGATGAATTTTATAGAGTGTCTCAATGTACCATGGCTAAATGGATGTGGGATATTCTGGAAATTGCCCATGAAGGAACAACTGGAGTAAGAGAAAATAAATTGAACTCCTGCATTGACGAGTATGAGAGCTTTAGAATAAAGGAAGGTGAAAGCATAAAAGATCTGCATAAGAGATTTACCCTCTTTGTGAACCAGCTAAAGAGCCTTGGTAAAGAGTACACACAGCCAGAAAAGGTCAGGAAAATCCTCAGGACCCTACCCATCGAGCGGCAACCAAAGGTGATTACCATAGAAGAAGCCGGAGGAGAATCAATAGCCTTTGTCATAGTACTCTTTAGTAGCCTTGAGGAATATAAGGGCAAACTGAAAGCTCTCAAAGAAGCAGGGCAAGAAAAGAAGAAGAAAAGCCTAACTCTCAAAGTGGAATCAAAAGAAGATGACTCTAAAGAAGATGTTAAGCTTGATGAAAAAATGATGGCCATGCTAGTAAAGAAATTTAGGAAATTGTATGGGAAGAAGAAATTCAGAAAGTTCATAAAGAAGGATAGAACCACCAGTAGCAAGAAAGAAAGCAAAGACTCCATCATATGCTATGAATGTAAGAAGCCTGGACACATCAAATGGGAGTGTCCTATGCTGACCAAAAAGCAAGGAAAAGACAAGAAGACTGAGAGAGGGAGAAAGAAGAAAGCCTTTGTATCATCCATCTGGGGAGATAGCTTAGATGAAGAAGAAGTAACAAAAGATAATGAAATTGCCAATCTTTGCTTGATGGCTCAAGAAGTAGTAGAAGAGGAAAAGAATCAAGACAATGATAGCGAATCTGAGCTAAATAATTCTAAACCCTCCTACACTAAACTACATGATGCATTCAATGAATTAATGTCTGAGTTTGTCAAAGTGTCTAAGTAGTTGCATTTGGCTAAAAAGAAAATAAGCAAACTTGAAAATGAATCACATGTATCTTGTACTGCATCTACTCCTTCTACCACATCTATTTGCATTTCATGTAGTGAGTTAAAAGATAAAAATGCCTATCTCCATAAGACCCTAACCAGATTCACTAAAGGGAAAGATATGCTAAGGGTAATACTAGGGACATAAATAATTAGTCAAAGCAAAGCCGATTTAGGATATGATCTTTGTGCTATTAAAGAAAAAACTAAAATGCAAGAAACAAAATATTTATCTAAGAAGTTTTGTGCATGCTAATGGTGTCAAGTCAGCACAAAACATAGAGTCATATCCTGCACCAAAGAGTCAAAAGGATAGATATTACCTGTATTACTTCAGACCTACATCTCTTTCATTAAGCCCTTTCTCTACTTGCCACTTTTGTAATAAGGGTCACACATCCTCCTCTTGTGTATACAAGAAGGAAGGTAATGGCAATGGAATGAAATGGGTTCCCAAAGGTACTTCAGTACCTAAGGGAAAAACTAATAAGAAAAGACCCAAGCATATATGGGTACCTAAAGAAAAGAGATAAAGTCTATTTTGTAGGTATGTCTCAAGGCCAAGAAAAGCAACAAATGGTATATGGATAGTGTCTGCTCGAGACACATGATTGGGGCTAAAGAAAAGTTCATTGTGCTGAGAGATAAAAAGGGAGGAAAAGTTACTTTTGGTGGTGACCAGTTTGGTAAGATAGTTGGCATTGGAATTGTGGGAAGAAACCCAAAAAATCAATAGACGAAGTCCTATTTGTAATAGAGTGTGAGCTAAACATGTGATAATGCTAACTGGTTTCTTTTTGATTCCAACCACTACAAAGTCATCAGATAAAGTGACCATAATGTCACTCTTAAAGCACAAAGAGATGGTAATTGTTATACAGTTGATTTAGATGAATTACCTACTCTAGATTCAATATGCTTAATCAGTGAAAATGATGATAGTTGGCTATGGCATAGGAGACTAGCTCATGTTAGCATGCATCAATTGAATAAACTTATTAAAAATAAACTTGTTCTTGGATTACACAAAATCACTTTTGAAAAAGACAAAGAATATAATGCTTGCCTTAAGCAGAAGCAAACAAAGTTCTCGTTTAAATCTAAAAATAATGTCTCTACAACTAGGCCATTGTAATTACTTTACGTGAATTTAATAGGTCCTAGTTGTGTTAAGAGTATTGGTGGTAACTTGTATGTACTTGTTGTAGTGGATGATTATTCTAGATTTACTTGGACCTTATTTCTTTCCTCCAAAGATAAAACATTTGAAGCATTCATGATCTTAGCTAAGAAAGTCCAAAATGAGAAAGGTTGTTCTATTGTGTGTATTAGAACGGATCATGGTGGTAAGTTTGAAAATGATCAATTTACTAATTATTGCGAAGAGAATGGAATAGAGCACAACTTCTCTAGCCCAAAAACACCTCAATAGAATGGAGATGTGGAGAGAAAAATAGAGTGCTGAAGGAAATGGCACATGCAATGCTAAATGAAAAATGACTGCCAAAGTGTTTCTGGCCTAATCAGTAAGCACAGCATGCTACTTGATGAACAGAGCCTACATTAGACCCATTCTAGCCAAAACACTATATGAGCTATACAAGTAAAGGAAGCCCAACCTCTCTCATGTACATGTTTTTGGGTGCACATGCTTTATACACAACAACAACAAGGAAAACTTGGGTAAGTTTAATGCAAAAATCAGATGAAGGTATATTTCTTGGCTACTCCAATAGGAATAAAGCATATAGAGTGTTCAATAAAAGGTCTAACACAATAAAAGAGTTAGTGCATGTAGTGTTCATAGAAAATGAAACTGTTTCCAAACATGTCTTAGATGAGGATGAACTAATTTCTAGCCTCAAGAACTTAAACCTTTCTGAAGAAAATAAATCTAAACCTCCAAAAATATTAGATTATGCTAATGTAGAGGAAGATATTTAGGAGAAAGAAGCAGAATTTGAAAATAATGAAGAAATTTGTCAAGAACTCCCTAGAGCTTGGAGATATCAAAGGAGTCATCCAATTGATCAAGTGATTAGAGATGTTCAAGAAAATATTAAAACCAAAAGACAACTTAGGGATTAAATAAATAATTGTGCATTTATTTCTGAAATTGAGCCTAAGTGTACTGAAGAAACCTTCACTGATGAATATTTGATATCAGTTATTCAAGGAGAACTTAATCAGTTTGAAAGAAATCAAATTTAGGATTTAGTGCCTAGGCCCAAGGATCACCCAATTATTGAAACGAAATAGGTATTTGGAAATAAACTTGATGAATCAGGAACAATTATTAGAAACAAAGCTAAGTTGGTAGCCAAAGGATATAATCTGGAGGAAGGCATAGATTATGAGGATACTTTTGCTCTAGTTGCAACATTGGAGGTAATAAGAATTCTCTTAGCCTATGCATGTATAAAAGACATAATGTTGTATCAAATGGATGTAATAAGTACTTTTCTGAATGGTTATATCATGGAAGACGTTTATGTCGATCAACCTCCAGATTTTGAGGACTCAACAAAGCCAAACCATGTATATAAATTGAAGAAAGCTCTTTATGGCTTAAAACAGACACCTATAGCACGATATGAAAAGCTAATCAATTTCCTAATTGAAAAAGGATTTAATAGAGGAAAAGTTGATAGAACATTGTTTAATAAGAAGGAAAATAAAGACTTGCTTATTGTTCAAATTTATGTTGATGATATCATATTTGGTGCTACTACTGAATCTTTTTATAAGAATTTCTTTAAGTTAATGCAGAGTGAATTTAAGATGTCAATGATGGGAGAGCTCAACTTCTTCCTTGGACTACAAATTAAACAATGTGATGATGGCATCTTCCTCAATCAATCAAAGTATTTGAAAAACCTACTGAAGAAATTTGGAATAGAAAATGCCAAGTCAATAGGAACTCCTATGGTCACTGCAACAAAGCTTGACATGGATGAAAGAGGAAAGCCTTTTGATAAAACTTAACATAGGAGAATGATTGATTTCCTGCTATACCTAATAGCAAGTAAACCTGACATTATGTTTAGTGTCTACATGTGTGCAAAGTTCCAACCATGTCCCAAAGAGTCTAATGCAATAGCTGTGAAGAGAATTTTTCAGATATCTAATTGGAACATCACAGATAGGACTTTGGTATCCAAAGGGCAACGGAGAAAAGCTCAGAGGATATACTAATGCTGACTTTGCTGGATTCAAAACTGATATAAAGAGTACAAGTGGGACGTGCCAATTTCTGGGAGGATCCCTGGTTTCATGGCTTAGCAAGAAGCAAAATAATGTAGCTCTCTCCACAGCAGAAGCTAAATATCTAGCTGCAGATAGCTGTTATGCTCAACTTCTTTGGATGAAGTAGCAACTTGAAGATCTTGAGACTAAGATGAAGGAAATACTAATAAAATGTGATAATCAAAAAGCCATCAATATCACAAAGAATCCAGTCATGCATTCAAGGACTAAACACATTGAAGTTAGACATCACTTCATATGAGACCATGTTTTGAAAGGAGATATCAAATTAGAATTTGTCCTTACTGAAGATCAGATTGCATACATCCTGACTAAGCTACTACTGGAAGATAGATACTGAAGATCAAAAGAGAATTAGGAATGGTAAATCCCAATGAACTGTAAGCAAGTTTCTAACTGAACTTTTTTTTTAAGTTAAGTTGCTAAAATTTATACTAACTTAAGCATTGGAGTATGATTAATATGTTGTGCAGGTGCTCCTCATAAGCTTAAGTGATAGAAAACTCAAGTTAATGGAGTATGTCAGACTTGCTTAGTCAATAGCTACTGAAGAAGACTTGGAAATTCAAACTGTCAGCTCTTTCTTGTAAGTTCAATTACAAAAAATTCATATTTTGGATGATGATAGACAAATTTCCATGTTAAATTATGATTTTGAATAAGTTAATATGCTTAAAATTTGAACTTAAGTGCTAAATAGATGTATTTCAATGCCTCACATGTTGTTACAGTACTCTCAAGTTGCTCGAAATTTGTCTGTTGGTAGGAGGAAATTCATATTTTGATTGATTGATATGAGTGTTGACTATGTTCGAGTGTTCAACATATGAACTTTAACAACTAAAAATTCACACCTCAAAAATCTCTTTACAAAGTCATACAATTTGAATTTTGAACCTCAAAATTCATTTGTTAAACATCTTTTGCTTGTGTCCCTCACATTGGATTCTTAAAATTTGAACTTTAAGGACACAACATTCATCTAGTAAAGCATGTATAAAATTTAAGTCTCTGTTAGATGAATTTCAAGGCTGAAATTCATCTGTTAAATCTCTCATTCGTGTCTGCATCATGATTAAACTCTGAAAATTCAAACTTTGATGGCTCACAATTTGTATGTTGAAGAGTATATCTATATCTAAGCCACTAACAGACAAACTTTGAGGATGAAAATTCATCTGTCAAACAATTTCTCTAAGATGAACAGGTAATGTAAACACTCAAAATTCAAATTTTGGTTCCCAAAATTCATCTATTGAACTGGTACTTAAGCTAAACCAGAGGGTCACGCTTTGAACAGACACAACCCTATTCATTTCTCTCTCAAAATTGTTCACCTCTTTTCTTATTTTCTTATTAATTCCTTCCACGAATCTTCATTTCCCACTGATTAAACTTCTACCCAGTCATTATAAACCCCTTTTGAGCAACTTTTACTTCCAATTTGTCATTAAAATGGCAAGGGTTATGAATGCCAACATAGAAAAAGATAAGGCCAGACCAAAACAAGTGGTGAAATCTCAGTATGCCTCTAAAGAAGGAGAAAGCAAGAAGAGAAAGGGCAAATCCAGCAAGGGAACTCCTTCCAAAAAGCAAAGAACAACACCTAAAGCTGATTCAAACAAACCAATCCCTATTGCTACCCCTGCATCTTCTAGCATTGAGTTTGTGGAACTTTATGCAACACTACCAAAATCTTAGAAGAATACACCACAAAGTTTGTCAGTAAGAAGGTAATCACCCCTCATTATACCAACTTGGAAGATTTTTTGATTTCCAACAATTTTGATGCTAGGATATGATTGATTATATATAAGAATCTGTTGAAAATTAAGGAAAGATATGATGATCAAGCAATCAAGATGTGGTATGTTGCCTTGTCATACATCAACAAAAAAGAAAAGATAGCAAGTTAACCTCAGGTCCAAGACTTTGTGGCTCTTCGATGAAACAATTAATGAAATTATGGAGATCCCTGGACATGATGGTCTCAAGATTGACATTACCACCTCAAGATACATGGATGAGGATGAATAAGCAAATGAGGAAGATAGTCAATTCTTTAACTACAAAATGAGCACAATCCTAAATACTTTATTCAGAAGGCGTGAACATAGGCCTCTTTTGAGAATGGTAAAGCCCTCTGATTTAATAATCCCTCTAATTTAAGTGTCTAAGCTAGGATCCTACACTACATAGTGTCTAAGATCATCTTCAACAATGGGGGAAGCTTTAGCTTGATTATAAGTGCTGAGGCTCATGTGATGATTGCTCTAATGTGTGGAAAGCTGCTAAATCCTAGCCATGACATCTTTTAGCATATGATCAAGGCAAAGGATCAAAGGAAGGAATCCACCTTTCCCTATGCCTCCATCATTACCAAGATGCTTCAGTATGCAAAGATTAAGCACTTGGAGAAGGGAAAAGAAAAGCCTACTGAAATATTGAAGGAGGAAGAGTTGCAGCAGATGGGTATAGAGAGAAAGGGATTAAGATGGATTAGTAAGGGTGCAGGAAAGTCAGAAGATTTGTTTTATGAGGGAGGTGAATCACAATAGCAAGAAGGGACTTTTGAGGCTATTCTACACACACAACCTTCACTACAGCCATGCCAATATGTTTCTCCTCCACCATAACCATCCCAACCTACTCTACCTCCACCCTCCACTCCATACACCTGGTCTAAGCCAACAAATGTCACTGAGCTATATGATAGCCTATCTGTACTCATGCTGAGCATCAGAGAAGAGCAAAATGCCAAGTTTGCTCACCTGCAAGATCAAATAACACAATTTGCCAAGAACATGAAAGTGATTACTGATGCTTATAAAGAAGTAAGAAGTGTTATCCCTTCCACCTCAGCTCCTCCACATCAAGTTGGACCTTTTGAGCCTACTAAATCTGCCTCTCCTGAACCTCCAAACCCTTTTGAACTAGAATCCCCTAAACTTGCTACAACAGATACTGCTACTGGAGCTGCTGACACTGTTGCTACCCCACGAGTCTCCAGTAATGAGACAAGCCCTATCCACCTTTGGACTATGCCATGGAGGAAGGGATGCCTCAGGAAGAAGGCTCTCACAAGCCTATGATAGGGGATCTTGCTCAGGAATCGCTTTTGTCATCTCAAGAGTCTGAGCAAGTGGAGAAACTAGTTGCAGCTATCACGTCTGCCCCAATCATCCAAGCTGTACTAAATGAGGAAAAAGGCTTCGTGCCCTATGTGGATATTGCTGCTATTGCTCATAATGCAATTGTGCAAGCTCAAAAGACAAGACTTAATGAAATGTTTCCTCCTCCAGCTCCTCAGCCTCCAACTCCTAAATATGGTCTGACAGTAGAGCAAAGAGCCAGATTTGCAAACCTTCAAAAGGAAGTTCAAGAGAAAGTCTCAGATGCTGAGGAAGACCTCCCTAAGATACCTCAATTAGTGTCATTCATCCATGTCCCTTTTCAAGCTATTCCCATGTCACAGATTCCTCCTCCCTTTATGCATGCTCTAGTCCCTAATGATGCCAAAAAGGGGGAGAAGAAAGATGAGCAAACTGGGAAGTCTAAAGCTGGGTAATCTGGCAAGAATTATGGCAAGAAGTCTAAGCCCAAGAAGAAGTGAACAAGCTAGAGATCCTAGAAAATCTTAAGGCTTAGATCATAAGGCTGCTTGTTTCTGTTGTGTATCTCTGCATCTCTTGTAATATTTCTTGTATTGAAATATTAATCTTATAGTGCCATGTACTTAATTTATGTCTTAACTGCTATACTGAACTCTGATTGAATTAATATAATATGATTCTATATTTTTCTTCTGCTTTCATACTTGTGTTGTACTTGTCTTTAAATTTTAATGCATATGTTGAGAGAGAGCTCTTAGAAGCAAACCCAAGTATTAATCCAGTTTGCAAGTTTTTTTGTCATCATCAAAAAGGGGGAGAATGTTGAATCAAGTGTTTTGATGATTCTAAACAATTAGAGCTTGGAAAAAAAATATCAAAGGAGTATAAGAGCATACAAGTGAAGAAATTCAAGAAGAAATGTGTGAAGAATTACTTGTTAGGATCGCTCACAATGTACATGAGGTAAAAGGCTTTGATTTCTATTTATTTATGTTCCCATAGCATTTAAACAAGTGTTTTCACAGTAATCCTATGTTAACATATGGTAGATTCTGAAAACACTTACGAACAGATAAACTTTGCTTTGAAGTTTGATATCTTGTGTGCAAAATTTGAACTTTGCTGGCTGAAATTTGAAGTTATAGAGTTATCATTTCTGACAAATGAATTTCAAGATCTCAAACTCGAATTTTAGGCAAAGCATAGTTGGCAAAATATGCAAAATTTGTTTGAAGTTCTGTTAAAATTCGTATGAAATTCAAGTGTAAAAAGAGTTCAAAGTCAGTCCTTCTGAAAGATGAATTTTGAATCTCAAAATTTGAATTTTGAAATATGAACTTGTAAGTCTAGTCAGAGCTTGTCTCTGACAGATGAATTTTGAAATGCAAAATTTGAATTTTAATGAGCAAAACTTTTGTGCCATGTTGAGTTTGCCACTGACAAACGAATTTTAGTCTCCAAAATTCAAATTTTGATTGCATTGCAAAAACATAGGAAAACTGTACACACTCAACAGATGCACTTTGAATATGAAAATTTATATGTTTTAACGTGGGATATATTTGACGAAATCAAAATTCAAATTTCACTCTTGAATAGATGAATTTTAGAGGTTCAACGTTAAAGTCTTTAGCTTCTGGTCCTTGCAAAATTCGTCTGTTAGCACCAAAAATTTGAATTTCAGTGTATCAGACGTATTAAATGCGATTGGTGAAAGGCTAGTTTTGCAGAGTAACCATTGGGTAACATCTCTAACGTCTAGATCTTGTGTCTAACGACTAGTTTTATCACAAACCTATAAATAGAACTTCATTTGAAGTTGTAAGTAATGAATTTATGCTGTAAATAATGAAAGTCTGCCAAAATCTCTAGTCAGAGTCTTTTACTATCTCACACTTCATTTACCACACTTCAACTGTCACATTTACTCTATATTAGAGACCTTTTCATTATGTATAAAATCTTTCTTCATCTGGAAGAAGGATTTTTATATGAGGGGTTTTCACAAAGAATTTGGGAAACACTTTGTAAGAGTACAAAGTGTGGATTTGAGACCTCTTAGAACAGAGCATAAGGCTGTACTATGGCATTGCAAGGACCTCACAGAATTCTTGCAAGATAGTGAAAAATCTCAAGTGGTGGCTTGATGACTGGACATAGATCAAGTAGAGTAGACCGAACTAGGATAAATATCTGTGTCCTCTCCTCTTTATCTTGCAATTGCTTTATATTTTTTATACTCTATTTTCTACAAAGCTCTACTATCACTGTTCTATCACAATTTTATAGAAAAATTTTGAACTTCCTAATTTAGCCCCCTCTGGGGAAGTCAGCAAACCTAACAACTTGAGTTAGGATTCATGCACTTTTTTCGAGAATTCTAACCCCTTGACATCAGGAACACATATAAGGTTTCTTCTGATGGAACTGTGACTCCCTTCTCTTAGTTCGTAGTCTCCTTGGAGGATGGTGGGTGTTCTGGGGAAGCAACAAAGTTCGTGACATGTAATTAACACCTCCTAGAGCATTCACCTTTAGTGTGTCATTCGTCTCCACTAGAATCATTGTATGACTATAGATTTTCTCCTGGGCACTCCACATGAACCATTCCTCAATGTATTCATAAACATTACCATGTGTTTTCTTTATTGTGGCACATGCATGGGCACAATGAATCACATTCATATCCCACCCTTTGCAAGTACACCACTAGTATGCAAGATTTACATGAAGGTCAACTCCAAGTATCTGCACCCGTACCTCATCTGGCTCAAATAGCATATGGCATCAATAAATTCTGCCTTATACACATTATCCTTCAACTTCTACTCCATATTAGGACCCATACCATTAGTCCACTTTCTGATTGCCATCTTACTCAAGTACAACTTGTTACCTAAATTCTCCTAGTGCTCATTTATCAAGACAACAATACAATGCTTCCTCTCATTCAACATCCAATTATTGAATGATTCAGACAAGTTTGTGGTGACGTTATCCCACCTACAATGTGGGAATAAGCCATGGCCTATTTATCAATGTCACCATGCTTTCTTTAACCACCAGGCCAACTCAGTGCTAAACGATTTCAGTCAGATTACGCATAACTATTTGGTATTCACATTCAAGTCTGGCATATGCAACCCTATCTAGGAACTTTAGCACATCCTTTCTTACATGAGGACCCATCCTAATAATTGTTCTAGAGTCCTTAGACAACTCTTTACTGAATTTTTTGTTCACATGTCGATAGCAAAAAGCATGCCTCTTACTCCTAAAAACTGCTTCCATTGCAACATGCATTACATTGTGCCTATCAAAAATTATGCTAACCTCTTCATAACGATAACCCAATACGTCTTTCAAAGTTTACATGAACCACATCCAGTCTAGAAGGTTCTCCCCACTACTAATGGAAAAAGCAACCAGATACAACTCGTTATCGACATCAAATACAGACCCTCTCATGTGGTGCCACCTTAACTGGCCATGTGCGTAAAAGTGGAATTCTTAATGGTTAAGATAGCTTGTTGGCCAAGTTGTGATTAAGGTTAATCAAAGTGATTAACAAAAGTAAGCAAGATTTTGCACATCCAAGCACAAGAAAGAGAGAGAAAGTAGTCTACAATTTAGTCAGAAATGAAGGCAGCCATGAGAAGCAAGGAGAAAATGGAAGAAAAATAGTGAAGAATATTCAAGAAAATTGGTAAGTTGTTAGTTTGTGATTTTGATGAGTTCTAGCTTGATTTCTTCACTGTCTGAGATAGTTTTCTTCAAGTTTCTTTTTCTCCACTTGCTGTTAGCTTCAGCTTAACCATGATTTATGGAAGGAAAGTTGTTCTTAAACCATAAAATGATAAAAAAATCATGAGTTTTTACAAGAGGAAGCAAGATAGGTATGTTTTGAAGTAAGTTTTGAGAAAACCCAACCTTTTTTCAAGAGGATAACATTTCGGTTTATATAAAAGGCCATCTTATAGTAGGAATATCATTAATTTGATGCTAAAAATGGATTTCCCAGGGTGAAAAATGTAATATTCTAGAATTTCTTCTAAATATTTAAGGCTCAATATTTTAAAATCTATAAGAAATTTGTAAAAATGAGCATACACGATTTTGCATGAAAAATGATAAAAAGGACAAATTTAGGGTCAAGGAAAGAAATTCAAAAATGATGATTTCATCCTTGAAATAAAAAAAAGAAAAAGGAATGGTAGTGGACGTATACGAAGGATGAAGAAAAATTTTGGAATTTTAGGGAAAATTACACCTTATAACCTGAAAATTTTAAAAATTATAAATTGGCCATGATTCAAGTGTAATTTTGTAAATATGCAATATTACTGTCAAAATGAAGGCCTCGATGAGATGAGTCTAATGGTATATGGCACTAAGAGTTAATATTTAAGGATAAAGAAATAATCATTACCGAAAGTTAAAAAGGAACTTTATACCGATAAAGCTACTTTTTGATCTGTAAAAGCTAAAAAATCATAAAGAAAAGTGGTTGGACACCTCAAAAGTAGCTTTTTAGAGATAGTATAATAAAGTAATCATAGATACAAGTTTACTTTAATCCTGTGTCAATAAAGTGAATTTACAGTACTGTAAAAAGTAACTTTACTAGTCTAAATATAAAGTAACCAACACATGGTATTACTAGACTGGGAAAAATTATGCAGGGTCATGGACAAGTGTACCCCTCATTTAGGACACCACTTGGCAGCCCCATGTGGCAAAAAGGAAGCCTTAATGGTTAAGACAACTTAATGGCTAGGTTGTCATTAACTTTAATCAAAGTAATTAAGGAAAAGTTAGTGTCATTAGTAGTATTATATATAACTCTTCTTAGCTCCATTTGCATGAAGCATTCCACAAAGAAAGAGGAAGAGAGTTTTCCATTTGAGATGGAGAAAGAATAGCCAACGTGAAGCAAGAGGAAAAAATAGAAGAAAATTCTAGGAAATTGGTAAATGATTCTCTTATGATTTCCAAGTATTCTAGCATTTTTCCTTGATTGTTTGGCTTAAGTTTCTATGAAATATTTTCTTTCCCACCACTGTACAATTTCTTTTTAAGCCTAAATAAGGGAGGAAAGTTGTTTTAAAACCATAAAATCATGAGAAACCATGGATTTCTATAAAAGGAAGTAAACTAGGTATGTTTTGAAGCAAATGAATTGGAAAGATAATATTTTCTCCTAAAGGTAGATTTCGGTCAGACCAAAAATGGTTCTTAGAGTGGGAATTTCATAAATTTGACGTCAAAAAATGGATTCCCCATGGCCAAAAACCTAAAGAACAAGTATATGCTTCATGGTATAGGCTAAGATAGACAACTTGGACAATTAAGGGTTTTAAGAGTCTCATTTGAACCATATGTATTATACTATGGAATCAATAGTTTGAGCCATTGTTCAATGTTTTCTAGGGACTTGAGGGGACTTGAGGAAGTTAGAGGAAGCTTGTACAACCATTGAAAGCTTAGAGTATAGCCAAAGGAAGTCACTAAGATAGTTAAGTCCATTTATTACTTTATGTTCTTTCACTATGTTCATATGATGTTTATATGATATATTATGATGAATTTGAGTTGCCAAAATGTATATTGTGTTTTCTTTGATTGGTTTGCCTATAATATGAGGGCTTTTAATCCCCAGGACATCCATTTTCTAAGCCGTTATGCAGCCAAAATTTTTATGACCAATGTGGTATTTTGATGTTCGATGTTCGAATGTGATTTACTATGATCTATTTTGTGAAATTAATGTCATAATGCATTGAATGTGGCTTACTACTAAGATTTTCCCCCAATCTCAGACCCTCAAGTATCCCACATTTTAGGTTCAAAGTATGGCAAGACCTCCACAAAGGCAAAAGGCAAGGAGAAGACTTTGGATTGTTAATATCATAACTTCTATAGCTCTTTGTGTTTATGTAATTATATGTAAGATTATATGGGAGTTTGTGAAGTTATGTCTTGCTGCCATCATGTTATTTTAAGTCTCTTTTGATGATGAGAACATGGCATGAGCAAGTTTGAACATTGTATGGAATGTATATAAGTATTTTGCAAAGCATAAAAGAATCTAGCCTTTTGCATACCTTTCAGTTTCATGATTCCCGTTCATCTAAAATGTGAAATATTACATTAATGTTATATATTTCCAACAACTAGACAGTTAAGGCTTTCTAACAAGTGAAAGAGCACATAAATTGGATGTCTGTTCGATTTATTATGAATTTTTGAAGTTGGGCTAGAAAATATGGAATTTGCATTTTTGACCAATTTTATAGTATATTTTGAAGTACTAAACAGTATAAATTAGCATGGTCAAAGCTTAGCATTATATTTTTCCCTTGTAGAGCATATGCCAACTTCATGTGGACACTTGAATTACCTTGATATGATTTCTATAGAATTAATTAGGATATTCTAAATTTCATCCAAATAACTTTGAAGCCGAGAAACTAATAATATAATTTTCTCTATTTTACTCAATATGGTTCCTATGATGATTCAAGCCTCTAACATGAATTAGTTGGACATTAAATATACTATACTACCTGAGAAAAATGCATGACATAGTAAGGAGTTACAAAAAACCTTAAAGACAAGTATAAGCTTCAAGATAGAGCTTAAGATAGGCACGTTAAATTTTTAAGTGTTTCTAGGGTTACATGGAAACCATATGCATTATGCCATGAAATCAGCAGTTTGAGCTAGTCTCTAATATTAATATAGGTCTTGGGGAAGCCTAATGTGGCTAGTGGAAGCTTGGGATTCAAGAGGAAGAGCCAAAGGAATACTTCAAGGTAGCTAAGTATACATATTCTTGCTTATGTTATTTCATTATTTTGCAATGGTGCCTATTTGTTGCCATATTGTAAATTGTATTTTCTTGACTAGTTTTGGCTATATTATGAGGGTTTTTACTCCCAGACATCCATTTTCTAAGTCGTCATGCTACCGAAATTTTTATGAATTCTATGGCAATGTATTGATTAATGTGGCAATTTGTTTTTAAAATTTAATATAATGTGATTATTATGTGAAATGATTAACATGATGCAAAGAATGTGACTTGCTATTGAGATTATCCCAATCTCATCCCCTCAAGTATCCCAAATGATTAGGCACAAACTATGGCAATGGAGTCCAAAGAGCTAAGGAGAATGAAGAAGAGAATAATGCTTGATGATGTCTTCAAGTTGTGATTATATATTATGAAATCATGTACAAAATCATGTAGATGCTTTTAAATCTATGTCACTATGCTAGTATATCCTTATGAGCGCTATGAAATGTATGGTATGGATTTAGAATATGGGATGAACATGTGAACATGATATGAAGTTTATTCTCCATGCTATCTTGCTAAAAGTTTATTTTGTGGCAATGAAAGTAAAGCCATTACTATTTGACTGAAATAGGGTAAGTAGATTAGGTGTTATATATGCTTTGAAAGTAGAGAGAGAACAAGTTTTTCAATGAGCAAAAAAACACTTAATTTGGATATATGTACGATTTATAGTGTAATTTTAAATTTGAGGGTCAAAACTGGATAGTGAAGTGAAAGCTGCGAATTTTACTATAAGTATTACTTTTCTTTGAAAAATGATATAAAATCGTACAGTGCTCTAAAAATTTAATGTATTGCATTTACAAAAATCTATATGTTTTAAGTTTAATATGCCACTAGTTTTAGTTCAATTGGAGCTATGCAATGAGAGATATGCAAGTTTTCCCAAGACTGTTTTAGTAAAAGTGATGTTCTGACCCTTAGTAATTTAAGGTGATGTTATGTCCATTTAGCTTAAATAAATGCATAAGAAAAATATTATTGTAAAGTAGACATATATATTTTTCCAATGGCATAGAGAATGCATGACTTGGCTCAATATAACATGAGATATAAATTTTTAAATTAATGGCCAAAATCCTAGAGTAGTGAAAAGTGACCATTTGACCAGTAAAATTCATGCAATAAAATGTACTAATTGGTACAACTAAAATATTGTTTCATATTTTTTCCATGCAGATGAGATTTTAAGCTATTTTTAGGGACTGATTCACCTTAATATAGTTTTTCTATAATTAGTTATAAATTTTCAAACTTCACTAGGGGAAAAGGGTTTACTATATGAATAGTAACTCAGGAAAAGAAAATTTTCTATCATAATCTATCATGTAATTCAAATTTCTAAGCATATTCTATGGAGAATAATAAGGTCCAATACATGGGTAAGGTGGTCTATAGTTAAGGTGTCACATTTTTTATATCAGAGCAAAAAGCTAGGCAAATCTTTGTAACAAGAGCGGAAAGTAATTCTCTAAGTTAGAGTTTCTCCTTTGAATATAAAATATATTCTTTTTAAGAATCTGGCCTAAGACTATTTTAGTGACATAAAGAGGTTAGTCTTAAGGATAGCTTATGATAGTTATTGAATCAGTTGAGGATGTTTTGCAAAGTGTGATTTCCTTAGGTCTTGAATCTTTTCAGAGTTAGATTGTAGTTAGATCCTATTAGTAAAGAGATGATATTGGATCACAGAGGATCCTTGTCAGGCTCAGAGATCACAGTAAACCAATTGTGAGGTTGCAGCT
The DNA here is from genome assembly GCA_026686845.1 of Adenanthera pavonina. NCBI lineage: Eukaryota > Viridiplantae > Streptophyta > Magnoliopsida > Fabales > Fabaceae > Adenanthera > Adenanthera pavonina. Next base: position 12,960,580 of record JAIVEN010000028.1, on the reverse strand, counting down.
GACCTCTAAAAAGTATGAAATGATGAGAAAGATTGATGAACCCTACAGTTCTGTGATAGTTCTTTGAGAGAGGATAGCCTTTGATAATTTTAGAAAGATATGAAACCTCATTAATTAGCAACTAGTATGAATGTTTACCTAATGCTTTTCTCTAATGTCAAGCCACTTACTAGAAAGTAGCTCAGAGATGTGATGATAGGTTGCTAATGAGTAAAAAAAGCAAGTATCTTGCCTAAAAAAAAATATCAGTGGCAAGATATTTTCAGTAATGAATGAAAGAGGCCAGTAAGGAATAAATGATGATAACAAGGAGAAGTAGTTATGAAAAGAATCAATGGAGGAAAACTAATGTATATAGGAAGGTAAGTTAGAAAAGAAAGATGGTTATAAACTGGATATAGGAATTTGGCCTAAGCCTAATCAAGATCCTATAAGGGAAGACGTAGGATCTAACAAGATTTTTAGTAATGACAGCCATATAATAGTCCCTTTAAGTGTGGTCCTTCTAGAGCAAGTAAATTCACACCTCTAGGTGAATAGGTAGGTCAGCTCAAAAAGTGTGTCTTAAGGACTGTTAAAGCTATCTATGATGAATGTACATTTTTTAAGCATATGTTCAAGTTTTTCTAAGTCCCGCATTAGAAGCAAAGATATTCTTAGAAGGGCATTATGATTATAAGCTCCCTATAAGTGTATGGGTTGAGCAAGTAATTAATGATATATTGGATCAAGAGTCTCGGAACTGTATTAAAGACTTCCCTTAAGGTCAAGTGCTCCACACTTCAGCAGACTGTGTCATTACCTATACGCTTCGGGCAGAGCATTATCATGAAAAAGAAGTTGAGATGGTAGAAGTTTTTTATGAGGATCTAGAGGTTGATTTGATGGAGATAACATATGGCAATTCTAGGTCTAACAATAGTATTTGAGCCCCACAAGCCAGTGTCATGACAATAAACATCAATGATGTATAGTAATATATATGCAGCAAGATGCTAACTTGAGGTTAGTAAAGAAAGAGACTATCGAGGCATAATGATGCATCATGACTAGTAGTGATATAATGAAAGTAATAGTTAATGTAATTGCAATTTCAAGTTGTTATTAATCACAATTATTAATTTCAAAGTAAGAGTCGTTAAGATACAAAGAGGTGCTCAGTAATGGCTGACACTACAAGCACACACCTCTCAAATGACTCTAGTAGCAGTAAATAAATGTATTCCCGGTCCAAATTCCCTACAAATGAAGAATCGTTTCATGAAAATCTGGCCTAAGAATATTACAGTGGCATAAGGGATTAATCTTAAGAATAGCTAATTGTAGTTGCTGGATTAGTTGATGATGTTTTACATATTATTTGTTTATCTTAGGTCTTGAAACCTATCAGAGTTAGATCTAGACGATCCTATCACTTGAGTAATGATGTAGGGTTATAGAAGATCCTAGTAGGGCTCTAAGATCACAATAGATCTCATGGTCGCAATAGACCAATTACAAGGTTATAGTAGACCTCTAAAGAGAATGAGATGATGAGAAAGATTGAAGAGCCATAATGTTTTGATAGTTCTCTGAAAGAAAATGACCTAGGATGATTGATTTAAAAGGATACGGAACCTCATTAATCAGCAACTGATATGAGAATTTACATAAGACTTTTCTCTAATACCAAGCTACGAACCATAAAGTAGCAAATAAATGCAATGGTAGGTGTTGATAATGAATATGAGAAGTAAGTACACCACCTACAAATAAATTTTGTGACGAGATGTTTTCAGTGATAAATGAAAGAGGCCAGTAAGAAATGAATGATAGAAATAAAGAAAAGTAGCTATGAAAGAAACAATGTGGATAAATTAATAAATAAAAGAATATATGTTAGAAAAAGAAGTAATCATGAGAAAGGAAATGAGAAAAATAAATGTATGATTAAGGAAAGAGGTTAACTAGCCCATAAATTAAGATTAGTTTCAATGAGTCTAGGCTAGATAAATTCTTGAATGATGATGGTAGTTTCTTCCAATTAAACCAAGGATTCCAAATCCAAATAGATATTAAAAGTATTTACGATAAATGTCATGTGGGATTTGGAAGATATATTTCAGCTTTGCACTCCTAAGTATTGGATTGGAAGCGAAGAAATTTTTAGAAAGGGCATCATGATCATAGGCTCCCTGAGAGTTAATAGGTTGAGCAAATACTTCATGCCATAGCCAGATTTCAAGTTCTATAATTAAGTATATCATATTTTTGGAAATCATCTCATTGCCTATATGTTTTGGGCAGTATGTTATTGTAGAAAGAAGAAGTTGAAACATTAGAAGTCTCAGAAAAGGAACTAGAGAAGGATCCAAAAGGAGATCTCATGGAGATAATATATGATAATAATAGGTTTGCCATTAGTACTGAAACCCCATAAGTTCAGTATAACAAGATATGATGCAAGGTAAAAATTATGAAACAGGAAAGGAGAAAATAGTGGCAAGTAGTTTAGGGAATTACGAAACCTTGAGATGGTAGATTGCTAGTCTTGGTATGAAATCTAGCTATAGAAAGAAATGTTTATGGCCGAAAGACCTCACAATGAATGAAATCTTTCATTAGCTGCCAAGGTGGGAAAAAGGGAGGTAGCACTTGGGGAGAAGCCCAATTGAGCCAAGAAAGATGAAATCCTCCATATGATAAAGGCCACCGAGGTGAGGCAGATGAAATGTAGCTCCTGGGGTGATACCCAAATAAGCAAAAAATGGTGAGAGGCCAAAGGCTATATTCTAATTGAGTTAGCAAGAGACTGTTGAAGGGTTGAAAAATCTCCCTTAAGTTGTCAAACCACTAGTTAACCATGACTAAGCAATTAAGGAAAGTATGTATGAAAATGATAATACAGAAATATGAGAAGTGATAAAGAGTAAAGAGTAATGACCACTGCCTTAATATCATTAAGACCCCAACCCATAAAAGCCAAGAGAATCTGAAGGCTATGCTAAGATAAGTAAAAGTATTGGGTTTGGGAATATGTTTATACATGAAGGAAGAATGGTAAGTTGAGACTCTAAGTTGACAAAAACTAGAGTAAAGGGCAAGAAGCAGTATAAGCAATGAATGAAAATGAAAATGGTGATGATATGCCATTATTGGATAGCAAACAATTGATATAAGAAAGATGGAAATAATGGTTGAATGGCCTAGAAATTAAAGTAGTAAAATATTCAGAGATCACGTAGATAAGTTATGGCTTAAAAGGGAGTCATTGCCAGTATTCTATAAGACAAATTTTGGCATGAGTGCGAGCAGAACCCTAAAGTATTCTATAGTTAAACGAGAAAAATGTAAAGAGTAAGAAAGAAAGATGTTCTGATTGTTAGATAAGGGCACTATGAAGCTATGATGAAGTCAAATAGTCTTACCATTGCACCTGCTTAGACTACATGAATAAAAGTATAAGTAGTATAATGATGGTTCTCAAGAATGATGTTAAGATAGTCCGAATCTGTAACGAGCATGAAAGATGATTGAGAATTTTTAAAATAGTTTAAACAAAATTATTGACTTACTAAACTCAGTAAATGTAGCTCATGACTACGGTCAGTAGGGTATAGAATCTCTTGAGGGTCGCAGTAGATCCTAATAAAGCAAGTAAAGTTATGAGTGGGAGAGACTGAAGACAGGAATAAGATGAGAGATTTACTTATTATAAAAATTTTATTGTGAAAAATTTTTCTCAGATTGTCTTACCGCTTAATTAGAAGAAAAAATTTGTGAGAAAAGAGGTAAGAAATGAGTTTTGATGAATTAAGAAATAGGCTAAACCTCCTCCCCTGAGATGATTAATCCTAATCCAATCCAAGAGGTCTATAATAATGAAAGAAAATATGGATCAAGGTCTGAGTAATAAAGCAAGGTTGAGTTGAGGATAGTAGCCTATGTTTAATATAATAAATTTTTACAAAAAATATATTCCCACAGATAGCAGCGGTGAGTAATGCTTTCAAGATATAGAGTATGATAAGTTAAAGTGAGTTATGATCTCTATGATTATAATATAGAAGTATATGAGAACACCAAGAACCTCATGTGACAATGAAATAAAGGATAAGTGAACTTGAGGTAAAGAAAAAGGAAAGAAGGAAAAGATGGCTTTGTAAGTGTTATACAAGCAAAGTTAATATGGTCAGCTTATGCTTAATAGAAAGATTATTCATGTATATAGCATAAAGTTATAAAAAGTAAAGAAAAGGGATGATGTTAAGTGCCAAAGAAGAAACTAGCATGAATAAGAAAAGAAAGTTATGAAAGCAAGGATGATAATTAAGAATGGGTATGTTATATAGAATTTCTGATACCCCTGCAGTAAAATAAGATTAAGATGTCATTAACATTTCCCAACATGAAAGGTATTAGCTAGATCCTTTAGATGTTACGGATGGAGGAATAAAATCAAAGTGAAAAGTTGACTTTTAAGTCATATAATTAAGATATGAAAGTATTCCTCTAGTAAAAATGTCTAAAATTGGGAAATAAATAGAAAGAAAGTATGAGATACAAGTATGTATTCAAATTTCAATGATGAAATTTATTTTAAGGGGGACGAAATAGTAACATCCCAAGAAATTTAAAATATTTAGAAATATATTGGGAATTTGCAAAAACGGGCAGATACCATTTTACGTGAAAAATGGCAAAGAGGTCATTTTTCCAAGTTGGATAGAAAAATAAGAAATTATATTTTTACCCCTAAAGAATTATGGAAAGGACATTCATGCCCTAAAGTCATAAAAATTACGGGGAATGAGTGTTAGAAAAATCTTGGCAAAAATTACACATAATGACCCGAAAGTTTCAAAAATTATACTTTAACCTAGGTTAGGGGTAATTTTGAAAATATACAAAATTATCGTCAAAATAAAGTCGTCGATGAGAGAAGTCCAATGGTATATGGCGCTGAGGGTTAATGTTCAAGGATAAAGAAATAATTAGTGCCGAGTGTCTAAAAATAACAGTAAACCGATAAAGGAAATTGTGGACCCCATCAATAATTAAAAGAAATCGGGACAAGATATGAGCCATACACAGATACCATTTGGGACAGGATAATTATGAAAATATAAAAATAAAATTTGAATAGTCCTGTATCCCAAAAATACTAAATTAGTATAAAGACGTTTTATCGGTACGGTTAAAAAGTACCCGGATTGAGGTATATCTGGATCAGGAAAATTGGGCAATTTTGGACACATTTACCTCTCTCCCCCGTGTGGATTGCAGCAGCCCATGTGATGAAAACCAATATTTTATGATTTCCAAGACTACTTCTTCAAGAAGTAGTTACTTTTTGTTAATTAAAGTTTAAGATAAACTAACTAAGGTAATTAGCAAAACAAAGTCTTCAATTTCTCTCACCATTTGCCGACATATACTGCAGCAAAGAGAGAGAGAGAACAGCTAAAATAATAGAAAGAAAGAGCAAAGGAGACATAGAAGAAGAAGAAGAAAAGGAGAAGGCAAAGCTTGAAGCATACAACCGCAAGTTTAAGGACTTGAAGAAGCCCAAGGAAGCTAGTGGGAGCATTGGTATCAGGTGGAAGAGTAAGAGAAAGCATGAAGGTAGTTATAATCTCATTTATGCCTATTGTTATTAACTTGAGTTTTTATATTTCCTTGATTATGCTGTGCTTTGAATGGAATGATTGGTGTTGGAAATGTGTTATTGGCTAATTGTATGAAGGGTTTATGATCCATGGATATCCAATTTTCAAAGTGTTATCATGCCAAAATTTTTAGGACATAGTATGGCATATTATGATTTCATGGTTTCCAATGATTGTTATGAAATGTTATTATGATATATGTGCATAAATGGTTGTAACTACTGAGATTCTTTGAATCTCACCCCCCTTCAATGACTAACCAATCTAGGGTGAAGCAATGCAAAAGAGTTAAGGAAGGAGCAAAAGGCATGAAGAAAGAAATGATGTTGCAAGCCATTGTGTTATAATGTGAATGGTTGTTTGTGCCTTGTTTTACATGAAATTGTAAAATAGTGAATAATATGTTAATGTTGTAGAAAATGTATGAAAATTTCCAGTTCTGGATGTTGTGATATTAAGTTATGTTCTACCAAGTTTCATGCCAAAATGAGTTCATTTACAAGGGTTTTGGCAAGCAAATTGCAATGTAGACTGAAACAGGGCTTTTTTCAGACGTGTCTGCTTCATTTGCCCTTGTTCTGTACTTGATGTGAGGTTAGGTTTATGATATTTTTATACCAGATAGAGGGAATCTCAAGCTTTAATATGACACCTAATTCCCACTATTTGGAGTTGTATACAATTAATGGTGATTTTTCAAATTTAAGGTTCAGAACAGGGCAAGAATGGGAAAACTGAAAACTGAAAGTAAGTACTGGAAAATTCAAAGGATAACATAAAATCATATAGAGCTCCAAAAATTCATTGGTTTATATGTATAAAAATATATGTCTTAAGATCCATATTCCACTAATTTGGAAGTGATTGGAGTTATAGATCAAGAGATATGTAAGTTTTCCCAAAATTGTCCCAGTAAGAGTTGGATTCTGACCATTAGTGATTTAAATTAAAGTTATGCCAGATGTAAGTAAAATAAATGTATAAGAAAAATATATCTATAATTATACATGTATAGCTTTCTAATGACATAGAGTATGCATAATTTGGAACAGAATAGAATGGAATATGATTTTTCAAAGTTGGGGCCAGAAAACTGGAAGATAGAAAAATGACCAAATGAATAGTAAATTTCCACGAACTTACTGTACAAATTGGCCCAATGAAGTTACTCTTTTATATTTTTCCCATGTGGATCTGAATTTAATAAAATTTTAGAGACTAGAATCACCTCAAGATAATTTTTCTAGATTTAGTTATGAATTTTCAAATTCATTGGGTAAAATGGAGTTTGCCAAATAAATAGTACCCTGAATTTTAAAAAATTCTAATTTTATTATATTATGATTCTGGTCTCTAAACCATGCTAAAAGATATCTAAAATGATCTAATACATGGTAAATGGGCCCTAAATTAAGGTGTTACAGTAGCTATAAGAGATAGTTAATGCTCAAGGACAATAAGGGAAAAGTAGAGCCCTTAAGGTTCCACTTATACCATAGTGACCTTAGGCAAGCTAGTAGGTTTTGCAAGATAAGCTGCAAGGCAAGTAGATGTGTTTACTAACTACCAATATACGATTTCTTGATTAGAAAGTATTAGCTTCCTTCCTTGAATGGTAAATTTGATGTGCAAGTTGCAAAAGAGTAGAATGTGAGCCCTAAAAAGATTTCCAAGATAGTGGACTGCATGTAGGAAATGGAAGCTCAATAGTTGAAAAATGGGGCTAACCAATGGTGGCAGAACACGCAATAAGCTGATCAGGCCAAGGGCACTTTACTGACTTGGGAAATACTTATAGAATAGTTCTATAAGAAGTATTTTCCCTAGTCTTTAAAAGATGAAAAGGAAGTGGAATTGTAATGATTCACTAAGATGAGATTGAGTCCATCATTTAATATGTAGTAAAGTATAATCAACCGATTTGATACCCAACTTATCTTCAATAGTAAGATGATAAGTGATAGAGGATAGAATAGCTAGAATTGGGCCAAAAGCTAGCCATAAGAGAAGAGTTACCCAACGCAATTTCAAACTTTTAATTCACTAATCATTAAGAATAGTCTGAATCACAAGCATACAACACTAGCACCTCTAGCTAACAATAGTAAGAAAACTGCAAATGTAGGGAAAGTAAGTAAGGGTAAGTAACCTTGGAATACTTGGGGATTTAAGAAACAAGGCAAAAAGGGTAGAGGAGACATTAAGTATGCCAGCTCCTATTTTTAACAATGCGGAAAGTCTCATAGCAAAAGGCTATGCTTAGCAATGAAGAATGTGTGCTTTGAGTGTAAAGAGTTAGGACATTATGCCTGTGACTGCATAATGGAGGTGGCCAACTCCAGACCATAAGCATAGGAAAAAGTCTTTGTGCTAACCTCAGTATGAGGCCTGTAAGTCACTTGACCTTAGTAATTTCGGCATTATAATGGCATACAAAATCGACATCGCGGGCACTATCCCTTTCATAAAATCAGCCAAAACCAGTCTCAAGCATCATAAAAACAATATGGCAAGTCATCATACACAATAGAATATAGCAAGACAATGTAATGCAAGAAAATGTAACTATGCTACCTCATGAAACTTTAGGCCTTTCCTCTTTGATTCAACCTTTCCAAGGACTTCCTTAAGCTTTCTGAAACTCTAATGCATCACCAAATATCAAATAAATCAACTTAAACCAAGGGTTAGTTCATATGAACTTCAAAACCCTAAAAATTTCTACTTGCTTCATCTTAAGCTTTCTCTTGAATCCATCACTTGGCTTTAAGGAATTCCACCATGGGGAATCCATTTTTGGCATCAAAAACATGAAATTTGAACTCTAAATTGATGCTCTGTTCTGATCAAAATTCATGGAAAAATTTAGAAAAATATTTGCTTCCCAAAACTTGCTTCAATCTATGGTTTCAATTTAGAGTTTACCTTGATGCTTGAAAACACAAGATGGAGATGGTAGAATTTTACCTTGATAATTTGGCCTCCAAGCCTTGCAACTTTGCTTTTTCTCTTCTTTCTTCAGTTATCTTTCTTTGTTTTGCTTCTGAATGTGTCGTTCAGAATAGATAGGAAAGAGAGGGATTAATGGCCTAATCATTCACTAATTGCCTTGCTTAAGCCTTAATCATTTTTGGTCCAAAAGTCAAAAACTTCCATTATAAGTTTTTGGCCAAAAATTCATGACTTCCTTAAGAAGTTTTTAGCCAAAAATTCCAGCTGCTCACACGCCTAGGGAGAGTGTTTTAAGTGTTCAAAATTGCTCACTTTTTCTTGGTCCAGATATATCTTGAACCAGGTAATTTTTAACTGTACCGATAAAATAACTTTTTATAGTAAATTAGCATTTTTGGGCTATAGAACTATTCCAATTTTATTTTTATATTTTCTTAATTATCCTATCCCAAATGATATCTGTGTATGGCCCATATCCTTTCCTAGTTTCTTTTTAACTGTCCGTGGGGCCCACAGCATACTTTATCGATTTATAATTACTTTTGGACACTTGGCACTAATTATTTCTTTATTCTTGAACATTAACCCTCAGTTCCATATACTATTGGACTTCTCTTGTTGAGGGTTTCATTTTGACAGTAATTTTACATATTTACAAAATTATCCCTGACCCAGGATTAAATTATAATTTCTAAAACTTTCGAGTCATTAGGTGTAATTTTTCCCAAAATATTTCTAATACTCATTCCACGTCATTTTTATGACTTTTGGAATATGGATGTCCTTTTCATAATTCTTGGGGGCAAAAATATAGTTTCTCATTTTTCCATCTAACTAGGAAAAATGACCTCTTTGCCCTTTTTCACTCAAAACGGTGTTTACCCATTTTTGTAAATTCCCAATATATTTTTAAATATTTTAACTTTCTTAGGATATTACAAAGCATGTGAAAGATGTGCCAATAGTTAAATATGGACACTGAGAATTTATGATAGTCATACTAAAAGCATCCATTAGCTACATGAATAAAAGATGAATAGTTTATTGTGATTTCTCATTATATGCTAAAAGTACTTCGAAACTTTCGATAAGCATGAAAAATAATTGAGAATTTTTATGAGTAAAAGAAAAAAACTTGCTGGACTTAGTAAATAGGAGCTGGGCTCCAGAAAAGTACAGTTAGTAGGTTACAGAATCTTCTCTATAGTGTTGGGAATTTCACTATACACGCAGCAAAAAAACTATAAGAAATTCCCTCCCATGGATCTGTCAATGTTGTTTAGATTGAAATATAGACAAAGAATTTACCTCTGGTACGCCCCTTGGTGTTCTTTTTCGTTTCATTGGACCCCAGGAACTAACACGATTAGTCAGCTCCTTCTACCGGTATCCACACAAACGGTGAGTCTAACTCGAACGACGTGCTAGCACTTCTGGTTGTGATGTCCATACAATCTCGTACAAGTCCGTACGATTCCATACTAGTCCGTATGCCTTCACTTTTCGTCTGTACAGTTTTCTTTCTGAGTGTACGGCCGGTCTTTCTTTAGGGTAATTCAAATTCTATTGATTATGTATCATAGTCTATATTAATATATAGATAGAATTCGGTATTTATTTAATTTAAATCAATAATTTAAACTAAATCAAATATTAATTAAATAGATTAGTTTGAATTTAAATCTATCTAATATATATTCAGAATCAAATCTAGATTTAATTTATCATATAAATCGAATTTAGATTATTAGTTTAAATTCGAATTTAGAATTCAATCTAAATCAAATTTAGAATATGACATTGGTTTAAATTTAAATCTATCATATAGAATTAAATTTAAAACTAATTAATTTGAATTAATTTGATCAATATATATATTTCGAAATATATATATCGAATCTACAATATATCAAACATATATATATTTCAAATCTTAATTTATACATATATATCAAATATATATATAATTCTATCACCCTAAATTAAACATTAAATTCATTGAATCTAGACACATTTTAGATTTAATGAATCTGGACATTCTAGCTCGAGTTGGCCCATTCTTGTGTGTGACCCTGTTGGCCCATATGATGTTGGCAGTGTGCTAATAACACTATTGGACCCATAAATCACAAGTGGCCTATAGCAAGATATTGTGACTTCCCGAATCATATGAGATTGGTGATCCGATGCAACCTATCATATAACTCGATCATATCCCTTTTGTCTCATGATATATAGGTCAAGTATGAGGCATGGAAATGTCATCCTCATTTTACTCGACTATCACTTTCTCAATCTCTGAGCAGACAGACAGAACAAATGAAAACTCTTCCATTTGAGCATGGTCATGCATTTTCTCAATCTCACTCATCGAGGGGCCCAGATATATCTCTTCATTAATTAGAGGGACAAATTCCATCTTGACCATTCATCTTCCTCCACATGAGTTCCACTATGCCTGATCATAGCCTTTATGATCTCCCGATTAAATGTGACTTTTGACTATGCCAAAGTATAGTGTTCCCCATGTAGGAAGCCATGGTGATCTCAGGTCTGAGGGCTTAGTGACACAGTTATATGTGAGATATGCTTATTGTAAGGTTTAGTATAATATAAGTTTTGATGATGATAAATCTAGAGTAATAAGGAACAAATGCATTATATGTATCTAACATATATAATGTTCCTTAAAGAAGTAAAATACATATTAGCATGTATTTAATTATGGTTATAATACATATATCATGCTATGTGTAAATATATCCACTGTACTTTTACAATGAATAATATAAGTTGGATATATAAACTGGACTAACTACTTGGTTTGTAAGTGTAATGTGTTAAATGTAGGTTGGTCCAAGTAAGAAGAGTGAGCATTGGAATACAGAAATGCAAATCAATATCATGCCTCACTCAAGAAAGAAGAAAAGAAAGGATGCTCCAAAAATGGAAGATTAGAAGGGAGCATGCTAAGAAGGAAATGACCAAGTAGAAGTGGAACTCAACATTTGAAGACCTAGTCACTGGCATATTTTATTTTCACTTAGGTCTTGAGGTGGGATTAATCTTTGAAAATCACTTAATCTTGTTACCATATGTTTTAAATAAGTTAGATTAAGTAAGTTTGATGTTAGCATAAGTTAGATTTGAAAAACTTTGATGACAGATGAATTTTGAGAAGTTAAACTTCATATACTCTATGAAAATATGAACTTTGCTGACTGAAATTTGAAGTTCCAAAGATATTATCTCTGACAGACGAATTTCAAGTGTTGAAATTAGAATTTCGAGTCAAGCATAGTTAGTGAAATCTGGTTTTCAAGAATCTAGAGTTTGACCTTTGATTAGTTTTTTTAATATATCTCTCAAAATACATATGGCTTTGATGTGAAACTTATTTCATATGAAACTAGACTTAATAAGCTTTTCAAAGAAGGTTATCTCACTCAAAATAAAGATCATATAAAAAAGCTATGGTTATTTAAAGTTGAGTAGTGAGATATGAATTTTCAGTTTTGATCTCTTATCATTGTTTTGATCATATCTCATAGAATACTTTTTATTTTGAAGTGAAATTTAGAGCTTTCCCACCATAGGTCATTTGCTTAATTTGGAGTTAAAATGAGAGAGTTATGACTTCTGCAAAATTATCTACAGTGCAAAATTTGAAGTTACGTAAGTTCCGTTGTGATAGACGAATTTCGGGCGTCCGAAATTCGAATTTCGAAGGGAACCTTCGTGTAAAGTTGGGTTTGCCATTGACAGATGAATTTTGGCTTTGAAAATTTGAACTTCAATTCCAACAGACGAATTTCGGCTTTCAAAATTTGAATTTTGAAACACCAGAATGTGAAAATACTTCCAGAAAAGCTAACAGACGAATTTTGGCTCTAAAAATTTGAACTTCAAGTATAACAGACGAATTTTAGCTTTGAAAATTCAAATTTTGAATAACTAGAAACACAGAAATACTTTTGGAATAACTAACAAATGAACTTTCACATCCAAAATTCAAATTTGGAAAGGAAGAACTTGTGCCATATTGAGTTGCTCACTGCCAGACGAATTTTGGGAACCAAAATTCGAACTTCGAAGGCACTATAGCAATATGGAACAACTGTACACACTTACCAGAAATACTTTAAACTTGAAAATTTGAATGTTCTAACATAGAAACATTTGTCAAGATGAAAATTCAAATTTCAATTTTGAACAGATGAACTTCGAAGTTCAACGCTAAAAACTTTAACTTACGGTCTCTTCGAAATTCATCTGTTGACATCCAAAATTCGAATTTTAGTATATCAGAAATATTAAATGAGGTTGGTAAATGGCTAGTTTTGTAGAGTAAACCATTGGGTAACATCTCTAATGGCTAGATCTTGTATCTAATGTCTAATTACACCACAAAACTATAAATAGAACATCATTTGAACTTATGGGTAACAATCTTAAGAGAGCTTATGAGAAAATGCTGCTACAACTTGTAAAATCTTTCTATCTTAGTATTGTTTGAAAAACCCACCTCAATAGAGTGAACTTTCAATGTATTATCTACTCTTCAAGAGAGTTTTCATTTTGTAAACATTTCTTTCTACATATTCTGGGTAGAATCTTAGTGTGGGGAAACACTAAGGGATTTACACATCTTGTAAGGGTGTGAGGAGAGTGGCTTCACAAGTGTCTACTGAAACTTGTGAGAATGTACTGAGGCTTCGTAGGTGCCCGAATCAAACCTGTGGGATATAGTGGAAAATCTCAACTGGTGGCTTGGGGACTGGATGTAGGCCAAGTGGTTGGGCTGAACCAGTATAAATCATTGTGTATTGTTCTTCATCTTCTCTACTCAGCTGCTGCACACAACCATCTCTATTTATCCCTGTTTTACTGCACTCTTAGTGAAATTGGGTTGTGATCCAAAAGAGCGAAAATCTTGCATCACCCAATTCACCCCCCTCTTGGGTGACCAGTCAACCTAACACTTATGACTTGATCCATGCAGTTATCTCATAACGGGTTAATCGCGCCTATTCTCTTACAGGAGCTTATGATTTTGATTTGTATCTTCATACATAATTATTACATAATTATCAATGAAAATCATACTAGCCTTAATTCATCATTGTTCCTACAAAGATGATTGACTAGGGATATTTAGGATAAAATAATTTATCCAAGGATATTATTATAAAGAAAACATGCAAACAATATAATAATGTAAGAAGAAAAAAACACCTTTTTTTAATAATGAAACACAATGTTCATAATATAATGATGGGCCTAATGCACAATCTCCAACATATAGATTGCAATAGATCCTAATAAAGCAAGTAAAGTGAGAAAATGGGAGAGATTGAACATTGTAATAGAGATACGAGGTCTCTATGTTTAGCAAGATGTTATGAAAGTTTCTCTCAGTCGGCCATACCACTTAGTTAGAAGAGAAAGCTTTTGTGGGAAATAGATTATGAAATGAGTTTTTATAAGGTAAAGAGGTTAAACCTCCTCCCCTGAGATGATTGATCTTGATCCAATAAAGGCCCTAAGGGTACAAATAATGTAACAGAGTTTAATGGTAGGTAATAGCCAAAGTTTTATATGATAATTTTTATGAAAAGCATGTTCCTGCTTATGGCAACGATAAGTAAAGAAGTGAAAAGCAAATATTTGATGACTTGTAAGTGTCATCTAGCCAAATCTAATGTGATAAGCTTATGCCTAAGGAGAAAGATTATTTATGTAGATAGCCTAAAGTTATGAAAGAAGAGAAAAGAATGATATCTGGTGCCAATAAAGAGACTATAGTATAAATAGGATAAGAAAGTTATGAAAATAAGGATGAAGATTAAGAATGAGTATGTTATGTGAAAATTTCCGATTCCCCCATGGTAAAAAAGAGTTTTTGATGTCCTCACAATTTCCTGTTCAAAGAGTATGAACTAGACCTTTCAAATTCAAATGTTATATAAATAAGTAAAAGATACCAGAGTAACATAATGACTGTTAAGTCAAGTAAATAAGAAAATAAAGTATTTCTCTAGTAAACATAGTATGGAAATTGGGAAATATATAAAAAAAGCATGAGGTACAAGTGTGTATTCAAATTTTAAGGATAAAATTTATTTTAAGGGCAAGGAAATTGTAACATCCCTAAAAAGCTTAGATATCTTAAAATGCAAAAGAAATTCATGAAAATGGACATATGCCATTTTGCGTGAAACTAGACAAAGAAGTCATTTATCCAGTTTAGAGAGAAAAAGAAGAAAATAATGATTTTTCCCGTGAAAAAAAAAGTAGGAAGTCCCATGAGGTGTCAAAAGTTTGAATTTTTAATAAAATTATACCTAAAGACCCAAAAAAATGGAAATTATAATTTTGCCTCGGGTCAGGGATAATTTTGTAAATATGCAAAATTGCTATCAATTGAAGCTCTCTACGAGATGAGACCAATGGTATATGGCACTGAGGGTTAATGTTTAAAAATAAAGAAATAATCAGTGCCGAAGGTTTATCAACGACTTTATGCCGATAAGTAGCTTTTTGATCTGTAAAAGCTAAAAAGATGAAAGGAAAAGGTATTGGACACCACAAAAGGAGCTTTCAGAGAGAGGATAATAAAGTAATACCAGACACAAGTTTACTTTATTCCTATACTAATAAAGTAGATTTACACTGTAAAAGATAACTTTACCAGTCCAAGTATAAAGTAACTAACATAGGGTATTACTGGAATGGAAAAATTATGCAGTATCTTGCAAATGAGACCCTCTCATATGGCACCACCTCAGCTGACCATGTGGACAAAAGTGTAAAGCTTAATGGTTAAGACAACTTGTTGGCCAAATTGTCATTAAGGTTAACCAAAGTGATTAACAAAAGTAAGCAAGATTAGTAGCAATTAAAAATACCCTTCATACCCATTTTACACGTCCAAGCACACAAAAGAGAGAGAAACTGGTCTACAATTTAGTCAGAGGTAAAGGCAGCCATGAGAAGCAAGGAGAAAATGGAAGAAAAATAGTGAAGAAAATCCAAGAAAATTGGTAAGTTGCTAATTTGTGATTTTCATGAGTTTTAGCTTGATTTCTTGGCAATTTGAGATAGTTTTCTTGAAGTTTCTTTTTCTCCACTTACTGTTAGCTTCAACTTAAGCATGATTTATGGAAGGAAAGTTGTTCTAAATCCATAAAATGATAAGAAATCATTGAGTTTTTATAAGAGGAAGAAAGACAGTATGTTTTGAAGCAAGTTTTGAGAAAAACCTTTTCTCAAGAGGGCAGCATTTCAATTTATATGAAAGGCCATCTTAGAGTGGGAATATCATTAAGTTGATGCTAAAAATGCATTCGCCATAGCCAAAAACCTCAAAGACAAGTATATGCTTCAAGATAGAGTGGGAATATCATTAATTTGGCTCAATATAGCATGAGATATGAATTTTTAAATTTATGGCCAAAATCCTAGAGAAGTGAGAAGTGACCATTTGAACAGTAAAATTTGTGCAATGAAATGTACTAATTGGTATGACTAAAATACCGTTTCATATTTTTTCCATGCAAAAGAGATTTTAAACTATTTTTAGGGACTGAATCACCTTGATATAATTTTTCTATAATTAGTTATAAATTTTCAAAATTCACCTGGGAAAAAAGGTTTACTATATAAATAGTAACTCAGGGAAGGAAAATTTCATATCTTAATCTATCATGTGATTCAAGTTTCTAAACATGTTCTATAGAGAATAATAAGGCCAACATATGGGTAATATGGTCTATAGTTAAGGTGTCATACCTGGAGATTTGGTCAATTATCAAGAGAGGTGACTTTGTGCTAATAAAGCTACATGATGATGGCACATATAAAGAGAAGCAACAAATGGTATTTGGATAATATCTGTTCGAGACACATGACTAGAGATAAAGAAAAATTAATTGTGCTGAGAGACAAGAAAGGACGAAAGATTACTTTTGGTGGTGACCAATCTGACAAGGTGGTTGGCATTAGAATTGTGGGAAGAAACCTAGAAACATCAATAGAACAGGTGCTGTTTGTAATTGGCCTCAACCACAACCTGCTGAGTGCAAGCCAAACCTGTGACAAAGGCAACTAGGTTCTGTGAGATTCCAAATACTACCTAGTCATCAGAAAAAAGTGACCACAAAGTCATTTTCAAGACACAAAGAGACGGTAATTGTTATACAGTTGAATTGCCCAGCCTAGACTTAATATGCTTAATCAGTAAAAAATGATGAGAGTTGGCTATGGCTTAGGAGATTAGTTCATATTAGCATGCATCAATTAAACAAGCTTATTAAAAATGAACTTGTTTTGGATTACCTAATATCTCTTTTGGAAAGGAAAGAGAATGTAATGCTTGTCTTAAAGGAAAACAAGCCAAGTCCTCTTTCAAATCTAAAAATGTTGTCTCTACAACTACACCACTGCAATTGTTGCACATTGATTTGATAGGTCCTAGTCATGTTATGAGTATTGGTGGTAACTTGTATGTGCTTGTTGTAGTAGATGACTATTCTAAATTTACCAAGACTTTATTTCTTTCCTCTAAAGATGAGATGTTCGAAGCAATTCTAATCTTAGCTAAGAAAGTCCAAAAGAAGAAGGTGATAGAAAACCCATGTAGAACTTGTCTCATGAACCTTCAATCGAATTGGGAAACATAGGGATCGTGCTAGGAAGAAAGAGAAAGAAACAAAACAGCAACAAAACACCAAAAACACAATAAACAAGTAGAAAAGATAAACAAAGAAGAATGTATGAATAAGAAGAATAGAAGTTATTGGTCAAGAAGAAACAGACCCTAAGAAAACTTGTTTCTTTAAACCTTAGCTAAAGGCACCATAAAGAGAAGACCACTCTCTTTGATATGTCATGGAGTCTCTCAAGCTCACCAAAAGAATAAGAAAATTCACTAAGTTCTGGTGAAAAACACACTGCTCATTAATCTGCCTTTCCCAAGTACAAAAGTGATGTTTCAAAGAAAAAAAAAAGTAAAAACCCTAGGCCTAATTTGCTAAAAATAATTTAGATCCTAAATCTCTTAGAATGGCATCTACCTTACACCAAAAAAGGCTAGATACATGATGAATATATGGAGCCCAAAATAGGAAATAAAATTAGATATGAAAAGATCCTCAATCATCATCTAAGAAAGTCTAGAATTTCCTTCCTAAATAAATAAGGAAACTAATTGACCATATGTCTTATTTCTTAATTTAAAATAAAAATTAAA
Organism: Adenanthera pavonina; assembly: GCA_026686845.1. Taxonomy (NCBI): domain Eukaryota; kingdom Viridiplantae; phylum Streptophyta; class Magnoliopsida; order Fabales; family Fabaceae; genus Adenanthera; species Adenanthera pavonina. The sequence goes on along the minus strand of JAIVEN010000028.1, from coordinate 12,942,730 downwards.
AATTAATCCTAAAAAAGTTGCCACCTTTAAAAGTCACATGAGAAGCACATGCTATTTTAAGTGAGTTGTTCCAATTAGGTTCCTCTTAATGGGCTTGGATTTGGATGTTGTATGTAAGAGAGCATAAGCACGGCTCTAATTTCATTTTGGGCTGCCACATGTCTTGAGAAGATGGGTTCTTGCTCAATTAATCCTTGAATCAATCCATTAAAAGCTTGCTTCATTACTTTAGCCCTTGCTTTGGTCATAGGCCCACTGAAGCTTGGGTTTTCTTTGCTCGGGAAATCTCTCTTTCCTCAATGCACCCACACCCAATCTCCAAGCTTGAACACAGCCTTTCTTCAACCTTTATTAGGTTGTTGAGCATATTGCTCATTCTTTCTCTCAATGTTTGCTCTAATCTTAGCATGAAGTTCCTACACAAACTTAGCTTTTTTAACCATCAAAATTAGAAAACTCATTAAAAGGCAAAGGAAGAATATCCAAAGGAGTTAATGGGTTAAAGCCATAAACAATCTCAGAAGGAGAAAAATTAGTAGTAGAATGAATAGCACAGTTATAAGCAAACTTAATGTGAGGCAAATACTTTTCCCAATTCTAAGATTCTTTTGAATTATAGCATGCAACAAAGTGGAAAGTGTTCGATTCACAACCTCAATTTGCCTATCTGATTAGGGATGAGCAACCGTAGAAAACAACAACTTAGTGCCTAGTTTGTTCCACAATGTCCTCCAAGAGTGACTTAAAAAATTAACATCCCTATCACTAACTATAGTCCTAAGCAATCCATGCAATCTAATCTAACAATCTCCTTGAAAAACAACTTAGCAATATGAACAGCATCATGAGTTTTAGCACAAGCAAGAAAATGTTCCATTTTACTAAATCTATCTACAACAACAAAAATGCTATCTTTGCCACTAGGGATTCTAGGCAAACCCAAGGCAAAATCCATAGATATGTCAATCCAAGGATGAGAGGGAATGGGTAAGGGGGAATACAAGCCATCTGGATGCACCTTAGATTTTGCATGTCTACATGTAATGCACTTATCACACACAGAAAAAATATCTTTTTTGTTGTGAGGCCAATAGAAATGCTCTTGCAACATGGTTAACGTCTTTTCCACACCAAAATGACCCATTAAACTACCACCATGGGTCTTTTTCACAAGCAGCTCATGCATAGAGCAATAAGGAACACACAATCTATGCCTCTTGAAAAGAAATCCATCAAAGAAATAATAATCATCAAATCCATGTTTGTCACATAATTTCCAAATCTCAGCAAAACCAACATCATTCTCATACAGGCTTTTCAACAAATCAAAACCAATCAACCTAGCTTGAACAGATGTAAGCAAAGAGTACCTCCTAGACAAAGCATGAGCAACAACATTCTCTTTGCCTTGTTTATGCTTGATGACGTAAGGAATTGTTTCAAAACTCAAGCCATCTAGCATGCCTCTTATTCAACTTATTTTGAGATTTCAAGAACTTTAGACTCTCATAATCGGAATGAATGACAAATTCCTTCAGCCATAAATAATGTTGCCAAGTCTCTAAAGTTCTTTTCAATGCATACAATTCCTTGTCATAAGTTGAATAGTTCAAACATGCACCACTTAGTTTCTCACTAAAATATGCAATAGGCCTAGAATCTTGCATTAACATAGCACTTTAGAGAAATCAGGAAGTACAAGAAGAGGGGTATTTGTTAATCTATCTTTCAAGGTATTGAAAGCCACCTCTTAGGATTCACCCTACTTAAATGTTACATTCTTTCTTACCAAATCATTCAATGGGGTAGCAATGGTTGAGAAGTCTTTCACAAACCTCCGATAGAAACTAGCAAGTCCATGGAAACTTCTCACCTCATTGGCATTCTTCAGTGTAAGTCACTCATGTATCGCCTTAACTTTCTCCTCATCTACTCGTAAGCCATCAAAATCTACAACAAAGCCAAGAAACACAACAGTATCCAAGCAGAAAGTAGAGTTTTCTAAATTTACAAGGAGTCTATTTTCCCTCAAAATCACAAGCACATCATGCAAATGTATCACATGCTCATCTAGACTCTTAGAGTATACAAGAATGTCATCAAAATAAATAACAACAAACTTGCTAATGAAAAGGCAAAAGACATGGTTCATAAGACTCATAAAAGTACTAGGAGCATTGGTTAATCCAAAGGGAATAACCATCCACTCATGCAAACCAAATTTAGTCTTAAATGCAGTCTTCCACTTCTCTCCTTGTTTCATCCTAATCTGATGATATCCACTCCTAAGATCTATTTTGGAAAATAAACATGCACTATGCAATTCATCCAACATATCATCTAAATGAGGAATGGGATATCAATACTTAATTGATGCATAGCAATCCATGCACATCCTTCATTTGCCATCCTTCTTGGGCACAAGTACGACCAGAATGGCACAAGGACTTAGGTTCTCTCTTACGAAGCCTTTCTTCATCAACTCTTCAACTTCCTTTGTATCTCCTTGGTTTCTTCCAGATTTACCCTATATGCAGGCCTATTTGGAAGTGCAGCACCGTGAATGAAATCAATCTTATGCTCAATACCCTTCAATGGTGGCAAACCATCAGGTATCTCTTCTGAGAATAAATCACTAAATTCCTGTAATAAAGCTAACACACTAGAGGGAAAAGAGTTATCCAGATCATTCACAGTCAAATGCACATCCTTATACAATAGAATCAATGAATTTTCATTAAACAAAGCTTCTTGATCTCACTTCTTCCACAAAACATGCTCACTTTCTTTCTTTACTCTTTTCACTCTTTTTCTTTTCTCTTTTTACTTCATCACTCACTTCTTTTCTCTCTTTTTTACCTTTCTCTCTGTTTTTATCTCTCTTTTATTTTTCCCTCATCTTACACTCTTGAGTGATTCTTTTCTAATCTTCAAATGCTTCCAATGGATGAATAAGTGTTAGTACAATGGTTTTATTATTGAATGGGAAATAGTATCTATTCGTGTAACCATCATACCTAACTCGTCTATCAAACTGCCATGGTTTACCTAACAACAAGTGTCTAGCATACATAGGTGCCACTTCACATAAAACCTCATCATGAAAATTACCTATGAAAAATGCTACGACTACTTGTTTAGTGACTTTAGCATCCCTACTATCATTAAACCATAACAAATTATAAGGCTTAGGGTGCTTTTTAGTAGGTAAACCTAGCTTTCAACTATCAAGGTCCTAGCAATGTTCATAAAACTACCATTATCAATGATAAGATTACATACCTTGTTATTGACAAAACACCTCGTATGAAAGATATGCTCATGCTGTTCTTTTTCAAGCTCCTCTCCTGGTTGAATGTTGAAAGCTCATCTTGACACTAAAGCTTGCCCATGCATAGCATCCGAAATCTCCATGTCAGAATCATCAATCAAAAGGGGAATAGAACCATCCTCCTCAACTTCCTCATCACTACTAATAGCTAAATCACCATTCTCAAGCAAGATCATAGTTCGCTTATTTGGGCATTAAGAAGCAATATAACCAAAATGTTGACATTTAAAACACTTAATTTTTGAAGAAGAATGAGAACAAGGTTTTGAATCAGTTTTACCTTTTCGAGTAGAGGGTTGCACCTTTATCCTTGTCTCCTCCTTTGGCTTGGTCTCTCCCTTAGGCTTAAAAGGGAATCTTGCCTCCTTGCTTGAGCCTCCAAAGGCCTTCAACTTTTACTTGGCTTTCAAGTTCTTTTCCACTTTGATGACGTTATCCAATAACTCCTTCATATCGAGGTAATTTTGCATCTCAACCTCAGTAGCAACCACTAGAGTCAATCCTTCAAGGAACCTTGCCACTGTTTACTCAGGATCTTCTTCCACTTTTGCCTTAATCATGGCAATCTCCATTTCTTGATGATATTCTTCAATACTCATAGATTTTTGTTTTAGTTTCTGGAGCTTTGTATAACCATCCCTAAACTAATGATTAGGGCCATGTCTCTTCCTCATGGACGGATTTGATGAACAACTTAAGATCATCTTCATCACTAGACATGCTTTCTACCTGAAATTGTTAGTGCAAACAAAGGAAAAGAAAGTAATGGAACCTCACACACTCTTCTCACGTGTTTACACTCAAGAATAATATGCAATCTCACTCATGTTTCACACAAAATGTGGCTTTTTTTCTATAATACAAATCACTCTTGCCTTTTTCCACTCACTTGCTCTCTTTAGTGTTCTTAATTCAATTCCAACAATTCAAAAGGGAGAGGTATGTAAAAATTAGTGGTGACACAAAAGCTAAAGCCTAAGATTCAAGCTTCAAAGAATAAAATTTGGGACCAACAAATCAACAAAAATTCATGCATAAAATGACACCAAAAGAGATATAATACTTGCTACACATATTAGGAAAGAAATGGAACAAATATAAATGAATGATTCTGGACAAGTGGTGTGAAAAACAAGAAAGAAAGAAAAAGGATGAAATCTAGACAGCCAATAAACGAAGCAAAAAAAATCAAAATGAACAATTTAGGAAACCACGAAAGAAGAGGAAAAGAAGGTAGAAACAATAAAGGAAAAGGAAACAAGTTGCAGCACAATGATAAATTAGGAAACAAAATAAGGAAATAATATTAGGAAAGTAGCAATCCACACAAGAGTTTAAAACTTGCCAATCAAGTTTGCTGAATTTAATAATTTCCAATGTGACTTGAAGAGTAAGAACAATAAAAGAACCAGCTTTCTTTTTTTAAATTTGCAATCCACTTAATAATATAGGAAACTATATGGAATAAGGAAAGTAAGCAATTAATCAAGAAAGATTCTATCTTGACCATCAAATACCAATGATTGATACAATAAATCTGAGAGGTCCAGCATTAAATTTCATTTTTTTCATTTTTTTGAGCTACTTCGCTCTCTTTTTGTTCTTCTTCTTTTTCAAACAATAGCTAAATTTTTTCCTTTGTTGTAGCTAGACACACACAAACTCAAACTTTCTAGACAATACTAAAAATTGCAAAAAAAAATAATGCAAATTTTTTTTAGAAAAAATCAAATCTTGAAAGAAGAGAAAATCTAGAAAAAGATCTCAACTTTAACACCAAGAACGAGGAACAAGTCACAAGGAAGAGATGATCCAAAAAAAAGACAACAAGAACAAACAACTTTTGAAGATGCCACACACAACAGACACGGAGGGAGAATAATCACACCACAAAAAAAAAGCAAAAGAAAGAGAAGAAAAAATCTAGAAAAAAGAATGAAGAGACAAAAGGCCAAGATTGGAAGAAAAAAACAACAACCTTAATACTAGCAAACCAAATCTCTAATGCCAAATGACGGAAAACCCATATAGAACTTGTCTCATAAACCTTCAATAAAATTGGGCAATGTAGGGATCGTGTTAGGATCAAAGATAACCAAACAAAATAGCAACAAAACACCAAAAACAAATTAAACAAATAGAAAAGATAAATAAAGAAGAATGCACGAATAAGAAGAATAGAAGTTTTTGGTCAAGAAACAAGACCCTAAGAAAACTTATTTCTTTAAACCTTAGCTAAAGACACTACAAAAAAGAAGACCACTCTCTTTGATATGCCATGGAGTCTCCCAAGTTCACCAAGAGAACAATAAAACTCACAAAATTTTAGTGAAAAATGCACTATTCATTGATCTTCCTTTCCTAAGTACAAAAGTGATATTTTTAAAGAAAAAGAATTTAAAAACCCTAGGTCTAATTTGCTAAAAATAATTTAGATCCTAAGTCTCTTAGAATGGCACCACCTTACACACACACACAAAAAGACTAGATACATGATGAATATGTGGTGCCCAAAAATAGGAAATAAAATTAGATATGAAAATATCCCCAGTCATCATCTAAGAAAAGTTTAGAATTTCCTTCCTAAATAAATAAGGAAACTAATTGACCATATGCCTTATTTCTTAATTTAAAATAAAAAATGAAAATTAAAAATTAATCCAAAAAAGTTGCCTCCTTTAAAAGTCACATGAGAACCACATGCTATTTTAAGTGAGTTCTTCCAATTAGGCTCCTCTTGATGGGCTTGGATCTGGATGCTGTATCTAAGAGAGCATGACCGTGGCTCTAATTTCATTTTGGGATGCCACATGTCTTGAGAAGATAGGTTCTTGCTCAATTAGTCCTTATATCAATCCACTAAGAGCTTGCTTCATTACTTTAGCCCTTGCTTTGGTCATAGGCCCATTAATTCCTTACAATGTGTAACACCTTATATTAGGGCCCATTTCCCATGTATTAGATTATATTAGATGTCTTTCATCATAATTTAGAAATTAAAATCATAATATAATAAAAACAGAATTTTTCAAAATTCAGGGTACTCTTTATTTGGAAAATTCCATTTTACCTGATGAACTTTGAAAATTCATAACTAAATCTAAAAAAATAATCTTGAAGTGATTCAAGTTTCTAAAATTATCTTAAATTCAGTTATACAGGGAAAAAAATATGAAACAGTAACTTCATTGGGCCACTTTGTACAGTAATTTCGTGGATATTTACTGTTCATTTGGTCATTTTTCTATCTTCCAGTTTTTTGACCTCAATTTCAAAAAATCATATTTCATTCTATTCTATTGCAAATTATACATACTCTATGTTATTTGAAAGCTCTACATGTCTAATTACACAAAAATTTTTCTTATAAATTTATTTCACTTACACAGGGCATAACTTTAACTTAAATCATGAAGGGTTAGAATTCAAATTTTAGTGGAACAGTCCTGGGAAAAACTCCATATCTTCTATTATATAGCTCCATTTATCTCCAAATCAGTGGCATATGAAACTTAAAACATATACCTTTCTATATATTTAAAGCATTTAATTTTTGGAGCTATGTATGATTTTATATTATCTTTTTAATTTTTCAGTACCTAACTTTCAGTTCAGTTTTCCCATTCCTACCCTGTTCTGAATCTTAACTTTGAAAAATCACCATTAATTGAATACAACTGCAAATGGTGTGAATTAGGTGTCATTTTAAAGCTTGACATGTCTTCTATTTGGTTTAAAAATTCCAAAAACCTAACCTCACATTAAGTACTTAACAAGGATGAACTAAGTAGATACATCTGGAAAATGTCCTGTTTCCATCTATATTGAAATTTGCTTCCCAAAACCCATGCAAATGAACTCATTTTGGTATGTAACTTGGTAGAATATAACTTCATGTTCCATCATCCAGAACTGGAAATTATCATATATTTTCTACAACATTAACATGATATCCACTATTTTACAACTTCATATAAAACAAGACACAAATAATAATTCATATTATAAGATGATAACTTGCACATCAACAACTCATCATTTTCTTCTTCATGCCTTTTGCTCCTTCCTTAGCTCTTTTGAATTGGTTCTCCTTAGCATAGTTAGTCATTGAAGGTAGGGTGAGATTCAAAGAATCTCAGTAGTAATCACCATTCATGCAATCATATTATCACATTCAGCATATAATCATCATAAAACATCAAGTGAATACTTTTAAACATTTATACCCATAATATTTTACAAAAATTTCGACACAGTTTCATTTTATATTTTGGACATCCCGGGGTCTCAAAACCCCTCAATTAACTCAGCCAACATTCTCAAAGCATCACAAATGATCATATCAAACAATAGGCAAGTCATCAAATTCAATGAAAATCACATGGCAATATAAGGCAAGAATAGGTAAATTGCTACCTTCATGCTTTCTCTTACTCCTCCACTTGATACCAGTGCTCCCACCAGCTTCCTTGGGCTTATTCAAGTCCTAATGCATCATCAAACAACTACTCAAGCTAATAGTTCCATGACTTTCTTAAAAAAATGTTCATGAAACCCTAATTCTTCATAAATTCACCAAAAATTCATTCCTAGCTCAAAAATGATGAATTGTACCTCTATTCCACGTAATTTTTCATGGGAAATCTAAATATGGCCTCAGAATTACCAAATTCCATCTCTAGCTATGGTTACTGTTCATTCCAAATTAAACCCCAACTTTTTACACTTTGCTATCCATTTAGTCTTTCTTGCATCCAACACTTGTTCCTAAGGTTTTGGGCTACGGGGAACCCATTTTTGAGGTCAAATCCATGAAATTCCAACTTTAAAAATGAACAGTAACTCGAAAAAAATCAGGGAAATTCAAGAAAAATTGCTATGCTTCTTAGTTCATCAAACTACTTCCATATTCATGCTTTAAATGTGTAGTCTAGCATTTCCCCTAAGTTTGATGGTTTGTAAACTCATTTCCTTGCTTAATCATGCCATGGCCGAAAAACTAAGGGAGTGGAGAGGGAAATCTAATCCATGGTTCAAGCTCTATAGACCATAAATAGCAAGCTTGAAGATGAAAGAGCAACTTAACACAAGTGAAGCTTTCGATTTTGCCTTGAGTTCCCTCTTCCTCTTCCTCTCTTTTCTCTCTTCTCCCTTGTGTTTTTTCAGCCTTCTATTTGCTGCTGTAGACTTGTAAAATGAAGTGGATAATGAGTGGTTAAGTGGTTTAATTAGGTGGCTTAATAATATACTTGACCATGGTTAATCACTTAATTAACCTAAGCTAGTTTTTGGTCAAAAAGTTACAACTTCTTGGAGAAGTTGTACCCAAAAGTCAAGCTGACCAAAATGCCCCATTTTCAAGTAGAGAGTGAGTGCTTTAAGTGTCCAAGATTGCTCAATTTTTCCTGGTCCAGATATATCTTGAATTGGGTGATTTTTAACCGTAGCGATAAAATTGCTTTTTCGGGTAAATTAGCATTTTTGGGCTACAATACTATTCTAATTTTATTTTCATATTTTCCTAATTATTGTGTTCCAAATGATATATGTATATGGTCCATATCCTGTCCCAGTTACCTTTTAACCATCGGTAGGGCCCACAGTTTACTTTATCGGTTTACTGTTAATTTTAGACACTCAGCACTAATTATTTCTTCATTCTTGAACATTAACCCTCAGTGCCATATGCCATTGGACTTCTCTTATCGAGGGCTTCATTTTGACAGTAATTTTTCATATTTACAAAATTACCCTTAACTCGGGATTAAATTATAGTTTCTAAAACTTTCAGGTCATTAAGTGTAATTTTCCCCAAGTACTTTTCTATTTTCTCTCCATGTAATTTTTATATATTTTGGGACATGGATGTTATTCTTTTACTACTTTAGGGACGAAAATATAATTTTCTCATTTTTCCATCCAATCGGAAAAAATGACCTCTTTGTTCTTTTTCACATAAAATGGTGTCTGCCCATTTTTGTAAATTCCCTATATATTTCTAGTTATTTTAGTTTTCTTGAGATGTTACACAATGAATCTTACTCATTCCAAATTTGGTCACTTTGTTTAGTCACTTGATCATGCCTTCCATGTCCACCAAGCTCTTGAAACTCCTCTTCTTTGACAAGCCTAGCTTGTGCTCCATTAGAAGGGTTGCTCTATTGTATGTATTAGAACATATATTGGTAGTGAGTTAAAAAATGCTCAATTTGCTTACTACTATGAAGAAAATGGAATAGAGCACAACTTCTCTGCTTTAAGAACATCTCAACATAATGGAGTTATTGAGAGGAAAAATAGAAGGCTATAAGAAATAGCTTATGCAATGCTGAAGAAAAGGGTTGTCAAAGTACTTCTAGGCTGATGCAGTAAGTACATTATGCTACTTAATGAACAGAACCTACATCAGGCCTATTCTTGGTAAAACCCCATACGAGCTGTGCAAAGGAAAAAAGCCCAACCTCTCTCATCTTCACGTTTTTTGATGCACCTGCTATGTACACAATAACGGCAAAGACAACTTGGATAAGTTTGATGCCAAATCAGATGAAGGTATATTTCTTGGCTATTCAAATAGAAGTAAAGCATATAGAGTATTCAATAAAAAGTCCAAGACCATAGAAGAATCTATGCATACAGTATTTATTGAAAATGAAACTATTTCTAAACCTGACTTAAATGAGGATGAGCTGAATTCCAGTTTTAAAAACATGAACCTCTCTAAGGAAGATAAAACTGAACCTCCAAAAATATTATAATTTACAACTATAAAGGAAGATATTCAGGAGAAAGATATCGAATTCTTAGATAATGAAGTAATTTCTCAAGAACTACCTAGAGTTTGGTGATATCAAAGAAGTCATCATGTTAATCAAGTTATTAGAGATGTTCAGGAGAATTTTAAAATAAGAAGACAACTTAGGGATCAATTAAATAACTATGCATTTATTTCTCATATTGAAACCCAAGTGTATTAAAGAAGCATTAAAAGATTAATACTAGATAATATCTATGCAAGAAAAACTAAATCAGTTTGAGAGGAATCAATTTTGGGACCTAGTGCCTAGGCCCAATGATCATCCAATTATTGGAACCAAATCGGTGTTTAGAAACAAACTTGATGAATCTAGAATAATAAATAGAAACAAAGCTAGGTTGGTGGCTAAAGGATATAATTAAGAAAAAGGTACAGATTATAAGGAAACTTTTGCTCCATTTGCAAATTGGAAGTAATAAGGATTCTCCTAGGCTATGCTTGTACAAAAGACATTATGTTGTATCAAATATATGTAAAAAGTGCCTTTTTGAATGGTTATATCATGGAAAAAGTTTATGTTGACCAACCTCCAAGTTTTGAGGACTCAACTAAATTAAATCATGCATATAAATTGAAAAAAGCTCTCTATGGATTAAAATAAGAACCTAGGGCATAGTATGAAAGATTAAGTAACCTCCTAATTGAAAAGGGATTCAATAAGGCAAAGTTGATACAACTTTTTTTACTGAAAAGAAAAACAAAGATTTACTTATTATTCAAATTGATGCTGATGATATTATATTTAGTACCACTAATGAATATTTGTGCAAGGATTTCTCTAAGCTAATGCAAAGTAAATTCAAGATGTCAATAATGAGCGAACTCAACTTTTTTCCTTAGAATGCAAATCAAACAATGTGATGATGGCATCTTCCTGAATCCACCAAAATACCTAAAAGAGTTGCTGAAGAAATTTGGGATGGAAAATGCTAAATCAATGGGAACTCTAATGGTCACTGCTACAAAGCTTGATATGGATGAAGGAGGAAAACCATTTGACATAACTCAATATAGAAGAATGATTAATTCCTTAATGTACCTATCGGCTAGTAGACTTGACATCATGTTCAGTGTCTGCATGTGTGCAAGGTTCCAATCACATCCCAAAAAGTCCCATACAACAGCTGTAAAAAGAATATTTAGATATATAATTGAAACATCAAAGATGGAACTCTAGTATCCAAAGGGCAATAGAGAAGAGCTTATTGGATATATTGATGCTGACTTTGCTGAATCCAAGACCGATAGAAAAAGCACAAGTGGTACATGTTAATTTCTTAGAGGATCCCTAGTCTCATGATTCATCAAGAAGTAAAATAGTATGGCTCTCTCCATAGTAGAAACTAAATATATAGCTATTGGAAGCTACTGTGCTCAAATCCTTTGGATGAAGTAGCAACTGGAAGATCTTGAAATTAAAATGAAAGAAATTCCTTTCAGATGTGATAATCAAAGTGCCATCAACATCACGAAGAATCTAGTGATGTATTTAGGGACAAAGTACACTGAGGTCAGACATCATTTCATATGGGATCATGTTCTGAAAAAGACATTATATTAGAATTTGTCTCTACGAAAGATCAACTTGCAAACATCTTAACCAAGCCACTTCCAGAGGATAAATATTGTAAAATTAGAAGAGAATTGGGAATGGTAAATCCCAATGAACTGTAAGCAAGCTTCTATCTAAATATGTTTACTTTCTTAAGTTAATCTGTTGAGTACACTAACTTAAGCATCGGAGTAACTCTTCAAAGGAAAAATCAAAGAAACCAATCCTTACTGCTCCTGTGTCAAGCACTGAGTTTAAGGAACTTTAGATGACCATGGAGTATCTCTATAACTCTAAACAAATCTTGATAGAATTTACCACAAAATTTGCAGCAAAGAAGGTAATAACTCCTTACTGCACAAATTTGGAGTAATTCCTAGTTTCAAACAATTTTGATGCTAGAATATGGATGGGAAAGTATAAAAACCTTCTGGAAATTAAAGAAAGATATGATGAAAAAGTGATCAAGACTTGATATGCCTCGTTGAAGTATAATGACAAGAAGAAAGAATACCAAGTAACACTAAGGTCTAGGAATCTGTGGCTAACAGATGAAAATCTTAATAACGTTTTAGAGATTTCTGGACAAGATGGGTTTAAGATTTATATTTCTACCTCCAAGTACATGGATGAGGATGATGATGCAGATGAGAAAGGTTGGGAATATCTGAATTATAAAGAGAGCACAATTCTGGATGCACTCTTCAAAAGATGGGTGAATAGGCCTTCCTTGAAAATTGTGAAGCCTTCTGACCTTAGTGTACAAGTAAGAGTCCTACACTATATAGTGTCAAGGATTATTTTCAATAAGGGAGGAAGCTCCAATTTGATCACCAGGGCTGAATCTCATGTAATGACAGCTTTAATTCAAAGAAAAGAGTTCAACCTGGGTCACATAATTTTTCAAAGAATGGTCAAGGCAAGAGACCAATGAAAAGACTCCACTTTAACCTATGCCTCCATCATCATCAAGCTCCCCAAATTTGCCAGGATACGACATTTGGAGAAAAGCAAAGGAAAGCCTACGAAGGAATTTAAGGAAGAAGAACTAATGAGGATAGGGATAGAAAGAAAAAAGAGCAAATTGATTAGAAAATAGGCTAATAAATTTGAGGATCTATTCTATGATGGGGAAGAGCCACAGCAATAAGAAACTACCTCTAAGGCTACTCCAACCATTCAATCTGAATCACAACCAACCCAACCTCAGCATACACAGTGAACTAGGCCTTCCATTTTAACCATTTTAGCCAGCCCTAATACCATACCTGACCTATATGATTGCCTATAAGAGATGATACTCAGTAGTAGGGAGGAACAAAATGATAAGTTTGCACACCTAGAAGCTCAAATACCTGACTTGGCTAAGAATCTTAAGGTGATTGTGATGTCTATGAAGATCTTCAAAATTCTGTTCCAACCACATTAGCACCACCTCAGATTGGTACCTCAGAACCCCTCAAATCTGTCTCTCCACAAATCCCAAGTCCTTTTGAAATAGGCTCTCCTGATGCCACTACTGCTGATGCTTCTACTCCTCAAGCCTCAAGCAATGAAACTAGTCCTAGTCCATCTCTTAACTATGCTATGGAGGAAGAAGACACTCAAACAGAAGGCTCTCATGAACCAATGATGGAGGAAGCTCAAGAATCATTTCTGTCATCATAAGAGACTGAGCAAATGGAAAAAGCTTACCGCAGATCTTTCCACTGCACCAATTATTCAAGCTACTCTCAATAAGGAAAGGGGCATCATGCCTTATATTGACTTTGCCACTGTTGCACATGATGTTGTAGTGCAAGCTCAAAAGCAAAAGCTCAATGAGATGTTCCCTCCACCAGCTCCTCAACCTCCATCTTTCGCTTATGGCCTCTCAATGGAACAATGAGCTAGGAAGGCCAAAATCTTAAGGAAGGCTTAAAAACTGACTTCAAAGGTTGACAATGATCTTTCTCAAATACCTCCCATAGTGCCGTTTATTCCAGTTCCTCTTCAAGCCATTCCTACATATCAGATACCTCCTCCCTATGTACCTGCTTCTAGTCCTGATAATGGCAAAAAGAGGGAGAAGAAAATTGGGCAAACTGGAGAAACTGCAGCTAAACCAATACAAATTAGACAATCTGAAACTACTGGGCAATCAGGAAAGATATATGGCAAAAGGGTTAAGTTCAAGGCCAAAAAGGAATAACAAGCTGCAGAACCTTAGAGCTTAGATCTATTTAGGACTTCTTAGGACTTTGTAGGATTTTGTGTCTCATTGTGATGTATTTCTCTTATATGATCTTTGTACTTGTTTGTGTACTTGTTTTTGGTTTAACATCTGTACTGAACATATGTGCATCAATAAATCAATAAAACTTGTTTCCATATTTCCTTTTCTATTCTCCTACATTTTCAACTCTTATATATGTACTATATTTATATTCGAATTTTAACGCATATGTTGAGGGGGAGCTCTTGCAAGCAAACCTAAGTACAAATCTAGTTTGCAAGTTGTTTTATCATCATCAAAAAGGGAGAGCATGTTGAATCAGAAGTTTTGAAAATTCCAAATAACTAGAGCTTGGAAAGGAGAATATCAAAGGAGTATGAAATAACCAAGTGGAGAAATCCAATGAAGAATATGTGAAGATTTAGTTGTTAAGATTTCTTACTATGTGTTAGCAAGGCTGACTTGCCAAGAGGGGGGGTGAATTGGGAAGATAGAAATTTTTCTGCACAAAGTGAAATGGGTGAAGGTAGCACAATGTAATGGAAGCAACATATAAAATAGAGCAAGCTGAAAAGTAAAAATAAGGAGAGGAAGACTCAGTAGTTTATCCTGGTTCGGTCTATCCACTTGACCTACGTCCAGTCCCCAAGACAACTCTTGAGATTTTTTCACTATACAGCAAGAATTCAACGGGCTTCTTGCTAATGCCACAGTACAACGAGTATGCTCTGTTTCTAAAGCTCTCTCAATCTCTCTAAGCACTTCTACAATGTGCTTCCCAATCCCTTGTGATTTCCCCTCACAAGTAAATCTATCTTCCAGATGAAGAGTAGATTGTTTACAAAGATATAACTCTCTTGAATAGAGTAGATATGAAGGTTAAAGTACAGATATTGAAGTTGAGAGGTTAAAAGCTTTTGAGAAGAAGATTTGGCAGAAATTCGGTATATACAAGTTTGATTTCTTTTTCACAACTTCAAATGCTGTTATATTTATTGATTTAGGTCTCAAATGTCTGTTAGAGACAAAAATCTATTTGTTGGGGAAGTTATCCAACGGTTACTCTGAAAAACTATCTGTTTACCAACCGCATTTAATGTTTCTGACATACTGAAATTTGAATTTTGGTTGGTCAATAGACGAATTTCAAAGGAACCAAAGGTTAAAGCTTCCAACGTTGAAATACCGAAGTTCGTCTGTTCATGAAGTGAAATTCGAATTTTGAAACTCAGAAACTATTTTCATGTTGTAACATACGAATTTTCAAGAAGAAAGTTTTTCGGTTAAGTGTGAACAGTGTTTCCAATTTTCTACAGTGTCTTCGAAATTCGAATTTTGGAAGCCCAAAATTTGTCTGTCTGTAGGACGTTCAAGGAGGCACAGTAGTTCACTTTCTTCAAAATTCAAACTTTGAAGGAGTGAAGTTCGTCTGTCAGAGAGATTCTTTTCAGACTAACTTCAACATTCGAAGTTACAAAACTCTGTCATTCGTATGTCAACATTTCATTCCGACAGACTCACAACCTTAGCTTCTGAAATTCAAATTTTAATGTTCAAAGTTCGTCTGACAGAAAGCAGTTTTGAAACTTAAATTATTCTTGATCTCATATGAACTTTAACATTGTTTCAGATGAATTTCTTCCATTTTCATAAGTTGTGTTTTGTTTGAAATTTGAATTTTGAAGACTCAAAGTTCATCTGTTTCAAAGAAGCTTCTTTCAGACTTGTATGAAAATTTGAATGTTGGAAAGCCAAAGTTCATCTGTCAGATAGTATTTTTTTAAACTCAATTTCATCTTGATTTCAAATGAACTTTAACATTATTTCAGATGAATTTCTTTGGTTTTCTCAAACTGCATTTTATCTGAAATTCGAATTTTGAAGATCTGAAGTTCGTTTGTCACTAAAAGGCTTCTTTCAGACTTAGATGAAAATTCAAATTTTGGAGAAGAAAATTCGTCTGACAGAAAGATATCTCTTCAGACTTGTTCAGTTTTAGCTCAAAATTCGAATTTCCAAAGGCAAAGTTCGAATTTCCAACATGTCAGTTCAATATAAATTTTTCAAACTTCGTCTGTTGTTGGATATTTTTCAAATATTTCATAATCTAACATAAAATCAAGGTTTTAAAACGTTTTTCCACTAAATCAAAATCTTTTACTCACTCATAACTAAAGCTAAAGATCCTACAGTAGATCTAGCAGTGATTCCTTAGAAATCCTTCACTTGAAACACTTTGAGCTCCTTTGATATCTTTAATCCAAGCTCTTGTATGCTGGTTTTGAATCATCAAAACTCTTGATTCAACACTATGTACACTGGGTAAAAAGCTTTGATTCGTACTTATTCATGTTACCACAATACTTAGACGAGTAATTTTACAATTATCCTATGTTAGCGTATGTTAAATTTGAAAAATACTGACTGACAAATGAATTTTGCTATTGACTCATGTGTATTTTGTGCAAAATTTGAACTTTTCCTAGTGAAATTTGAATATACAACGGTTTTATCTCTAACAAACAAATTTTAGTTCTAAAATCTGAATTTTAAGCTTAGCATTATTGGTGAATATGTGCAAAATTCATACAAAGTTTAGTCAAAATTTGAATGTTAGTGAAATTCAAAGAGAGTTCAAAGTTACCTCCTCTGACAAATGAACTTTGGACTTCAAAGTGCAAATTTTGAAATGAAAACTTATGAGTCTCATTAGAGCATGCCCCTAGCAGACAAACTTTGTAGTTCAACATTTGAATTTCATAAAAGAGAACTTTTGTGCCATGTTAAACAAGCCTTTGATAGATGAATTTCAACTTCTGAAATTCAAATTTCAAGTACACTATGAAAACGTAAGACAACTGTTCAACATGGGATATCCTTGACAAACTCAAAATTTGAATGTCACATTTGAACAAACGAATGTTAAAGTTCAACATTGAAATCCTTAACCTTCTTTCTCTACAAAATTCGTCTGTTGAACCTCAAAATTTGAATTTTGGCATGTCAAACGCATTAAATGCAATTGCCAAACAACCATTTCTGCAGAATAACCATCGGTTAAAGTTTCTAATAGTTAGATCTTAAGTCTAACAATTAGTTGAGTCACAAATCTATAAACAGAACTTCATTTGAAGTTATGGGTAACGAATTTAAGCCTGTCATTGCAATAACTCTGCTAAATTTTTGTGTCAAAACTTTTTCACCCACACATATCATTTTGTACACTGACTTTCATATCTACTATATTCTAGAGAGTATTCATTCTGTATAAAATCTTTTCTTCATCTAGAAGAAAGATTCTTTGTGAGAGGAATCACAAAGGATATTGGGAAACACTTGTAAGATTATTGAGTGAAAATTTTGAGTGTTCTTAGAACAGAGCACATATCTTGTACTGAGGTATTGCAAGGAGTTCGTTGAATTCTTACTGATAGTGAAAATCTCAAGTGGTGGCTTGAAGACTGGACATAGGTCAAGTGGATTCGACCAAACTAGGATAAATCTCTGAGTCCTCTCTTCCATTATCTTATATTTATATTGATTTTCATTGTACTCTTTTTTTTCTATAAGCTTTTGCTTTCATTGTGAATTTGTGTTTTGGCAGAAAAATCTCAAACTTCCTAATTAACTCCCTCTTGGGAAGCCAACAATCCTAACATAAGGGACCAAGTAAAATGACTATTCAGGATGGCTGTTGATAATCTCTAGTGCTTTCTACTTTGCCCTTCATGGCTACTTGTAAGTTAGCTGCACTTCATACTCCCTTGCTAGTTTCCATCTTATGTCATTTAGAGTTTTGTTAATACTTGCCCTCAAGCCATATAGGATGATAGTTGCTGTCAAGCTCATTGTTCAACTTTTTACCATTGTCAAGTTGATGGAGATCCAGGAGACATTCAAAGGATCCATAGCTACTCATGAAAAGAGCACATTTATCTTGATGGATTCATAGTGTCTCCAAGGCCTAATTCAAGAATAAGTATGGTGTTTTCAAGTCTCAATCCAAGTTGAAATGAATTAATCCACCAAAAGACCATGTGCTTTGAAGACTTGGTTTTGGAGAGCCCATGGACAAAAGAGTTATTCAAGAACTTATAATAGCAATTTGGAGTTTATATCATTACAATGAAGGCCCATGGTACCAATATGCACATGGAGGAGTCCAATGAAACCTTAATCATTCCTATTCAAGCCCAAATGCAAGCTCTTCTAGCCTACGGAATCAATGTAACAAGAATAGTATTTGGGCTCATTAATTAGTTGTTTAATTGTGTTTTGTACTATGTTTAGTTTGGTAGAACTGAGTTATTTAAATAAGCCCATTTGTTGAGTCTTTATTAGGTTCTAGGTTGTATTTTCATGGGCCCAAATTAGTATTTTAAGTGTCTTAGGTTCATTATAACTACTTGGCCCTCAAATAGATTATAAATTAGGTATATTTTTTAGTCAAAAACATCACTTTCTTTATGGCTTTCATAAAGTGACCTTTTTCACTTAATTTTCGTATTTATTTAGTATCATCTAGTGTTTTCTAAGATATTCTTACTTGATTAGAAAATTGAAATATTCTAGCGTGTCTCAATTTCTAAATAAGTGAGATTCTTGCAATCTCATAAGATTTAGTTTTAGAATTTAAGTAATTTCCTATTATTTTGAGTCTCTTAGCTTTATGAATAATTAGTTGCCTATTTTATGATATCATCTAATCATTCGAGAATGTTCTATGAGCCATTATAAATATATGTATTTAGACTTGAGTTTTTGGATAAGTTTAATAAGAATTATTTTCCTTCAATTCTTTTATGTGAAGATTATCTGAATTTATGTTCTCTTGAGAACTCGTGATCTACCATCCGGAGTGATCAACCGAATGGGCATCATTGTTAGAAACTTATGGACGAGTAAACTAGGTTTCTAGCACGTGATCAACCAGATTTGGAAGTATGTAAGATTTACAACCATTAAACATGTAAGATTTCATTATTAAGGTTCACAATAAAGTGATTTGGAAGCAGATGAGCCCTTAATTTCGCATAGACTAAGCTTAAATCATAAAATTTTGCTGAATTTTGAAAATTCATAACTAATTCTATAAAAATCATATTGAGGTGATTCCAAGTTCTATGGAAAGCCTATGATATCTATTTTAAATTAAAAATGTTGATTCACACTTTTACTACTACAATAAATTTCAAATTTTATAGACTCTATATTGTTAATAATGAAGCATATATAAAGAATAAGAAAATTTCAACACCAAAACATAGGAACATAATAATTCATTATCAGAACATTGTAATTTACAATACACAATGTAATATATCATCTAGTCCCACGTAATGTAATACAAAACATAATGTGATTCTAAAATGACGTGGACAGTATTTCCTTATCAATTTGTTATTTCATTTCCTTGGGCAGAACCGAGGCCTAAAAATGTTAGATATTGGGGTGAGATTCGGATATAATCTCAGTAATATGACAATTCATTTTCCAACACTTAATTGTAGCAACATAATAGTACAACCATAATTACTAAGAATCAAACTTAAAATTATGTTATATATGATCATGCATGTTCAAACAACATTCATGACATTCAAAGGATTATTGTAGCAAAACCTCAACTTTGATCCAATATTTCAGCATGGCAACTCCCAAAAACATGTTTCTACTAGCCTAATGACTACTCTTAATAAATCAAATAGCTGAACTAAAATATAAATGAAAGAAAAGGAAAAGCATATTACCTAGAAATATTTTTCAAAACATCAAAACCTCAAATTACACCTTCTTTCCTGGAGCTTCTCACTCTAACCTCTCTCTACCTTGAATAAAATTTGATGGCTAAATAGGGGAAGAAGGAGCTTCTATTTATAGGTGAGTTGAAGACATAATGGCCCTTGGATTAGATCTTGATCCAATGGCTCTTAATTATTCCATATTAATTTATTTAATTTATCATGTGAGGATTGTATGAGGTTGCCACCTTGCCTTTTTCTAGATTTTTTAGCTAATATTTTCAACCCAAAAATATATTTTATTTGGTTCTATCATATGTCTAATTCAAATGGTGACATGTGTGTGTTAGAGTTCAAATTGATTTTTGCTTCTTTTCCTCTCAATTTTCATCACTTCCTTGTCTAATCAATCCAAGGAATATACTTTTAAGCAATTTAGGCGTTACATATCTCATTCTGGGCCATAGTTCAGGGTATACGGGTTTTTGGGCTCATTCTACCGATTTCAGGTCCAATCTTCCTTATGCTGGGTTTTAGGATCACAAATTAATTCAGCAATGTAATTATATATTTTGGGACTTAGAACATTGTTTTTTAATTTCATTATATCCTAATTAGTGACTAATTTCCTCATACAGAGTTAATTAGGTCATAATATCGGTTTCTAAGTTCATTTGTTTATTACTATCAAAACTAGAGTCATATAGTTATCTATTGCTAAAAAAATATTCTGGTTGTCTAAAATGAATCTAGACATGTTACTGAGTCATATTCAGTCTCTGATGAATCTAGACTTGATATTAAGCTACATACATTTTCTAATTCGTTGATTAGTCCAATTATTCATAGACTGATCCTATGGCTATTTAAACTTTGTAGAAAAATCCAGTGTCTTATTCTGAGTCATAATATATCTGGGTTTCCTAATACAGACTTATTTTCTATTTTTTAGAAATTTCTAAATTACAGAACTTCAATCCTTTTTTCTGTCTAATATATGCATTTTCTGGTTCTGCTTATTAGAGGATAATTTCTGGCAATTATTTTTCTAACTATATTCCTACAACTGGTACTATCAAACACTGAACAGATAATTTGTTTGGAAAAATGACATCTATGTCCTATTATTTTGTCTTTTAGTGTCTACTACATCAATTTCCACTTTGAGCCCATGACTTAACTCTCTTTGCAATTTGGTCCCTAAGTACTACTACTACTACCATATCTCCCAAGGTATAGAATCTCAACCTATAGCTTCACAGGATTTCTGATGTCATACAGCACACATTCACAATTGACTACTAAGTCTAATTTTATCTAGAATTTTATATAATGGCATATGAAATTTTAAATGGTCGTAGTTTTTAAACAGCATGTCCAACTTATTTAACTCTAGCTAAAGGTTCCATATGGTTTCTAATGTCATAGAATGCATGTTCAAAGTTTAACCAAAATCTAACTAGAAATATAGATACAAAACATGTGAATTTCAAGTTATGTTATGAGTTCTATAGTTAGTGAAAATCAGAATATTACAATTCTTCCCCCCTAAAATAAATTTCGTCCTTGAAATTTGAAACATATCTTAGAATAATTCAGGATATCTTTCCCTTATGCTATCTTCCATTTCCCAGGTTGCTTCTTCTGCAGAGAAACCTTTCCAGACCACCTTCACTAGAGGAATATTCTTGTTCCTTAATTGTTTGACTTAAAAGTCGATTATTCTCTCTGGTTGTACTTTATAAGATAGATTATCTTATAAATTAATTCGTTCATATTCTATGACATGTGATGGGTCTTGTTGGTACTTCTTTAGCTATGAGACATGGAAGATATCATGGAGTTGACTTAAATGAGGGGGTAAAGCAATTTTATAAGCAACGGCTCCAATTTCAACTAGGATTTCAAAGGGACCAATATACTTAGGACTAAGCTTTATACTTTTAATAGATCGGCCCACTCCAGTCATAGAAGATACTTTTAGAAAGACATGATCTCCAACCTCAAATTCCAACAGCTTTCTTCTCTTATTAGTATAACTTTTCTGTCTACTTTGTGCCGTTAGTAATTTCTTCCTTATTATTTCTATCTGTTTGGAGGTTTGGTCTACTAAATCAATGCCTAATAATTTTTTCCCCAAGTTTGATCCAACATAGAGGGAATCTGCATTTTCTTCCATACAATACCTTATATGAAGCCATTTGAATAATGGAATGGTAACTGTTATTATAGGCAAATTCTGCTAAAGGTAAGTATGTATCCCAGTTCCCTTTCATTTCAAAAACACATGCCCTCAACATATCTTCTAAGGTTTGAATAGTCCTTTTACTTTGTCCATCAGTTTGAGGATGGTAAGCTGTACAAAACACTTAATTTGGTACCTAAAGCTTTCTGTAAGGATATCAAAAAGTTAGATGTGAACCTTGGATCTCTATCCAATATAATGCTATTGGGTACAACATGAAGTCTAACAATTATATAAAGTTGTGCTAATTTGTCTAAAGTAAAAGTAGACTTCATTACTAAAAAGTGAGCTGATTTTGTCTATCTATCAACAATGACCCAAATAGCATCATAACCTGATGAAGTCCTAGGTAAACCCATTATGAAATCCATTGATATGCTATCCCATTTCCATTTTGGAATTTCCAAGGGTTGTAATAATCCTGAAGGCTTTTGGTGCTCAATTTTCACCTTCTAACATGTTAAGCATTTAGTTACAAACTGAGTAATAACACTCTTCATTCTAGGCCATCAAAATATTTTCTTTAAATCATGGTACATTTTTGTAATTCTTAGATAAATAGAATAATTAATTTGATGAGCTTCAGGTAAAACCTTTTCTTTAATTTCTTCTTTTAGAGGTACATACACTATTCCTTGAAATCTCATTAATCCATCATGTTCTGACTTTTCAAATCCTGAGGCCTTTCCTTGCTCCATCTTTTCCTTGACTTCTCTCAAGAATTCATCTTCATATTGGGCTTCCCTTATTTCTCTCCATAATTCCATTTCAATCTTAGTTCTACCAAATTGTCTTTCATCCATGATCATTTTTCTAGAAAGACCTAAGTTTCTAAAATTTTCTATTAATTCTTGCTCTTTGATCATCATCTTGGCTATATGAATAGATTTTTGGCTTAAGGCATCGACTACTACATTAGCCTTGCCTGGATGGTAATATATAGTAGGATTATAATCCTTTAGTAATTCCATCCATCTTCTCTACCTCATATTCAACTCCTTCTGCTCTTGTAAATATTTGAGACTCTTGTGGTCATAGTACATTTGAACTTTAGTGCCATAAAGATGGTGCCTCCATATCTTGAGAGCATAAACTATAGCCGCAAGTTCCAAATCATGTGTGGGATAGTTTTCTTCATGAGGTTTTAATTGTCGAGAAGCATAGGCTATGACTCTTCCCTGCTACATTAATACACATCCTAAACCATGCTTGCTTGCATCACTATATATTATGTAAGACATATGTGGTTCAGGTATGATCAATATAGGGGGAAAGGTTAACCTTTGTTTAAGTTCTTGAAAACTATTTTTGCAATTCATATTCCCCACAAAAGAATGATCTCTTCTAGTGAGTTTAGTAAGCGATAAGGCAATTCGAGAAAAATTTTGGATAAACCTTCTATAATATCCTGCTAAACCTAGGAAACTTCTCACTTCAGTCATGGTGTTAGGTCTTTCCCACTGCAATACAACGTCCACTTTACTTGAATCTACTGCGACCCATTTTTGGACATAACATGCCCTAGAAACCGGACTTCTGTGAGTCAAAACTCACACTTGTGGAGTTTATCATACAATTTCTTTTCTCGTAAGGTTTCCAAAACAATTCTCAAATGTCTCTCATACTCTTCAGGATATTTGGAGTACACAAGTATATCATCAATAAAGACCATAACAAATTGATCTAAATACGGCCGGAAAATCCTATTCATATAGTCCATGAAAATAGCTGGTGCATTGGTAAGACCAAATGGCATAACTAAAAATTCATAATGCCCATATCTAGTCTTGAAAGCAGTCTTGGGAATATCTTCTGCCTTAACCATTAATTGATGATAACCAAATCTTAAATCAATTTTTGAAAATACAGTGGCTCCTGCCAGTTGATCTAGTAAATCATCAATTCTAGGTAAAGGATATTTGTTCTTGATGGTTACCTTGTTAAGTTCTCTATAGTCAATACATAATCTAAGGCTTCCATCTTTCTTTTTGACAAACAGTACAGGAGCTCCCTAGGGTGAAACACTAAGTCTAATAAAACCCTTTTCCAACAACTCTTCAATTTGTTTCTTTAGTTCAATCATTTCATTAGGGGCCATTCTATAAGGTGCTTTGGAAATAGGTCTTGCTCCAGGTACAATATCAATATTGAACTCTAACTCTCTCTTTGGTGGTAGACCGGTGATTTCCTTTGGAAACACTTCAGGGAATTCTTTCACCACCGGAATCTCCTCAATTCCTTCTTCTACTTCAACTTTTGCTGAAAAGAAAACTACATATCCCTGACATCCTTTTTTTAAGTATCTCTTAGCTTGGGTGATTGTTATGAAATTAAGCTTAGTCTTAGTACCTGGTAACTTTTTATTAGTAGGGAGGATCAAAGTTTTATTGGCACAGTCTAGGAAAACATGGTTTGCAGACAACTAGTTCATACCAATTATGACATCAATATCAGAAAGAGGCAAACAAATCAAATCTACAATGGTGCAAAGGTCTCTATACTGGACAAGGCAACATAGGCATACATGGGCAGTAACGTCCTTCATCCTCGTCGGAGTGGAAACAGTCAAATCATATGACAACACATACATAGCCAGACCCAACCTCCCAGCACAGTTATAAGATATAAACAAATGGCTAGCACCTAAATCAAACAATGCATTCACAAGATAATCATATATCTTAATTGTACCTTCAATCAAATCAGGCGACTTATGAGACTCCTGCTAGGTCAACGCAAACACTCTCTCTCGTGCCTGTGGTCTGACGGCAGTTACTCCTGAATTGCAATCCCGGGCCATGTCGTCAACCCCGCCACATCTATAACACACAACACTAGGTCCTCAACCTGCCATCTCATTGCAGTCCCAGGAAACATGCCCAGCCTTTCCACATCTATAACACACAACGCCAGGTCCCTAACCTGGGAGACAGGGCCTATCACTGTGACTCGTTCCGCATTGATGACAAATTGGATTAGTGGTGACTGCATTCTGCTGGTTCCCCAGATTATACCTCCTATTATTCCCTCTAAATCTCTTGTTTCCAATCCATGATCCTCTTCCTCTGTTGTTCCTTCCTTCAGCTGATCTTTTATTTCCTTCTGAGCTACCTTCTTGCAAATTCTTATGATTCAAACTATTTTCAGTAATCCTGCAAATCTTCACTAAATTATTGAAGGTTCTTATTTGCATAGGAGCCACTCTCTCCTTTATGGCTGCCCTTAATCCTCTTTCTAATATATCCGTTCTCCATCTCTCATCCTCTCTTTCTTGTAGGTAAGTGCAGTATCTTGAAAGTTGGATGAACCGGGCCGCATACTCATCTACTGATTCTTTTTTTCCCTATTTAATAGTAATAAATTATGCCTCCTTCTTATCCCTGATTGATTTTGGGAAGTATTTTTCATGAAATTGTTCTAAAAATAATTCTTAAGTAATAGGGACATTTCTGCCTTTTAAGATTAATTCAGTATTCATCCACCATCTATCTGCTTCTCTTTCTAGCATGTGGGTGGCTAATAGAGCTTTGGTTTCTGAATCACATTTCATTACTTGAAATATCTTCTCTAGTCTACTGATCCAATGCTCTGCCTCTTGTACATTGAATTTACCATCGAATGATGGTGGATGATGCTTATAAAATTTGAGTACAATTTGATCTTATTCCACCTAGGGTCTCAGAGATTCAGGCTGGATAGAAAGATTTGCTTGTGGTACTGTATTTTTAGGGTTTTGTTTTTGAGCATTTATAGTTTCCTGCAATTGCTGTATAACTTGTTGTTGTTGTTCTAGCTACCTTAGAATTACTCGTAATGCCATTTCTTGTGTTTCCTTTTCATTGGCAGTTTGCTTACCATTTCTGGTGTTCACCATGTTTGCTTTTCTTCTTTTTCTAACAATTTAAGACCATAGAAAAAAATTTTCATATCACACAAGTATCCAAAATAGTTTCATTCATATATCATTTAATTTACATATCTTTATGCTGTTCATATATGGATACACATAAGTGTCATTTCTTAACGTGTATCAGGAGTTAATAAAAAATGTCACTACTAACACACACTACATTCATTTGTTTATGAAGATGCGTCACTCTGAACCAAGGATCCCCTCATCATAGTCATCTAGTGATATGATTTCTGGTTCATCTTCCTCCCTAGGTTTTCCTTCATTATCTTCCTCCATAGGTTCTTCTTCTTCTCCTTCATTAACTTCTTCCTCCATCTCAAGATCTTCTTCGATTTCATTCTCACCTTGTTCTTCCATTGGTTGATATCTTCTTTGAAATTCTCTTCTCACCTTCTTAGCCCAACGTCTTTGCTCATGTATTCTTAGCTCTACAATAAGCTCCATCATACAATATTCTTCTAAGTCACCTCATATAATATCTTTGATGGAGATCCAAAACAAAGTGTCAGGAATAATACTTAAGAGTATCTCCATCCAAATTATTTTCGAGAATTGCATAATGTATGTACCGATTTCCCTCTGGTACTTTGGAAAATGGTTCAAGAACTCCATCATTCTTCTGTGATCATTTTCTTCTTGTCCATTATTATCCAATCTCCTCTCATGATGCACCCTACGGAGAATATTGATCACATCTCTCCTTATATCATAGCGTTCATACAGGTTAGTTGCATGTGATCCTTCATCCTGTAACACTAGGTATTGTGCTTGCCATGAATTGTTAGCTTCTTAATATGCCTCTTCTTCTTCATTGAATAGCTTGTCTTCTAAGAGCTCCGAATAGTAGGCTAGATCTTGATTTACTGAATTTTAAACCTCTAAAACTGGTATATCGTTTGGAGGAGGATATGATGCTGGCTGGGGTGATTAAGGAATTAATGAATGCTCACCCGATCCTTTTGATAAACCAGAGGAGTCTAAGTTCTCAGGGCTAATCCAAGCTTGGCTACCAGGTGTCTTGCAACTTCCTTCAATAGACATGGTATCTATTTCAGGAGTAATAATACACTCAGTTCCTATCTTAAAGAATTACCATTCTAACTAAATTGCTTCCAAAATAGAATTCAAGTTGTCCTTACCTGAATCCTTTGCTCTGATACCAAAAATGTAACACCTTACTTTACAACCATTAAACATGTGTGATTTCATGATTAAGGTTCAAAATAAAGTGATTTGGAAGCAAATGAGCCCTTAATTTCACATAGACTAAGCTTAAATCATAAAATTTTGCTTAATTTCAAAAATTCATAACTAATTCTATAAAAATCATATTGAGGTGATTCCAAGTTCTATGGAAAGCCTATGATATCTATTTTAAATTTAAAATGTTAATTCACACTTTTACTACTACAATAAATTTCAAATTTTATAGACTCTATATTGTTAGTAATGAAGCATATACAAAGAATAAGAAAATTTCAACACCAAAACATAGGAACATAATAATTCATTATCAGAACATTGTAATTTACAATATATAATGTAATATATCATCTAGTCCCACGTAATGAAATACAAAACATAATGTGATTCTAAAATGACTTGGACAGTATTTCCTTATCAATTTGTTATTTCATTTCCTTGGACAAAACCGGGGCCTAAAAATGTTAAATATTGGGGTGAGATTCTGATAGAATCTCAGTAATATGACAATTCATTTTCCAACACTTAATTTCAATAGCATAACAGTACAACCATAATTACTAAGAATCAAACTTAAAATTATGTTCTATATGATCATGCATGTTCAAACAACCTTCATGACATTCAAAGCATTATTGTAGCAAAACCTCAACTTTAATCCAATATTTCAACATGAAAACTCCCAAAAACATGTTTCTACTAGCCTAATGACT
Source organism: Adenanthera pavonina (assembly GCA_026686845.1). NCBI lineage: Eukaryota > Viridiplantae > Streptophyta > Magnoliopsida > Fabales > Fabaceae > Adenanthera > Adenanthera pavonina. The sequence goes on along the minus strand of JAIVEN010000028.1, from coordinate 12,915,000 downwards.
ACTCTTAATAAATCAAATAGCTAAACTAAAATATAAATGGAAGGAAAGGAAAAGCATATTACCTAGAAATATTTTTTAGAACTTCAGAACCTCAGATTACACCTTCTTTCCTAGAGCTTCTCACTCTAACCTCTCTCTACCTTGAATGAAATTTGATGGCTAAATGGGGGAAGGAGGAGCTTCTATCTATAGGTGAGTTGAAGACATAATGGCCCTTGGATTAGATCTTGATCCAATGGCTCTTAATTATTCCATATTAATTTATTTAATTCATCATGTGAGAAACTTATGAGGCTGTCACCTTGCCCTTTTCTAGATGTTTTCAGTTGATATTTTCAACCCAAAAATATATTTTATTTGGTTCTATCATGTATCTAATTCAAATGGTGTCATATGTGTGTTGGAGTTCAAATTCCTTTTACTTCTTTTCCTCTCAATTTTCATCACTTCCTTGTCTAATTAGTCTAAGGAATATACTTTTATACAATTTGAACTTTACATATCTCATTCTGGGCCTTAGTTCAGGGAATATAGGTTTTTGGGTTCATTCTATTGATTTCAGGTTCAATCTTCCTTATACTGGGTTTTAGGATCACAAATTAATTTAGCAATATAATTATATATTTTGGGACTTAGAACATTGTTTTTGAATTTCAATATATCCTAATTAGTGACTAATTTCCTCATACAGAGTTAATTAGGTCATAATATCGGTTTCTAAGTTCATTTGTTTATTACTATCGAAATTAGAGTCATATAGTTATCTATTGCTAAAAAAATATTCTGGTTGTCTAAAATGAATCTAGACATGTTACTGAGTCATATTTAGTCTCTGATGAATCTAGACTTGATATTAAGCTACATACATTTTCTAATTCGTCGATTAGTCCAATTATTCATAGACTGATCCTATGGCTATTTAAACTTTGTAGAAAAATCCAGTGTCTTATTCTGAGTCATAATATATCTGGGTTTCCTAATACAGACTTATTTTCTATTTTTTAGAAATTTCTAAATTACAAAACTTCGATCCTTTTTTCTGTCTAATATATGCATTTTCTGGTTTTGCTTATTAGAGGATAATTTCTTGCGATTATTTTTCTAACTCTATTCCTACAACCGATACTATCAAACACTGAACAGATAATTTGTTTGGAAAAATGACATCTATGTCCTATTATTTTGTCTTTTAGCGTCTACTACATCAATTTTCACTTTGAGCCCATGACTTAACTTTCTTTACAATTTGGTCCCTAAATACTACTACTACTACCATATCTCCCAAGGTATAGAATCTCAACCTATAGCTTCATACGATTTCTAATGTCATATAGCACACATTCACAGTTGACTACTAAGTCAAATTTTAACTAGACTTGTATATAATGGCATATCATATTTTAAATGGTCGTAGTTTTTAAACAGCATATTCAACTTATTTAGTTCTAACTAAAGGTTCCATATAGTTTCCAATGTCATATAATGCATGTTCACAGTTCAACTAAAATCTAACTAGAAATATAAATACAAAGCATGTGAATTTCAAGTTATGTTATAAGTTCTATAATTAGTGAAAATCAGAATGTTACATGTTTTCCATCAATCTTCCATGATAATGGAAATAACAAAATACCCCTTTGCTTGAGCAATTTTCCATGAGACATTTAAACCTAACCATGAAAATTACAATCAACTTATTAACAATTAGGGTTCCAAACATGAGACTAAGCTTTAATAATCATGGTCAAATAAAATTAAAAGATAACTCTACCACTTCAAACCACTAATTATCATTATTGCAAAGTATTTAGCATGGTTATATATACATCACTATCAATTTGCAATCACCTATCATCAAATGAGTGCCATAATTGTGACTTAACAAATATATGCATTTGTGACTGATGTACAGTTAATTGCACTGGACAATAGTCAATTTGCAACCAAAAAAAAAATAGCTCATTCATTTGCAGCTATATAAATCACCCTAGAAACCCATCAAAGTTTCAAATTATATCTAACTTTTTTGGGCACCAACAAAACACCTTTCATCATTATAAGAAGCTTAACCTATCAAATATTAACCTTTCATAAACAAAATAGCTGAAGCAACGTGTGGGTATAAGAGATGTAGAAATTGTAAATCATGCAAAAACTATACAAAACCCTAGAAATCCTCCATCATGTGGGTATGAGAGAATCACACTCATATTTTTTAACCATCACCCATCTCCAACACCTATTCTCAACATATCCACCATACCCATATCCAAAATTACTATGTAGAAGATGGAGGGAGATAAGGATATGAGAGAATGTTGCAAGATATATCTACTTATCGGAGATTATCTAGAAGTCGACGAAGAAACGAGGGAAGCAGCCAAAAAGAGATGTCGTAATGGAGAGATGGAGAGAAAGGAGAAGATGTCAAGACTGGTCCAGACACTCATTTCTCTTTGCATGCAGTCAAGCGCAAATTCATCTTTTCACCACACTGAGATAATTTCAAAAACATACCCTGGCATGTTTCAATAATTAGACGAGTTTAAGATACATTTTTGGAATTTCTTTTGTACAGGGGTGTTTTGTTGGAGCATCTATGTATTTTGCTAAATAATATAGGTAAAGAAAAGCAAGTTCCTTGATGCAAGATGTTGATCTCATCAAAAGAAGACCAAGTTCTAGCTTTGAGTATTTATCATAATTCTTCTAGGATCCTTGTAAGGTGATCAATTATAAATGCTTGAATCCCGTTCAAATTATGTTTTAACCTGTTTTCTCACTTGATTGAAAGAAAGTTCATGTTTTGAAACTTCTCTGATTCTTAAAGATTCATGAAAATCAACATAAATTTTTATGTTTGTGGGTTTCTCATGTTTTTTCCTGCTGGTGACAGCTTAAATTTTCATGGTTATCTTCTTAAACGTATTTAGGCTTGATGGACAAGATGTGAAAATTCTATGCTAAAACTTCAATGATCATATTGTTCCTCTTAAATGATTAAGTTGATAGGCAGAATAGAGAGTCTCTTCTGAAACAATCTTAAACGGTTATGTTGTTATACTTAAACATTCATCGTGGTTCACTAGTCTCTCTTTTATTCACTGCTCACACAATGATGGTTTAAGTATGATTCTCTTAAACATTCAAGTGTTGTTTTGAAAATATGTGTTCTTCTTTCTACACATCTTAAATGATCATGTTGTTCTACTTAAATGTTTAAGTTTCTAGGTTTTGCATCTATGAAACTCTTTAACGTTCAAGTTATATATCTTGATAATTTATCATATATAGACTTACTTCTGACCATTTGGAGAACACACGATAAACAATCAAGAGGAAACTCTTAAACATTCGTTGAGGCTCTATACTTTAGAAACCTAATATAATCAACTAGCTTAAACATTCAAGCTATTCATCTTAAACATTCAAGTTCTAACAAAATACATTTAATACAATTGGTGAACGACTAGTTCTTCTGAGTAACGGCCATAATATGTTTCTAATGGATAGATTAGCTTGGAAATTTATAAATAGAAACTTATTAAGACTAGTAGGGAACAAAATCAATAATATAAGTGCCAAATTGCTGCTTCTTTAATCTTTGAGCATTAAACCACCTATCTCTCTATAACAAAGTCTATCTAAGCTTTATTATTCCTATCAAATCTTTGAGAGATTTCTTGAGTTGTAAACTCTTTCTTACATATTAGGTAGTTGTGTCTTAGTGTGAAAAACACTAAGGGATCTGTAACACTGTGTAAGGGTGTGAAAAGAGAGGAGTGTAGCTCTAGCTAGTTTGAGCAGAAGACTATACTACGATTTTGCAAGAACCCACTTAAATCTTGCAAGTTTAGTGGAAAAATCTCAATTGATAGTTTGAGAATTAGATATAGGTTAAGTGAAAGGGCTGACTAGGATAAATCTCAGTATTTGATTATCTCTAACCCTTCTCTTTTATTTTCAAGTTCTTGCTCTATTTTTCAATTAAGTTTTTGGTACTATTATATTGTTTTTGCTTTGCAAAAATTTTAATTGCCCAATTCACCCCCTCTTGGGCATTCTAGCTCAACTAACATATGTAACTATCATTTTCCCATATTTTTATTCTTTAATATTATGTTAGTATTATTTTTTTAAATTTAACATTCTTCATTTATTTTTTAAAAATATATTTGTATCTTTTCATCTCTTTTTAAATGTTTCTATAATTTACTAATATTAATATGAATTGATTTGAAATTTATTATTTATATTTGTATCCTGAATGATTAATATATAATCAAAAATATATCAATTTAATTACAACTAGTTTAATCATAGTCTTATTAGTTGACAAAACTGATCATGCACTAAATCAGTTTGATTTGGTCATTTTTTATTTTTTAAAAATTAAATTATATTTTTAAATTATAATATATGTATACTCATACTTAATAAAATTATGAAAAGAAGGATAATATTTAAATGGGCATAAAATATGTATATATATATTATAAAATTATGAATTACTAGATAAGTATGTATACTATAGATACCTTATGTCTCGCAACTACCTTATTTTTTAATTTATAAAATAAGTATATATTAATTTAATCATGACCAATGTAATCATGGTTGGATTATGGTCCAACCATTCAACCTTAAATCAATGTCTCGACTGATTCAATGACTAGTATGATATTTAATACCTTAATTTCCACTCTCAGTTAATAATATGCTTAATCAAGTCAATGTGTATTATATACACCTACTTGAACATTTAGCGGTTTTGCTTTTATGGGATCAATACATATAAGCGTGGAATGAAGCAAATATTTTGGGGGTCTAAGGCAGTAGCCTGAATGGTTTTAAGATTCCACCGCCTCGACCAATTAATCTTCCTTTTAGTATATAGATTCCAATCAATTTCATAAATATATATATATATATATTTATGAGAAAACTAAACTTGTGATCCATATACTTTCATTTGATTTTTAATTTCGTTTTTATAATTTAAAACCTTTAATTAAATCCTTATAGTTTATAAAAGGTGTAATGTGATCCCTATTACTAAATTTTTTGACAAAATAGCCCCATACAACTTGAATTTAGATTAATTAGTAATAGTAAATAGTTTATTTCATATAGATAACTGAATCAAAATTAACTACATATCTAACAAACCAGATGTGGATTTGTTGTCTTACATAGAGTCCAGAAATAAGTTATACTATGAATAGTGTAACTTATTATGTAGTTTATATTTTATATTTATATTGACAAAAATATAATGATAATAACTACATTATTTAATATGATTCTCTTTTTTATAACTTTAAAAAGTTGTAATTAGATCGTTTTAGTTCAAATATTTTTTAATTTACTTTTGTTTATTATATTTTTGTCAATGTTTTACAATATATATGAGATAACTTGACATATTTTTCCTGCATGAAATCTAATGAAAATGTCGTATTATTCACAATTTGTTAACATTGAGGTTTTTTATAGATTTTATTTGATATATTGATTTATTTCACTCTCTATATTTGTATTGCTTTTATTTAAGGTATATACATGTTCGTTGGCAAAAAAAACGTATATATATATTCACACTATTACGATAATATTTATTATTTAATTAGTTATATCAATAATATTCAACAAAAGCTCATAAAATTTTAATAACAGGTACTAAATTTAAAATTGTGTGAAGTCCAAGGATTCAATTACAGATTCTAAAATAAGGGCCAACTAAAAATTAAACGAAATTATGAGGAAGAAAGGTATAAGTTTTTCAAAAAATAATTTGAACGATAAAAATAATCCTCTTAACGTGATTTAAAAAATGCAATAAAAAAAATACTTGTCATTAAGTGATTAAGTAAAATAACTTAATAAATATTATAAAATAAATATAATGATAAATTCCTTTTTGTCACCTATGGAAATATTAATTTTTTATTTTAGTATTCATTTTGGTCCCGACAATATTCAAATAATGTACTTTGTACATTATTCCATCACATTTATTATATTCCCCTCTCCTTAATAAAATTCTACAAAACAAATTGGAATAGACTTGTCACGTTTCCTTCCATCATCTTTTTTATCTTTTTTACTTTTTTTTATTTTGGGTTTGGTATATTAATCAAATTTTGGAAATCACATTGATTTTGCCAAATTTGAATCAACCTTGATCGGATGACACGTAAGTGTAAAACTCTCTGAACATTACAATACTCAAACTTGAGATTTTGTTTAGGAAGAATAAGTAACAAACCACTTGAAACAACGATTGTTGGTTCTTTCTTATAGATTTAATGTCAAATTGCACATAATTTTTCTTATCTTTAAATTATATAAAAATAAGTTTTTCTTTAAAATTATATAATGAACTTGCAAAATTAATCCTTTGTTTTCCTAATGAAACATGACACATATATATTTAGGGTTTTATCTGAACCTAAAATTTGGGGGAATCATTTGCCTATAACTCATAATTCAAGGGAATTATATATAAAAAAATAAAGTTTAAGGAGGTTTATTGGTTTGTTGCCCCAGACATATTATGTTTTGTAAGTAACATAAGAAATTAATTAGAGGCAAGGAATTATCCGCAAAAGATTTATGACTTTAAGGGGTTTATTATCATGTTTTAAAGATTAAAACTTTCATTTATACATAACTCAAAGTTTAGAGAAAAAAATTTGTACAGTTCGGCCTAAATTCAAAGTACTGAAAATCAGTTAGGCATATGAACAGAGTGACGGTATTAATTAAGCTGAAGTCTGAAACATGAAACTATATATATAAACTAATGCATTTGTCTACTAACAAAGTTCATTCATGAAATGAAACCATCTCATATGTTTGAAGCTACCTAGATTTGTTTAAAACGAAAGTAGACTTGATGGAAAGAGCAAAACAAAAAGTCGAAATTATTAAGAAGTAATTGAGTTTAAAGAGGCATAATGATATAAAAGATCTGATCGATTGGTCCATGAGCTAGCTAGCTGATGAGTAAGATAAAGCAACTTCCATGATGTATATATTTATATATATGCGCTGCTCCTACTAAACTGAATATTGCATGAATTAGCCAGTCAACCTTCAATGGAACTTGTTGAGAGATTCCTACAAAAGTACAAAAGTTAGTAAATGTCATTGTTATTGTGTGTTCAATGAGAATATATATGTATATCAAATAATAGTAAAGTTGATTGATTGAAATATATATATATATATATAATGACAAAATTCAAGCCTGAAAATTACACACACGCGCCCATATATATAATAACTAGGAGGAAACTGGCTAGATTAAAATATGCAATTTGTATTAAAATTTTTATACTAATTAAAATATCATTTCTTAACATACATAATTATCAAAGCAATTTTAAAATAAATCATAGGAAGCCTTTTTAAATCTATTTATGTTTTCATCACTATTTTATCACAAGAGATGGAGACAAATACCAACAAAGAATTACAAAGTGATCACAGCCAAGCAACTGAAGAAATATTGTTTTATCTCTTGCTGGTAACTGAGGTGAGTTATCATGAAAATTATACTTTATAAATGTTAGTAGTAGCACTAATAATAAAAGTAAAAGCAGGTAGACTATACAGAATACTTCAAAATTTTGTCCACCATTGAAATTATTTTCAACTAAAAATATATAAAAAATAATTTTTTAATGAAAGAAAAAGAAAGGAATTTGAGAGGTTGGTGAGTGGGGAAATGAAACGAAAAAGCATTAAAAAAAAACAACGAAAGGGTGACTAGAAGAGCATATGTTTGCTGGCTGAAGAGGGCACTCGTGACTTTGTGATACCAAAATATAAACAAAAATGGAGGAAAGTTGAAAAGGATAAGACAATAGAAGAAACAAAGTACTACTGGTCACCCCTGTACCGCCATGCAAGACAACTTTGTCAGAGCCCACCATTCATCATTTCCAGAATATATATATATATATATACATATATACATACACATTAAAATGCATTCCATGCTACTTTTCTTTCTAATTTAACCTAATGTCCAATTAATCCACAGTTAAAATGCATTCCATGCTACCTTACTTTTAGTTTAGACACATTTACCAATGAACTCACACTTTGCACACTCATTCATACAAAATCACCATCCTAATCACACAGTAATCTCCCCATTTTTTAAGTAGATTATTATTTTATTTTTCTTAGTTTAACTGTTTCATTTAATCTTTCAAAAAAAAAAGAAAAAGAAAAAGAAAACCCATCAAAAGACTAATTAAAACTATTATTATATGTGATGTGCTTAATTAAAAAGACAAGTTAAGTGCATTAAAATAATGAGAAACATAATTCTTTTAATCTTTATAATTTTAATGAAATTTTAATTTAGTCTGTATAATTAAAAAATAATAAACTCTGTATAACTTATCAAATTTTTAATTTAATTAATATTATTGAAGTTAGTAAATATTTATTAAATTTTATTAATATATAAAAAATAATTATAAATTATCTAAAAATTACATCCAAATTATGTATACAATAAAAATGATAAAAATATTGATAGTAAATTAAAATTAAATTACATGTATGACAAAATATTCATAAAAATGCAATAACAAAGATTGAATTAAAATTTATAAATTTTTTAAAATATGAGTATTAAATTAAAAGTTAAAATTTCCCCGACATTAATTTACGTTTTTTCTCGGGGTAGTTTGAGAAAAATGTAAAGTAACCTACTTTTGGACACATTTACCAATGGAATCGAACTTTAATCATCATAGATAGATAGATAATCACTCAGAGAGCGAGGCCAGTAAAATTCCTTCCTTTCTTACGTACCTTGGTACTTTCTCCCTTTTGCCGCTTCTACCTTAGACTAGTCACTGAAAATTCCCTCCGCCTCCAAAAGATTGGCCTGACGGCGCAGCATTATTGTTTCTGTGAGCCTCCAAAGAGCTCAAGTTCATGAACCCATGCTGCTGCTGTTGCTGATGATCTCTCGGTGAGATTCCTTCACTCATGCTTCTCACAATCTGCCCAACCCCAAGAAAGTCTCGAGTGAGCCTATCAGATCCTGCGGCCAGTTTCAGTTGATCTCTTGTGTTTGAATTGTTATGATGATGATGATGATGATGATGGTCATATCCTTCATACCCACCAACACTGGTGAATGTGTTCATCAGGTGTTGCAGATTGCTGTTATGATCATCGCTGTTCGACGTCCCTCCAAAAATGGCGCCGTAGTTTGCTCCAACTAGCTGCTGAGACCTGTGTTGCTGATCGGACTTAGATCCGTTGGCGGAGGAGGAGCTTCCGAAACTTCTGAGGAGAGAGGCAGTGGTGCTGTTGTTGCTAGAACTCGCTCCAATTTGAGCAGCCTTTTGAAGCAGTGCTGTTGCAGACATGTGAGGGATAATGTTGCTGCTGTTACTATTGTCTTGCAGAGATGAACTGAAAAGAGAAGGAGCACTTGAGCTTGTGATTTGTTCGGGGAAGAAATTGTTGCAGCCCTCGACGTTTCCTCCTCCGGTGGTGGTACTTCCATTGTTGCTGAAGTGTTCTGATATGTGGTTGTTGTCGGTGGTGGTGTTGGAGAGAAATGGAGGAAGGTTGAAGATGTTTTGATTAGCTGCAGAAGTTGGAGAATTGATGTTATTGTTGCTGTTATGAAGATCAGAGAATTGCATTAATCCAAGGAATTGCTTGTTTTAAATAACCAAACCTTGTTGCAGATGATCATGGTGGTGATAGTTCTGGTTGGATTGTTCTGCCATGAAGAAGGCTGAAGGAGAGGCCATCTGCTGTTGTGGCGGTGGTCTAATTAAGGACGGCGGAAGAAGGTGATCAAACTGACCTGTCCGAGCAGCAGCGCCCCCGAGTCTCAAAATCTCGCCGGTTTGGTTGTTGGGGTGGTGGTGGTCATGGACGGAGGAGATGTGAGCGCCCACCTGAGATAAGCCTAAAGCCATGTTACTTCCATAGAGCTGGCTTCCATTAATGGTGCTACCGATCAAGTTGGACGGTTGTCTCGCACTTTCTTGAGCCAATGCATCACAAAACGCCCTGTGGGTGATAAAACTATCTCTCCTGCAACAATTAATTTCCGAGCATACTTGCGTCATTTCATGAAACATCGATCGCTCAATTGATCAACTTAATTACGAGCTACTATATTAGAGTGTACATTTTGCGCATTACGTGAGTTTAAACATTACCTGATAATTATTTTAACTTCTACCACAAAACATTGGTCAATATTCGGAGGTCATTGTTGAATTATTTCTAAAATGATTGTTATTTTTTTAGCCTTCAATATATCAAAGAAATAAAACCAATTAATATATATGAAAAAAAATGACATTCACCAAAGCTAAATTAAGAATTTAAGAACTATATATCAGCAATTAGGATTTGCCTTGTCCAAATATAGCACTATAAAAATCTTAATATGCCCTGGCACAAAAATCTACGTGTATTAATGGAATAAGTAGGTATCAAGAATTGTGAATATACATTCATATATATATTAACAAAAGTTTATGTATTTAATTCTCTCCCCATGACCCATCAGGCTAGCTGCATTTTGTTCACTGCATGAAAGAAAACCACTCCTGGAAATTGAACTTGAAATACTATGAAGGTTGAAGTAAAAGGGGGAAAAGAAATAGTATTTTCGTGATTGAGAGAGAGAGAGGGCAAGAAATGGAATTGATTATAACGCCTTAACTTTATCATGAAAAGGAGAACCTGGATACCTGCAAAGAGCACAGTACTGAACACATCTAGCCAACCCATAAGAGAACAAACATGGTAACACCACCACTCCACATTGCTTATAGCAACACGTGAATCCGAAGAAAAAGAAAATTTAAAAAAACAAATAAAGGTTATGGGCTAGAACAGCACTGTTCCCAAGGCAAAATCCAGAGGTTCAATTGTAAGAGAGAGAAATGAAGATGAAGATGATGTTGTTACTTCGTGTGTTTTCTGATACCCTACGACCGAGGCAGTTTCCAAATATAATTTCACGTGGGAAGGACGTTTCGTTCCATTTCCTCCAGGCCAAACGTATAACCAAGAGAAAGGAAACATGACAAACGAAACCATACGAGGGAGAGAAAGACACAGAACCATTATAATCAAATGGAAGAAGTAAAAAAAAGAAAAAAGAAAGCATCAAACCCTCTTTCTTCCCATCACTCTCACATACACCTAGCGCTAGTAATCCAAACCAAACAAAAAATGCCATATTCAAAACCCAGGAACATTACGAACAGCCCACTAATTAATTATAACTCAATGGATTATATTACCTGGAGAAGAGAGTTCCACAGTCGCACCTGTATTCTCTAGTGCCACAAGTCTTAGAATGTGCTTTCCAATCAGACTGGACGGCGTATTTCTTGGAACACTTCTCGCACTTCCACTTCTTCTCGCCGTGCTTGCGAGAGTAGTGTTTCTTAATACCAGTGAGGTCACCCAGAGCTCTTGAAGGGTCATGGTGGACGCATGTGGGCTCGGGGCACAGATAAACCTTTCTCTTTGGCTCTTTGTTTGTCTTCTGCTTTAGCTTCCAAGGCAGGTTGTGTCCTCTTCTGTGAAGCTGCAGGTTCTGCTCTCTTTGGAAGCCTTTGTTGCATACCTCACATATGAACCTGTTTGTCGCCATTAAAGTCTTTGGAGATAGAGCTATCACCTCCGCATCTGGATCTGTACATTCTCACAGAAAGAAGCCAAACCAGAAATTATTAATTATAGTTAATTAATTAATTAACAAATTAATTAAGTTGAGGAAGTCTTGGGGGTCTGAAAGACTTTGGCTTTCAAGAAATTATTTAGCCCCACTGCAATTCATTTCTGAATTTCAGTTACAGACTTAGGGTTTTCTGGGAAATTTTTTATATTTAGAGGGAAAAGAAGGCTCGGAAAACGAGGATAAATGAATAAACTGAAAAGGAAAAATTAGTTCATCAATGAGTGTCGTTGATTTGGAAATTTAATGGTTAATTTCGATAAAATTGTTAGGATACTTGCTTGGTGTTCCTGGTTGGTTTCTCTTCTTCTTCTGGGGTGGTGCAGCTGCGGTTGTTGATGAAGTTGGAGTTGATGAATGCTGCTGATTCATCGGATTCTGATCTTCTCTGATTCCGAAGAGCGACGCCGATGAAGAAGATGCCGCCATATCTGATTTCATATATATATATATATATATATGGGTATGTATATATCCTTCTTTCTTCAAGAATATATATAACTGGTCTGGTTCAGCTGGGGATGGTCTTTTTCTGCTTCGACCTCAAAAAGCAATCTGAATTCTGGAAAAGCCACATGCAATTCTGAACCAGAATCCCAAAAGCAGGGACTTCAAATCCTTGAGGGGCTCTAATGATGAATAGCAGAAACATAAAGGGGAAGATATACAGAAGAGAAAGCTAAATTAGAGATATGCAAGTTGAAGAAGACGAAGGAAAAGAAAATCAAACCCTCCATGGGCACACTCCTTGATATGAATTTCTCTTCTTCTTCCTCCTCCTCCTCCTTCTTCTTCTCAGCTGGTTTTGCTTATTTTAAACGCCAATTTGAGCAAAGTGATATATTACTGAAATTATTCACTGATTTGGTGTCATGCAGATACACCAACACATAAGCACTGAAGAAATTTTTTTTTGTTTTTCCTCCTTTTCTTTTCCTTATTTTCCTCGCTCTCTCTCTCTCTCTCTCTCTCTCTCTGTGTAATTCTCTGCCTTTTTCCCTTTTCAATGTTTTTTCCTCCTGATTTTGCTATTTGTTCCCTGCCATAAATGATATTCACAATATGAAAAAATTAATTAGAGAGAGAAGAAAACAAGAAAATAATTTAAAAAAATAGTAAGATGAGAGAGATAACCTTATGAGTCGGTGGACCCAATTGTGGCCACAAAACGACACAGTATGTATGAAAGCAGCATGAAACAGCTACTACACCACTCTCTTTCTCTGAGATGGTATCTTCTTCCTTACTCCCAGACAAACTTTCACTCATCATCTGACCCCACTGGGCCTCACAGAAAATTCATTCAATTCAAATTGTAACAAAAAAACTGAAGGAGGGTGAAACTAACACTGTAAATCCCAACACAGAAACAAAAATAGCATTTGTCAGGATAAGAAAATAATGACACCAAACAAGGAGAAAAATGGATAGTATGATATATTTAGCCTTGTGAAAGAAAAGAAGAAAACACCTGAGGTATGATTGGTGAAGGGTCAGAAGAAAATTGTAGTCTGAATTTTGTGCTGTGGCAGATCAGTGTACTATTACCGTTTGTAGTGACTGACATGGAAAGAGCAAAAAGGTGGTCTGATGCTCAATTTGGTGTGTTTGGCTCTAAAAATTTGATTTTGGGGAGTTCTTAATTTTCTTACATAAACTCGGTCACTATTGAATTGAGAGGATCCAAATTCCTTCATCTAGCTGCAAATATCATAGAAAACTAAATTTGGACGGTCAAGATTTCATCTCAGATATGAGTGTTCGGTGCACCGAATCTAGGTCTAGTCTTTGGATTGAGATGCCTCCATTTATTGATTTAGATTTTCAATAAATGCACAATATATAATTAAAAAATAAAAGTTAAAACACGTGGAAACAAACATTCTTTAACGTTAAGGATTTACCTATTTCTTTTTGACTGCACTATATACATAATATTATAAAGAATTTATTTTGTTCATTCACCAATGCATATAGATATGACATGAGATCAACGTTACTGTATAACAATATAGATAATTAGACATTTTTTCATGTATTATATAAAATTTAAGGAATGAGTTATATTATTTACTATGAATATATATGTGATTTGCTATTGGCTGTACTGTATATATCAATGTTTTAATATAATCCAAAACATGGTCATATTGTATTTTATCTACAATGTAAAATATGTATGTATACCTATGCTTTAAACATTATTGGTGGTTTACAAATTAAAGGCCTTATGTTTGATGCATGCAATTGCAATATATGCTGGCTGGTCCCTCATTTCTTACATGAACAATTGCTGAAAGTCACATCCAAGTGGGGCAAACGGAAGGGTATTCTTGTCAATTGGGATTTATATAAATCACAATCAAAAGACCCAAGAGAAGACCTAATCCAACCACTATGGATAAACAAATCGTGCAGAATTTTAAGAATCCGGGTGTGGTTGACAAGCATGTAGTTTCTTTACGTTTGATTTAAATTAAAAATATAATTATTTAAAAAAATTTTATTTTAAAAAATAGAATTATTTAAAATTAATTTAGAAACTTCAGATCAAATGTGTACTGTAAACACTTATAAAGATATATATATATATAGAGAGAGAGAGAGAGAGAGAGAGAGTGATCAGGCTCCTAATCGGTCACATTCCTTGAAGAGACAAGTTAATCTTGACCGTGCATTATGTTGAAAAAAATAATGTCAAATATAATGGAACAATAGAATAAAGTGGAATGTGTGCTTTTTGGGATTTATGAGGTAATTGACAGAGACAGTTAATAGTATTATTATCAGCTTGTTTATTATTTTTGGGAAGACAATTCTTATATGCTTTTCATAGATTCAGCAAGGGTAGTTGTCATTCTTTGAAAATAATTTATGACAGGTTAACCGTAAAAAATAAGTGTGTGTGTTTTATCAAAAAAAGAAAATGTGTAATATGTGTATATATATATATATATATTGATTGATGAGATAATGGTCTGATTTTGAGTGGACGGCATAAGGTCTTTTTTTTGGGCCAAAGCATAGGGTCAAGTAATCAAGTTAACTACAAGTTTTTAAGGATTTTCCCCTCTAACCACCGTATATATGTTGTACCTTTGTATTTAAGAATAGCCAATCATGGAGGAGCATCACTTCTTCTTTCTTTCTCTTTCTTTTTCTTTTTTTTTTGGGGATAAAAGGAGTACCACTTTTTCTCAATATCACATCATCCCAATTCACATATAAACGAGTCTAAAAAAATAAGATGTATTTCTCCTTACTTATGAAAATACGATTTGTTATAAATTTTATATTTATATCAATATTAATTATTAATTATAGTATATTCAAATTTTGATAAGTATTGAACTTCATCCTATTAGGAGAAAACTTATATATCAAATTAAAATATGTGAATTTTAAATCTATAAATTAATTAAAATTATAAATAACAGAAGTTAGTTATTGAGTAATTAATGCATGAAATAATTTACTTGCTCTAATTTAATTGGATTAAAATGTATTAAGTATATAAGTTTTGTCTAATACCATAAGTCTAATTAGTAAAAAAGAAATATTAAGTATATAAGGTTAAATATCTAAGTGTTTTCTTATTTTAAATCTGCCACTAATATAAGTAGCAATATTTTTGTCCTCATAAGTTTGCGATAGAATTTGTTTGTTGCTAATTTGCAATGAATTTTTTTTGCCACAACTTAATTTAATTCAAATTTTAGTTTCTCTTTTATCCCTCACAAATTTAATACACATTTAAGATATATAAAGTTATATTTTTTATTTTACAATATACATAAATACATGTGTGTACTACTATGTATTAATTTGGAGATAAATTGGACTATTTTGTCGTATAATATATTGCTTAATAAAAAAATAGAGTTTGAATTTAAAAGATGTGGAATGCAAATCCAGGTCCGAAAGGCATGCATGAATATATCACTATCAAAACCCAGTTGTCAGTCACGTGATGAAAGAGATGTGTTCTCTATCTACTTGGTTCAAATTTTAGAATAATCATTCTAACAAAGAAATATTCTCTCAAATAAACCCAAGTCAATGTGAATAATACATTCTTAAGGTTGTTTTAGAAAAATACTGCATTTGATTTTAAATATAAGTCCTATTTAATTAATTATACACCAACCAAGAAAAAAAGTTAATTAAATAAATTTTTTTAAAAAACATATTATTTTTCAATATTACCCATGATTTTTAAGATGGTTTTCTCTCTCACATGTTAGTTAAAGATAGGAATAAATTAGAAAAAAAATAATTAATATTTTTGACTTCACTTAAATAGGACTTATATTTTAAATTAAAAAATATTATAAAACAGAATTTATATTTTGAATTAGAGGGAGTAAATCCTTTTTAAGTCATAAGAAAATACGGTTGGGTATTTTTTTTAATTAGGTTTCCACTTTATAATTACATTGCTCTACCTTTTTCTCTCTGTCTCTTTACAAATGCACCACATGAAGTCAATTTTTTAAAGGTATAGAATCTGGATCCTTGGCTAACAAGAATTGACCCAGCTAGTAAGAAATTTACCCATATCTCACAAGGATATATGTTTAAATTTTACTCCCAATGTGAGGACGTTATTGATATATGAATGATTTGTAAATATATTCACAAGCACTATTTTTTAGCCATGGGGTCTATCCACCCTAGTGAGTCGTGGGACTCAACCCATAAAACTTTTACTTATAAAAATTAAAAAAAAAAAGAGAAAAAAGAAAAACGATCTGGACCCTTGCTTGAGAAAAGTAACAAAAGGGACGCATAAGATCGATGATCTAAGATGCTTTACACGTATGATTAAAGTTAAAATAAAAAGGGCCTTAAAACCAAAATCGACAAGGTTAACTGAGGATGACAAATGTAGGGCAGGACGTACAGATTTTTTTAGTAGCTGCCTTATTCTTCTATATTTTCACATCTGTGGTATAATATTATGACTCTTTTGTCACGTGCCTCCTGCCCTGGCCAAAAATATGCCAAAACATAATAATTATTATATTCTATATTTTCAAATTAATATATTTTCTGTATATTATAAATATTGGATTAAACAATTCATGTACTGCTCAAATCTTTAATTTAAAAAGAAATTTCTTTAATCTTAGAAAAGTCTTGTTATTCATAACTAGATTGTGGGGATCATACTTTGCACAAAGTTTAAGATGAATTCATGACTTATAAATATATAGTGTGACTTCCAAGTTAATCCGTTAAATGTTATTGTTTTTTGTGATGGTTAAATAGTATTTATTTGGGTACAACATGTTTAATAAGTTAGTTTGCGATGAAAGCATATCATTCACTTTTATTTATTATGTTCTCTTAGTTATAATATACAATGACTATTTATCATTTAAATATATAGTGGTTGTATATTTTTTTATAAAATAATATGATGATATAAAACTAAAGTGAAGTCACATAATATATTTCCCCATTTTTTTAATCGATATTCATTGAGAAAGAACCATTATAAAGAATAAGAAATACTTAACAATAATTTTTCAGTCATCATTTTCTTTGTTTGGTTCTATTCTGTTCTTACTCTTGGATACATAGTTCCAATGCACAAGAAACCAAATAGATAAATTAAACAAGTCATGTGTATGATAATATATAATTAAGAAGATAGCTACTGTTTCATTGCTTCCACTTTAACAATAAAATATGCAATCACATATGGATACACAGCCAAACAGATGCTAGTTTAATTGGATTTTATATAATTTAATTAAAAATATAAAAAATAATTTAATTATTATATTGACAATAGAAGCATTATAACGTAAATATAATAATTAATTATAATTATATCTCAAGTAAATTATACATTTACCGTTAAAGAACAAGGTGAACCACCTATACATAAATAGAATTTGACATTAATTATGAATAATATAATTTATAATAAATTTTAATAGTGTTTTTATTATTAGTTTTGCAGCATAACATCACATCAAAAAGGAAATTTAAAAAGAAGAGCATAATTTTCAGCAGTCTATAAAGAAGGCCAGGACTGCGGTGAGACCGTGTTGTTGACAACTCACAAGTCAAGTTGCTTCAGGAGAGCGATGGCCTATTCAAAAGGACTAGCAGGCTGCTGCGCGCGCGCACAGAGAGAGAGAGAGAGAGAGTGAGAGAGAGGGCAGCGGTGCGGCTTTTTTGTTGCTAAAATTAGTTACTTGTTAGCTAACCATCTTGGGTCAATAGACAAGGATATAATTCATATACTATAAGGAATTTAAATCCCATTGTTAATGACTTGATGTGAAGATCCCATTAACAGGTAATATATAAGTATTTCTATAAACATTATGTGAATCATGAAGTATTCTTAATCCTAGTGAATATCTAAAATTGAACTCACATAAATTTGGAATACCTTATACTTATCATATTTTAATTAGAATATTTATTATTAGGGTTCAAATTAATTCAAATTGAGTCATGTAGAATCTTAAAAATTAACAAATTCTAATATCATATATTTAATACGATTACATTCTCAGCACTTACACCCGAAATCTATGTTATCTATTAAACTTTCCAAATGGTAGGTGTTAAATTAGGGTCTGTTTGATTCTGTTTCCGAAAATAATTTTTTTGTTTTTAGAAACAGAAAACTCAGAAAACTTGTTTAGTAAACCTATTTTTTAGAAACTATTCTGAAAAATAGAAAAATAAAAAAACAGAAAACTCAGAACATCTTTAAGGTGTTTTACAGTTTTTGTTCTAGAAAACACAAAGAAATGTGAGAAACATCCATCTCATTAATAGTAAAGTTATAAATTTTAAATAATTCATCTATCACTTACTAGTTATGATTTTAAGAACAATTACTCAAACAGATTTTTTTATTTTCTTATTTTTAAAACTTATTCTTAAAAATAGTTTTACAAAATTATTTTTAAAATAAAAAAATAAAAAATATTGTCAATGGCCTTAGTTTTTTTCTTTATCCTAGAATTCATTGGTGTGTCGGGTAACTGAATACTAGAATGCATAATCTCACTACTTACGTAACCAGACATTGAAAGGGGTCCCACACTTTTATTTCAGGTCAAACCGTTGCAAGAGGGCATTTACAGGGCAAGCATTAATGAGGGACAACACTTTCGGCACTCTTGGTCTCTTTATAATTTCGAATCAAATTTATATTTCCTCCATATAAAATTATTTTAATTAAGGATAGAAGTTAAAAATTTCAACATTTTTCTAGAATTATTCTTATTTAATTTTTTTTTGAATACATTAAATAAGAATATTTTTTAAAAATATATAATAAATACTACCTCATATATTGTAAAGGGTCTTATATTCAGGATCAAGATAAAATACCCTGTATATGAGACCGAAAGAAGTAATAAGTTATACAATTTAAATTATTAATAATATAATTTATACCTAATTCCTCAATATCTATAAAATTATAGAGGGTCATCTAATAATATCAATATATTATAAAAATTTAATTATGGTATGTATTATTTTTCTTTAATTACATAATTTTATATATAAACATATTACTCTCTCTAGTCCTTAATATAAGACCATTTTAACATAATCACGTGGATTAAGAATTAAAATTAAAACTAATTAATTACCTTAATTTCTCTAAAAATCCCAATATTTTTTTAATACTACCCTTATTTAATCTCTTTCTTTTTCTCTTTGAATACATTAAATATGGACATTTTTTAGAAATGTATAATAAATACTACTCGTATATTGTAAAGGGTCTTATATTTAGGATCAGAACAAAAGATTCTATATATAGAACCGGAGGAGTATATAAAAAAAAATTTGTCAGTTTGAATTTTTATCAATTCTTTTTTACTGATTTTATCCTTCCGTGCCCATGTTTATCAATTTTGTTTTTGTTTTTTTTATATGCCCATGTTTATCAATTCTAATCTAGTAATCTATGGCATGTTTTGAACCGAACCAAGATACGGTTGGCTGGTTCAATAATTAAATTGTCCGGTCTAATATTTTTGTAATATAGTGCGAAATAGGACTAAATAGGATAGATAACATGAAAAAGAATAAAAAATATTAGTTTTTAATTTTAAAACGATCTCCAATAAATTTTTCAAGTAATAATTATAATAATATAATGAATATTTAAAAAATACCAGTGTTAAAATACCACCAAAAAAGCTGTAAAGTCTTTCGAAAAAAGAGGACATAGTGTTTCACAAATTGTTGAATAGTAGCTTGGACTCACAGTCAATGGGTTTAGGAGTCCACCGCCTCCTTTCTAGAATTATATATGCTACTTTTCTATTTTCAAAATCAATACAAACCTGTTAGAAAAAAAAAGCCAATACAAACCTATTGTAATGGCAAACTCTTTCCTATTTTCAAAATATACAAATATCATTTAAGACAAATATTAAATCACACACACCCCTCCATTAACTTTTGTTAAAATTACCCCATCTTCCTTCTATGTTTGAAATATACACAAATCTCCTCTAAAAATATAAGAAAAGTCCGTGTAACTTTTAGAAAAGTTCTAGGTTATATATTTGTGTAATTTACTTTTTGTTTTCAAAGGATAATTGCGCATGTTTAAATTTAAAAGGAAGGTTTACATAATATAGCAAAACTCAAATGAAGTTTGTGTAGGTTCGTTTGAGTAGGTTTTAAAAATGAAGCAGATAGATTTATGTAATTTATTTTTGTTTTTGGCCAGAGATTTGTGTGATTTCAGGGTAAAAAAAAGTGAAGTGTGTGTGAGTGAGAGAGGGAGAGTATACTAATTAATTTGTTCATAAATGCACTTTCACAAGTTTATTCCTTCTTACAATTATATATATTTTTTCATCGAAACACAACAGTTTATTTACATATTGTATTTTACATATATATTTCACAAGTTTCTTTACAAATTATTTATATATGTTGTCAGTCATTTTGCAAAATAAGTGACAAGTTAAGCTACTTTATATTTACAAATATTGCTACAAAACTCTCCTTTTCATGATATTGAATTCAAATTCTCTCATCAATTCTTTAGATGAAAAATGATTCATTTAAAAAAAAAAAATCTTTACCATCCATGCGAATCAGATGGTCTAAATTTATACTTCAACGTACTGAAAGGTCAAATTTTACTAAAAAATACAGCATGTTGGTCATTTTCATACCAAAAAACAGGGAAGATCTGAATTTCATTAATTTTCTTGAGCATTATGTAGAGTTCAAATGGAGGAATGTTGGGGCCTCGCCAAAGTCCATTGATGAAGAATGTTGCTAGGGACATCGTAAAATATGATTTCTGTATTAGTTGGAGTAACTTGTGCAGACATGAAACCTTGGCCGTCGTAAAAGAATCTCACGAAGTCGTCATTGTTTTCCTTCACATCACCCCTCCATGCCTTTGACCCTGCTCCGCTCGTTACATACTGAATTGGACTGCATTTTATCAATGCCATTTCATATCATTAATTAGATCGACATCAATATATAACTTTAAAAAGTTGTAATACTTCTGTTCCAAAATGTAAGAAACAAATAATTAAATTATTATAACTAAGAAAACAGTCAAATGTCTTAAATATCTCACAAATTTTTTTTTCTACAGATTTCTTCATTTAATATTTTCACTTAATTCTTTTTTAGCACATGCCTTATAATAATAAATCTACTTTAATTAAAGAAAAAATTGAAAAAATGCATTAATTTATCAGACAAATGTCATTTGTCTCTTAACTTTTGGAATAAAATATATTTAAAAATATCTCTTATGTTTTGGAAATGATGGAATATTATTTATAAATTATGAACGGTATAGTTTCTCTTACAAACACTTTGTTTTAGGCCTTGTAATCACATCTAGTTAATATTAAATGCCATTTCATATCAGTAACTCCAGGAAGTTGCACTATAATTCCCAAATCATAAATAGTGTAGTTTCTCTTATAAGCACATTTTTAGTTAAAATCAAATGGTATTTTGGGAAGAAACTAGAAATTTGATATGTGATTGGATTAGGGTTTTGAAAGATGTGTTTTATGTCACTTGTCGACACTGCTGATATGTTCCTGGTGGGTTATATTATATTCACTCTTGTTGGGTAAGATATATTATAAAGCCCAAGACCAGATAAAAATAAATAAGGCTTATTATTTTATTTGTCTATGAGAGGGAGGGAACCGTTAATTGTAATTGATCCCACACACCGCACGGAAGAGAGAATCTAGCAATCGTGCATTAGTATATCCCGGTGTGTACGTTCTTTCTGATTATGGATTCTCTCAGAAAAACACAACGCTCTCTTGTTTTCTCTTTGTGATCTCTCTCCTCACAATTTCTTTCCTGGAGTGTATTTATGGTGAATCAAGAAGAAAGTTTGAGTAATTTTATTCCATCCACTTGGCGTATGTCCTTTTCATTCTCTTAGTGGAAGAACATTCTAGATCTATATGTATTTCTTCCCTATCTTATTATTATGTCATTGGCATCAGAGCCAGGTTAAATTTTGGGCCAACCTATATTCGCTGCAATTTTTATTTGCCAATTATAACTTGTCTCTCTGAGTTCCAATATTTGCATTCGGTCTACGTTTTTATTTAAATATACTTTTAGTATACTGTCTATACTCATTAAAAAAATGCAAATAGGAATCTGTATAAGGGGGATCTCAATTTAAAAAATATATACATATATATATACACAGTACAGTGAACTTTTTGGGTTCTTTGAAATCATCTCCTCCTAGACAAAGAAGAATACCACCATGTAGAGAATGAAGAGATGGAAAAAAGGCCACTGAAATCATGCCAAATGAACACTGGACGAGAGAAAGAATAGCAAAAAACGATGTGAATCCACAGGTAAAACTAAAAAAAAATTGGGTTTACTCAAATTGTACTTGTTTGGACAAACTAAGACTATCATCGTGTAGAGGACGGTGAGATGAGAAAAATGACAGCAAAATCACCTCAAACGGACTTCGAATGAAGGAGAAAATGGTAAAACACGGTGGTGGGTACGCGGGTCTGCCACCAGATCTGAACCGGGTCGGGTTGACCCAGTTGGAGGTCAGGGACGACCTCAACGACACATCGTTTTGGCAGAACACCAAAACAACATATCATTTTGCCTAATAATAAAAAAAAAACTCAAAAAGGCGGCTTGGGCCATGCAAAACAAAAAAAAATTTTGTTGGGCTGAAGAAGACTAACCCAACAGGGGGGAAATTTTTTTTTTCATGTCAAATTAAAAAAAAAAGGGATCATTGACGTGGCACGTGGGGCCCATCAGCACATGATTTGGCCACGTGGAGTACACTGTTAGAGAGTGAACGACGTGTGAGAGATGCTGGGCCGGCGTGTGTGATCGGATTCAAACTCTATGACGGCGCGTGGAGTTCACGCGTCACCCTCGCGTATGAGATTTGTTTTCCTTATGAATTTTTTAGTATTTTTTGCACTCTGAATCTTCTAGGGGCACGTGTAGATGCCTGAAACATCTAATTGAGACACGGTTTATTTCTAAAAATTCCTAAATTCAAGATCTTCAATTTGATATGCTATTTGCCCAATTTTAAGGTAATTTTGGATCTGTTTAGAGCTATTTCAGTACATATATATACATTTTTTATTTAAAAATTCTAAAATTATTTTAATAATTCATACTATTTTATTGAAGGTAAAAAATAATGAAGCTAGAAAATTCTAAAAGTACTGAAATAGTTGAATATGATTCTCCAAATTATGAATATTTGGAAGAACTCATTCCAAAGGATGAACCTCTTGATGAAGATCCTGATGAGGAATTTCTAGAAGAAGAAGAAAATCCTGAGGAACTTCAAAAAGCGTATATGGATCCAAATGGGCCAAAAGAAGATGAAATTATTTTTGAAGAGCCTAAAATTGAAGATAAAAAAGTAGTCCAATCCCTTACCCACTCTGTAGTCCAAGACATAGCAAATAGGGATGCAACAAAAATAAAATATTTGAAAGACCTACATCCAATTCTTGTGAAGTATTCACATTTTGTGGTGAATATGGAAGATGCTGAGTTCTTCGCAAATGTTATAATTAAGCTAAGAGAAGATCTGAATACACAAAACAAGAAATATTCAAATTACACTTGGGTTAATGCGATTAATAGAGCTATGAAAATATTGAATCACACTCTTAAGAGGAAAATTATTGATTTCTATTTTCTTGTTTAATTTATGTATGAAATTTGTATTAATTTGTTGTACAAAGACTATATTCTTGTATGAATTTAATGTTCTTTTTGTTCTTAATATATGCTTTATTTGAGTAGGAGCTCTCAAAATACGAGTTTTTTTTAGAGTTAATTTTTTTTCAAGCACTTGTATTAAAATCTTAATAGATAATAGTGGTAACACTAGCATCCGTGTGATGAGAGAATCACGTGTGGTCTCTTGATCATGGAACTAATGGAATTATTATTGTTCTAATAAGAAATAATATAAGTATAAGACATTGTATATTGTACCGTGCTACATGTATATTTTATTAAAATATTCTTTAGTCCAGCTCAATAATAGAAATCCTTTATGTGGGATAGTCTAGTAACTGATTTAAGAATGATGACCAAGAGTATAATTGCTGAGTTGAACAAGGAAGACAAACTAAATGGGGACCATTGGGACATTTGGCACCGAAATTTTTCATATATATTGGAAGAACAAGATGCTATAGAGCCACTGACTGTAGTCATGGCACAACCTGAAGCGGGTAACACTGCCCAACATAGGAGAGACCAAGAGGTCTGCATGGCTTGGAAAAGGAAGAACAACATAGCATGTATTACTATGTTGGGCACTATGGCCAATGACCTAATGTGTGAATATGAGAAATATTCAATAGCATGGGCCATGTGGACGGTATTAAAAGATAAGTTTGGAAGTACCTCTACCACCAAACTAAGAAGGCTAACAATTAATTTTGATACTTATAAGTTAAGGCCTAACACTCCTATAAAATAGCATCTACAAGAGATAGCCAGCATGATCAGAGAACTGAAGGAAGCTGGGCATGAATTGTCTGATGAACAATAGATCTAGGCTGTCATAAGGTCACTCCCTTCAAGCTGGGAGCACATGAAAGTCAACTTAACCCATAATGAGAATATTAACACTTTTAGTGATGTGGCAAAACACCTGGAGCTTGAAGATGAACGTCTAGAGCCTACAGAGCCTTTGGACAAGCCTATCTAACTAAAGAAGCAGGACCTTCTAACCCTCAGCCCAATTCAAAAAAGGGCAAGAAAATTCTGAGAAAAGGTAAGAAGAATGGTCTGAAATTTAAAAAAGGAAATAAACCTTTCAAGAAAAGAGAGAAGAAAGGCGGAAAAAAGAAGAAGACTGACCTGAGTAAGATCAAGTGCTATTCCTACCTGAAAATGGTTCATTTTGCAAGAGATTGCTCTGAGCAAAATGAACGTTAAAAGGTATTAGTGAATTATGTTAATTCACATATGTCTTGCATGTCAAGTACTGCTTTTTTAACAGATTATTTTTTCTTCTTGGGTAATTTACTCAGGCTCTATAGACCACGTGAGTACGGATCAAGGATCCTTTGCGGAGTATTGTCGGTTGCCGAATCAAAGCAAGTGGCTTTATATTGGTAATAACGTGAGAGTTGAGGCGAAAGGCATAGGAACCTGCAAATTAACTTTGCAAGGTGAAAAAACCTTGATCCTCTATGATGTGCTCCATGCACCGTACATCCGACTGAACCTAGTTTGTATTTCCTGCTTATTAATTTATGGGTTTAATGTAAACTTTCATGGTAAGGTAGTAGACATTTCGTTAAGGACAACCTTTTATGGTTCAACTTTTCTTTCAAAGAAGTTCTTTGTAATGGATATTGTTGGTGATTTTTATATGCATGATTGCTTTGCAATTTCTTCCAATTCAAATGTTGATATGAATACTTGGCATGTTAGACTAGGATATATTAATCAAAATAGAATGATTAAACTAGCTAAAGAAGGAATGCTTGGTACAATTGATAAAATGGAAATGTCCTTGTGTGAGCATTGTATGGCTGGTAAAGCAACTAGAAAGCCATTTGGAACTAGAACTAGGGTAGAAACTCTATTGCAATTAATCCATTCAGATATTTGTGGTCCTATGTGTGGGAGAGCAAGACATGAAGCTGTTTATTTCATCACTTTCATTGATGATTACTCACAATTTGGTTATGTCTATTTGATGTCGCATAAATCTGAAGTACTAGAATGTTTTAGACGTTACATGAACTTAGTAAAAAATCAAATGGACAAGAAAATCAAAGCATTAAGGATCAATCGGAGACGTGAATATTTATCGGATCAATTCAAAGACCTTTGTGAAGAAAAGGGAATAGTAAGGCAACTTACAATCCCTGGCACCCTACAACAAAATGCTATAGTCGAAAGAAAAAATAAAACATTACTAGACAGGGTTAGGTCCATGATGGCACAAGCTAATCTACCCATTTCGTATTGAGGAGATGCAATTTTAATTGCAGCCTTCATACTTAATCGTGTGCCCTCAAAATTGGTCACATCCACACCCCATGAGCAATGGACAAATTGTAAGCCAGATTTAAATATTTTAAAACATTGGGGCTCAGTAGCTTATATCCATGATCCTTCCCATAAATATGGAAAGCTAGGTCTAAGAGGGAAGAAATATATCTTTATTGGATATTCTAAACAATCCAAGGGTTACATTTTCATTAGAGAAAATCAAGATGGAACTGCGACTGAGATGGAATCTAGAGATGCAACATTTGTAGAAAAAGAATTCCCTA
This sequence comes from Adenanthera pavonina, assembly GCA_026686845.1. Lineage (NCBI taxonomy): Eukaryota > Viridiplantae > Streptophyta > Magnoliopsida > Fabales > Fabaceae > Adenanthera > Adenanthera pavonina. The sequence continues at coordinate 12,888,438 of JAIVEN010000028.1, read as the reverse complement.
GCAGGGGTGAGGTAGATCGTATTGTATCTCTTTATGAGATACATGAGGAAACTGAGGAACGAGTTTATATACCTCAACCTCTTGATTCAAGTGGGAGCTCATAGAGACCAGTGCAAGATTCTGTTCCAGAACAGAACAACTTACAAGAGACCCCACTATGGAAGAGTAACAGAGAAAGTGTACCAAAGAGATGTTTCCCAATAGAAGGGATTGCACTTATAGTTACCCCACAAGATTATGCTGAGCCTAGTTTAATACATGAGACTCTATCATGCCCTGCTAGTAATGAATGGAAAAAAGCAATGGAAGAGGAAATGGATTCGATGAGGATAAACCAAGTTTGTGATTTGGTCAATCTTCCATTTGGATGTAAGGAAATTGAGAATAAATGAGTTTTCAAAATTAAGAGAAATGCAGATGGATTGATTGTTAGCGGCAAAAGGGTATACTCAATAAGAAAGTATAGATTATGAATACATTTTTTCACTTGTTGTGCGCTTTAACTTCATATGACTAATTATGGCAATAGTAGCAAGTTTAAATTTAGAATTACATCAGATAGATGTAAAAACTGCATTTTTAAATGATGAACTGGATGAAGAAATCTATATGCAATAGCCATTAGATTTCATTGAGAAAAGGAAAGAGAATAAAGTCTACAAGTTAAGAAGGTCCATTTACGGACTTAAACAATCATCCAGACAATGATATTTAAAGTTTCACTAAGCTATAACCTCGTACGATTTCTAGATGATCGACAAGGACCATTGTGTACACATCAAGAGTTTTGAAAATAATCTTGTGATATTATCCCTTTATGTGGATGATATACTGTTAATCAGAAATAGTCTAAAATTGATTATAGCTATCAAAGAATGGCTATCTTCGAATTTTGAAATGAAAGACATAGGTGAAGCTGTTTATGTGCTTAGAATTAAAATCCATAGAGATCGCCCAAGAAAATTAATATCCCTTTCTTAAAAAAATTACATTGAGAAAATTCTTGACCGATTCAACATGAAAAACTGTAAACCTATAGATACCCCTATTTCAAGAGGAGAAAATCTGAGCTGAGATATGTGTCCTCAAACAGAGTCTGAAAAGAAGATGATGGAAAGGACCCCTTATTCCAGTGCAGTTGGTAGCTTAATGTATGTCATGATGTGTACAAGACCAGATATATGTTATGCAGTTGGTTTGGCCAGGAAGTACTAGTCAAACCCTGGACTAAAACATTGGAAAGCTGTGAAGAGAATCTTGAGGTATTTGCAAGGCATAGCAGATTATGCCCTATGTTATCAAGGAATCAATTTGTGCTTGGTAGGATACTTTGATGCAGACTGGGGAGGAGATCTAGATGAGCACAAATCGACTTTTGGATATATTTTTCTGTTAAACAATGGAGCTATATCTTAGTGTAGCAAGAAACAGACTTGTATTGCCTTGTCTACCATGGAAGCAGAGTTCGTTGCATGTTCTGCAGCAGTATAAGAAGTAGTATGGTTGAAGAGATTCACAAAACACTTGGGGATCATTCGTGATAAATTGGATCCTATTTTGATAAACTGTGATAGCGAGGCAGCCATAGCCTACACCAAAGATCCCAAGTATCATAGCAAGACAAAGCACATAAACACCAAGTATAATTTTGTAAGAGATGCCATAGCACAGAAAAGTGTTACAATTCGCCATATTTCTACACATCAAATGATAGCTGATCCCCTTACTAAGCCAATACCTAGAGATATATATGTTGATCATGTAAAATCACTTGGTATTCGTAGGATATGATGTAACACAAATATCTGTAATGATTAATTATATGAATAAAATTAAGTGAATTTTTACTATAATCGAGTCATTTGAGTACATATATTTATGAAAATATACAATGTCTAGTATGTAGTATATGTTGATAAGATTGACTTTTTTACACGAGTAACTGCCTTTGACATTCATGGAGAGTGGGCAAAGATGAGACTTTTTGTATTCACTAGTAAATCTACGAGAGGGTAGATATGACAGTGAAATAATACAAAATAAGTCACCTCGACAAAAAGAAGAGAATAGGTTGAGATAAGGTCCAATAAATATAAATTTTGGATTGAATTATGGATACCCACAATCCATAATACATGTAACTAGATGATAAATTCTCTAACAAAAAATGTCATGATAAGTGGAAGCATTAGTAGAATTCGGGTTAGACACCATGTGTGTCTAAACTTAAATTTGTACGGTATTAACAACAAATCAAAATGGACTTACGCTCTTATATGATAAGAGTAACACTGTAGCATGCAATTCATACTGCATGTGTTTTAAAACCGCAATTGGGAAGCAAGTGAATAGATTCCTGCTTCATTGTTGTGTGAGTCCCTGAGAGGAATAAATCCTCTCATTAATGTCCTTATGACTTTTTCATTTTCATGGAAAAATGATTCAATGTTAGCTACTTTGACATATATCCAAAAGGTACAAACACTCGTAAACACATACACACATGTATACCTTGAGCGGTGGGTCGACAAGTTTGACAAGCTCCAAAGTGTCATTGTGATACCCAGCACTTCTGATTGCATGGTGACCCACCACAAATTTCCATGTTGTGCTAGAATTCTCCAATGCCTCTTCTAAATCCTACTCAGCCCAATCATATTTCAAACTAATTATAAATATATATCCATTATAATATAAATTCTATACAAAGCTAATTTGAAAAAAAATGACTCATAGACAGTGCAATAATGTTATTTATATAGCTTCTTTCAAGCTCTGTACTTTATTTGTGCTTTTTTCTCGTGCATTGCAAGGGTTAACAATCTAGTTTCTTTATTGTAAATGATGAGATGGGTAAGTACCTTAAGAAGGTTGGCAACATAAACCTGGCTGGGAGACACACCTCGCCAATCATAAGAATGATTTGATTCACTAAAATAGTTTTCCACAAACGGTGTTGTGTCTAGAAAAAAATTTCAACTATTCCTATTGAAACAATTCCAAAATCAACATATCCATCTGTCAAAGCTAGCTACTTAATTAATATCATTATATATATACTTTTCATTAAGTGGTAATTAATTGTAAAGAATATATATATACACATATACCAACCTGCATGAAGGATGAAAGATCTGAGGTAAATCCATCTCCTGTCAATTTTCCTCAAGAGAGGACTTAATTGTGCTAATGCATCACCCCTATAGTCATGGTTTCCTAGAACTGTAAAAAGATATATATACTAGATTTAAATTAATGAATCAATAAGGGATATCAACCAAATTAATAGAGAAGGAAATTGAAGAGAATTATGGATTACCAGAATACCATGGCTTCTAGAGGCTCTTAGCAATGTAAATATTAGAAAGTGATTCCACAAAAGCAGGGTTAGTTATATTCACTAAACCATCATCGTAGAAATTGTCTCTGTAACATCTCAAAATTTCACTAGATACTAAGTAATGAAAAAGGACATAATTACTGATAATACAAAATGAACAAGGAATTCATGAAAACGGACAAACATCATTTTGCATTAAATATGACAAAAAGATCATTTTTCCTGATTGGATAGAAAAATGATAAAATTATATTTTTACCCCTAAAAATATAAAAATAACATCCACGTCCCAAAAGTATTAAAAATTACGTAGAGAAAGAAATAGAAAAGCCTTGACAAAAATTACACCTAATAACCCGAAAGTTTTAGAAATTATGATTTAACTTCGAGTCAAGGGTAATTTTGTAAATATGCAAAATTACTATTAAAACACCCTCAATGAGAGAAGTCCAATGGTATATGGTACTAAGGGTTAATATTCAAGAATAAAGAAATAATCAGTGTCGAGTGTCCAAAAGTAATAGTAAACTGATAAAGTAAACTGTAGGATCTACTGATGGTTAAAAAGAAATTGGGATAAGATATGGGCCATACACATACCATTTGGGATGGGATAATTATGGAAATATAAAAATAAAATTAGAATAGTCCTTTATCCCAAAAATGCTAAATTAGTATAAAGACGGTTTTTTCGGTATGGTTAAAAAGTATTTGGATTAAGATATATCTGGATCAGAAAAATTGGGCAATTTTTGGACACCTCAAGCTCTCCCATGCGTTCCTTTCTGCAGCCTTGTGACAAAAAGTAATATTATATTATTTTGGAATACTTCTTGAGGAAGTATGTAAAAAAAATGTAATTAAGGGTTAGTAAAAAGTAACCATAATTAGCTACATCATTAGCCACTTAAACCCTTCTCTTTCCTCACCATTTCATGCATGAACAGCTTCCCAAAACAGACCAGAAAAAACACAAGAAAAGAGAGGAAGAAGGAAGAGAAAAATGAAGAGGAATCAAAGGAAAAGTAAAGCACAAATTGGTAAGCTTGCATACTACCACCTTAAAGCTTACTATCTATGATTTTCAAAGCATGTTTTATGGTTTAGTTTGCTTCCTTTCCATCTTAGGGTTTCATCCAAAATGTGATTTAGCAATAGAAATGAGCTTTGGACCATTAAACTTAGGGAAAAGCTTAGATTAACCACTAGAAGCATGAATCCATAGATGGGTTGAAGTGATTTAAAGGAAATTTTTTTCAAACATTTTGAGACAATTTCGGTCAGAATAGGGGGAGTATTTAGAGTTGGGATTTCATGATTTTGACCTCAAAAATGGATTCCCCATGGTCCAAAACCTTAAGAACAAGTGTGTTGTACAAAGAAAGATCAAAGGAAAGCTAAGTGAAAATTTTGGGTTTTAGTGATATGGTATTGTATAATTCTGAAAAATCAATGGATAAATTGGTTCAATGATGATATGATTAGGTTCAAGGGAGTGTTAAGAGGCTCAAGAAGTGGCATACCAAGTTTGGCGAGTAAGAGAGCATCATAAGGTAGTTAATTTCCCATACTAGCATTATGTTATCATAGTTGTTTTCAATGTACTTTATGCCTTGTCATATGATTGCAATGATATTTTGAGGTGATTTATGTGTATTGGCTGAGTTGATTGAGAGGCATTGAGACCACGTAATTTCCATTTTTCAAAATGAAACTCTGCCAAAAATTTTATGAATTCATATGATGTAAATGTGTTAATGTATTCAAAATGTGTTATCTTGATGTTTTCATGCTTAATATGATGATGTGATGGAATGTTAGGTGTTAACTACTGATATTCTCTGAATCTCACCCTCCCAAATATTAACCATGAATAGATAGCAACAATGGCAAGACACCAAGGAAGAGAAAGGAAAGGAGAAAGAATTTGGCCATTAACTTGATAATGCTAGCAATGACCATGAGCTTTAACCTTTTGTGTAATTTTGTAAATGTGATGTTAAGTATGTTTCTTCAAGTTTTTATGATGCCTTAGGTCTTAGCTAAAGTATGGTATAGTATGGAAATGATGTATGGCCATGCAAGTATTTTATGGTTTTTGTTTGGCACTGTAGTAAGAGAAATGGTCATCTTGACCTATGTAAAGTAAACATGCCACTGTTTAGACCTTTTGACGTATGAAGTACAAATGGTGTATATGGTTTAAAAGTAGACAGGAAGAGCTCTCCAATGGTCTAAGGATCACTCAGATTGGATATGTGTGCAATATTTGGCAGATATTTATATTTAATCCCAATTAAAATGATTATTTTGCAGTTTTCATATAAAATGTGAAAATTCACAGAGTTTGCTGTACATATCAGTATTATCATTGCTCTAACTTATATTTTTTCCATGTAGACAAAGTTATAAGCTATCCCTAGGGACTTGAATCACATGCATACGATTTTTATTGATTTAGTTATGATTTATTGAAATTTAATCAGAATAAATAAATTCGATTAAATGAATAGTGCCCAAAGTTAGAAAAAATTTATTAAGGGAATTTTTTTTGTGATTCAAGATCCTACTACAATATAAATAGACTTTGGAAGGATTAAATACATGGGAAATGAACCCATAAGAGAGGTGTTACAGTCTCCCATTGATATCACAAAATCTATGTCTAGTTTCTCTCCTATCTTTTCCATCTGTACATCATGCCCATATATACTAAATGTTATATAAACGCTACACTAGTCATATATTCACAATGTTTCAAATGCACAAGTTACAATAAATATTATCTAGAATAAATTACTTGAATCTTTTTTTTTTTTAATTTTATTTCCCATTTGTTCACAACATTTCTTTTTTTAATTTCCCATCTGTACAACATTTCTTTTTTTTAATTTTAGAGTAATCTCTCTCAGGATATTAAAAGTAAAGGATAGACATTTGTCAACCAGATTTATTTCATACACAAATTGAATCCTCAACCACTTATTTAAAGAACAAGAACCCCTAATACTAACACCAACATGAGATGGTAAAAAGAGGGGGGTTTTCCCCTTTACACAAAATTCAGGAAACACAATATTCATAGAATTTAATTTGTGTTATCATTTCTTCAAAATAGTCTTTTCTTACTCTGTTATTTACTATTATTTGGGGACATAGTGTACAAAATTATTTCTTTTATTTTATCTTTTTTTTTTGCCTGATTTTATTTCATTTCATTATTCTGTGTATGTATTAATTAAATGGGAGTATACTTTTTAAAAGTACTTGCAAAAAAAAAAAAGAAAAGTAAAACTACTTATTGAAAAGATTAAAAATTTCGCAAAACAATGAGAGTTCAGTTGTTTTTATCCTTTTTCAAAATAGATATTAATCAACAAACCTTGATTCAATGTCATTAGAATGGTAGCCTAATTAAAAAAGAAAATGAACTAGAATACCAATCGGCGTTAAAGTTAACTAAGAAAGAAATAAAATAACCATACACAAGGAAAGAAAGAACAAAAATCTCTGTGGCAACTAGGGATTGATTATATTCCCCTTTTCTTCCCAAATCTCCAATGACCAGAAACTTGAGAGTTTCATTATTATTGTGTTGATGTTGAAGCCTTTGAAGCTGTGCATGAACAGCCATCACAAAACATATGAAAAGAATTGGTAATAAATGAAGGTGAATCAATGCTGGGAATGCCATGGCTAGCCACCATTGTTTCTTAAAGGTTGGTATAAGTAATAAAAAGTTTGAGTAGGAAAGGAGATGGAGAATAGCATAACTTATTATTGGATAGGGAGGTATATGCAATTGGGACATCAAGTTTTGGGGAAATAACTATTTATGGGAATGGCAAAAGATGATGGTGAAGAGGAAATATCCTCTAAATATCATAGGTTAACTTGATTTTAGTTAAATATAGCTTGTCGAATTTTGAATGGTAGTTAGTCAAAGTTTTTTTTACTATCCAATCAAACATGTTTGTATTTGTGTTTGTGTGTGTATGTGTATAAAGTAATAAAATTTAATTATTTGAAATGCTAATGATTAAAATATACTAATTTGATTCGATTGCACTTGATTGAATATGGTTAAATAATTACTCACTCTTTCTGTTTATGGATGGACTTTACTTTTATGAACACCACCTAGGTCGGACCATTATTCTATAGTAGTTCCACTCAACTATTAAATTGAGACTCTCACAACAAGGGCCATCAGTCATACATAACATGATAGCCATTCTTGAGAGTCTTTAATTGAGATTGGATGTTAGTAATGGCCAGCAAACCATAACCAGGAGACTTGATTCCTATCATGGTCTCAAGCTCCCTCAAATGTCCTGGCTTAAAGCCATTGTTAGCAACAAAATGACCTTTGTTCCACATTTCAATTAAGCATTGAATAAGGAGTTCATCCTCCTCAGGTGTCCTGATGCATTTCTCTTTTCTAGCTTGTGATGACATAACATCTCGATTTTCAAAGCTATGTAAAAGGATGTTTAAGATGTGTCTTGAATGAATATAAGAAAAACACATTTAGAAAAGATGTGCAATTGAAATGATAAATCAATACCACAAGGGGTAAAATGGTAATTTTCCACATTGGGCATCAATTGCAATTAACTCAAAATGTTGGGTCCTGAAGTGTAATTATCCAAAATTTTTGGCACTTCTTGATAATTTTCTAAAATTTCAAAAATTTAGTATAAGGGTCAAAATTGACCTTATGACATGCTAGATCCAATAAAATAATGTATTGAGCTCAAAGGATTTAGATTAAAAAAAGACTTCAGAATGCAGTAGAAATTATACAAAAAAAAGGTATCGTGGGCCATACAATTAAAAAAAAAGTAAAAAGAAAAGTATTAAAACCCACATAAATACAGTTTGGTATATGATATTAAGTTAAATGCAAATCCTGAACTAGAATATTTCTATGTACTAAAGGAATATATAGTATTATAAAATAATGTAAAAGTATCTTTAACTGAAAGATAAAAAGTAACTAGTACATGATATATCTAAACTAGAAAAATAATGCAATATGAAGGACACTCCCTCCCCTCTTATTGGCCAAAAATTTACATGTGAGGGAAGTGAATATTTTAATATTTAGAAGGCTATAGAAAGCCAACTCCAAGAAGCAATTGTTTATGGCCACAAGTTTGCAAAAAACTTGGTTGGTTTTGGGAGATTTATGAAGTCTATATATATCTCACCTAGTTGGACAAAATTTACAAGTAAAAGAGAGAGAAAAATATATTGACAGTTTGGGAGAGGAAGAGAGAAGGAAGAAGGAAGAAGAGAAAGAAGCAAGGTTAAAGGTCAAGAACCAAGCACAAGGTAAGCTTCTCCTTCAATCTCAAGTTAGTTTTCTATGGGTTTAAGTTAGGTATTTGAGTTTCTCTTCTCTCCTAAGCCAAGCATAGGGTTATGTAAAGGGAAGGGTTTTCATGAAAATAAGCCAAGGGAAAGCATAAACTAGTACTAGAAAGCATGATTGCATGAGTGTATGGAAAGTTATGATGAAATTTCTTCTTCTCCCTCCAAGAAGTCAATTTTGGCCAGGAGAGCAGGTGAGAAAGGAGTGGGAATTTCATGAATCCAATAGTAAACATGGATTCCTTATGCCAAATTAATAAAGGAGAGGTTATGGTTCCAAGAAAGAACCAAGTATATGAAATATGAAAATTTAGGGTTCAAGTGGTTCTTTATAAAGTAGCTTATGGAATTAGATGATATAGCATGGTTTTCTTGACACCTCTAGGCTTGGGAAGTGGCAAGAAAGTGATTGGGAAAGACTTCAAGCAAGAGAAAGTCATGTTTAAAGTATAAAGGTTAAAGTTCCCAGGTCGTATAACTTTCCTTGCTTTCATATTATTGCTCAATTATGTTTTATGATATGAATATGTTGCCATGTTGTTGCTATGATTATTTTTATGACTGGCTAGCTGTTTATGTAATGAGGACTTTGCCCAGGATATTCTATTTTTAAACTGTTATGCTGTCAAAATTTTTCTAACCAATATGGCATTTTCATGCATTTTTAATGAATTGTACAATGTTATGAATGTTTTTAATGTAATGTAATGATGTGTTAGCATGTGCAAGTATACTATTGAGATGTTCAATCTCATCCTCCCAAGTACTAACCATGCTAGATGTAAAGCAAGACAAAAGAGGAAACGCCAATGAAGGAGAACTTATGGAAGATAATTAATGTTTATGATATTTTCTTATGAAAGCATGTCATGTAAGTAATGATGTATGGCCAAGATGATATGTATAACATGTCATGTATGATTCTAAATGATGTATGAGAATATGTATTCAATGAAGTTTATTAATGTTATGAAGTCAAAAGTAATAAAGCATGTATGATTCCCTCAATGGCCATTCATGACATGTTAATGTTTAAGAAAGCTTAAGTATGCTATGATGAAAAGGGACATGTTAATGTTTAAGAAAGCTTAAGTATGCTATGATGAAAAGGAAATAAGCCAAAGTATGTGTTAGAACTCATAATTATGCCCATTTCCCCTGTATTATATTATATTTGAGCCCATTAATACTTGATTACAGAAAATAACTTAAACCAATTTTTTTTTATTTTTAGGTACTATTCCTTTAGTTAATTTCACTTTACCTGATGAATTTTAGAAATTCATAACTAAATATAGAAATATCTTATTGATATGGTTCAAGTCTTTAAAAATAGCTTAAAATATTATCTACATGGAAAAAATATGCAACTGAGTATCTACTTGGCCAATTCATACAGTTTAATTTTCTAAAAAGTACTATAACAATGGTCAATTTTTGAAAACCTTGTTTCTGTCCATAATTTTGAAAAATCACCACAAATCATACATAACTTCAAATTGAGTGATATTTATATTATGGAAAAATACACATGTCTAGTTTTCAACCATATAAAACAGTCATTTATTAAACATAGCAAGATCTATACAGTACTTCAAATTTCCAACAGTGGTCACAAAGGTCTCATGCATTCTTCCAACTTTCCAAATTACATACTAATATATACATACATAGCCATAACTTGCCTTTATCTTACATGATACTCCATAGTAGACCTCAAGGAAAATATTAACATGAAAGCACAGTATGATCATGTCCCATAAGATTTTACATAACATCTCATATAATAGTATAAACCTAAGTATTATTATCTTGAACATTAACTTGCTTCTCCTTGCCTTTGCTTTCTTGGGAAATATTGCCATAACTTGAACCCAAAATTTGTTAAACAATTAGAAAGGAACAAGATTCAGAGAATCTCAATAGCAACCACCATCATGCTCACATATTATCATATATATTGCAAGTATTCATCAAAAATACATCAAGCATTCAATCAAATCATTTTGGCACAAATATTTAATAAAAATCTGGGCAGCACTTCCCCTTATATTTGGACATATCTAGGGTCACATTACCCTTCAAACAATCCAACCAATAATGCCAAATCATCACAAGACAGCATTTTAAACATTAAACACATCATCCAAATCAAGTAACATCAACAATAATACATAGTCATACATAGGTAAGTTAACTACTGTTGTGCTTTCCAATGAGTTTTAAACTTTGTACACCCTTCCTTTAGTCTTTAGACACTCCTTTGGATCCTATAGTATCACAAAACAATGCCATTAGTCACTTATTACATAACCTCCCTCACAAAGTGGCAACTTTAACCCTAAAATTCTATTTTGTCATTCTTTGGGAATTTCTTGTACAACATGCTTGTCTTAACCTATTTTGGACCCAAGGAAATCCATTTTTGGGGTAAAAATAATGAAATTCCCTTCCAATCTTAAACCCTAAACAGAGAAAAAAAAACAAAAATTGTAGAAAAATAATAACTCAACAAACTTTCAAACCAATGACATATTCTTGTATCTTGAAGCATTTCTAAGCTTTTCTATGGTTTAGTTTCTTCATGACTCCATTTTCTCTCTCTTCTCTCTCTCTCTCTAGGATGAAACTTTTAGCGAAGAAAAGAGAAGAAATACATCATGAAAAGCCTCCTTAACACTTAGAAACACAATGGTATTGCTTTAAGATGTTACCTTTGTAGTTTGAAACCTTAGCTTTGCCTCTTGTCTTTTCTTTTTGCCTTCAAAATTTACAAGCTCTCTCTCACTCTTGTCCCTCTCTTTAGACATGCTTGGTGCTGAAAATGAAGGCTTAACCAAGCTTTAACCACAAGATTAAAGGAAAGAGATCAAATGCAAGGTTAATTATGGTTATTTTTTATTTAATCTTGGTTACTTTTATTCAAAACCTTTTCAATTAATTCCAAGCATGTCCTGGTCTGGTTCAGACATGTCCTACCCGTAATTTTGTTCAAAAATTACTTTTAATAATTAGTATGGACCAATATACTCTTTACGGATTAAGTTTACTCGTACCAATTAAATACCTTTACTATGATTATTATTAAATTGGTATAGGATTACTTAAAAATTAATTTTGGTCCAAAATCATTATCTTAACTCAAAACATATTTTAGCAAAGTCCAATCACTGTTCTTGAATCACTACTGCCTTTTTCTGCAGTCTAATTATCGAGTAAAATATTAATAATAAAACTTTAATGTCTAATAAATATTATATTGATCTTAATAAATTCCACTGGGCTAGGCTCATTGATAGCTTCATTTTGACCATAATTTTTCATATTTTTAAAAATGCCCTTGACATGGACAAATTATAATTTTTGGAACTTTTAGGTCTTAGATGTAATTTTCCCCAAATCTTTTTTTCACTACCTCTTGCACGGATCATTCTTCCTTGAGGGATGCAAATGCAAAGAATTTAATTTCTTGGGGCATAATCATATTAATTTGTACTTCTCAGGGTCTATTTTGCAAAGAATTTTTCTTTCGTAGGGCATAACTATAATGTTCTCCTTTTCAGTTTTAAACTGAAAAATTATCTTTTTTGCCATTTTCTACTCATTTTTGTATCTCTGTTTTCTGAGATTATAGACATATTTTTAGATATCATCATTTTATTATTTTTCACTATTTAATATCTAGTAAAATTCAGAATATTACAATATGATTCCTCTAGTTAGAGAATATGATGTGCTTTATGATAAGATAGATTATGTAACATTTGGCTCAATATAGTATGAGTTAAGGCTCAACAAAGTTAAGAATTTGAAACTAGATAGTTATTGGAAAATTATAATTTTACAGTAAGAACTATTTACTTTGAAAGAAGGTGTAAAATCATTTAGTGCTTCAAAAAGTCTATGATTTGTATGCATGGATAAAACTATGTTTTTAGATTAATATGCTATTAACTTGAATGTATTTGGAGTTATATAATGAAAGATATGCACATTTTCCTAAAACTGTTCTAATAAAGGATTATTCTGAACCCTGATGATTTAAAATGATGACATGCCCTGTATGAATTGAATAAATGTACAAAATATATTTAATATAAAGTAGACATGCAGAAATTTCAGATGACATAAAGAATGAATGAAACGGCCATGTGTATTATGAGAAATGAATTTTTAAATTTATGAGTTAGAAATTGGACAGAAACCAGATGATAGAGGATGTCTGAGTCATAGCTCAAAAGGAAGGATTAGAGAAATTCAAGAACATGGCGTGAGGCTTTATGACTTGGAAAGATTGTTATACATGTTGGAGTCTAATTATTTGAGCAATTTTGTAGCCCAATTGATGCTAGAGGACTTGAAGAGCATTTCAATTCTATAAGTTTTAGATCCAAGTCCAAGAGGAGCCCATTAGAGGATATTACTTAACAGATCTTGTGCTTCATTAAAAGAGCATATGACTTAGGCATTAGTAGGCTTAATTTATTTTAATTTCATTTTTATAAGGGCTTAGGTAATATTTTTATTATTTTCTTTTGAATTTTTGTTATTTATTTTTTGGGCCTTTATTTTACTAGTTTTCTTGGTCCATTAGGAGTGTTATTTGAACTCAAAGTCTCCTAATCTCATTAGGATTACTTGAGCCTAAATTAATTAGGTTTCCTAGGCTCATTAAGTTACATTTTACCTTGCCTATTTAAGACTCTCTTTTATGTGCATTTTTCAGACTTATATGAATGTAAATTTTAGTTTTGTGAGTTTTCCCCTCGCATTTCTTTGAGTGTTAGAGAGAACACTATGACTTATTAAGAAATTGGTCAATCCTTGTGGTATCACTGGAACTAGGGTTTAAGAGACCAGTTCTTTTGGGTTCTACTTCTCAAGACCAAGATCTATCATTCTTATCATCTTTAGTTTTGTTTTCTTTTGTTGTTATTTTTGTCCGCTTTGTTCATTTTCTTTGTTGTCTGGTTTCATGTTCCTTGTTTTGTAAAGATCTAGGTGTCATACACATCAAAGTGGGTTTTTAGGGAGGGTTCCATAAGGGTTCACCTATCATTTGGTATCAGAGCCTGGTTAATTATGTTATTAATTGTGACAATGGGATTGAACATGATATCTTACTAAATCTTGAAGAGAGAATTGGTCTAGATGTTGATTCAATTTGAATTGAGACTTAGTTGACTTAATTTATCAACTTAGGTGGTCCTAAATTCACTTAAGTTCTTTTCTTTTTTTTTTCAATTTTTTGCTGTTCTTTTTTTTTTGGTATTTTCTAGCTTCTTTTTATTTGCTTCTTTGTTGGAAATTTCAGTTCCTTTGTGCTCATTTTTCATTGCCTAATTAAATTAGAATATTTGAGAAATCTTATTTGAGACCTTTGTGTTTTCTGTGATTGCCACTTTCTTTAAAAACTAATTTCCATTTTATTGAAGCTGTGGTTTTTATTTTGCACTCTCATAAGAAAGCAAGCCTTGAGTGGAAAAAGGTGGGAGAGAAATTGCATCATATTTGAAAAAGCCTTGATTTAGTGTGAAACATGAGTGCAGTTGCATAATTTAAGTCAAACACGTGAGGAAGTAGTGAAGTCTATTCTTCTTTATACTTTTGTTGCAACAAAGCATGTCAGGATTGGGAAACTTTGCATCTCATAAGAAGCCTTTGAAGAAAGTTTCCAACTATGACTGAAACCTAAGAAAGCCGACATTGAAGATTCCTTCCTTCCAAGGCAAAGATTATCCCAATCTCTATTGGGAATGGGAAAGAAGAATTGAACAAGTGCTTGATCATTACCATATCATTGAGGACAAAGTTGATCGTGCCATCATTAGTTTTACTGACCATGCATAAGTTTGGTGGGAAAGGTTCTACAAAACATGAATTGAATATAGCTTTGAACCTATCACTTCCTAGGAGGATATGAAAAATCTTTTGAGAAAAAAGTTTGGTTCTTTTCACAACCAACCTATGCTTAAGAGTGAAGATGAATATCCCAAAGAGATACATGTGTCTGTGGAAGAGAATCCAACTCCTAACATGTGTGATTCCCATATGGAGAAAGATGATTGAGTAGATGATGATGTTGCTACCACTTCAACAACCGATGATGGAATGATAGAATCCACTATAGGTATGCCTAATCCTCAAAACTCTGATATTAATATCGCTTGTGATTTAAGATGTGATAATTCTATTGAGATTAATGATGTTGCTTTCATTGATGATATCCTTTGTGATGGAACAATTGAATTGGAATCTAAATTGGGATGTGCTGAACTTGAGAATCCCAATGAGTTTAATGTTATTAATTATGATAATGGGATTGAACATGATATCTTACTAAATCTTGAAGAGAGAATAGGTCAAGATGTTGATAGTGTTGTGGTAGAAAGCTTAGATAATTCTAGTTGTGCTTTTAGTGTGCAAATTGAAAATAATTTTGTAGCACAATTGGAAGATGAATTTCATGATGTTGCTTGTGCTTTTGAGCATAATTATCATTGTTTGCATGCTTTAAAGGAAAAATCATGCTTTACATGTTTCCAATCAATTGGTGGAAAATTTTGTGGATAATAGCATGCTCGTTTCTAGTAGTGCTATGGTGTGATTCCTTTGGAAATTTGCTCTTATAATTGCATTGATGTTGAGCATATTGACATGGTAATTGGAGAGTGTACTTTTGATTCTAACTTGAAAGGACATGTTAATCTTTGTTCTTTTGTATTGGAAAAAGCTCATGAATCATTGCCATGTAATTTAGGTGAAACTTACGAGAAAATAAAGAGTGAGCTTAGGTGGAAAAACATAAGTGGAAAAAGTAAAAATGGTAGACAGGAGAGAAGAAAAGAGAAATATAAGAAAGAAAAACAAGTAAGTGGGAAAAAAATTGAGAGAAGATTGAAAAAGGGAAAGAAAAAAAAAAGAGAGAAAAGAGAAAAGAAAAATAGAGTTTAAGGAAGAATGAGAGTGAAAGTAAACTTAAAATAATTTGTACAAAACTCATTCCTTCTTCACCTTATCTTTCTTATGTGTCTTCATTATATTTTCTTCATCCTTCTCATTTTGTTTTTGATTTCTTTGAATTATTCACAATTTCTTTTGAGTCCATAATGAGTGCATTAGTTTATTTAGTCCATAGTGAAGTAGTCACTGTTTGTTTCATATTTTATATTTCTTGTGTGTCTTATAAGTCATGGTCTTTTGAGTTCTTGGTTGGTTTGTTTCTTCTCCCTCTTTGTTCTATCATTATGCATCATCAATTTTGTTCAAATTTGCCCAGGATTTGCATTTATTGCATTATGTTCAAATATGTCCATATTTTGTCTTTTTTAGTTTTTCTAATGCTTTAATTATAATTGAGTCTTTTTGTGTCATGTTTTGTCCCCATTTCATCCCTTATGTTTCCCCAAACATCTTGATTCCATCTAAGTCTTGTGTTGTCGAGTTTGTGTTTAAAAAATTGCTAAAGGTTATTGGTAAAATTGATACAAAGGAAAGTTCAAGTTTGTGTTCTCCAACGTTAGAATGCAAGACTTATGTAAATCCAAGTAATGAATTGCATAAGGTTTTTGATCCTGGAGATTAGTTGCAAAAGCTCAAAGAACAACTTAATGTGACATCAAACTTGCCGTCAAGCAAGAATGTTGTTCTTCACATTCATACAAGGAATAAAGCAAATATGCATCAATCAAGCTTGAAATGTATGTTTCCTCCATACGATTTATTTGATGCGTTTAATCATTCCCTGTCTTTCCATTTAGATTATGGTGATTCGAGGATGAATCTTTCTGAAGAGGGAGGGAATGATAGAGGATGCCTTAGTCATGGCTCAAAAGAAAGGCTTGGACGAATTCAAGAACATAGCAGGAGACTTTATGACTTGGAAAGATTGTTATACATGTTGGAGTCCAATTATTTGAGCAACTTTGAAGCCCAATTGAAGCTAGAGAGTTTGAAAAGCATTTCAATTTTATAAGTTTCAGATCCAAGCCCAAGAGGAGCCTATTGGAGGATATTACTTAACAGACCATGTGTTTCATTAAAAGAGTATGTGACTTAGGCATTAGAGGGCTTAATTTATTTTAATTTCATTTTTATTAATTATGGGCAAAACTTAGGTGATTAATAAAGCTCAATTGGTTAATTTGTAGTCTTTTTGATAGCTCACATTGTAAATAAGTATGTCACGTGCCAAACATGTGATTTCATTAATGTAATTGCATTTTTATAAGGGCTTAGGTAATATTTTTATTATTTTCTTTTGAATTTTTGTTATTTATTTTTTGGGCCTTTATTTTACTAGTTTTCTTGGTCCATTAGGAGTGTTATTTGAACCCAAAGTCTCCTAATCTCATTAGGATTACTTGAGCCTAAATTAATTAGGTTTCCTAGGCTCATTAAGTTACATTTTACCTTGCCTATTTAAGACTCTCTTTTATGTGAATTTTTCAGACTTATATGAATGTAAATTTTAGTTTTGTGAGTTTTCCCCTCGCATTTCTTTGAGTGTTAGAGAGAACACTATGACTTATTAAGAAATTGGTCAATCCTTGTGGTATCACTGGAACTAGGGTTTAAGAGACCAGTTCTTTTGGGTTCTACTTCTCAAGACCAAGATCTATCATTCTTATCTTCTCTATTTTTGCTTTCTTTTGCTACTAGTTTTGTTTGTTTTTGTTCATTTTCTTTGCTATATAGTCTTTGTGTTCCTTGTTTCACAAAGATCTGAGTGTCATTCATTTCAAGTGGGTTCTTTGGATCAATTCCGTAAGGGTTCACCTTATCATTTAGTATCAGAGCTTAGGGTTGCAAATCAAGGTGTGTTTTCTGCTTTGCTTGTTTCTCTTTGTTTCATTCCATTTTCGTTGCTTCTGGAAAATGGGTATCACTATTCATCCGTACGATTTGTCACTATTCATCATCGTTGTTTTGCTTGTTGTTCACCGTCATTATTCCGTTCACTATTCATCATATTGTCCCCATTACTGCTTTGTTCACTGTTCACTATCACTATTTCATTTCACTGTTCATCGTCCAGAGTAGATTTTAAAGAAAGATTGATTACTGCCAAGAAAAAAAAAGGAATATAGTGGCCAAAAAATAGTAAAAAAAAGTGAAAATAAAAGAAAGAGATTTGATTGGGCAAAATTTAGAATCTTTGTGATTTGATTGAGTTGCTAATCTGATTGAGGATTATACTTTCCTAAAGTATTTTGTCCTTTTTAATCCCAAGTAGCTTTTGTTGAATCCAGAGTTTTGATGATTCCAAACCAACCCTCAAGAGCTTGGAATAAAGATATCAAAGGTGCCCAAAACAATTCAAGTGAAGAAATTTGGAAGAATCTATGAAAGAATAGATGTAGGTTGTTTAGTAGTGTTTTATTTGAGTAAAAGACTTTGATTTGGTAAAAAGATGTTTTAAAACCTTGATTCTATGTTAAATCATAGAATATTTGAAAAACATCCACCAACAGACGAAGTTTGAAAGGTTTATATTAAACTGTCATCTTGGAAATTCGAACTTTGGCTTTGAAAATTCGAGTTTCGTGTTTAAACTGAATAAGTCTAAGGAGATGGTTCTCTGACAGATGAATTTTGACTTGGGAAAATTTGAATTTTGATAAGTGTCTGAAAGGAGCTTTAAGTAACAGACGAACTTTGGGTTTTGAAAATTTGAATTTCAGACAAAATAAAACTTATGAAAACTAAAGAAATTCATCTGAAATTATGTCAAAGTTCATCTAAAACTAAGTATAGATTGGATTTCAAAATTTCTCACTGATAGACAAAATTTGAAAATGAAAATTCAAATTTCAAAAACTAAGCTTGTGAGTCTGTTAAAGTGATATGTTGACATATGAATGACAGTATTTATTAATTCAAATTTTGAAGTTAGTCTGAAAAGAGGTCTCTCTAACAGATGAACTTTGACATTTGAAAATTCGAATTGATTTCTTTGGAAATTGACTCTTATGATTGCATTGATGTTGAGCATATTGACATGGTAATTGGAGAGTATGCTTTTGATTCTAACTTGAATGGGCATATTAATCTTTGTTCTTTTTGTTAGATTAGCTGGCTTCCCAAGAGTGGGGTGAATTGGGAAGATCAAAATTTTTCTGCAAAATATCAAGAAGGTGAAAAAAGCAATATATGATGACAAAATATAGTATAAACAAATAACTGTAAAGGTGACAGTAAAGAGAAGAAGACGCAGAAAATTTATCCAAGTTCAGTCTCTCCACTTGACCTACGTCTAGTCCCCAAGTCACCACTTGAGATTTTTTCACTATTCTGCAAGAATTCAGTGGGCTTCTTGTAAATGTCTCAGTACAAGGATGTTGCTCTGTTTCTAGAGCTTCACTCAATCACTCTATGCACTCTTACAAAGTGCTTCCCAATCCCTTGTGATATCCCCTCACAAGAAAATCTATCTTCCAGATGAAGGTAAGATTGATTACAAAGATTAAACTCTCTTGAAGAGAGTGAATATGAAAGTTGAAGTACAGAATATTGAAGTGAGAGAGTAAGAAACTTTGAGTAGAAGATTTGGCAGAGTTTCAATATATTCAATGTTAAAATCATTACCCACAACTTCAAATGATGTTATATTTATAGATTTAAGTCTCAAATATCCGTTAGAGACAAAATCTATCCATTGGAGAAGTTATTCAACGGTTTCTCTGAAAAATTATTCGTTAACCAACTACATTTAATGCTTCTGACATACTAAAATTCGAATTTCGGTTGGTCAACAGACAAATTTTACAGAAACCAAAGGTTAATAGCTTCAACGCTGAAAGCCCGAAGTTCGTCTGTCATGAGGTGAAATTCAAATTTTGATATTTGGAAAATGTTTCTGTGTTGTGACATACGAATTTTCAAGTGGAAATTTTTTCTGTTAAGTGTGAACAGTATTTTCAATTTGCTACAGTGCCTTCAAAATTCGAATTTTGGAACCTCAGAATTCGTCTGTCCGTAGCTGGTCTGTAAGGCATTGTAATTCATGTGATTCAAAGTTCAAATTTTCAAATGTCAAAGTTCATCTGTCAGAGAGACCTCTTTTCAGACTAACTTCAAAATTTGAATTAATAAATACTGTCATTCATATGTCAACATATCACTTTAACAGACTCACAAGCTTAGTTTTTGAAATTTGAATTTTCATTTTCAAATTTTGTCTGTCAGTGAGCAATTTTGAAATCCAATCTATACTTAGTTTTAGATGAACTTTGACATAATTTCAGATGAATTTTTTTAGTTTTCATAAGTTTTATTTTGTCTGAAATTCAAATTTTCAAAACCCAAAGTTCGTCTGTTACTTAAAGCTCCTTTCAGACACTTATCAAAATTCAAATTTTCCCAAGTCAAAATTCGTCTGTCAGAGAACCATCTCCTTAGACTTATTCAGTTTAAACACGAAATTCGAATTTCCAAAGCCAAAGTTCGAATTTCCAAGATGATAGTTTAATATAAACCTTTCAAACTTCGTCTGTTGGTGGATGTTTTTCAAATATTCTATGATTTAACATAGAATCAAGGTTTTAAAACATCTTTTTACCAAATCAAAGTCTTTTACTCAAATAAAACACTACTAAACAACCTACATCTATTCTTTCACAGATTCTTCAAAATTTCTTCACTTGAATTGTTTTGGGCATCTTTGATATCTTTATTCCAAGCTCTTGAGGTTTGGTTTGGAATTATCAAAACTCTGGATTCAACATTCTCCCCCTTTTTGATAATGACAAAATAACTTACAAATTGGATTAGTATTTGGGTTTGCTTTAACAAGCTCCCCCTCAACATATGCATTATATTTCAAAAGATATCATATATAGTAAATCATGTGAAGAGATTCAAAGAACAAATCATTGCAACCAAGAAATTCTTTCACTTAATCAAATGTTGCTTTACAGAGAGACAAACTTATGCAAAGTTCTTCGAAATACACAAATTAAACACAAAATACAAACACAGAATACAAACAAGCATATGAAACTCAAACTCAAAAACAGCACTACAGGAGGACTCAAGCCTAAGTTCTAATCACTTATTCTTTGGCTTGGTCTTCTTGCTGTAAGTCTTTCCAGATGGCTCAGCAGCAGACTTGCCAGTTTGCATACTCTACTCCCCCTTTTTGGCATCATCAGGAAGGTGAACAAAATCAGCTGGAGGAGGGATATGAGAAACTGGAATAGCTTTGAGGGGCACAAGATCAAAAGGCAGATGAGGCTCAGAAGGCTCAGAGCTTGGATCCTCATCATCAGAGGCCTCAAGCAGTTCTTGCATCTCCTGCTTGGAAAGAGCCAATTGAGCTTTTCGTTCTTCTGAGAGACCATATGCAGAGAGAGATGAAGGAGCAGGGTCATCAGAACGAAACATTTCCTTAAGCCTTCTTATCTGAGCTTGCAAGAGAGCATTGCGAGCAATAGCTTTAAAATCAATAACAGGCATAATGCTTCTCTCTTCATTGCTAGCAACCTCTAATATTGATGAAGTAGAAATGGCTGGCACTAGTCTTTCAACTTGCTCAGATTCTTGAGTGGATAGAATCGAATCCTGAGCATCTTCTGGAATGGGCTCATGAGGGCCTGTTTCCTGAGGTCCTTCTTCTTCCAAACCATAGTCTAAGGGTGGACCAGGACTTGGTGTCCTCATTGTACCAGCAGGCTCAGTACCATCTACATCATCATCATGCTCAGAAGAGGCTAGCTCGAAGGGGCTTTAAGGCTCAGGAGTTGGAGATTGAACAGGCATAGAGAACCCTGGCTGAGATGGAGTTGATGTGGCAAGAATTGCACTCTGAATATCTTCATAGGCATCAGCAACCACTTTCATGTTCTTTACCAACTGATGAATTTGATCTTGCGGATAAGTAAATTTGGCATTCTGCTCATCTTTGATGCTAAGAATGAGTGTAGACAGGCTGTCATACAACTCAGTGATCTTGGTTGGCCTGGCATGAGAGGAGGGAGTAGATGGAATGTGAGTAGGCTTGGATAGAGATGGCACAGGCAGAGAAGGCTGTGGTGTAGGTCTGGCAAGAGCCTCAGAAGTACCTTCTTGCTGTTGGGAGGCACGTTCAATAGAGAAATGATCTTGAGATTTTCCTGTGCCTTTCCCAATCCATCTTCCTTCATTTCTTTCAATCCCCATCCTTTGAAGTTCCTCCTCCTTGAAGATCTCAGTGGGTTTCCCTTTCCCCTTCTCAAGATGCTGATTCTAGCATATTGCAGAATTCTGGAAATGATAGCTGCATAGGGGAGTGTGGAGTCTTTCCTCTGATCCCTTGCCTTGATCATGCGTTAGAGTATGATATGTCCTATGATGATGAGCTTTCCACGCATGATTGCTGCCATCACATGTGCCTCTGCCCTTGTGATCAGGTTGAAGCTGCCTCCTTTATTGAATATGATCCTAGACACTATGTAGTATAGGATCCTCACTTGAGCACTGAGGTCTGTGGGCTTCAGCAAGTTGATGGTTGGCCTATTCTCCCTTCTTCTGAACAAAGTGTTCAGGATTGTGCTCTCCTTGTAGTTCAGAAAGAGGCCACCTTCTTGATCAGCAGTATCTGCCTCATCGATATATCCAGAGGCAGTGATGTCAATCTTGAGGCCATCTTACCTTGGGATTTCCAGCACTTCATTGAGAATCTCATCTGTGAGCTAGATGGTCCTTGATCTCAGATTGACCTTCCACTTCTTCTTCTTGCTATTATACTTCAAGGAGGCATACCATGTCTTTACTACTTCATCATCATATCTCTCCAGTATTTCCAACAGATTCTTATATGTCAATATCCATATTCCAGCATCAAAATTGTTTGAGACCAAGAAATCTTCCAAGTTTACACAATGAGGCTTGATTACCTTTTTGTTGGCAAACTTGGTCGAGTATTCTTCTTGAATCTGTGGAGTGCTCAATAATGGCAGTGTAGTAAGTTGATATTCTCCAGATTCAGTATTGGAGGAGGAAGTGGAAGCAACAGTCCCAGTAGCAGCAGGAACAGGGACTGAAGGTTCTGCTTTCTTTGAGGAAGAGGGTCCAGCTTTCTTTGATTCACCCTTTGGTGTAGTTTTCTGACGTTTGGAAGGAGTTCCCTTGCTTGATTCGGCCTTTCTTTTAGGTTTTTCTTCTTCCTTTGAAGCATATTGTGATTTGACTGATTTCTTTGGGCGAGACTCTCCTTTTCCAGCTTCAGGATTCTTTACTCTTGCCATTTTCGTGGATGAATGTTTCAGAATGAAGCAAGGATAAGGTTTATAAGGTGCTAAAATCAATTTAAATGGTGGGAGATGAAGATTTTTGGTCAGAATTTAAGAGCAATGATGAGAGGATTTGAACAGACTCAGAGAAGAAAAGAGTAGGGTTGCGTCTGTTCAGTTGAAAACCATCGGTTTTAACGTAAGTAATCGCCTGACAAACGAATTTTGAGGGGTCAAAATTTGAACTTCGAGCAGTTAAAAGTTAAACCGTTCAGCAAAGCTTACTAACAGACGAATTTTCTTCAGAACGTTCGTCTGATAGTGGCTTAGTTCAAGCAACACAAGATAAACAGACAAACTTTGTTCCAACGAAGTTCTAGTTTTGAAGTGTAAACGTCAAACAACAATCAAATCACCAGACAACAGATGAATTATGCATAAGAAACTTCATCTTTCAAAGATTCAACATTGAGGTGCATGTTTCAACAGACGAATTTTAAATCACAAATTCAAGTTTCTTTACTTTGTGAAAGTTTTGCAACATTCGTATGTTAATGTAAGGTTTAGTATAATATAAGTTTTGATGATGACAAATATAGAGTAATAAGGAACAAATGCATTATATGTATCTGACATATATAATATTCCTTAAAGAAGTAAAATACATATTAGCATGTATTTAATTATGATTACAATACATATATCATGCTATATGTAAACATATCCACTGTACTTTTACAATGAATAATATAAGTTGGATATATAAACTGGACTAACTACTTGGTTTCTGGACTAACTACTTGGTTTGTAAGTGTAATATATTAAATGTAGGTTGGTCCAAGTAAGAAGAGTGAACATTCACTCAAGAAAGAAGAAAAGAAAGGATGCTCCAAAAATGGAAGATCAGAATAGAGCATGCCAAGAAGGAAATGTCCAAGTGAAAGAGGAACTCAACATTTGAAGACCTAGTCACTAGGTATATTTTATTTTCACTTGGGTCTTGAGGTGAGATTAATCTTTGAAAATCACTTAATCTTGTTACCATATGTTTTAAATGAGTTAGATTAAGTAAATATGATGTTAGCATAAGTTATATTTGAAAAACTCTAATGACAGACGAATTTTGAGAAGTTAAACTTCATATACTTTGTGAAAATACGAACTTTGCTGACTGAAATTTGAAGTTCCAGAGATCTTACCTCTGACAGACGAATTTCAGGTGTTGAAATTTGAATTTCGAGTCAAGCACAGTTAGTGAAATCTGGTTTTCAAAAATTCAGAGTTTGACCTTTGATTAGTATTTTTAATATATCTCTCAAAATACATATGAATTTAATGTAAAAATTATTTCATATGAAACTAGACTTAATAAGCTTTTTAAAGAAGGTTATTTCACTCAAAATGAAAGTCATATGAAAAAGCTATGGTTATTTAAAGTTGAGTAGTGAGATATGAATTTTTAGTTTTGACCTCTTATCAATATTTCGATCATATCCCACAAAATACGTTTGTTTTTGAAGTGAAAATTATTTCATTTGAAAGTAGACATTCAGAGCTTTCCAACCGTAGGTCATTTGCTTAATTTGGAGTTAAAATGAGAGAGTTATAGCTTGTGCAAAATTGTCTACAGTGCAAAATTCGAAGTTACGTAGGTTCCCTTGCGACAGACGAATTTCGGGCCTCCGAAATTCGAATTTCGAAGAGAACCTTCGGGCAGAATTGAGCTTGCCACTGACAGACGAATTTTGACCTACAAAATTCGAACTTCAGGTCTAACAGATGAATTTCCACTTTCAAAATTCGAATTTCGCGCTTCCAGAAACGTGAAAATACTTCTGAAACAACCAATAGACGAATTTTCACATTCAAAATTCGAATTTCGAAAGGAAGAACTTGTGCCATATTGAGTTGCTCACTGTCAGACGAATTTGGGAACCAAAATTCGAACTTCGAAGGCACTATAGCAATATGGAATTACTGTTTAAACTTACCAGAAGAACTTTAAACTCCAAAATTCGAATGTTCCAACATAGAAACATTTATTAAGATGAAAATTCGAATTTCAGCTTTGGACAGACGAACTTCGAACTTCAATGCTAAAAACTTTAACTTATGGACTCTTTGAAATTCGTCTGTTAACACCCAAAATTCAAATTTCAGTATGTCAGATTCATTAAATGAGGTTGGTAAACGGCAAGTTTTGTAGAGTAAACCGTTGGGTAACATCTATAACGGCTAGATCTTGTATCTAACGTCTAATTACACTACAAAACTATAAATATATCATCATTTGAACTTATGGGTGACAATCTTAAGAGAGTTTATGTGAAAATGCTGCTACAACTTGTAAAATCTTTCTGTTTCAGCATAGTTTGAAAAACCCACCTCAATAGAGTGAACTTTTAATGTATTATCTACTCTTCAAGAGAGTTTTCATTCTGTAAACATTTCTTTCTACATTTTCTGGGTAGAATCTTAGTGTGGGAAACACTAAGGGATTTACACATCTTGTAAGGGTGTGAGGAGAGTGGCTTCACAAGTGCCTACTGAAACTTGTGAGAATGTACTGAGGTTTCACAGGTGCCCGGATCAAACCTGTGAGATATAGTGGAAAATCTCAAGTGGTGGCTTGGGGACTGGATGTAGGCCAAGTGGTTGGGCTGAACCAGTATAAATCATTGTGTATTGTTCTTCATCTTCTCTACTTAGCTGCTGCACACAACCATCTCTGCTTGTCCCTGTTTTACTGCACTCTTAGTGAAATTGGGTTGTGATCCAAAAGAGCGAAAATCTTGCATCACCCAATTCACCCCCCTCTTGGGTGACCAGTCAACCTAACAATTGGTATCAGAGCTGGGTCTCCCAGCAAAGGATCTAATCATCCAGGAGCAAAATGACTGGTTTTGGAGAGAACATTCTGCCACAGGGGAACAATGTCAACAGACCTCCAGGCTTTAATGGTGAACACTATGGATACTGGAAGATGAGGATGCAGATTTATCTTCAATCCATAGACCTAGATATCTGGTCTGTTATACAGAATGGTGACTTTGTGCCAAAGAAAATGCAAAATGATGGCACATACAGAAAGAAGCCAGAAACAGAGTGGGATGGTGTGGATAAGCGAAGAGTCCTGCTAAACTTCATGGCAAAGCACTTCTTGGTCAGTGCACTTTCATAAGACGAATTCTTCAGAGTGTCAGATTGCAACACAGCAAAGGAAATGTGGGATGCTCTGGAGATTGCTCATGAAGGAACCAAGGGAGTCAAGGAGAACAGGCTCAGCTCTCTCACAGCTGAATATGAAGCCTTCAAGATGAACAATGGTGAGTCCATTAAACAATTTCAAATTCGTTTTACTCACATTGTTAATCATCTGGCAGCTTTGGGAAAGAGCTATACACAAAGAGAGCAAGTATGTAAAATACTCAGAGCTTTACCCAAAGAATGGCAACCAAAAGTGACAGCTATTGAAGAAACAAGAGGAGAATCATATCAATCTGTCACTGGATTGTTTGGAAGCCTTGCTGAATATGAAGGGAGACTAGACCTTCTGTGGGAGCAGCAAAACAAAGGAAAAATGCTGATATTCAAAGCTACTACATCACAGAGCTCAGAAGATGATAATATTGATGATGAAAGTGATGATAGCATCAATGATGATGAGGAGGATGAGTTAAAAGAGTTGACCATCAGATTTGGCAAATTCCTCAAAATAAAAAAGAAGAAGCCTCAGGAACAAAAGCACTATTGCCATACAAATAAACTGAAGTACCAGTCAAAGAGGCAAAGAGGAAGATATGCAGAAAAGAAAAGTGAAAAAGCTGAAGTGGCATATGCCTCTGCAATCTGGGGCAATAGTTCAGATGAAGATGATGAGGATACCTATCCATGCTTGATGGCACTATCCAATGATGAGGTATCGAATTTTGACTCTGACTCTGATTCTGAATTCTCTGTTAATGAGTTGTAAGTTGCTTACAATGAAATGCATGATGAAATGATTAGATTAGCTAAAGAACTTGCATTCAGTAAAAAGAAAGTGATTTCCTTAGAAAATGACTTGCAATTGGAAAAGACTGAAAAGGAATCACTTAAACAGAAAATATATGATTCAGAAAATATCTGTGAAACCCACACACACACTTCCTCTTGTGTTACATGTGATATATTAAATAAAGAAAAAGAGGAATTGACTAGAGTAATAGCCAATTTCACCCAAGAAAAGGATAAGTTGAATATTTCACTTGGCAAACAGAATTCTAAGTTTGACAAGTTGGGTACTGGCTATAGGAGTGAGTCCAAAGGGAAAAATAAACCCTGTTCGAAATTCTTTGTGCCTAATGTAATGCCTAGCTCACCATCATGCACATATTGTGGTAAAAATGGTCATATTGCTTATCTGTGCAGCATAAGGAAAAATGGTTTGAGTAAAAGCATGAAATGGATTCCAAAGAATATCACTAACCCTCCTGGACCCAAAAACAAGTGGGTACCAAAATTCTCTTCTAGTGTTTCATGTATACAGAACCAATCCAAGAAGAAAGAATACATTGGTGAAAGAAAGAGGAAGCTGAAAAGGAAAGCTTCTCAAAACTCCAAAACTATAACCGCAAATCACATGGAGAAACACTGGAAGCAATTCTCTCACTCATCTCAAGGAAGCAACTCAAATGGAAACCATACTACTGACCTTGAGAAGAGAAAGAGCAAAAATTCAAGAGGCATTGGCATCTATGCAAAAAGAAGACATGAGGAACACTACCCTGCATATAAGCCAAGAATAACAAGGAAATAATCTTTGGTAACCTCTGATCTTTACCCCTTTCAATTATTGCGTTATATATATATATAGTTGGGTAAGATTGAACTCTGGTCCCATATGTAATGAAAAATGTTCAAACTAACCTTTAGTGGACCCAAGTCAGAAAGGGTACCAAAGAAAGAAAAAGGATTTTCCCTCTTGTTTTTGCAGGTACTCCCTGAGCTAAATGGTGAAAGCCTCATAAAGATGGAGGATCTGATACACTCAACTGGAATCATAATGAAAAGGGAAGAAATTAGCTATTAACCAAGTTTGGTTTGTAAGTAACAAATTCTCATATATATATATATATGCTTGGTTGGTGCTATTATTTGAGGTTATTGAAATAAAGTATGGTCCTTGTTCAAATGATGATTATGATGATGCTTACTGTAAATTTCAGTATTTGCATAAGTCCATTTCTTTATAACTAAACTTGTGTGCTGTTTAAAATTCCCCTCGTATACTGATTTTGATTTAAGCCATGATTTGAAAAGCATACATATTTGATTAAATGCTCATGCTTGGAGGGAGCCTATAAGTTTGCATGTAAAGGTTTTTAAAAGGATCTTTCTGATTTTAAAAAGAAAAACTTGAATCATAATGCCTACATCATGTATTGATTGAATGAACATGCTCATTTGATGCATTATGCTTTCTTGGTTTTATCTTTATGAAATGCATAGATTGAGGGGGAGCATTTTCTGAAATTAAGTATTTTATGCTTTAACTCACCTCATTTCACTATGAAGAGTTTTGTTGCTTAGTTCTAATCTGCTAAAGGGAGCAATGATATTTCAACATCTCTCCTTGATCATAAAGGAAGAAGGTAATAACTCTTCAAATCTAAGATACCTCTTGTGATGCTTGAATATCATGATCATCTTGACAAGAAGCATCATAACATTTGGTATCATAATACTTTTCAAGCAACAACTGATATTAGTTTGAATATCACTTCCATTGGTATCAATTTTGAAAATGATTGGTAACAATTGGTATTAATTTTGATATCAGTAAAAATTAGACACAGTCTGAATATACAATGCATAATAAGTTTTGATGATAATTTATATTTCAGTTTGTGTTTTTATATGTGCTTGAAACAACCCAGACATCTATACTTACTGATGCAACCTTACAAATAAGGGGAGAAGAAATACTTGTTATTCTTCAAACCTTTTTGTTGATGTCAAATAGGGGGAGAAGTTGTGTGAAAAATATGCATATGCTTAATCTGGAATTATTTGAATTAAACAGCATTATATGTGTTAATCATTTATTAAGCATATTTTTCACTAGTGATTTGTCATCATCAAAAAGGGGGAGATTGTAAGGTTTAGTATAATATAAGTTTTGATGATGACAAATATAGAGCAATAAGGAACAAATGCATTATATGTATCTGACATATATAATATTCTTAAAGAAGTAAAATACATATTAGCATGTATTTAATTATGATTACAATACATATATCATGCTATATGTAAACATATCCACTGTACTTTTACAATGAATAATATAAGTTGGATATATAAACTGGACTAACTACTTGGTTTCTGGACTAACTACTTGGTTTCTGGACTAACTACTTGGTTTGTAAGTGTAATATATTAAATGTAGGTTGGTCCAAGTAAGAAGAGTGAACATTCACTCAAGAAAGAAGAAAAGAAAGAATGCTCCAAAAATGGAAGATCAGAATAAAGCATGCCAAGAAGGAAATGTCCAAGTGAAAGAGGAACTCAACATTTGAAGACCTAGTCACTAGGTATATTTTATTTTCACTTGGGTCTTGAGGTGAGATTAATCTTTGAAAATCACTTAATCTTGTTACCATATGTTTTAAATGAGTTAGATTAAGTAAATATGATGTTAGCATAAGTTATATTTGAAAAACTCTAATGACAGACGAATTTTGAGAAGTTAAACTTCATATACTTTGTGAAAATACGAACTTTGCTGACTGAAATTTGAAGTTCCAGAGATCTTACCTCTGACAGACGAATTTCAGGTGTTGAAATTTGAATTTCGAGTCAAGCACAGTTAGTGAAATCTGGTTTTCAATAATTCAGAGTTTGACCTTTGATTAGTATTTTTAATATATCTCTCAAAATACATATGACTTTAATGTAAAAATTATTTCATATGAAACTAGACTTAAAAAGCTTTTTAACGAAGGTTATTTCACTCAAAATGAAAGTCATATGAAAAAGCTATGGTTATTTAAAGTTGAGTAGTGAGATATGAATTTTTAGTTTTGACCTCTTATCAATATTTCGATCATATCCCACAAAATACGTTTGTTTTTGAAGTGAAAATTATTTCATTTGAAAGTAGACATTCAGAGCTTTCCAACCGTAGGTCATTTGCTTAATTTGGAGTTAAAATGAGAGAGTTATAGCTTGTGCAAAATTGTCTACAGTGCAAAATTTGAAGTTACGTAGGTTCCCTTGCGACAGACGAATTTCGGGCCTCCGAAATTCGAATTTCGAAGAGAACCTTCGGGCAGAATTGAGCTTGCCACTGACAGACGAATTTTGACCTACAAAATTCGAACTTCAGGTCTAACAGACGAATTTCCACTTTCAAAATTCGAATTTCGCGCTTCCAGAAACGTGAAAATACTTCTGAAACAACCAATAGACGAATTTTCACATTCAAAATTCGAATTTCGAAAGGAAGAACTTGTGCCATATTGAGTTGCTCACTGTCAGATGAATTTGGGAACCAAAATTCGAACTTCGAAGGCACTATAGCAATATGGAATTACAGTTTAAACTTACCAGAAGAACTTTAAACTCCAAAATTCGAATGTTCCAACATAGAAACATTTATCAAGATGAAAATTCGAATTTCAGCTTTGGACAGACGAACTTCGAACTTCAATGCTAAAAACTTTAACTTATGGACTCTTTGAAATTCGTCTGTTAACACCCAAAATTCGAATTTCAGTATGTCAGATTCATTAAATGAGGTTGGTAAACGGCTAGTTTTGCAGAGTAAACCGTTGGGTAACATCTATAACGGCTAGATCTTGTATCTAACGTCTAATTACACTACAAAACTATAAATATAACATCATTTGAACTTATGGGTGACAATCTTAAGAGAGTTTATGCGAAAATGCTGCTACAACTTGTAAAATCTTTCTGTTTCAGCATAGTTTGAAAAACCCACCTCAATAGAGTGAACTTTTAATGTATTATCTACTCTTCAAGAGAGTTTTCATTCTGTAAACATTTCTTTCTACATTTTCTGGGTAGAATCTTAGTGTGGGAAACACTAAGGGATTTTCACATCTTGTAAGGGTGTGAGGAGAGTGGCTTCACAAGTGCCTACTGAAACTTGTGAGAATGTACTGAGGTTTCACAGGTGCCCGGATCAAACCTGTGAGATATAGTGGAAAATCTCAAGTGGTGGCTTGGGGACTGGATGTAGGCCAAGTGGTTGGGCTGAACAAGTATAAATCATTATGTATTGTTCTTCATCTTCTCTACTTAGCTGCTGCACACAACCATCTCTGCTTGTCCCTGTTTTACTGCACTCTTAGTGAAATTGGGTTGTGATCCAAAAGAGCGAAAATCTTGCATCACCCAATTCACCCCCCTCTTGGGTGACCAGTCAACCTAACAGTTAAGAGATAAACATCAGTATAATCATCATGTTGGACAAACATAACTTTGAAATTTTACTTTTGAAAATTTGAACTTCCAAGGTCCAACAAATGAATTTCGAGGTATCACTGAGAACTGTTCCAACGTATAGCAGGCTAAAGTTCATTTGTTGGGCATCCAAATTCGAATGTTGACCATGCTGACTTATTCAAAACCTTAGTTTTTCAAGGAAATTCGTCTAACATACAATTAATATACGAATTTCAACTTTAAAAACTTACAGAATGGATCCAAAAACTCAAAATTCTCCCATTTTCTTCACTTTTTGATTGTTCCATTCTCATGTGCTCCATTTTTCAGATTTATTCCCATTGAGTCTCATGAGGAGCTCCTGCAACTTAAATTAAACTCACTTCGATGCTAAAGTTAGAATTAATTCAATGTTGGAAAATCTAAAACCAGAATTGCACACGGATTTTCTTACAGTTCATTGGGATTTACCATGCCCAATTCTCTTCTGATTTTGCAATGTCTATCTTCTGATAGAGGCTTTGTCAATATATCTGCAACTTGATCCTCAGTTGGGATGTACTTTAGTGTGATTTCTCCTTTCAAAACATGATCCCTTATGAAGTGGTGCCTAATTTCAATATGTTTTGTCCTTGAATGCATGACAGGATTCTTTGTGATATTAATGCCACTTTGGTTGTCACACATGATTGGAATTTCCTTCATTTCAACCTTAAGATCTTCAAGCTACTATTTCATCCAGATTATTTGGGCACAACAGCTTCCAGCTGTAACATACTCAATCTCTGCTGTGGATAAGGCCAGACTCTTTTGCTTCTTGCTAAACCATGAAACCAAGGATCCTCCAAGAAACTGACATGTTCCACTTGTGCTTTTTCTGTCAATTTTGGATCCTACAAAGTCAGCATCAGTGTATCCTTTGAGATCTTCTCCACTGCCCTTTGGATACCAAAGTTCCATCTTTGAAGTTCCAATAAGATATCTGAAGATACGTTTCACAGTAGTTGCATGGGTTTCCTTGGGACATGATTGGAATCTTGCACACAAACAGACACTAAACATAATGTTAGGTCTGCTGGCAGTTAAGTACATTAGGGAACCAATCATTCTTCTGTATTGAGTTATGTAAAAAATTTTCCCTTTTTCATCCATATCCAGCTTGGTTGTAGTAGCTATAGGTGTTCCTATTGGCTTGGTATTCTCCATTCCAAACTTCTTTAGCAGTTCCTTCAGATACTTGGATTGGTTGAGGAAGATACCATCATCACACTGCCTAATTTGCAGTCCAAGGAAGAAGTTGAGTTCACCCATCATGGACATTTCGAATTCTCCCTGCATTAACTTAGAAAAATTCTTGCAAAGAGATTCATTAGTAGCACCAAATATGATATCATCAACATAGATTTGAACAATAAGTAAATCTTTATTCTCTTTCTTAGTGAATAAAGTTGTATCTACTTTTCCTCTGTTAAACCCCTTATCAGTTAGAAAATTAGTCAATCATTCATACCATGCTCTAGAGGCTTGCTTCAAATAGTAAAGGGCTTTCTTCAGTTTCTACATATGGTTTGGTTTTGTAGAGTCCTCAAAACCTGGAGGTTGGTCTACATAAACTTCTTCCATGATATATCCATTTGATACAACAAAATATTTTTCATGCATGTATATGCTAATAGAATTCTAATTGCTTCTAATCTAGCTACTGGAGCAAAGGTTTCCTCAAAATCAATGCCTTCTTCTTTATTATATCCTTTAGCAACCAGACTAGCTTTAGTTCTGATGATTGATCTTGATTCATCAAGTTTATTTCTAAAAACCCATTTGGTACCAATGACAGGATGATTTTTGGGTCTAGGCACTAAATCCCAAACTTGATTTCTTTCAAACTCATTTAATTCATCCTGCATAGCCAAAATCCAGTACTCATCAGTTAAGGCTTCCTCAGTACATTTAGGTTCAATTTGTGAGATGAAAGCACAATTAATCATTTGATCCCTTAACTGTTTTCTGGTTTTAACTCTCTCTTGAACGTTCCCTATCACTTGATCAACAGGATGATTCCTTTGATATCTCCAAGCTCTAGGGAGTTCTTGAGACATTTCTTCAATATTTTCATCTTTAAAATCTCTCTCCTGAATATCTTCTTCTATGTTAATAGATTCAGATATTT
Source organism: Adenanthera pavonina (assembly GCA_026686845.1). Taxonomy (NCBI): domain Eukaryota; kingdom Viridiplantae; phylum Streptophyta; class Magnoliopsida; order Fabales; family Fabaceae; genus Adenanthera; species Adenanthera pavonina. Next base: position 12,854,891 of record JAIVEN010000028.1, on the reverse strand, counting down.
TTAGAGACTCAATTTTACTTTCATCAGAAATATCTAACTTTTTAAAGTTTGAAACAAGATCATTCTCATCAGTAGCATGTTTGGAAGCAGTTTCATTTTCAATAAAAACTACATGCACAGATTCTTCTACCAAATTAGACTTTTTATTGAAAACTCTATATGCTTTACTCCTACTAGAATAACCCAGAAATATACCTTCATCAGATTTGGCATCAAACTTACCCAGATTCTCCTTTCCATTGTTGTGAATGAAGCATTTGCAGTTGAACACATGGAATGTGACAGATTTGGCTTTCTTCCCTTGTACAGCTCATAAGGAGTTTTCCCAAGGAATGGTCTAATGTAGGCTCTATTTATGATGTAGCTTGCTGTATTCATTACATCAGCCTAAAATACTTGAGAAAGTTCCTTTTCATTCAGCACAGCTCTAGCCATCTCTCCAATAGTTCTGTTCTTCCTTTCTATTACTCCATTCTGTTGTGGAGTTCTTGGGGCTGAGAAGTTGTGGTCAATTCTATGCTCATTGCAATACTCCAGAAAGTATGAGTTCTCAAAATTTCCTCCATGATCTGACCTGATAGACACAATGGAAATACCTTTCTCATTTTACACTTTCTTGGTTAAGGTTACAAATGCATCAAAGGTATCACTTTTAGAGGCAAGAAACAATGTCCATGTAAATCTTGAGTAATCATCCACAATTACAAGCACATACAGATTTCCACCAATGCTTTTTACCCTAGATAGACCAATTAAGTCCATATGCAGTAGTTCTAGTGGTCTAGTTGTGGTGACTACGTTTTTGGGTTTAAAAGAAGATTTAGTTTGTTTTCCTCTTAGGCAAGCATCACATTCTTTGTCTTTTTCAAAAGCAATTTTTGGCAGGCCAGTGACTAACTCGTTTTTAACCAGTTTTGAAAGCTGATTCATGTTAACATGAGCTAATCTTCTATGCCATAGCCAACTATCATTATCCTGACTAATCAAGCAAACAGAATCTAAGGGAGGAAGTTCATCAAGATCAATAGTATAGCAGTTACCATCCCTTTGAGCTTTGAGGATTACTTTGTGATCACTTTTTATGATAACTAGGCAGAATTTTGAGTCAAACAGTACCCAGTTTCCTTTGTCACATGTTTGGCTCACACTCAGTAGATTGTGGTTGAGGCCTATCACAAACAGTACCTCTTTAATGGATGTTTCAGGATTCTTGCCCACAATGAAAATGCCAACTATTTTGCCTTACTGATCACCTCTAAAGGTCACCTTTCCTCCTTTCTTGTCTCTAAGGGTGATGAACTTCTCCTTATCACCAGTCATGTGACTTGAGCAAGCACTGTCCATGTACCATTTATTGTTCTTTCTAGCTTTGAGATAGACCTACAAAACAAAGTTCATGTTTTCTTTTTAGGTACCCAAATTTGCTTGGGTCCTCTTCTGTTAGTGGTGTTTTCCCTAGATACAGATGTACCTTTGGGAACCCATTTAACCTTTCTGTCAAGTTCATTTTTCTTTAAAGCACATGAGCTAGAAATATGCCCCTTTTTGTTACAGAAGTGATAGCTGCTAAAGGGACTGTTGGATTGTGAAGCAGGAAGAAAATAATACAGATAGTATTTTTGTTTAGCATGCCTTGGTTGATAATATGATTCAATTTAATGTGACATATGATCTTTCTTTCTATTTCCATCAGCATGCACAAAATGTCTCATGTATACATTCTGATTTTTCTTCCTAATCTTTTCTTTTACAGTACAAGTATCATAGCCAAGTCCAGCTTTTGCTTGTGATATTCTTTGACTTCCCATTAAACCAAACAACATATCTTTACCTCTAGTAAGCCTAGACATGCTTTTCACTAGATATTCATTGGTTTGCTTTAGTTCAATGCATGATTTACAGCAAATAGATTCAGTAATAGGTAGAGGAGCAATTTCAGAAATGTTGCATTAGATTCTAGTTTGTTAACCTTTTTCTTAGCTTGCTTCAATTCTTTAGCAATCTTAACAAACTTATCATGTAGCTCATGAAATGCATCCAGTAATTCAGAATATGAAGGTTCAGATTCATGTACCTCATCTTCTTGATCATTGCTGCATGGGATTTTAGTTTCTTCATAGGCGAGTGCCATAAGACAGATGTTGGCAACTTCATCTTCATCATCTTCTTCTTTATCTGAGCTGCTACCCCATATTGATGAGATGTAAGCTCTTTTCTTCTTATCTTTGTCTGTAGCTTTCTTTTCTTTTTCTTGCTTCTTGAGAAATTGTGGACAAACCCATTTGATATGTCCCTACTTTTTACATTCGTAGCAAGTGATAGGTTCCTTTGTTTCCCTCTTGCTATCTCCAGCTGCTCCTTTCTTGAAGATTTTCTTGTTTTTCTTTTTGCTATAGAATCTTTCAAATTTTCTGACCAACATAGCCAGAGTTTCTTCATCAAGTTCCTCTCCATCGTCAGATTCTTCTTCCTTTTCTTCAGCAACTTTGAGGGCAAGGCCTTTCTTCTTTCTGTCTTGTCCAGCTTCCTTGAGAGCTTTCATTTTTCCTTCATACTCCTCGAGGCTACCAAAGAGAGCTGTGACAGAAGCCATTGATTCTCCTATGGCTTCCTCTATTGCTGTTACTTTGGGTTGCCATTCCAGAGGGAGAGCTCTGAGGATCTTCCTGACTTTCTCTGTTTGATTGTACTCCTTTCCCAGGCTCTTTAGTTGATTCACAATGAGGATGAATCTTTTCTGTAGCTCTTTTACATTCTCCCCTTCATTATGAAGCTTTCATATTCTCCTATGCATGTATTTAGTTTGTTTTCCCTGACTCCAGTTATTCCTTCATGAGCAATTTGCAGGGTGTCCCACATTTCCTTGGTATTGGAGCATTGGGAGACTCTGTAGAATTCGTCTTGATTCAAAGCATTGACCAGACAGTGTTTTGCCCTGAAATTCAGCAAGACTCTTCTTCTATCTTCCTTATTCCATTCAGCTTCTGGCTTCTCTCTGTATTTTCCATCATCTCCCAAAGCCATTGGGACAAAATCTCCCTTCTGGATGACTGACCAGATGTCCAGATCAATTGATTGGAGATAGATTTGCATCCTCATCTTCCAGTACCCATTGTTTTATCCACTGAAGTCAGGTGGTCTATTTGTGTTGTTGCCTTCTGGTAATATACTTTCTCCAAAGCCAGCCATTTTAATTCCCGAACAGTAAGATCCTTTGATTGGGAATCCGGACTCTGATACCACTTGTTAGATTAGCTGGCTTCCTAAGAGGGGGTGAATTGAGTTTTTCTGCAAAATATCAAGAAGGTGAGGAAAGCAATATATGATGATAAAACAAAGTATAAACAAATAACTGTAAAGGTGACAGTAAAGAGAAGAATACTCAGAAAATTTATCTTGGTTCGGTCTCTCCACTTGACCTACGTCCAATCCCCAAGTCACCACTTGAGATTTTTCCACTATTCTGCAAGAATTCAGTGGGCTTCTTGCAAATGCCTCAGTACAAGGATGTTGGTCTGTTTCTAGAGCTTCACTCAATCACTCTATGCACTCTTACAAAGTGCTTCCCAATCCCTTGTGATATCCCCTCACAAGAAAATCTATCTTCCAGATGAAGATAAGATTGATTACAAAGATTAAACTCTCTTAAAGAGAGTGAATATGAAAGTTGAAGTACAGAATATTGAAGTGAGAGAGTAAGAAACTTTGAGCAGAAGATTTGGTAGGGTTTCAGTATAGTCAATGTTAAAATCGTTACCCACAACTTCAAATGATGTTATATTTATAGATTTAAGTCTCAAATATCCGTTAGAGATAAAATCTATCCGTTAGAGAAGTTATTCAACGGTTACTCTGAAAAACTATCCGTTAACCAACTACATTTAATGCTTCTGACATACTGAAATTTGAATTTCGGTTGGTCAACAGACGAATTTCGTAGAAACTGAAGGTTAACAGCTTTAACCCTGAAAGCCCAGTTGATGCAAATGACACCTGAATTTTTGCGAATCCAGGAACACAAAGACTAAATAGCAAAGAAAAGGACAAAAATAGCAGCAAATGAAAGCAAAAACAGAAAAGATAAGAATGATTGATGTTGGTCTTGAGAAGTAAAATCCAATAAAACATATCTCTTAGACCCTAGTTCCAGTGACGCCATAAGGATTGAACAATTCCTTGATAGGTCATAGTGCTTTTTCTAGCACTTAAAAAACGCGAGAGGAAAACTCACAGAATTGAAATTTTCATTCATCTATGTCTGGAAAACGTACATAAAAGAAAGCCTTAAATAGTCAAGGTAAGATCTAACCTGATGAGCCTAGAAAACCTAATTAATTTAGGCTCAAGTTGTAATATCCTTATTTTGATGGGATCTCATAAAATGCACGAAGAGATGGGAAAGGAAGTAAGATGGAGAAGTTGTATGCTCAGTCTCTAGATGAAATTAATTTCCCATATTGTTTTTAGAAAAAAGTTATGTTTGATCCTTAATTGGAACTAATTTTTATAAGGTCCTGAGCAAAAATGAATTCCAGAACTTACCCTGGAAAGTATACAATTTACCACTTGAATTGAAGTTCGTCTCAGGCTAAGCCCAACGGTATAAGTATTATTTCCCAGGAGGTCTAAATTAAGAGATAGACCAATTTGAAAGTTAATGTGAATGGTGAAAAAGAAATAATGAAAAATTGGTCTTTATGTAAAATTATAAGAAAGTGCCCGAAAGAGTGGATAATTATGTTTTACTCGGCTCGGGGGAAAATTGTCTATTTCCTAGATTAGAAGTAAAATGTGAATATCATATTTATACCTCAAGAAAAAATGTTGATATCATAGAATGTATACATAATTGGGAAAAACGGAGAAAACTCATTTGGTATGAACAATGGCAAATAAGTCATTTTTCTATGTTAAACAGAAAATTAAGAAAAATATATTTTGGCCCCAATAATTAAAAATTTTTGTATTTTAGTCCTTTAAGAGTGAGTTTAACGTGAAGGAGGATAAGAGAAAGAAGTTTGGGAAAAATTACACCTAAAGACCTAAAAGTTTAAAAAAATTATAAATTTACCTCAAGTTAAGGGTATTTTTAGAAATATGAAAAATTATAGTCAAAATGAAGCTTTCAATGAGTTAAGTCCAATGGAATATAGTATGGAATTTATTAAGATGAAAATAATATTTATTGGGTAATTAGGGTTTAATATTAATATTTTACCCGATAAAATCAATTTGAACTGCAAGAAGAGGTAGTATTAATTTAGGGAAAATTAATGGGCCTTGCTAAATTATATATTGGATCAAGATAATGATTTTAGTCTAAAATTTATTTTTGGATAATTATGTACCAATTTGGTGACAATTTTAGCAAAAATAGTTAATCGATACGGGTGAACTCAATCGGTAAAGGTATTTTGATCCATTAAAGTTATTAAAGCAATTTTTGGCCAAGAACAAGTGGCATGCTGCAGCAGCTGTAAGACATAAGTGGAATTAGTTTAAAGCTTTATTTGACAAAAAGCAACTAAAGTCAAAGATTTAATTAACTAAAGTTACTTTATGACTAATTAACACTTAATCACCTTAGTTAAGCTTTCAATACATCTTCTTCAATCCCAAACACGCACAGCCAGAGGTGAGAAAAGGGGAAAGAAGGCGTGAAAGAGAGAGAGCAAAAGGGAGAAGGAAAAATCATAAGTTTGATCCTAAACTCTCATGGTAAGATCCTTTGGTGACTATCTTGCATCTACTTAAGTATTATAGTGTTTCATGGAGTATTCCTCTCTATTTTTGCTCTAAAAATTTCTATCTAGAGAGAGAGTAGGGAGAGAAAATGAAGCCATGAAGAAAGTAATCCACAAAAAGTTTTGTATAGATTTCAAGATACAAGAATATACTATTAGATTGCAAGTTTGATGAGTTATTATTTTTCTACAATTTTTCTTAATTTTTTGCCTATTTAGGGTTTGTAATAAGAAGGGAATTTCATGATTTTGACCCCAAAAATGGATTCCTTGGGTCCAAATTATGTAAATACAAGTGTGTTGTACAAGAAATACCTTAAGGGAAGCAAAATGGAAATTTTAGTCCAAGAATGTACACTTTGTGAAGGGGGTCACCAAAGTAGTGGCTAATTGTAACATCCCAAGAAAGTTACAATATTTAAAAATATATTGAAAATTTGTAAAAACGGGCAAATACTCTTTTGTGTGACAAAGTGCAAAGAGGCCATTTTTCCCGATAGGATGGAAAAATGAAAAATTATATTTTTATCCCCAAAAAATTATGGAAAAGACACCCATGTCCCTAAATTCATAAAAATCACATGGAATCAGTGTTAGAAATGTCTTGGAAAAAATTATACCTAATGACCCAAAAGTTTTAGAAATTATAGTTTAACCTTGGTTCAGGGGTAATTTTGTAAATATGTAAAATTACTGTCAAAACGAACCCCACAACAAGAGAAGTCCAATAGTATATGGCACTAAAGGTTAATGTTAAAGGATAAAAAAATAATCCTTGCTGAGTGTCCAAAAGTAACAGTGAACCAGTAAAGGAAACTGTGGGCCCCACCGATAATTAAAAGAAATTAAGACAGGATATGGGCCATACACAGATACCATTTGAGACAAGATAATTATGAAAATATAAAAATAAAATTAGAATAGTCCTGTATCCCAAAAATACTAAATTAGTATAAAGATAATTTTATCGGTATGATTAAAAAGTACCCAGAATGGGGTATATCTGGATCAAGAAAATTGGGCAATTTTTGGACACATTTACCTCTCTCCCCTGCATGGATTACAGCAGCCCAAGTGATGAAAACCAATATTTTATTATTTCCAAGAATACTTCTTCAAGAAGTAATTACTTTTTGTAAATTAAAGTTTAAGATAAACTAACCAAGGTAATTAGCAAAACAAAGTCTACAATTTCTCTCACCATTTGCCGACATATGCTGCAGCAAAGAGAGAGAGAGAGAGAGCAACTAAAATAATAGAAACAAAGAGAGAAGGAGACGTAGCAGATGAAGAAGAAAAGTGTTAGCAAGGCTGACTTCCCAAGAGGGGGGTGAATTGGGAAGATTGAAATTTTTCTGCACAAAGTGAAGTAAGTGAAGATATCACAATATAATGAAAACAATGCGTAAAACAGAGCAAGATGAAAAGTAAAGATAGGAAGAAGAAAACTCAGTGATTTAATCCTGGTTCGGTCTTTCCACTTGACCTACATCCAGTCCCCAAGACACCTCTTGAGATTTATCCACTATACAGCAAGAATTTCAATGGGCTTCTTGCTGAGGCCACAGTACACGAGTATGCTCTGTTTCTAAGCTCTCTCACACTCTCAAAGCACTTTCACTATGTGCTTCCCAATCCCCTTGTGAATACCCCTCACAAGTAAATCTACCTCCAAGATGAAGAGTAGATTGATTACAATGAAATAACTCTCTTGAAAAGAGTAGATATGAAAGTTTCAGTACAAGTATAGAAGTTGAGAGGGTAAAAGCTTTTGAGAAGAAGATTCAGCAGAAATTCGTTATACACCAGTTTGATTTGTTACCCACCACTTCAAATATTGTTGTATTTATAGATTTAGGTCTCAAATGTCCGTTAGAGACTTTAATCTATCCGTTGGAGAAGTTATCCAATGGTTACTCTGAAAAACTATTCGTTTACCAACCGCATTTAATGTTTCTGACATACTGAAATTCAAATTTTGGCTGGTCAACAGACGAATTTCGAAAGGACCGAAGGTTAAAGCTTCCAACGTTACAGCACAAAGTTCGTCTGTTCATGAGGTGAAATTCGAATGTTGAAACTTACAAAATATTTTCACAATGTGACATACGAATTTTCAAGAAGAAAGTTTTTCGGTTAAGTGTGAACAGTGTTTTCAATTTGCTACAGTGCCCTCGAAATTCGAATTTTGGAACCCCAAAATTCGTCTGTCTATTGATTGTTTAAAGAGGCATAGCAGATTACTTTCTTCGAAATTTGAATTTTGAAAGGGTGAAATTCGTCTGTCAGAGAGACTCTTTTCAGACTAATTTCATCATTCGAATGTTGCAAGTTCTTATCATTCATATGTCAATATTTCACTTCAACAGACTCAAGAACTCAGCTTCTGAAATTCGAATTTTAATGTTCAAAGTTCGTCTGTCAGAGAGCAGTTTTGAGACTCAAATCATTCTTGATCTCAGATGAACTTTAACATAGTCTTAGATGTATTTCTTCCATTTTCTCAAATTTTGTTTTGTCTGAAATTCGAATTTTGAAGACTTAAAGTTCGTCTGTTGCAAAGAAGCTTCTCTCAGACTTTTATGAAAATTCGAATGTTGGAAGTTCAAAATTCGTCTGTCAGAGAGCATTTATCAAACTCAATTTCATTTTGATTTCATATGCATTTTATCATAGTCTCAGACGAATTTCTTTGGTTTTCACAAACTTCATTTTTCTTGAAATTCGAATTTTGAAAGTGTGAAGTTCGTCTGTTACCAGAAAGGCTTCTTTCAGATTAGATGAAAATTCAAATTTTGAACAATCAAAATTCGTCTGACAGAGAGCCATCTCTTCAAACTTATTCAGTTTCAGCTCGAAATTCGAATTTCTAAAGGCAAAGTTCGAATTTCCAACTTGACAGTTCAGCTTAATCTTTCAACCTTCGTCTGTTTGTGGGTGTTTTTCAAATAGGTAAAGATTTAACACAAAATCAAGGTTTGAAAACATCTTTTTCTCAAATCAAAAACTTTTACCCAATCATAACAAAAACTAAAGATCCTACAAGAGATCTAACAGCAAATACTCAGAAAATCTTCACTTGAAACAGCTTTGATCTCCTTTGATATCTTCAATTCAAGCTCTTGAGTGTTGGTTTACAATCATCAAAACTCTTGATTCAACATTCTCCCCCTTTTTGATGATGACAAAACAACTCACAAACTGGATTAGTACTTGGGTTTGCTTTCACAAGCTCCCCCTCAACATATGCATAAGATATCAAAACAACAGATTAAGTGAAGAGTATTTAAGGCACAAAACATTGCAACAAAGAGATCCATTCATTTAATCAAAAGTTGCTTGAACAGAAGCAAATTAATCAAAGTTTAAAACAACAAGACCAAAACACAAATACACAGAGTACAAAGTACAACAAGAGGACTTAAGCCTAATCTTCAATCATTTCTTCTTGGACTTGGTCTTCTTGCTGTAGGTTTTCCCTTTCCCTTTCCCAGATTGCTCAGCAGCAGGCTTTCCAGTTTGCCCAGACTTCTCCCCCTTTTTGACATCATCAGGAAGTCCAACAAAATCAGCCGGAGGAGGGATCTGAGAGATAGGAATAGCACGGAGTAGCACAGGAGCAAAAGGGATTTCAGGTTCAGCTGGGGGCTCAGCAGGCTCTTCATCATCATCAGAGACCTCAAGCAGCACTTGCATTTCCTGCCTAGAAAGAGCTAGTTGAGCTCTCTGTTCCTCTGAAAGCCCATAAGCAGCAAGAGAAGAAGAAGCTGGTTTAGCAGGAGGAAACATTTCCTCTAGCCTTCTCCTCTGATCTAGCAGCAGAGCATTGTGAGCAATGGCAAGATAATCAATAATAGGTACAATGCTCCTTTCCTCATTGCTAGCTCCTTCTGACACATAAGAGGTTGAAATGGTTGCAACCAGTCTTTCAACTTGCTCAGATTCTTGAATGGACAGAATTGAATCCGGAGCATCTTCTTGCATGGGCTCATGAGGGCCTGTGTCTTGGAGACCTTCTTCTTCCAATCCATAGTCCAAGGGTGGACCAGGACTTGGTGTTCTCATAGCACCAGCACCATCTATATCATCATCATCATGGTCAGAGGAGGCAATCTCGAAGGGACTTGGAGGCACTGGGGATGGAGACAGAGTAGGCTCAGGGACACCAGGCTGAGGTGGAGCTGAAGTGGTAGGAATAGCATTTCTTATCTCTTCATAGGCATCAGCCACCACTTTCATATTTATAGCCAACTGATGGATCTGATCTTGTAGATGAGCAAATTTGGCATTTTGCTCATCTCTAATGCTAAGAATGAGTGTTGACAGACTGTCAAACAACTCAGTGATCTTTGTTGGCTTGGCTCGCGATGAGGGAGTGGAAGGAGGGTGAGTAGGCCTGGAGGGAGATGGGATTGGCTGAGAAGGCTGAGGTACAGATTTGCCAGGGGCCTCATAAGTTCCTTCTTGTTGGAGGGATGCATCAGCAACAAAGAACAAATCTTCAGATTTCCCTGCTCCTTTTCCAACCCATCCTCCTTCATCTCTTTCAATGCCCATCCTTTGCAGTTCCTCCTCTTTGAATGCCTCAGTGAGTTTCCCTTTCCCCTTTTCAATGTGTTGAATCCTAGCATGCTGCAAGATTCTTGAAATAATTGCTGCATAGGGGAGTATGGATTCCTTCCTTTGATCCCTTGCCTTTATCATTCTCTGGAGGATGATATGACCCATGTTAATGAGCTTCCCACGTATGATAGCAGTCATCACATGAGCCTCTGCCCTTGTTATCAAGTTGAAGCTGCCACCCTTGTTGAATATGATCCTGGACACTATGTAGTGCAGGATCCTGACTTGTACACTTAGGTCTGTGGGCTTCAACAGATTTATCATTGGCCTGTTTTCCCTTCTCCTGAATAGGGTGTCCAAAATGGTGCTCTCTTTGTAGTTCAGAAAGGATCCACCTTCTTCATCAGCCGTGCTTGCCTCATCCATATACCCAAAGGCTGTGATGTCAATTTTCAGCCCATCTTGCCCTGGGATTTCCAGCACTTCATTGATTGTTTCATCAGCAAGCCAGATGGTCCTTGATCTCAAAGTGACCTCCCATTTCTTTTTCCTGCTGTTGTATTGAAGAGAGGCATACCAAGTCTTTACTACTTCATCATCATATTTTTCAGCAATTTCCAACAGGTTTTTGTATCTCATTAACCATAATGCAGCATCAAAGTTATTGGACATCAAAAATTGCTCCATATTTACACTGTGAGGCTTGATTACCTTTTTGCTGGAAAACTTGGCAGAAAACTCTTCTTGAATTTCAGGAGTGCTCCAAAGTGGCAGTGTAGTAAGCTCAAATTCTCCAGATTGTGTAGAAGAGGAGGAAGCCACAGTAGCAGTATCAGCCGAAGGGATCGTAGTTTTTGATGAGGAAGGTCCAGTTTTCTGTGAATCTGCCTTAGATGATGATTTCTGGCGTTTAGAAGGGGTAGCTTTACTGGGTTCGGCCTTTCTCTTGGATTTCTCTCCTCCCTTTGTAGCATATTAAGATTTGACCGTTCTTTTTGGCCGAGTTCCAGCTTGTCCTGCTCCAGGGATCTTGACTCTTGCCATTTTTCAGTGGAATGATGCAGAATGTGGTTAAGGAAAGGTTTATGGGATGCGAAAGGAAGTTTAAATGGTGAAGAATGATGGTTTTTGGACAGGAATTAAGAGGATTAAAGAGAGAATCAGAACAGACTTAGAGAGGTTACAAAAAGGGTTGCGTCTGTTCTGAGGAAAACCGTTGCATTTAACGTGTGTAACCGTCTGACAGACGAATTTTGAGGGGTCAAAATTCGAACTTCGGGCAGTTACAAGTTAAACCGTTCAGCATAGCTTACTGACAGACAAATTTTCATCCTGAAAGTTCATCTGACAGTGGCTTGAAACAAGCAATACAAGCACAACAGACGAATTTTGTTCCACCAAAGTTCGAATGTTGAAAAGAAAAAGGCAGGCACCAATCAAACTATCAATCAACAGACGAATTAAACATGCAGAACTGTAACTTTCAATAATTCAACATGATGGACATGATTCAACAGACGAATTTTGAACTGAAAATTCAAATTTTTCAACTTTTTTAAAGACTGTCTAACATTCGTATGTTAAGAAATAATAATTTGTGTAGCAGTGATGGACAATCATAACTTTGAAATTTCTGATTTTGAAAATTCGAACTTTCAAGCTTCAACAGACGAATTTCGGGGCATTACTGAGAACTGTTCCAAGGCATAACAGGTCAAAGTTCGTCTGTTGGTCAACTAAAATTCGAATGTTGACCATGTTGATCAGTTTAAAAACACATATTATTAATGAAATTCATCTAGTAATCAAACAACATACAAATCTCAACTTTAAAAACTTACAGAATGGATCCAGAACTTAGAATAATTATCATTCACTTCATTTTCTGGTTGTTCCAATCTGGAGTGCTCCAATCTTTCAAACTTTTAGCCATTGTTTTTCACAAGAAGCACCTGCAACTACACTAAAATAGACTCCGATGCTCAAGTTAGAGTTTATTCTTATATTAAAAATTCTAAAGACAGAATTGCACAGAAATGTCTTACAATTCATTGGGATTTACCATTCCCAATTCTCTCCTTATTTTGCAGTGTCTGTCTTCTGATAGAGGTTTTGTGAGTATATCAGCAACTTGATCTTCTGTTGGAATGTACTCCAGTCTAACTTCTCCTTTCAGAACGTGATCTCTTATGAAGTGGTGCCTAACTTCAATATGTTTTGTCCTTGAATGCATGACAGGGTTCTTGGTGATATTTATAGCACTTTGGTTGTCACACATGATTGGTATCTCTTTTATATTAATCTCAAGATCGTCAAGCTGCTGTTTCATCCAGATGACTTGGGCACAACAGCTTCCAGCTGCAACATACTGAGCTTCTGCAGTAGATAAGGCTACACTATTTTGCTTTTTGCTGAACCATGAAACCAGGGATCCTCCAAGGAACTGACAAGTTCCACTTGTGCTTTTTCTGTCAGTTTTAGATCCTGCAAAATCAGCATCAGTGTATCCTTTGAGATCTTCTCCATTGCCTTTTGGATACCAAAGACCCATCTGTGATGTTCCAATAAGATATCTGAAAATTCTTTTCACAGCTGTTGCATGGGTTTCTTTGGGGCATGATTGGAACCTTGCACACATGCAGACACTGAACATAATGTCAGGTCTGCTAGCAGTTAGGTACAGCAGGGATCCAATCATTCTTTTGTACTGAGTAATGTCAAATATCTTTCCATTCTCATCCATGTCCAGTTTGGTTGCAGTAGCCATAGGTGTTCCCATTGGCTTGGCATTCTCCATTCCAAACTTCTTTAACAGCTCCTTTAGATACTTGGATTGACTGAGAAAGATACCATCATTAAGCTGTCTGATTTGCAATCCAAGGAAGAAATTGAGTTCACCCATCATAGACATCTCGAATTCTCCCTGCATTAACTCAGAGAATTTCTTGCAAAGAGTTTCATTAGTAGCACCAAAAATAATATCATCAACATAAATTTGAACAATTAGTAAATCTTTATTTTCTTTCTTAGTAAATAAGGTTGTGTCAATTTTGCCTCTGTTAAACCCCTTATCAGTTAGAAAATTGCTTAGTCTCTCATACCATGCTCTAGGGGCCTGTTTTAAACCATAGAGAGCTTTCTTCAGTTTATAAACATGGTTTGGTTTTGTAGAGTCCTCAAAACCTGGAGGTTGATCTACATAAACTTCTTCCATGATATATCCATTCAGAAAGGCACTTTTTACATCCATTTGATATAATAAAATATTTTTCATGCATGCATATGCCAGCAGTATACTTATAGCTTCTAATCTAGCTACTGGTGCAAAGGTTTCTTCAAAATCAATACCTTCTTCCTGATTATACCCTTTAGCAACCAATCTAGCTTTATTTCTAATTATTGTTCCAGATTCATCAAGTTTATTTCTGAAAACCCATTTGGTACCAATAACAGGATGATTTTTGGGTCTAGGTACTAAATCCCAAACTTGATTTCTTTCAAATTGATTTAATTCATCTTGCATAGCCATAATCCAGTATTCATCAGTTAAGGCTTCTTCAGCACATTTGGGTTCAATTTCAGAAATAAAGGCACAGTTGAGCATTTGATCCCTTAACTGTTTTCTAGTTTTGACTTTCTCTTGAACATTTCCTATTACTTGATCAACAGGGTGATTCCTTTGATATCTCCAAGCTCTAGGGAGTTCTTGAGTTGTTTCTTCATTATTTTCTTCATCAAACTCTTGCTCCTGGATATCTTCCTCTGTGTCAACAGATTCAGATATCTTTGGAGGTTCAGTTTTGCTTTTGTCAGAAATTCCCAGTTTTTCAAAATTGAAAGTAAGATCATCCTTATTGGTGACATGTTTTGAAACAGTTTCATTTTCAATGAAAACCACATGCACTGATTCTTCTACTATATTTGATCTTTTATTATAAATCCTATAAGCCTTACTCCTACAAGAATAGCCCAGAAATATACCTTCATCGGATTTGGCATCAAATTTACCTAGATTTTCTTTACCATTGTTGTGAATGAAGCATTTGCACCCGAACACATGGAGGTGTGACAAATTTGGCTTTCTTCCCTTGTACAGCTCATATGGAGTCTTCCCAAGGATTGGTCTGATGTAGGCTCTGTTTATGATGTAACTTGCTGTATTCACTGCATCAGCCCATAACACTTGAGAGAGTTCTTTCTCATTCAGCATAGCTCTAGGCATTTCTCCAATGGTTCTGTTCTTCCTTTCTACCACTCCATTTTGTTGAGGAGTTCTTGGTGCTGAGAAGTTGTGGTCAATCCCATGCTCATTGCAGAACTCCAGGAAGTATGCATTTTCAAATTCTCCTCCATGGTCTGACCTGATAGACACAATAGAAATACCTTTCTCATTTCGCACTTTCTTAGCTAAGGTTACAAATGCATCAAAGGTATCACTTGTAGAAGAAAGAAATAATGTCCAAGTAAATCTAGAATAGTCATCAACAATTACAAGCACATACATATTACCACCAAGACTTTTTACCCTAGAAGGTCCAATTAAATCCATATGCAGCAGTTCAAGTGGTCTAGTTGTGGTAACTACATTTTTAGATTTAAATGATGATTTAGTTTGTTTTCCTCTTAGGCATGCATCACATTCTTTATCCTTTTCAAAAGATATTTTTGGTAGACCAGTTACTAGCTCATTTTTAATCAGTTTAGACAGTTGATTCATGTTCACATGAGCTAATCTTCTATGCCATAGCCAACTATCATTATTCTGACTGATTAAGCATATAGAATCTAAGGGAGGAAGTTCATCAAGATCAATAGTATAGCAGTTACCATCCCTTTGAGCTTTGAGGATTACTTTGTGATCACTTTTTCTGATGACCAGGCAAAACTTTGAGTCAAACAGCACCCAGTTTCCTTTGTCACAAGTCTGACTCACGCTTAGCAAATTGTGGTTGAGGCCAATTACAAACAACACTTCTTCAATGGATGTTTCTGGATTTTTGCCCACAATGCCAATACCAACAATTTTGCCGTATTGATCACCTCCAAAGGTCACCTTTCCTCCCTTCTTGTCTCTAAGGGTGATGAACTTCTCCTTATCACCAGTCATGTGACTTGAGCAGGCACTGTCCATATACCATTTGTTGCTTTTCTTAGCTTTGAGACAGACCTGCAAAACAAGGTTTATGTTTTCCTTTTAGGTACCCAAATTGGCTTGGGTCCTTTTCTGTCAGTAGTTATTTCCTTAGATGCAGATGCACTTTTGGGAACCCATTTAACTTTCCTGTCAAGTCCATTTTTCTTCAAAGCACAGGAACTGGAAGTATGTCCCTTTTTGTTACAGAAATGACAGGTGGTGAAAGGACTGCTAGACTGAGAAGCAGGAAGAAAACAATGCAGATAATATTTTTGTCTAGTATGCCTTGGTTGATCATATGTTTCAATGTGAGGTGATATATCATTTTTCTTTTTATTGCTCTCAGCATGCACAAAGTGTCTCATATATGCATTTTGATTTTTCTTCCTAATCTTTTCTTTGACAGCACATGGATCATAGCCAAGAACAACTTTTCCTTGTGATATTCTTTGGCTCCCTATTAATGCAAACAACATATCCTTACCTCTAGTGAGCCTAGACATGCTTTTAATTAAATAATCATTAGTTCGCTTAAGTTCAGTGCATGAAGTGCAGCAGACAGATTCAGAAGTAGGTAAAGTGGTAGTTTTAGAGACTATGCTTTGAGACTCCAGCTTGCTTACCTTTTTCTTTGCCAATTTCAGTTCTTTAGCAATTTTAATAAATTCATCATGAAGCTCATGAAATAACTCTCTTGAAAAGAGTAGATATGAAAGTTTCAGTACAAGTATAGAAGTTGAGAGGGTAAAAGCTTTTGAGAAGAAGATTCAGCAGAAATTTGTTATACACCCGTTTGATTTGTTACCCACAACTTCAAATGTTGTTGTATTTATAGATTTAGGTCTCAAATGTCCGTTAGAGACTTTAATCTATCCGTTGGAGAAGTTATCCAACGGTTACTCTGAAAAACTATCCGTTTACCAACCGCATTTAATGTTTCTGACGTACTGAAATTCGAATTTTGGCTGGTCAATAGACGAATTTCGAAAGGACCGAAGGTTAAAGCTTCCAACGTTACAGCACGAAGTTCATCTATTCATGAGGTGAAATTCGAATGTTGAAACTTACAAAATATTTTCACAATGTGACATACGAATTTTCAAGAAGGAAGTTTTTCGGTTAAGTGTGAACAGTGTTTTCAATTTGCTACAGTGCCCTCGAAATTCGAATTTTGGAACCCCAAAATTTGTCTGTCTATTGATTGTTTAAAGAGGCACAGCAGATTACTTTCTTCGAAATTCGAATTTTGAAAGGGTGAAATTCGTCTGTCAGAGAGACTCTTTTCAGACTAATTTCATCATTCGAATGTTGCAAGTTCTTATCATTCGTATGTCAATTTTTCACTTCAACAGACTCAAGAACTCAGCTTCTGAAATTCGAATTTTAATGTTCAAAGTTCGTCTGTCAGAGAGCAGTTTTGAGACTCAAATCATTCTTGATCTCAGATGAACTTTAACATAGTCTTAGATGTATTTCTTCCATTTTCTCAAATTTTGTTTTGTCTGAAATTCGAATTTTGAAGACTTAAAGTTCGTCTGTTGCAAAGAAGCTTCTATCAGACTTTTATGAAAATTCGAATGTTGGAAGTTCAAAATTCGTCTGTCAGAGAGCATTTATCAAACTCAATTTCATTTTGATTTCATATGCATTTTATCATAGTCTCAGACGAATTTCTTTGGTTTTCACAAACTTCATTTTTCTTGAAATTCGAATTTTGAAAGTGTGAAGTTCGTCTGTTACCAGAAAGGCTTCTTTCAGATTAGATGAAAATTCAAATTTTGAACAATCAAAATTCGTCTGACAGAGAGCCATCTCTTCAGACTTATTCAGTTTCAGCTCGAAATTCGAATTTCCAAAGGCAAAGTTCGAATTTCCAACTTGACAGTTCAGCTTAATCTTTCAACCTTCATCTGTTTGTGGGTGTTTTTCAAATAGGTAAAGATTTAACACAAAATCAAGGTTTGAAAACATCTTTTTCTCAAATCAAAAACTTTTACCCAATCATAACAAAAACTAAAGATCCTACAAGAGATCTAACAGCAAATACTCAGAAAATCTTCACTTGAAACAGCTTTGATCTCCTTTGATATCTTCAATTCAAGCTCTTGAGTGTTGGTTTACAATCATCAAAACTCTTGATTCAACAAAAAGGAGAAGGCAAAGCTTGAAGCATACAACTACAAGTTTAAGGTAAGTTTTTTTCCATGCCTTCAAGCTAGCTTTCTAAGAACTTTAGCATGGTTGGGATGAGTTTTCTTCTCTTTGCTTGAGTTGTAATTTTCAGCCATGGCAAGGTTATGAGAGGGGAAGTGTTCTTTTGCATAAAGACTTAGAGAAAGTATGAGAAATGTCATGAAGAGCAAGTTTTATTAAGTTTTGAAACAAGCTTTGGAAAAATTCATTCTTGCTCTTGAAACCCTGATTTCGGTCAGTGAGAAAGTCCATGGGGGAGTTGGAATTTCATAATTTTGAGCTCAAAAATGGATTCTCCATGGTCCAAAACCTTAAGAACATGTATTAGTGTAATGAAAAACAAGGTGAAAGCTAAGATGGAATTTTAAGGTTTGGTGTGGGACTTTGTGATATGGCTCCATAAATCAATGGCTTAAGTTAGTATTTGGTGATGCATTAGGACTTGAAGAAGCCCAAGGAAGCTAGTGGGAGCATTGGTATCAAGTGGAAGAGTAAGAGAAAGCATGAAGGTAGTTATAATCTCATTTATGCCTATTGTTATTAACTTGAGTTTTTATATTTCTTTGGTTATGCCATGCTTTGAATGGAATGATTGGTGTTGGAAATGTGTTATTGACTGATTGTATGAAGGGTGTATGACCCATGGATGTCCACTTTTCAAAGTGGTACCGTGCCAAAATTTTTATGACATAGTATGGCATATTATGATATCATGGTTTCCAATGATTGTTTATGAAATGTTATTATGATATATGTGCATAAATGGTTGTAACTACTGATATTCTTTAAATCTAACCCCCCCTTCAATGACTAACCATGCTAGGGAGAACCAATGCAAAAGAGTTAAGGAAGGAGCAAAAGGCATGAGAAGGAAATGATGTTGCAAGCCATTGTGTTATAATGTGAATGGTTATTTGTGCCTTGTTTTGTATGAAATTTTAAAATAGTGAATAATATGTTAATGTTGTAGAAAATATATGAAAATTTCCAGTTCTGGATGTTGGAAGATGAAGTTATATTCTACCAAGTTACATGCCAAAATGAGTTCATTTACAAGGGTTTTGGCAAGCAAATTGTAATGTAGACTCAAACAGGGCATTTTCCAGATGTGTCTGCTTCATTCACCCTTTTTCTATACTTAATGTGAGATTAGGTTTATGATATTTTTATACCAGATAGAGGGCATCTCAATCTTTAATAGGACACCTAATTCACCTCATTTAGAGTTGTGCACATTAAATGGTGAATTTTCAAAATTAGGGTTCAGAACAGGGCAAGAATGGGAAAACTGAAAACTGAAAAGTAAGTACTGGAAAATTCAAAAGCTAACATAAAATCGTACAAAGCTCCAAATATTCAATGGTTTATATGTGTAAAAATATATATGTTTTAGATTTCATATGCGACTGATTTGGAGTTAATTGGAGCTATATAATAGGAGATAGGGAGTTTTTCCCAAAACTGTTCCAGTAAGAGTAGAATTCTGACCCATCATAATTTAAGTTAATGATATGCCCTGTGTAAGTGAAATAAATATATAAGAAAAATATGTCTATAAGTAGACATGTAGAGCTTTAGAATGACATAGAGTATGTATAATTTCGAACAAAATAGAATGAACTATGATTTTTCAAATTTGAGGTAAGAAAACTGGAAGATAGAAAGATGGCGAAATGAACAGTAAAAGACCATGAAATTATTGTACAAATTGGCCCAATGAAGTTACTATTTTATATTTTTTTTCCATGTAGATCTGAATTTAATAAAATTTTAGAGACTTGAATCAGCTCTAGATGAATTTTCTAGATTTAGTTATGAATTTTCAAAGTTCATTGGGTAAAAGGGAAATTGCCAAATAAACAGTACCCCAAATTTTGAAAAATTCTGTTTTTATTATATTATGATTTTAGTCTCTAAACCATGATGAAAGATATCTAAAATGATCTAATATATGGAAAATGAGCCCTGAATTAAGGTGTTACACTAATGACCTTAAATTGTGTTATATTAGGGTTCAAGAAAATATTTGAAGATCAAAGGAAGAGTGTACAAAGAAAGGAAATTAAAGGAAGTCAAGAACGTAATTATTTTCCCTATTAATCTTCATGTTGTCATATTGTGTTTTCATGATAATAAGACTATGCCATATAGTTGCTTGAATGCTTTGTGATGTATTTACATTTTTGGCTAATTGTTTGAAGGGTTTTATGACATTAAGATGTCCATTTTACAAAGCGTTATCATGCCGGAATTTTTATGGAATTGTATGGCATAATTTGAAGTTATGATTTTCATTGATGATTTTATAAAATAATATGATAATGTGAATGCATAATTGGGCATAACTACTGAGATTATTTGAATCTCGTTCCTTACAAATGATAAATATATTAGGGGCCATGACATGGAAGAGGCAAGGAGGAAGCAAGAGGAATGAAGAAGATTGTGATTAATAATTTGATCATGCAAGTTAATATGCGTTATTATGAAAATAAGTATCAATATATGTATGGAAGGTAGATTATGTAATGATGTATATTCATATTTCTTCCATCCCTCTTATGATTTTATGTGTGGATTTGGAACAATAAGTGTTGATGTATGAAGTTTATGAAGTTTATTATGAGTTATGGCATAATTATAAACATGATGACTAGTAGAAGTTGGGATAAGGGAACTCTATCCAAAATAGAGCATTCCTTTTAAGGGTTATACATGGTCTGAAGGTAGACTCAATAATCTTTCCAAAGAGTTAAACAAGACCTAAATTGGATAAGCATACAATTTATGGTGAATTTTCAAAATTATGGTTCAAAAACAGGGAAAGATTGAAAAATTGGAACCTTGAACCTAGATATTAGAAATTTCAAAAGGTGCTATAAAATTACCCATAGTTCCAAAAATTCATTGGTTTGTATTTATGAAAAGGTCTATGTCTTATCTTTAATATGCCACTAGTTTGAGTGCAATTAGAGTTACATAACTAGAGTTGTACATATTTTCCTAAGACTATTCCAGTTAAAGTTAAGCTCAAACCCCTAATGGTTTAAGTTAATTCTCTATCCTATTCCAGTAGAATAAATGTACAAAAGAAATATTTCTAAAAGTTAAACACACAGGGCTTTCCAACAACATTGAGAATGTAAGATTTGGCTTAGAATATCAGGAGATATGAATTTTTAAATATAAGGCCAAAACTTAGGAAGTTTCAAAATGACCAAATGTATAGTAAATCTTTGTGAAATAATCTGTATAAATCGGTCCATAAAATACTCTATTTTATATTTTTCCCATGTAGAAAATATTTTTAACTATTTTTAGAGACTTGAATCACTTTGAGATGAGTTTTTTAGAATCAGTTATGAATTTTCAAAGGTTGTCGAGTAAAATGGAAGATGGACAATGAACAGTACTTGAAATAAAAAAAATTCTATTTTGATATTTTTATACAATCAAGTCTCTAATCATGCAATAATAAACATAATTGGAGTCTAATGTATGAGAAATTGACTTAAGCATAAGGTATTACACAAGTAATCCTAATGAGAATAGAAAACTTTGGGCTCAAATAACACTCCTATTAGACAAAGAAAATTAGTAAAAATAAAACCCCAAAAATAAATAACGAAACTTCAAAAGAAAATAATAAAAATAACACCTAAACCCTTATGAACATGCCACCACATTAATGAAATCACATGCTTGGCACATGACATGCTTATTTACAAGATGAGCTATCAAAAAGACTACTAATTGACTAATTAGATTTTATTAATCACTTAAGTTTAGCCCATAATTAATAAAAATGAAATTAAAATAAATTAAGCCCACTAATGACTATGTGACATGCTCTTTTAGTGAAGCACATGGTCTTTTAAGTAATCTCCTCCAATGGGCTCCTCTTGGACTTGAATTTGAAACTTATAAATTTGAAATGCTCTTTAACTTCATTTGGGCTACAAGCTTGCTCAAATAATTGGGCTCTAACATGTATAACAATATTTCCAAGTGATAAAGCCTCCTTGTCATAATCTTGAATTTGTCCAAGCCTTTTGTTTGAACCATGCTTAAGGCATCCTCTATCAGTCCCTCCCCCTTCAGAAAGATTCATCCTCTAATCTCCATAATCTACATAAAAAGAAAAGGAATGATTACACACATCAAATAAATCATATGAAGGGAACATACCTTTCAAACTTGATTGATGTATCTTTGCTTTATTTCTTGCATGAATGTGAAAGACAACATTCTTCCCTAGCTTTTGGAACCAAAACAGTGTTCCGGGATCAAAAAACTTGCACACCTTCAACCATTGGTGGATAAGACATTGAACTTTTCTTCCCAGCAAATACACCAATGACTTGCAGTAGATAACTAGACACAAACTCGACACAAGAATACTTAAATGGGACCAAGATGTTAAGGGACATATAGGGAAAGAAATGGGGACAACATGGCACACAACAAGACTCCATTAAAATCAAAGCATTAGAAAAACTAAGGAAGGAAAAATTTGGACTGATTTAATCGTAATGCAATAAATGCAAAACTTGGACCAATTTGGACAACATTGATGACGCACAATGATAGAACAAAGATGGAGATGTAATAACAAAAATGACTCATACTAACATAAAACAAGAAGAAGAGAATGAGTTAAATAAAAAATGGAACACAAAAGACTCATGAAGATGAAATGAGACCAACCAACAAAGAATCAAAAAGACATATGGCTTATAAGACAGAGAAGAAACATAAAACATGAAACAAATAGTGACTACTTCACAAATGAATAGGAAATGCAAAACACTATGATGAAGACGAGATGAAATGACATAAAGGATGAACTAGAGAAATAAAGTAGTAAGTTAACTAATGGACCTACTATGGACACATGCAATTTGGACTTAAAAGACATTGTGGATTCATGCAACATTGGTGGATGACATAATTCAAAGAAATAAGAAACAAAATCAGAAGGACAAAGAAAATACAGTTAAGACATATAATAAATATGAGGTGAAGAGAAAAGGAGTTTTGTACTAACTACTTTAAGCTTACTTTCACTTTCATTCTCCCTCAAACTCTCTTTTTCTTTTCTCTTTTCTCTCTTTTTCCTTCTCTTTTTCAATCTTCCCTCAATCTTTTTCTTACTTACTCTTTTTGCACTCTTTGCATTTTTGTAGTCTCTTTCTCTCTTATTTTTCCCACTCATGTTTTCCACTTAAGCTCACTCTTTATTTTCTCATGAGTTTCACCTAAATTACATGGCAATGATTCATTGACCTTTTCCAATACAAAAGAACAAAGACTAATATATGCATTCAAGTTAGCATCATAAGCATAATCTCCAATTCCCATGTCAATATGCTCAACATAAATGCAATTATAAGAGATGATTTCCAAAGCAATCACACCATTATCCACAAAATTTTCCATCAATTGATTAGTAACATGTAAAGCATAATTTTCCTCTAAACGATGCAAACAATCATAATTATGCTCAGAAGCACAAGCAATGTCATGAAATTCATTTTCCAATTGTGCTACAACATTATTTTCAATTTGCACACTAGAAGCACAACTAGAATCATGTAAGCTTTCACCATAACACTATCAACATCTAAACCAATTCTGTCTTCAAGATTTAGCAAGATATAATGTTCAATTCCATTATCATGATTAATAACACAATTAACTAGGCTCTGATATCAAATGATAGATGAACCCTTCTGGAACCTATCCTAAGAATCCACTTTGATGCTTATGACACCCGAATCTTTGCGAAACAAGGAACACAAAACTGGACAATAAAGAAAATGAACAAAAGAGGACAAAAACAACAGCAAAAGAAAGCAAAAATAGAGAAGATAAGAATGATAAATGTTGATCTTGAGTAGTAAAACCCAAGAGAACTGATTTCTTGAACCCTAGTTCTGGTGACATCACACGGATTAACTATTTCCTTAATAAGTCATAGTGTTCTCTCTAGCATTCAAAGAAAAGTAAGAGGAAAACTCACAAAACTGAAATTTTGATTCATCCAAATCTGAAAAATGCACATAAAAGAGAGTCTTAAATAGGCAAGGTAAAATGTAACCTAATGAGCCTAGGAAACCTAATTAATTAGGGGTCAAGTAATCATAATGGGATTAAGAGACTTTGGACTCAAATAACACTTCTATTAACCTTAGAATACTATTAAAAAAAAGCCCCAAAGATAAATAACAAAAATTCAAAAGAAAATAGAAGAAATAATACCTAAGCCCTTATAAACATGCCACCACATTAATAAAATCATATATTTGGCACATGACATGCTTATTTACAAGGTGGGCTATCAAAAACGCTACTAATTAACCGATTGGCTTTATTAATCACCTAAGTTTAGCCCATAATTAATAAAAATCAAAATTAAAATAAATTAAACCCGCTAAAGCCTAAGTCACATGCTCTTTTAATGAAGCATATGATCTGTTAAATAATATCCTCTAATGGGCTCCTCTCGAGCTTAGCTATGAAACTTATAAAATTGAAATGCTCTTCAAACTCTCTAACTTCAATTAGGCTGCAAAGTTGCTCAAATAATTGGACTCCAACATATATAACAATCTTTCCAAGTCATAAAGCCTCCTACTATGTTCTTGAATTTGTCCAAGCCCTCCTTTTGAGCTATGACTAAGGCATCCTCTATCACTAGAAGCAAAAAATTAACAGTAAACTTGGATGAATAAGCTGTAATAATTGACATGTCCAAATTCTAGTTTCATATTTTTTCCATAAAATTTAGGATGTAAATGATTTTTAGAGACTTAAACCACAGTGAAATTATTGAATCAAGAGTTTTGATGATTCCAAACCAACATTCAAGAGCTTGGATTGAAGATATCAAAGGAGATCAACGCTGTCTCAAGTGAAGATTTTCTGAGTTCTTGCTGT
This sequence comes from Adenanthera pavonina, assembly GCA_026686845.1. Classification (NCBI taxonomy): domain Eukaryota; kingdom Viridiplantae; phylum Streptophyta; class Magnoliopsida; order Fabales; family Fabaceae; genus Adenanthera; species Adenanthera pavonina. The sequence goes on along the minus strand of JAIVEN010000028.1, from coordinate 12,830,318 downwards.
TAGATCTTTTGTAGGATCCTTAGTTTTTGTTATGACTGGGTAAAAGATTTTGATTTGAAGAAAAGATGTTTTCAAACTTTGATTTTATGTTAAATCTTTAAATATTTGAAAAACACTCACAAACAGACGAAGGTTGAAAGGTTAAGCTAAACCTTCAAGTTGGAAATTCGAACTTTGCCTTTGGAAATTCGAATTTCGAGCTAAAACTGAATAAGTCTGAAGAGATGGCTCTCTGTTAGACGAATTTTGGCTGTTCAAAATTCAAATTTTCATCTAGTCTGAAAGAAGCCTTTTGATAAACAGACGAACTTCACACTTTCAAAATTCAAATTTCAAGTAAAATAAAGTTTGTAAAAACCAAAGAAATTCGTCTGAAATTATGATAAAGTGCATCTGAAATCAAAATGAAATTGAGTTTGATAAATGCTCTCTGACAGACGAATTTTAAACTTCCAACATTCGAATTTTCATAAAAGTCTGAGAGAAGCGTCTTTGCAACAGACGAACTTTAAGTCTTCAAAATTCGAATTTCAGACAAAACAAAATTTGAGAAAATGGAAGAAATACATCTAAGACTATGTTAAAGTTCATCTGAGATCAAGAATGATTTGAGTCTCAAAACTGCTCTCTGACAGACGAACTTTGAACATTAAAATTTGAATTTCAGAAGCTAAGTTCTTGAGTCTGTTAAAGTGAAACATTGACATACGAATGATAAGAACTTGCAACATTCGAATGATGAAATTAGTCTGGAAAGAGTCTCTCTGACAGACGAATTTCACCCTTCCAAAATTCGAATTTCGAAGAAAGTAATCTACTGTGTCTCTTAAACATTCAGTGGACAGACAAATTTTGGGATACCAAAATTCGAATTTCGAAGGCACTGTAGAAAATTGAAAACACTGTTCACACTTAACCGAAAAACTTTCTTCTTGAAAATTCGTATGTCACATTGTGAAAATGTTTTGTAAGTTTCAAAATTCGAATTTCAAGTCATGGACAGACAAACTTCGTGCTGTAATGTTGGAAGCTTTAATCTTCGGTTCCTTCGAAATTCGTCTGTTGACAACCAAAATTCAAATTTCAGTATGTCAGAAACATTAAATGCGGTTGGTAAACGGATAGTTTTTCAGAGTAACCGTTGGATAACTTCCCCAACGGATAGATTTAGTCTCTAACGGATATTTGAGACCTAAATCTATAAATACAACATCATTTGAAGTTGTGGGTAACGAATCAAACTTGTATATACTGAATTTCTGCTAAATCTTCTTCTCAAAAGCTTTTACCCTCTCAACTTCTATACTTGTACTCAAACCTTCATATCTACTCTTTTCAAGAGAGTTATTTCATTGTAATCAATCTACTCTTCATCTTGGAGATAGATTTATTTGTGAGGGGTATTCACAAGGGGATTAGGAAGCACATAGTGAAAGTGCTTGGAGAGTTTGAGAGAGCTCAGAAACAGAGCATACTCATGTACTGTGGCCCTAGCAAGAAGCCCATTGAAATTCTTGCTGTATAGTGGATAAATCTCAAGAGGTGTCTTGGGGACTGGATGTAGGTCAAGTGGAAAGACCGAACCAGGATAAATTATTGAGTTTTCTTCTCCCTATCTTTACTTTTCAGCTTGCTCTGTTTTACGCATTGTTTTCATTATATTGTGATATCTTCACTTTGTGCAGAAAAATTTCAATCTTCCCAATTCACCCCCCCTCTTGGGAAGTCAGCCTTGCTAACAGAAATGACTTTTTTGCATTTCATTATAATTTTCCCAAATTTTTTGTGCAATAATGTAAATAGTGCACAAAACAAAATTTTATAGTTTTGTGTTTGTAATTGGTTCAAGATCTCAAGAGTCTCATTGTTACGTCCAAATAAGGCAAAATTTCATGGGAAAAGTGTCCACATATGAGGTGTGATAGATAACATCATCTTTTAGCTACAAGACAGAAATAAAAGAAAGTCATGAAATCCATACACAATAGAAACATCTCTGAACACATCAACATGGTTGCATAAGTACACAACACTTTCATACATTATCAAAGATTCAAGTTACAAGTAATAGGATCTTGTCCACAAAGAAGAAAATATTTAAACTAAAATATACATTGAAAAACTTGGTCACAATAATAACATGGATACATCATGCAGAAAACACTCATGATAAAGAAGGTATATGTAGTTATGATGTATAGCTGCAAACTTTGAACCTAGTCTAGATGCAGTAAAGTATCAAAGTAGTAGGAAAACTAGGGGTTTAAGAATAATGATGAGAGAAGTAGTTAAAGTCATTTACAGAGTGTAATTTATTATTATAGTGATCAAGATGAAAAGATAAGAATAGTTAAAACATGAAGAGGTGTTTAGCAAAGACAAGTAGTATAGGAATAAACTTCCTGGATGACTCCTTTACTAGTTAATGAAGGTACTCCTAGTCCACATCCCCTATGAATGATTCTTGATTATTTGGATCAATAGTAGAGGACTATGGAGGGTAACTACAAGAGATAGTTAATGCTCAAAGACAACAGAAGGAAGCTAAAGCCTATAATGCCCCACCTATACTGCAACAGCCTCAAACAAAGTAGAAAACTCTTGTGGAACAAGTTGCAGGGCAAATAGTTGAATTCACCAATTAACAACATTTGATTGCACAAATTAGAAAGCATTAACTGCCATTCCTTAATGGTATGTTTGACTTGTAAGTGGCTAAAGTTTGAATTATGAGCCTTGAAAAGATTTTCAAGATAATAGGTTACACATATGAAATAAAGACTTAAATGGAAATTTATATGTTGAAAAATGAGGCTGGTTACTGGTGGTGAGACACAGAGTAAATTACTTAGGCAAGAGGTACTCAATTGACTTAGGAAGTATAACAACAATAGTTTGAAGAAAAGTATTTTCCCAGTTTGTAAAAGGTGAAAAGAAGCAGAATTTATGATGATTTGCTAAGATAAGAATGAGACAATCAATGAATGTGTAGCAAGGTATAATTAATTGGCTTGATACTCAGTTTACCTTTCACAGTATAATGTTGAGCAAGGAAAGATGGAAAAGCTAAAGAGGGGCCTAAAGCTAGTAATTAATGGAAGAGTTACCTCGACATGGATTTGGACTTTTAACTCATTAGTTGAAGTAAATAGACTCATTGAGAATATTCTAAATTACAAGTATGCTCTACCAGCGTCTTCAGCTACCATTAGTAAAAAAAACTTCGAAGAAAGGAAAAGTAAGTAAGAATAAGAGTAGAAAGTCTTGGAATAGCAGGGCCATGGCGAGGCAGTAATCAAAACATGCCAACCTTGTTTAAATGTAGAAAGGCTTATAGTGAAAGGCCATGTTTTGCAAAACAAAATGTGTATTGCAAAGTATAGAAAGCTGAGACGTTATTCCCATGACAGTATTATGGAGGTGGTTAACACCAAATCATAAGCACAAGAGAGATTCTTTGTACTATTCTAGTATGAAGCCTGCAATTCACCTAACCACACTAAAAGTAATATTCAAATGCAAGCTATCCTTTTACATCAGTGCTAAAAGGTTAGGTATGGAAGTTACTGTTTTGTTACATGATTTACATGTGAATGTCTTTATTGGAAACAAGGCCATAATCTCCATTTCCAGTCTAAGTAAACTCCATAGTACCCCAGCAAATTCGATCTACATGCCTTTCCTTAGTATTGATGTACAAACTAGCTTTGCATAAATAATCTCCTCCTAGATTGTGAGAATAAGATTTTTATTTTGTCTAACCCTGAAAGTGTTCCACGTGCTAAGATTAAGTCAAATGTTATACCAACTACTCAAACTGAGAAAATGCTTGAAGAAGGATGTTAAGGAGAAATTGAAAACTTGACATATGATTTATAGGAGAAAGTTTGATAAATATTCAATGCCTTTGTAATGGAAAGTTAGTAATGTATTTATATTGTTTAAGGCATAAGGTATGGATTCAAAACACAAAGTATGAGCCCAAGGTATTTGATTAATAGCAAGTAGTTAGGAAACTACAAAACTTTGAGATAGTTGATTGTTGAGCTTTGTATGAAATCCAGCTCAGAAAGAAAGTACTTGTCCATCTCATGATAACAAAAATTTTTTATTAGCTGTGAAGGCAAGATAAAAGGGAGGTAGCTTTTGGGGAGAAGGCCAATTGAGTCAAGATAAATGAAGTCCTTTATATGATAAAAGTCATTAAGGTAAGGTAGATAAAGGGTAGCTTTTAGGGTGGTGCCCATTTGAGCCAGAATGAATAATGGTTAGAGGCCGAGGGTTAGATTTTAATTGAGGTAGCAAGAGACTTTTGAAGGGTTAAGAAGTTTCTCTTAAATTGCTAGACTGCTAAGTAACCTTGGCTAAATAGCTAAGAAGGCTATATATGAGAACAAACAGAGCAAAAAGTTAGTAACCGCTACCTTAATATCATTTGGACTCCGACCAACAGAAAACCAAAAGATTTCGAAGGCTATAATAAGATAAGCAAAGTATAAGGTTCGGAAGTATGTTTATATGCAAAGGCATAGTGGTAAATTAGACCACTAAGCTAGTGGGCAATAGATGGAAAAAAGAATGATAATGAAATGTTATTATGGGATGTTAGGCCAAATGATTCAGGAAAAAGAGAATAGGAATTGAATACCCTAAAAATCAAGCAGTAAGTTATCCAGAGGTTCCACAGACAAGTTATGACTTAGAAGAAAGCCTATAGTCCAGTAGTGGCATGAGTATAACAAAACCTCTCAATATTTTACTATTAAAGGTGTTAAAATGGGGGGAATTTCCAGGAGGGTGACCTATAGGAAGAAATAGAGATGTAAGAAGTATGAAAGATAAAATGTGCCACTAATTAAATGTGGGCACTATGAGCCTTACCAAGGCAACTATTGCTATAGGAATAGAAATATAAGCAATTTATGGTGGTCTTCGATAATGATAATGAGAACGATGATGATGTTTAAAGAACTTCAAATCTTTAGAAGAGCAAAAAAGATAACTGAGGATTATTTAAAGTATTGTGAAGGAAAGAAATTACTTTCTAAACCTAGAAAGGCTGAGTTAGACTCACAAAAGTATGGTTAGTAAATTACAGAGTCTGTTGTAGGGTTGCAGTAGATCCTTAACAAGCAAACAAGGTTATGGTGAGGGAGATACTAAAACCCAGAATGAAATGAAAATTTTTATGAATTTATCAAGATGTTATGAAAAATTTTTCTTAGATTGTCTTACCACTTAGTTTAGAAAGAAAGTTTTTGTGGGAAAGTAATTATGAAATCAATTTTTATGAACTAATATGGCTAAACCTCCTCCGCTATGTTAATCTTCTTGACCCAGTGATAGCCTATGGGCTTTATTATAATGAAAAGTAAGTATGGGTCATGAAATGAGTAATGTAGCTGGGTTGAGTTGAGGTTGTAGCCTATGTTTTCCCACTTATAGCAGTGGTAATGAATGCTTTCAAGATACAAAGTTAATATGAACTATTATGATTATGGTAACATCATATAAGTATTAAAGACCCCAATAACCTCGAGCAATTATAAAATAAAGGAAAAGCTAGACTCAAGGTACAGAAAGTAGAACGAAAAGAAGGTTGAGGTGACCTAGTAAGTGTTATCTAAGCAAAGCTAACGAGATAAACTTATACCTTAGCAGAAAGATTATTCATATAAATAGCCTAAAGTTATGAAAGATAAAGAAAAGAATGATATTAGATGCCAATGAAATGACTATTATATGGTAAGACAAAGGAATTATGAAAGTAAAAACAAGAATGTTATATGAAAACTTTCAATACCCCTAAAGCAGGGTAGAGATATGATGTCCTCGACATTTTCCCAATATGAAAAGCATTAGTCAAACCTTTTGGATGTAATGAATGAATTAATGATACCAGAGTGAAGTATTGACTATTAAGTCGAGTAAGTAAGAAAGAAAGTATTCCTTTGGTAAGATGTAGTATGAAAATTGGGAAATGACGAGAAAGAGATGAAGATATGTAAGTTGTAAGTGAAATTTCAAGGATCAAATTTTATTAAGGGGGAAGAAATGTAATATCCCAAATTACATGAAAAATACCACTGTATGTATATGTTAGTAATCCCATGTGTTGATGATAATAAAACTAGAGAAAAAGTTGTTTTGCAAGAATATTTGGTTCACAGACTAAAATTAAAGAAGTTCACAGGCCAAGATAATTCAAGACTAGATCCTTTAGTTAAATAATGTAAGTGGTTGAATTTATGAGCCAAAAAAGTTTGAATAATCTTTTCAAATGATTATTTATCTCTAAATTCAATATTTTGGAAGATTTTAAAGTTCAGTAATAGCCTCGTGTCCAATCTCTTGAAATCCATTAAACATAATTGATTATCCTTGCTTATACAATCGATTATATTAGCTTTGTATTTTAGTTATGAGTTGTCCTGATGATTTAGTCAATTACCATGTCAAAATAATGGGTTATCTCTATCTAACTTTTGTAAACTACATTCGGCTCTATTCCCTAATCGATTTTATCCTCAATACAATCAATTATATCAGTACTTTCATGTGTTCAGTTCACTCTTCATCTCGTATAATTGATTACCTTGCTCAAACTAATCAATTATCGTGGTTTGGGTCTTTCCTGTTAAACTTTGTTTCCTATCTTAAATGATTACTCACAAATTTAATGAATTATTTTGCTTCATATAACCTGTTACATCCCTATATAATCGATTATTTTTTCTCAATGAGTTTGCAAGCATACTGTTTGAAATCTAATTGATTATCCTTGAGCATATAATCAATTATCTTGTGCCTTAACTTAAAAAAAATTTCCCCAATCTAATTTGTTATATTTTCTTAGTTGATTATCCTTATTTCGTGCCTACTTTCATTCACATGATAATCGATTACCTTTTTCCATAATTGGTTACATCTTATTGTGTTTTACAGAGACACTTTCATTATTTTTTTTCCTTCTGGGCAACTTAGAAAAGGAACTTAATCTCTTCCTCTATATTAAAAAAGTTTTCTATTAGATATGATGGTTTCCCAAGAGGGGGATGAATTAGGAAGTTTAAAATTTTCTGCAAAAGTCAAAAGAGTGATGAAAGCAAAAGTGACAATAAAAACAAAGTATAAAGGAATAGCAAGGTAAAAGTAGTAAAAGAGAAGAGAAGACATAGATGTTTATCCTGGTTCGATCTCTCTATCTTGACCTACGTCCAGTCCCCAAGTCATCACTTGAGATTTTCAACTATCTTACAAGAATTCAGTGGGCTTCTTGCAATTGCCTCAGTACAACTTGATGCTCTGTTCTTGGAGCTTACAATCTCACTCTTTGCACTCTAGCTAAGTGCTTTCCAAATCCCTTGTGATATCCCCTCACAAGAAAATCTTTCTTCCAGATAAAGATAAGATTGATCACAATGATTGAACTCTCTAATTTAGAGTGTATATGAAAGTTGAAGTACAGAAAATGAAGTATGTGTGAGTAAGAGACTTTAACTAAAGAATTTGGCAGAGTTTATGTATATACAATGTAAAATCGTTACCCACATCTTCAAATGAAGTTCTATTTATAGATTTATATCCTAACTATACGTTAGAGGCAAGATCTAGCCGTTAGAGACGTTACCCAACGGTTACTCTGAAAGATTATCCATTCACCAATCGCATTTAATGCGTCTAATACTCAAAGTTCAAATTTTTGTGGGTCAACAGACGAATTTCACAGAGGCCGAAAGCTAAAGACTTTAACGTTGAACTTTGAAGTTCGTCTATTCTAAAGCAAAATTTGAATTTTCAACTTTGACAAATGTTTCTATGTTGGAACATATGAATTTTCAAGTTTAAAGTACTTCTGGTAAGTGTGAACAGTTGTCCCATATTGCTATAGTGCCTTCGAAGTTCGAATTTTGGTACCCAAAATTCGTCTGTCAGTAGGCAGTTCAATAAGGCACAATAGTTTATCTTTTTTAAATTCATATTTTCAAAAGCCAAAGTTTGTCTGTCAGGGAGAGCTCTTATCAGACTTAGTTCAAAGTTCAAATTTCTGAATACTAAAATTCGTATGTCAACAGATTATCATAACAGATTTGTAAGATTTCTTTCCAAAATTCAAATTTTCAAAATCAAAGTTCATCTGTCGGTGAGCTAACTTGGAACTCTTTCTAACCTTTACTTTTAGATGAACTTTGACATATCCTCAAATGAATTTTTCATTTTTCATGAATTGTGTTTTATCATAAATTTGAATTTTCAAAATCAAAGTTCATCTGTCAAAGAAGCTCTTATCAAACTTATGTTAAAGTTCAAATTTCTGCACTCAAAGTTTATCTGTCAGAGGAATCTCTTTTTTGACTAACTTATTTTCAATTCAAAATTCGAATTTCAAAAGGCAAAGTTTGAATTTTCAAAGCAACAGATCAGCTTTAACACTTTAAAATTCATCTGTTAGTGGGTGTTTTTAAAATATTCCATGAATTATCATAGAATCATATTTTAAAAACATTATTTTGCAAGTTCAAAGTCTTTTACTCAATTTAAACACAGTAAGAAATCCTGTATCTAATCTTGTACTGGTTTTTCTTCGATTTTTCCACTTGAGATCTTTTGTGCATCTTTATTATCTTCTTTTCAACCTCTAGATGGTTGGTTTGGAATCATCAAAACACTTGATTCAATATTCTCCCTCTTTTTGATGATGACAAAATAACTTACAAACTGGATTAGTACTTTGGTTTGCTTCAACAAGCTCCCTCCCAACATGTGCATTATAATTCTAAAGATAAGATATCATGTACAACAAGTCAAATCAAGAGATTCATTAATTCAAAGTCTCAATACACAGATATGATATGTCAATTATAAAATTCAGAACAAGATTTATCATTTAAAAAAAAACAGAAACATAACTACAAGAAGGACCAAGCAATCCTAAGTTCTAATAATTTCTTCTTGGACTTTGACATCTTGTTGTAGGTCTTGTCAGAAGGCTCAGTAGATTTTCCAGTTTCCTTGGATGTTTTATCCCCCTTTTTGGCATCAACAGGCAGGTGAATAAAATCAGCAAGAGGAGGGATCTGAGACACTAGAATTGCTTGAAGAGGCACAAAAACAAAGGGCAGATCATGATTAAGCTTTGGCAGAGGCCCAAATGCTTCAGGACTAGAATCCTCATCATCAGAGAGTTGAAGAAGTTCTTGCATATCTAGCCTTGTAATAGCCAATTGAGCCATTCATGCCTCTAAGAGACCAAAAGCAGAAACAAGTGAGGGAGCAGGAGGGTGAAATATTTCCTCAAGCCTTAATCTTTAAACTTGTAAAAGAGCATCATGAGCAATAGCTTCTAGGTCTACATAAGGCATACTACTCATTTCTTCATTTAGGGCAGCTTACATGAATGGTGAGGTGGTGATGGCTACTACCAGTTTCTCAACTTGCTCAAATCTTGAGATGAAAGAATTGAATCCTGAGCATCTTCAGGAATAGGCTCATGGGAGCTTAGTTCCTGAGGACCTTCTTCCTCCATTCCATAGTCCAAAGGAGGAGCAGGACTTGCCTTATTACTGAAGGCCTGTGGTGTGGTCAATGTGCTAGTAGCTTTAGTATCATGTACAACATCATCAGGTTCAGGGGAGGCTAGTACGAAAGGACTTGAAGGCTCAGGAGTAGGAGACATGACAGGCTCAAAGAATCTTGGCTCAGGTGGAGTTGACGTGGAGGGAATGAAACTCCTGATGTCTTCATATGCATCAGTAGCCACTTTCATATTCTTTGCCAACTGATGAATCTGGTCTTGTAGATGAGTAAACTTGGTATTTTGCTAATCCTTGATGCTAAGTATGAGTGTAGACAGACTGTCATACAGCTTAGTGATCTTGGTTGGCTTTGCTCGAGTAGATGGAGTGAATGGTATTTGAGCTTGAGTGGGCTGAGATGGAGATGGAACATGTTGAGAAGGTTGAGGTATGGATCTTGGAGTAGCCTCAGAGGTTCCTTCTTACTGCAGGGAGGCATCTTCATCAAAGAATAGATCTTCAGTTTTTTGAACTCCCTTTCCAATCCATCGTCCATCTTTCTTTTCTATTCTCATCCTTTGCAGTTCTTCTTCTTTAAAGATTTCAGTAGGCTTCCCTTTTCCTTTTTCAAGATGTTGGATCCGGGCATACTAAAGTATCTTGGAGATGATTGATGCATAAGGAAGGGTGGAATCTTTCCTCTGATCTCTTGCCTTGATCATGCATTGAAGGATGATGTGTCCCATGTTGATAAGCTTCTCACGTATGATTACTACCATCACATGTGCTTCAGCCCTTGTAATTAGATTGAAACTGCCTCCTTTATTGAAGATAATCCTAGACACAATATAGTGTAGGATTCTAACTTAAGCATTGAGGTCAGTAGGCTTTAGCAAACTTAGAGGTGGCCTGTTCTCTTTTCTTCTAAATAGAGTGTTCAGAATTGTGCTTTCTTTGTAGTTCAAGAAAGACCCTTCTTCTTTATCTGTAGTTTCAGCCTCGTCCATGTACCTTGAGGTAGTAATGTCAATTTTCAAGCCATCTTGCCTTGGAATTTCTAAAACCTCATTAAAGGTCTCATCTGTTAGCCAGATGGTCCTTGATCTCAGATTTACTTACCACTTCTTCTTCTTGCTATTGAATTGCAGAGAGGCATATCAGGTCTTGACTACCTCATCATCATATCTTTCTAGTATTTCTAACATATTCTTATATCTTATCATCCAAAGCCCAGTATCAAAGTTGTTAGAAATCAAGAATTCTTCCAAATTTATGCAGTGAGGCTTGATTACCCTTTTGCTGACAAATTCGGTAGTGTATTCTCCCAGAATATGAGCATTGCTCCATAATGGCAGTGTGGTCAACTGATATTCTTTAGATTCAGTGCTGGAGGAGGAAGAAGAAGCAGCAATGACAAGAGTAGTAGCAACAGCAAGGTCAGCTTTCTTTGAAGTAAAGGGTGCAGATTTCTTTGAATCCACTTTAAGAGTTGTTTTCTGCCTCTTGGAAGGAGTTGCCTTGTTAGATTCACCTTTTCTCTTCTGAGTTTTACTCTCCTTGGAGGCATACTGGGATTTCATAGTCCTCTTTGGCCGTGACTCTTCCTTCCTAACTTTTGGATTTTTGACTCTCGCCATTCTCGTAGAAGAATGATTTAGAAGGATGCTAAGAATAGATTTATAAGGTGTGAAAAGAAGTTTAATCGGTGAGAAATGAAGATTCACGAACGGAGTTAATGGGAATTAAAGAAAGAATTTGAACAGGTTTGAGAGAGAGACAAATAGGGTTGCGTCTGTTCAGTGGATGACCTTCGGTTTTAACGTATGTAATCGCTGAACAGACAAATTTTGAGAGGCCAAAATTTGAACTTCGAGCAGTTACAAGTTAATCCATTCAGCGAGGCTTACTGACAGATGAATGTTCACCTGGAAGTTCATCTGATAGAGACTTGGTTCACGTAACAATAGATGAATAGATGAACTTTGTTTCAACAAAGTTCGAACTTTGAGAGAACCAGGCAATAAGCAATCAGGAACAAAACAAGCAGCAAACGAATTTTACTTATGAAAATTCGTCTTTCAGATAGCCAATAATGTGTGCATCTTTCAATGGATGAATTCTGATTCAGAAATTTGAATTTTCAACATTTTCTAAAGAATTTCCAACAAGCGTATTTTGAGAAATGGAGATTTGTACAATAGTCATGTTGAACAAAGACAATATTGGCATTTTATTTTTAAAAATTTGAATTTCTGTTGTTTAACATATGAATTTCGAAGGTCAAAAGAGTATTGTTACAGTGTGTAGCCAACTAAAATTTGTCTGATGGGCATATAAATTCGAATGTTGAGTATGCTGACTTTTCCAAAAACACAATTAATCATAGAAATTCATCTAATAATCATTTAAAATGAAAATTTTAAATTTCTAAACTTACAGATTAGATCCAGATGCTTAGGTTTCTAGCTTCCTTTTTCATCTTTGGATTGTGCCATCCTGATTAGCTCCATTGTATGATTCTATTATTATTTGAACTTGTGAGGAGCACCTTCAACTCATATCAAACTCACTCCGATGCTAAAGTTAGGATTGATTGAATGTCAGAAACTCTAAATTAGATGTATATAACGACATACTTACAGCTCATTGGGATTTACTATATCTAATTCTCTTCTGATTTTACAATGTTTATCTTCTGGAAGGGGCTTTATCAGAATGTCAGCAACTTGATCCTTGGTAGGGATGTATTCTAATTTGATTTCTCCTTTCAGAACATGGTCCCTTATAAAGTGATGCCTAACTTCAATGTGCTTTATCCTTGAATGCATGACAGGATTCTTTGTGATGTTGATAGCATTTTGGTTATCACACATTATTGGTATTTCCTTCATCTCAATCTCAAGATCTTCAAGCTGCTGCTTCATCCAAATGACTTGACCACAACAGTTGCTAACAGCAACATATTCAGCTTCTGTAGTGAATAGAGCCACACTGTTTTGCTTTTTGCTAAACCATGAAACCAAGGATCCTCCAAGGAACTGACATGTTCCACTTGTGTTTTTTCTGTCAGTTTTGGATCCAGCAAAATTAGTATCAGTGTATCCTATGAGATCTTCTCCATTTGTGTTGTTCCAATTAGATATCTGAAGATACATTTCACAGCAGTTGCATGGGTTTCTTTGAGACATGATTGGAACCTTGCACACATACAAACACTAAACATGATGTTAGGTCTGCTAGCTGTTAGATATAGCAGGGATCCAATTATTTTCCTATATTGAGTTATGTCAAAAATTTTTCCTCCTTCATCCATACCAAGCTTTGTTCCAGTAGCCATAGGAGTTCCCATTGGCATAGCTTTTTCCATGCAAAACCTTTTCAGTAGTTCTTTTAGATATTTTGATTGATTGAGAAAGATACCATCATCACATTGCTTAATTTGCAATCCAAGGAAGAAGTTAAGCTTACCCATCATTGACATTTCAAATTCACCTTGCATTAGCTTAGAGAATTTCTTGTAAAGAGATTCATTAGTAGCACCAAATATAATATCATCAACATAAATTAGAACAATAAATAAGTCTTTGTTTTCTTTCTTAGTGAACAAAGTAGTATCTACTTTTCCTCTATTGCTCCCTTTTTCAATTAGAAAATTGCTTAGCCTTTCATACCATGCTCTAGAAGCTTGTTTTAAACCGTAAAGAGCTTTCTTTAGTTTATAAACATGGTTTGGTTTTGTAGAGTCCTTAAAGTTTGGAGGTTGGTCTACATAAACTTCTTCCATGATATATCCATTCAGAAAAGCACTTTTCACATCCATTTGATATAACATTATTTTTTTCATGCATGCATAGGCTAATAGGATTCTAATTGCTTCTAATCTTGCAACTGAAGCAAAGGTTTCCTCAAAATCAATACCTTTTTCTTGATTATATTCTTTGGCAACCAGTCTTGCTTTATTTCTGATTATTGTTCCTAATTCACCAAGTTTATTTCTAAAGACCCATTTAGTGCCAATGATAGGGTGATTTCTAGGTTTAGGCACTAAATCCAAAACTTGATTTCTTTCAAACTGATTTAATTCATCTTGCATAGCCAAAATCCAATATTCATCAGTTAAGGCTTCTTCAGCACACTTAGCTTTAATTGGAGAAATAAAAGCACAGTTGATCATCTGATCCCTTAGCTATTTTCTGGTTTTAGCTTTCTCTTGAACATCCCCAATCACTTGATCAATAGGATGATTCCTTTGATATCTCTAAGCTTTAGGGAGTTCTTGAGATGTTTCTTCATTATTCTCATCCTCAAAGTCTTTCTCCTTAATATCTTCCTCTATGTTAATAGATTTAGATATTTTTAGAGGTTCAATTTTATCTTCTTCAGAAAGATCTAAGATCTTAAAATTCGAAATAAGATCATCTTCATCAATGACATGCTTGGAAACTGTTTCATTTTTAATAAACACAACATGCACAGATTCTTCTACTGATTTAGTCTTTTTATAAAAAACTTTATATGCTTTACTCCTACTAGAATAGTCCAGAAATATTCCTTCATTAGATTTAGCGTCGAACTTACCCAAATTCTCCTTTCCATTATTGTGGATGAAACACTTACAGTCGAATACATGTAGATGTGAAAGGTTTAACTTCCTCCCTTTGTACAGCTCATAAGGAGTTTTCCCCAGAATTGGTTTGATATAGGCTCTGTTAATGATATAACTTGCTATGTTTACTGCATCAGCCAAAAATACTTGAAAGAGTTCCTTTTCATTCAACATTGCCCTTGCTCATTCTTTATTTTCCTTTGAGGCATGCATCACATTCTTTGTCCTTTTCAAAAGAAATGTTTGGTAAGCTAGTGACTAACTCATTATTAATCAGTTTTGATAGTTAGTTCATGTTAACATGTGTCAGTCTTCTATGCCACAACCAACTATCATTATCCAGACCAATTAAACAGACAGAATCTAAGGAAGGAAGTTCATCAAGATCAATAGTATAGCAATTACCATCCCTTTGAGCCTTGAGGATTACTTTATGGTCACTTTTTCGGATGACCAGGCAAAACTTTGAGTTAAACAATACCCAGTTCCCTTTATCACAGGTCTGACTTACACTTAGCAAATTGTGGTTGAGGCTAATTACAAAAGTACATCTTCTATAGATGTTTCAGGATTCTTGCCCACAATGCCAATACCAACTATTTTGCCGTATTGATCACCTCCAAAGGTCACCTTTCCTCCTTTCTTGTCTCTAAGGGTGATGAACTTCTCCTTATCACCAGTCATATGACTTGAGCAGGCACTGTCAATATACTATTTGTTGCTCTTTCTTGCTTTAAGACAGATCTGCAAAACAAAGTTCAAAGTTTCTTTTTAGGTACCCAAATTTGCTTAGGTCTTTTTCTGTCGGTGACATTTTCTCTAGATACAAATGTACCTTTGGGAACCCATTTTACCTTCATGTCAAGTCCATTTTTCTTTAATGCACATGAACTAGAAATGTGTCCCTTCTTGTTCCAGAAGTGACAGGTAGTAAAGGGACTATTGGATTGTGATGCAGGAAAAAAACAATGCAAATAATATTTTTGTTTCACATATTTTGGTTGATCATATGATTTAATACGACTTGAAATATGATCTATCTTTTTGTGTCCATTAGCATGCACAAAATGCCTCATATACAGATATTGATTTTTCTTTCTAATCTATTCTTTCACTGCACAAGGATCATAGCCAAGTCCAGCTTTTCCTTGTGTGATTCTCTATTTCCCATTAAAGCAAACAACATATCTTTTCCCTTAGTAAGTCTAGCCATGCTTTTCAACAGATAGTCATTGGTTTGCTTTAATTCAATACATGATGTACATCAATTAGATTCAGCTTTATGCAGAGATACAGTGTCATAAATGTTGCACTGAGATTCTAACTTGTTAGTCTTTTTCTTAGCATGTTTTAGCTCTTTAGCAGTCTTAATGAACTCATCATGCAATTCATGAAATGAATCAAGTAATTCAGAATAGGAAGGTTCAGATTCATATACCTCATCTTCATGATCACTATTAGATGGGATTTGAGTTTCTTCATATGAAAGTGCCATCAAGCAGATATTGGCAATTTCATCTTCATCATCTTCTTCTTCATCTGAGCTGTTGCCCCAGATTGATGAGATGTATGCCTTCTTCTTCTTGCCTTTGTGAGCAGCTTTCTTTTCTTTCTCTTGCTTCTTTAGGAATTATGGACAATTCTATTTGATGTGCCCTTGCTTCTTGCATTGGTAACAAGTGACAGGCTCTTTTCCTTCTTTCTTGTCTTCAGCTGCTCTTTTCTTGAAGAATCTTTTATTTCTTTTGTTGTTGTAAAACCTTCCAAATTTTCTGACCATCATAGCTAGAGTTTCTTCATCTAATTCATCTCCATCATCAGATTCTTCTTCTTTCTCTTTAGCAGCTTTTAGAGTAAGACCCTTCTTTTTCATGTCTTGACCTACTTCCTTAAGAACCTTTATCTTTCCCTCATATTCTTCAAGGCTACCAAAGAGAACTATGACAGAAGCCATTGATTCTCCTCTGGCTTCCTCTATTGCTGTTACTTTGGGTTACCACTCCAGAAGAAGAGCTCTAAGGATTTTTTTGACCTTTTCTGGCTGAGTGTACTCCTTGCCAACACTCTTCAATTGATTCACAATGAGAGTAAATCTCTTTTGTAGCTCTTTGATGCTCTCACTTTCCACCATTCTAAAGCTTTCGTATTCACTAATACAGGAGTTCAATTTGTTCTCTCTTACTCCAGTGGTTCCTTCATGAGTAATTTCTAAGGTGTCCTACATATCTTTGGCTGTGGAACATTGTGATACTCTGTAGAATTCATCTTGCTTTAATGCACTAACCAGATAGTGTTTTGCATTAAATTTCAGCAAGACTCTTCTCTTATCCTCTTCATTCCACTCATCTTCTGGCTTCTCCTTGTATTTCCCATCATCCTGTAGTTTCATTGGGACAAAATATCCCTTTTGGATGATAGACCAGATATCCAAATCAATGGACTAGAGATAGAGTTACATTCTCATCTTCCAGTATCCATAGTATTCTCCACTGAAGCCAGGTGGTCAGTTTGTGTTGTTTCCCTCAAGTAGAATGCTTTCTCCAAAGCTAGCCATTAAATTTCTCTGATTATTAGATCCTTTGTTTGGGAATCCGAGCTCTAATACCACTTGTTAGATATGTTGGCTTCCCAAGAGAGGGTGAATTGGGAAGATTAAAATTTTTTGTAAAAGTCAAGAGAGTGATGAAAGCAAAAGTGATAGTAAAAACAAAGTATAAAGGAATAGCAAGGCAAAAGCAGTAAAAGAGAAGGGAAGACACAGATGTTTATCCTGGTTCGTTTTCTCTATCTTGACCTACGTCCAGTTTCCAAGTCACCACTTGAGATTTTCAACTATCTTGCAAGAATTCAGTGGACTTCTTTCAATTACCTCAGTACAACTTGATGCTCTGTTCTTAGAGCTTACAATCTCACTCTTTGCACTCTAGCTAAGTGCTTCCCAAATCCCTTGTGATATCCCCTCATAAGAAAATCTTTCTTCCAGATGAAGATAAGATTGATTACAATGATTGAACTCTCTAATTTAGAGTGTATATGAAAGTTGAAGTACAGAAAATGAAGTATGTGAGAGTAAGAGACTTTGACTTAAGTATTTGGCAGAGTTTCTGTGTATACAATGTAAAATTGTTACCCATATCTTCAAATGAAGTTCTATTTATAGATTTATGTCTTAACTATACGTTAGAGACAAGATCTAGCCATTAAAGATGTTACCCAACGGTTACTCTGAAAAACTATCTGTTCACCAATTACATTTAATGCGTCTAATACTCAAAGTTTGAATTTTGGTGGGTCAACAGATGAATTTCGCAGAGACCAAAAGCTAAAGACTTTAACATTGAACTTCGAAGTTCATCTGTTCTAAAGCAAAATTCGAATTTTCAACTTTGATAAATGTTTCTATGTTGGAACATATGACTTTTCAAGTTTAAAATTTTTCTAATAAGTGTGAATAGTTGTCCTATATTGCTACAGTGCCTTCAAAGTTTAAATTTTGGTACCCAAAATTCATTTGTCAATGGATAGTTCAATAAGGCACAAAAGTTCATCTTTTCGAAATTCGAATTTTCGAAAGCCAAAGTCCGTCTGTCAGAGAGAGCTCTTATCAGACTTAGTTCAAAGTTTGAATTTCTAAATACTAAAATTCATATGTCAACAGATTATCATAACAGACTTGTAAGCTTTGTTTCCAAAATTCAAATTTTCAAAATCAAAATTCATCTGTTAGTGAGCTAACTTGGAACTCTTTCTAACCTTTACTTTCATATGAACTTTGACATATCCTCAGACGAATTTTTCATGAATTGTGTTTTTTCATAAATTCGAATTTTCAAAATTAAAGTTCATCTGTAAGAGAAAGTTTTTATTAAACTTATGTCAAAGTTCGAATTTATGCACTCATAGTTTGTCTGTCAGAGAAATCTCTTTTCTGACTAACTTATTTTCAATTCAAAATTCGAATTTCAGAAGCCAAAGTTTGAATTTTCAAAGCAGCAGATCAGCTTTAACACTTTAAAGTTCATTTGTTAGTAGGTATTTTTCAAATATTCCATGAATTATCATAGAATCATATTTTTAAAACATTCTTTTGCAAGTTCAAAGTCTTTTACTTAATCTAAACACAGTAAGAAATCCTGTACCCAATCTTGTGCTGGTTTTTCTTCAATTTCTCCACTTGAGACCTTTTGTACACCTTTGATATCTTCTTTCCAATCTCTAGATGGTTGATTTGGAATCATTAAAATACTTGATTGAACATTTTCTTCTAGCTTAAATAATCATTTTAATATATGGTGAAACACATTACAATAAGAACAAATACTTGGTATAATCGGTTAATTCTTTGTGTAATTGCTTAATTGGGTAAGTGAGCTTTAAAAGCACCTTCAGTGGTCTTTTAATCTTTGAGTAACGGCAAATTAATTGTGCCTAATGGCTAGTTAATAAGTTTCACCTATAAATAGTGATTCATTTATGCAGAAAAGTACAAGAAAGAGTATTCTGAAATCTTTGGCATAATTATTTGCTATTCTTTGCTCATAAATACAATCAACCACATTAGAGTTTCAAATGTATTACATCTACCTCTTTGAGTGAGGCTAACCTATTGAAAAGCATTTAGCATTGATCTTCTACCTTTTAGAGTTGAGTCAAGATAATGAGTATCTTGAGTGGGTTGTGAAATTACTCCTTGTATGAAGAGAGCTTTTGATTGTGAAGAATAAAGCATTGCACTAAGACTCACAAGTGTCCGTTTAAAACTTGTGGAGATAGTTAAAATCTCAAGTAATGACTTGGGGACTAGACTTAGGTCAAGTGGTATTGGCCAAACTAGGATAAATCTTGTGTCTTTTCTATTTACATTATTCATTTCTCTACCTTATATACTCTGTTTATCCTATTTTTCTATCCACTTTACTGTTTTATTTATTTTATCAGGTAAGAAGAGAAATATTTTAGATCACCCAATTTAGAATAACGTATTACTTGAAGGGTTTGTGATAGCAAAACAGGGCTTCAATGATGATTACATTTAATTATATATATATATATATCTATTTACTTACTCTATCAGATTCAATGATAGCATTTTACCTAGAGGATCCACTTAAACAAACCAATTAGCTTTAATGCAGAAAACTATACTTATAGAAAGATAAAGATGAAGCTGTTTTTTGAACCTTTGGATCTAGGCATTTGGGACAAAGTCACTAAAGGAAACTATGAACCAAAGAAAACAATTCATGGTAAGGAAGTTCCCAAGCCCAAGGAAGAACAGGATGGTCAAGATAAAAGAAAAATGTTGCTCAATCACAAAACAAAGATAGTAAATGTAAGCACCTTAAGTCAAGATAAGTTCTTTACAGTCTCAAACTGTGACACAACCAAAAAGGTTGTACCAATAAGCAAAAAGGTTCAAACAAAAAAAATCTCCCACAATTCTTCTTACCCTATTTGTGAGGTTGTACTAATAAGTACAGATGTCTAGGGTTGTTTCAAGTGCACACAAAAGCACAAGCTAAAATGCAAATCATCATAAAAAATTATTATGAACTGCATGTTTAGATTAAACCAATTTTTACTGATACCAAATTGTTAATGATATCAAAACTAATACCAATTATTGCTTGAAACTATTATGATACTAAATGTTATGATGCTTTTTATTTTCATGATATACATGCATCACAAGAGATATCTTAGAGTTGAAGAGTTGTTACCTTCTTCCTTTAGGATCAAGAAGAGATGTTGAAACATTATTTGCTCCATTTAGCAAATTAATATCAAGCAACAAAATTCTTCACAATAAATGGGGTGCTAAAGCATAAGCAAACTAATTACAGAAAATGCTTTCCCTCAACCTATCCATTTCACATGACAAAACCAAGAAAGCATAATGCATCAAATAAGCATGTTTATGCAAAAGCATATGTTGTAAGCGTTCAAGCATTATGATTGAAAATTTTCTTTTAAATTAAAAAGAGGTTTAAAAAAAACCTTTACATTCAAAGTTATAAGCTCCCTCTAAGCATGAGCATTTATTCAAACATACATGCTTTTCAGATCATCAATCAATATGCAAGGGAAATTATGAAAAGCACATAAATTTGGTTGTACAAATAAAAAAATGAACTTGTGTAAACATTGAACTTCACAGTTAACACCAACATATTCAGATAGCTCATCATTCGAACAAAGAATACTCTTTATTTTAATAACCTCAAGTAATAGCTCCAACAAAGCATGTCTAAAAACTTGTTAAATGCTTACAAACCAACTTGGTTATAAGCTATCTCGTTCCTTTTTTAGTATGAATTCATTTAGGCAAATTAGATACTCCATCCTTATTGGACTTTCACCATTTAGCTCAAGGAGTACTTGCAAAACAAAAATCTATCTTTTTCTTTCTTTGGTACCCTTTCTTACTTGGGTCCACTTATGGTTAGTTTAAACATTTTAAAATTCATATTAAACCAAAGTTCAGTCTTATCCAAATATAACATATAATCCAATAATTGAATAGGATAAGTGATAGAGGTTATCAAAGATCATCTCCTTGTTATTTTTGGCTTGCATGCAATATAATATTGCCTATGTTTTCCTTTTGCATATAGACCATTGCTTTTTAAGCTTATGCTCTTTCTCTTCTCAAGGTAAGTGATTTTATTCCTATTTGAGTAGCTTCCTTGTGATGAGTGAGAGGTTTTCTTTTAATGCTTTTTCTTGTGATTTACAATTGCAGCTTTAGAGTTTTGGGTAGCTTTCCTTTTCTATGACTTCTTTCTTGCACCAATATGGTCTTTCTTCTCAAATTTATTCTACACATATGAAACAATAGAAGAACATTTTGTTACCTACTTATTTTTAGGTCCATGAGGATTATTGGTATTCTTTGAAACCCATTTCATGCTTATACTCAAACCATTTTTTCTTATATTACACATATATACAATATGCCCATTTTTACCACAATAAGTGTACAATGGTGAGTTAGGCATTATAGTAGGCACAAAGAATTTCAAACAACATTTACTTTTCTCCCTGGACTCACTCATGTGGCTAGCACCCGACTTGTCAAACACATAGTTCTATTTGCTAAGTGGAATATTCAACCTATCTTTATCTTGGGTGAAATTGGCTATGACTTTAGTTAACTCATCTTTCTCTTCATTTAATCTATTACATGAATCACGAGAGGAAGTGTGTGTGTGTGGGTTTCACATATTTTTTCTAACTCATCTATTTTCTTTTTAAGTGATTCCTTTTTATTCTTTTCAAATTCTAATTTATTTTCTAAGGAAACCACTTTCTTCTTATTGTGATGGAGATCAAAAAGGCATCTAAAAGATTTTTAAGTGATATCCACATGATTCATTACAATGAATATTTAGATCTTTTTTTCATTAGATAATTTTGTTGCTTTCCAATTTGTATTTCTTTGGGGCCAAAATCATTTATTAGATTTAAATTAGAATAAATAAAATCTATTAGATATCCTCTAAGAGATTTCCTAGATTTAAATTAAAGAGATTATCTAATGGTATTAAGACTAAAATATCAATTTTATTATTTTTATTGGAATATTTGTTTTTTATTTTTATGGTTTTTTAATTAGATATATCTTTTACGTTTCCTAGATCTAGTAGGATTATTTAAGTATCAAATATTCCTAATTGCTTTAGAATTAGGTTTTGTTAGGTCTGCTGACTTCTCAAGAGGGGGTGACTTGGGAAGTTTGAAACTTCTGTAAAATTGTAAAAGAGTGATGAAAGCAAAAGTTACAGAAAAATAGAATGTAGAATATAATAGAGCAATTTGCAAGGTAAAGGAAAAGATGACACAGATTTATCCTGGTTCGGTCTCTTCCTCTTGACCTACGTCTTGTCCTCAAACTACCACTTGAGATTTTCCACTATCTTGTAAGAATTCAATGGGCTCCTTGCAATGCCATAGTACAACTTTGTGCTCTGTTCTAAAAGCTTATAACTTCTCACTCTGCACTTTAGCAAAGAGTTTAATCCCTTTTGAAATCCCCTCATATATATTCTTTCTTCCAGATAAAGAGAAGATTGGTTACAACAATAGAAACTCTCTAGTATAAAGTATATATAACAGTTGAGGTGCAATAAATGAAGTGGAAGTGAGTAGAAGGCTTTGTCCAATGATTTTCACAAAGTTTCAGTATATACAGTGGGAAAATGTTACCCACTACTCCAAATGAAGTTCTATATATAGATTTATATCTTAACTATATGTTAGACACAAGATCTGGCCGTTAGAGACATTACCCAATAGTTATTCTCCAAAACTAGCTATTCACCAACCGCATTTAATGTGTTTGACACTCAAAATTCAAATTTTGGGGTGTCAATAGATGAATTTCGTGGAGACCATAAGTTAAAGACTTTAACATTAAACTTCCAAAATTCGTATGTTTAAAAGTGAAATTTGAATTTTGGCTTTGACAAATATTTCCTATGCTAGAACATACAAATTTTCAAGTTTGACGTCTATCTGTTAAGTGTGAACAGTTATCTCATATTATTACAATGCACTCGAAGTTCAAATTTTGGAGATCCAAAATTTGTCTGTTGGTGAACAACTTAATATGGTACAAAGGTTCTACCTTTTTGAAATTCAAATTGTGGGCTTTCAAAATTTTTCTGTCAGAGAAACCTCTTATCAAACTTATGTTAAAGATTGTGCTCTAAGCCAATCATTATATTATGAACATTGTACTTCATTATGAAAAAAGAAGGTGTTTTTTTCATTTTATTACATTATTATTTTGTTTACATGTTTATTTTTATAATAATATCCTTGGATAAATCATTTTTATCCTAAATGTCCTTAGTCAATCATCTTTGTGGGATCAATGATGAATTAATGCTAGTATAATTTTGATTGATAAATATGTGATAATTATTTATTTAAATACAAATCAAAATCATAAGCTTCTGTTAGGGAATAGGCACTAGATCGACCCATCATGAGATATCTACATGGATCAAGTCATAAGTATATCTCATATATAATCGTGTCATTAAGCCCTCAGATATGAGATCACCATGACTTCCTACATGGGGAACACTATACTTTAACATAGTCAAAAGTCACCCGTAACACATTATACTATGACCAATTTCCCATGAATTAGATTATTTTAGAGTCCAAATATACTTGAGGAGAAGCTTGAATCAATTTAATTTCAAAAACATAATTTTCAATTTTCCTGGATATTGTTCACTTGGCAATTTCTATTTTACCCTATGAATTTTGAAAATTCATAATTAAATCTAAAAAAATCATATTAAGGTGATTCAAGTCTCTAAAAATAGAGAAAATGATTCTATACATGAGACAAATAGGACACAGAGCAAATACTTGGCCAAATTGTACAATTTATTCCTTCAAAAAATACTGTAGATTTGGTCATTTCTGAAAATTCTTGATTTTGGCAATAAATTTGAAAAATCATACTTCCTTCTATTCTAGACCAAATCATGCATACTCTATGTTATTTGAAAGATCTATATGTCTATTTTCTATAAATATTTTTCTTACCCATTTATTTTGTAATATTCCTAATTTTATGGGATATTATAAAATAAATAAAAGATGATGAATGAATTGAGACGAAAAGGCTATATATAATCGAGTTTTAGAAGGAATTAATTTTTCATCTAATTTTTAGAAGAAGTTATGTTTGGTCCTCAATTGGAATTATTTTCCATAAGATCCTTAGCAGAAATTAATTCCAAAATTTATCTCAAAAAATATGCAATATACCACTTGAATGAAAGCTCGTCCCGAGCTGAGCACAACGATATAAGTATTGTATAGCCGGCATGTCTAGATTGAGAGATAGACCAATTTGATAGTTAATGTGAACAGTGAGAAAGAAATTATAAAAAATTGGTCTTTGGGTAAATTACAAGAAAGTACCCGAAAGAATGGATAATTACATTTTTTTGACTCGACTTAAGGGCAAAACGGTCATTTTTCAAATTAAAAGTAAAATGTGAATAATGCATTTAAGACCCAAAAATGAAAAAATTGGTATCATGAAATGCATAATTAACTAGAAAAACAGAGAGACACTATTAAGCATGATAAGGGGCAAAGAGGTCACTTCTCCAAGTTAAATGAAAAAATGAGAAAATTGTATTTTGGTGCCAAGAATTAAGAATTCTTGCAATTTAGTCCCTTAAGAATGATTTCAACGTGAAAGGGAACAGAGAAAGAAGTTTGGGGAAAATTACACTACCAGAAAGTTTCAAAAATTATAAATTTGTCTCGAGTCAAGGGCTTTTTGTAAATATGAAAAATTATATTCAAAATGAAGCTCTTGATGAGCTCAACCCAATGTAATGCTGATTGGTATTTAATAAAGTCAGAATAAATTTATTATGGGTAATTGGAGTAAAAGTTAATATTTTACCCAATAAAGGTTATTTAAACTGCAGAAAAGCAATATCGGGTCAATGATAGTAAATAGACCTTATCCAAATATAGTTTGGGGTAAGATGATGATTTTAATCCAAAAGTAATTTTTGGACAGTCCTGTACCAATTTAGTGACAATTACGGCAAAAGTATTTAATTGGTACAAGTCAAAATTATTGGTAAAGGGTATTTTGGTCCATATTATTATAGAGAAATTTTTGGACACTCCTCTCCCTCTTATTGGCGTGAGAATTCAGCATAATGGGCATGTGATTTTTGTCCCAAAACTTGCTCAAGAAGGCTTGCCTTTTTGGTCAAAAAGTAAGTGTGATTAAGGATGGTAATTAGTAAGTTAATTAAGCCATGTCATTAAGTGAGATAATTCCCTTCTCTCTCCTCATTTTGGACGTCCAGCAGTTGCAACCATGTGATAACTTGGACTTTGATATTGTTTCTTTATACTACTTCTCATAGAAGTATTTGCTTTTTGCTAACTAAAGTCAAGCCAAAGTATACCAAAGTTGAGTGAGTTGGTGAGGTGGCTATTTTTTCCCTTCTTGCACGACCAATATACTGCTGGAAGTGAGAGAGAGAGAGCTCAAAGTTTGCTCAAGAAAGAAGAAAAATGGCTTGACCTAAGTGAAGAAGAAGAGGGAAGAGCCAAGCTTGAAACTTGAAGCAATCAAGATGCAAGTGATAGGTAAGCTCTCTAATCATTTCAAGCTAGTAGTTTCAAGTGATTTCACGGAGTTTCACTCTTCCTCTTCTTGAGTTTAAATCTGTCCTATGTTTGGAAAATGGAAAGAATTAGGTTTTCATGCATCAAAGTTAAGCCAAAGTATGATTTAGCCACCCAAAGCATGATTCCATCAATTGTAGGAAGTGTTTCAAAGAAAATAAATTTCTCTATTTCTCTCATGATTTTTGGTCTGAATAGAGGTACATGCGAGGGTTAGAATTTCATTATTCTAAGGCCATAAATGAGTTCCCCATGGCCTAAAACCTTAAGAACAACCATTGGTTCTAAGAAAAACCAAGAAGGAAGTAAAGAGAAATTTTAAGGGTTTAATGAGCATTGTGTGAAGTTGGACCAAGAACTAGTGGCTTATATGCTTCATTGGTGTTATGTTTAGGTCTAAGGAAGTTTAAGGAAGTGTTTGGAAGAAGCACAACTCAAAGGAAAAGAGAGTGGGAGCATTGGAATTAAGTTGGAAGGCAAAGGAAAGCAATAATGGTAGCATAGTCTATTTCTTGCTTTATGTTATTGTATATTGTTTCTATGTTATAATCCCATTGCCATATTGTTGTTATGATGTTGTGAGATTGGTTTGGCTATTTTTATGAAAGGGTCCTAACCCTTGGATGTCCATTTTATAAAAAGAGACCATGCCAAAATTTTTATGAACCATTATGACTTATTATATGCTTGAATGTGTGAATTGTTATAATTTAAGTTTTTATGCATATATGATAATGTAATTGCATGACATATGACTTACTACTGAGATTCCATAATCTCACCATTCCAAACACTAACCATGCTAGGGAAAGGATATGGAAGTAAACAAGGAAGAAGGCGAGAAGAATGAAGAAGCATAATAATTATATGAATTGTGGGTATTTTATTGTATTGTTATGACATCATGTATAAAATTGCATGAGAATTCATGAGTCTTGTATTTCTGTAACTATATCCCTTTGAGTATTATTGAGTGATATGTATGGATTTGGTACAAGGAATGATGATGTAATCATGTTATGAAGCTCATTTTGCCAAGATAAGAATGGAAATGCTCAATTAAAACACTCTAAGAATAACGAAGGTACTGTTCATATGAAACAGGGTATAATATATGAGTGTTATACATACTAAAAAAGTAGATAGAAGGAGATTTTTATAAAGTCAAAGATCACTTAAATTGGATAAGTGTGTAATTTATAATGGATTTTAGAAGTTAGGGTTCAGAATAGGACAGTGTAGAGAAAAACTAGAACTTTTGCCATGAACACTAGAAAATTCAAAATGCAATATGAAATTAGACAAATCTCTAAAACTTCAATGGTTTGCATTTATGGAAACCTCTAATCTTAGGAAAAGAATGCCACTAATTTGGAGGTAATTGGAGCTATATGATAGGAAATATGGAGGTTTTCCCAAAACTGTTCCAACAAAAGTGGAATTCTGACCCTTTATGATTTAAGTTAACACCATGCCCTATGCAAGTAAAATAAATGTACAAGAAAAATATGTCTAAAAATTGTACATCCAGGGATTTCATATGACATAAAGAATGTGTGATTCGGCTCAGGATATAATGAGATATGAATTTTTAAATAAAAGGCCAAAATCCTGGGAAAGAGAAAATGGCCAAATGTACAATAAATGTTTGAGAAATAAACTATATAAATTGGTCAAGAGAATGTTTTGTTTCATATTTTTTCCATGTATAAAATATTTTTATCTATTTTTAGAGACTTAAATCACTTTGAGATAATTTTTCTATAATTTGTTATGTATTTTCAAAATTCATCGGGTAAAATAGAAAATGCACAATGAATAGTACCTGAAATAAAGAAAATTCTGTTTTAATATTCTTATGTAATCAAGTCTCTAATCATGCAATAATAGACATAATTAGAGTCTAATACATGGGAAATGGATGTAAGTTTGAGGTGTTACATATTTAGCTTACGTAGGTGAATGACATTAACTTAAATCATAAAGGATTAAAATTCAACTTTTACTGGAACAGTTTTGGGAGAACCTCTATATCTTCTATTATATAGCTCCAATTACCTCTAAATCAGTGGCATATGAAACTTAAAACATAGACCTTTCTATAAATGTAAACCAATGAATTTTTGGAGCTTTTTACAATTTTATATTATCTTTTAAAATTTCCAATACCTAACTTTTAGTTTCTAGTTTTCCCAATATTGCCATGTTCTGAACCTTAACTTTGAAAATTCACCATAAATTATACACATATCCAATATAGGTGATCCTTAGCTATATGGAAATCTCATTCCATCTACTTTAGAGCATATAAATTACTTAAGCTAATTGCCCTATCTTATATCAACAATACCTATGCACTCTCAGATTGCTTAAGATGAGCCTTTCCATTCCTAATTTATCAAAATAAACTTCATATCCTTTTCACATCATCATCAATTGCACCAATTCCATACATAACATATCATAGTACATTAAGAATCATAATAGCATAGAGATACAGACCACATGGCATATACATGATTTTTCATAATATCCCTAAATACAATGTTATAGCTTGAATTATCAATTCATGCATTAATTCCCTTTTCTTACTCCATAGCTCCCTTGTCTTCAATGTCATTGCTTGTACCTAATGTAGTTTTCATTTTGGAAGGGTGAGGTTCAAATTCATTGAATCTCAGTAGCATTCACCATTCATGTAATCATATTATCATATTAAGCATATAATTATCATAAAACATCAAGTTAATACTTTTAAACATTTATGCAATAATATTTTACAAAAATTTCGGCATAGTTTCATTTTATATTTTGGACATCCCGGGTCTCAAAACCCCTTAATTAATGTAGCCAACATTCTCAAAGCATCACAAATCATCATATCAAACAATAGGCAAGTCATCAATTTCATTGAAAACCATATGACAATATAAGGCAAGAATAGGTAAATTGCTACCTTCATGCTTTCTCTTACTTCTCCACTTGATACCAATGCTCCCACTAGCTTCCTTAGGCTTCTTCAAGTCCTAATAAATCATTAAACAACTACTCAAACTAATGGTTCTATGACTTCAAAAAGTGTTCATGAAATCCTAATTCTTCAAAAATTCACCAAAAGTTCATTCCTAGCTCAAAAATGATGAATAATAACTCTATTCCATGTCATTTTTCGTGAAGAATCCAAATATGGCCTTAGAATTACCAAATTCCATCTCTAACTATGGTTACTATTCATTCTGAAAGAAGCTTCAAAACCATAGAATTTCACTTTCTTAATCTTAAGCTTTTTCTTAATTTCATCACTTGCCTTAAGCAAATTCCATTACGAGGAATCCACTTTTGGGGTCAAAATTCTGAAATTCCATCTCCATATTAAACCCCAATTAGGCCAAAAATTGCATAAAAATTGTAGGAAAATATTTACTCTAAACTAGCTGCAATAACTTGTGATTTCATGCTTCTAGTCACCTTGCTATACCTTTTCCTATATGCATTTGGTTTAAGCTCCACTTTCTCTCTCCAAATCCTCCATGGCTAAGACTTTCATGGTGAAAGGAAAGGAGAATACTTCATAAAATCAAACCAAACAACTCAAGTAATATGCTTGAGATGGCATAGATCTTAACTTTTGATCTTGAATCTTCAAGCTTGCCAACTTTGCTTTCTCTTTTCTCTCTTCTTTCTCTCTTTCTTGTGTTTGTCTCTCTTTATTTGCTACTGAACTAACGTGTTGAATGGTGATTTTTACCAAAAATGACTACTTTTTGGAGAACTTTTACCAAACAATTTTGCTGCCCAAGCTGCCCCAAAATCTCACCCAATGAGAGGTCTTTAAGTGTCCAATATGCTCAATTTTTTCTGATCCAGATATATCTTGAGCCGTGTAATTTTTAATTATACCGATAAAACTACTTTTTACAGTAATTTAGTATTTTTGGGCTATAGGACTATTCTAAATTTATTTTTATATTTTCAAAATTATCTTGTCCTAAATGGTTTCTATGTATGGTGTAATATCCTAAGATTTCTCTTAAATATTTAAGGCTTAATATTTTAAAATTTATAAGAAATTTGTAAAAATAGGCCGACACCGTTTTACATAATATAAGGCAAAGAGGTCAATTATCTCGATCAAAAGAAAAAATAAGAAAATAACAATTTTACCCCTGAAAAAAAAAGGAAAAAAAAAGATGGGAAAAAAAGGGGAATGAGAAGAACAAAGAGAGGTGGACTCGTACTCGTCTAATCAAGTAAATTTTATAAATTTTGGGGAAAATTACATCTAATGACCCGAAAGTTTTAAAAATTATAGATTTACCCTGGGTTAAGAGCATTTTTGTAAATATGAAAAATTATAGTCAATATGAAGCTCTCAATGAGCTAAGACTATTGGAATATAGTATAAAATTTATTACGATCAAAATAATATTTATTGGGTAATTATGATTTAATATTAATGTCTTACCAGATAAATGTCAGTCTGGACTGCAGGAAAATACAGTATTCATTCAAGGAAAATGTGTGGGTCTTATATTTGGATCAATTGGGATAAGCATATTATGATAATTTTATATCCCAACATAATTATAATTAGTGTTCCAATAGTAGTAAAATATACTACTAAAGTAGCTTTATTTGTCCAGACTGGTTCAGGATATATCTGGATAAGTAATTATCTAAAATTTTTGGACCAAAGTACCCTTAATTTCGTGCTCCACAAGCTGCACATGATAAAGTAACATTTTTTAATAGTTTAAGTCACTTTCTAAGAAATCAAGAAGCTTTGGTGGCAAATTACTATTGGTTGGTGAGTTTAATATATTCTCCACTTTAGCTCATGTTTTGGCCGACCAAAGAAGCAAAGAAAGAGTGGAGAGAGATCTGAAAAACAGCAAAGAAAGAAGAGAAAAATGTGAGGAAGCGGAAGAAGGAAAAAGAGAAGAAAAAATCAAGAAAAAGGTAAGAATTTCCCTTTGAAATTCTAAGTAATTTTCCTTCAAGTTTTGAATGGTTTAAGGTTAGTTTTCTTGAGTTCCTCTTCTCCTCCTTTGCTGTAAATTTTATCCAAGATAAGGAAGTTAGGAAAGAAAGTGATTTTTTGCCATAAATTAAAAAGAAAGCATAAGATTAAGTGAAAGGAACAAGGTTTGGTATGTTTGGGAGTAAGAAAATGAAAATCACTTCTTTCCTCTTCCAATCCTTGTTTTGGTCAGTTTAATATGATGGTAAAGAGTTTTATTTTCATTAATTTGATGCTAAAAATGGATTCCCCATGGTCCAAAACCTTAAGAGCAAGTATTGGGTTAAATAAAAAGCTTAAGGTGAAGAAAATGAAATTCTAGGGTTTTGTGAGTCTTTAAGAAGTAACTCATGAAACCAGTGAATAAAGTGAGTGTTTGATGGTGTATTAGGAATTGATAAAGCCCAAGTAAATTCTTGAAGGAGGTGGAACTAAGTGGTGAAGCATTAGATTCAAGAGGAAAAGCCAAAGGAATGCTTCAAGGTAGCTAAGTTTCATATTCTTACTTTATGTTCTTTCATTGTCTTTCTATGATTAAATTGTATTACCATATTGCAATTGTGATTTATTTTATTGGTCTTGGCTGTAAAATGAGGGGTTTTATTCCCCAGGATGTCCATTTTCTAAGCCGTTATGCTGCCGGATTTTTTATGACCAATGTGGCAATTTATTGTTTAAAGGTGATTGATGTGATCAAATGTAAGTTATTTGACATGATTGACATAATTGCATGAAATGTAACTTGCTATTGAGATTGCCCCCAATCTTATCCCCTCAAGTATCCCAAATGATAGGCACAGGCTATGGCAAAGGAGTCCAAAGAAAAGGCAAGGAGAATGAAGAAGAGAATGATGCTTGATGGTGCCTTCAAGTTATGATTGTATATTTTGAAATTATGTATAAAATCATGTATATGCTTTTAGATTTGTGAAATTATGCTATTATGTCCTTATGAGCATTATGAAATGTTTGGCATGGATTTGAACCATAGAATGATCATGTGAGCTTATTATGAAGTCTACTTTGCCATGTTATATTGTTAGAAGTTCATTTTGTAACAATGAAAGTAAAGTTAACACTGTATGACCAAAATAGAGAAATTAAGTCAAGTTCTATATATTCCCTGAAACTAGAGAGAACAATATTTCCAATGAGCTAAAGAACACTTAATTTGGATAGGTGTACAATTTATAGTATATTTTTGAAATTAAGGGTCAAAACTGGACAGTAAAGTAAAAACTGCGAATTTCACTGTAAGTATCACTTACTTTGAAAGGAAATATAAAATCGTAAAAATCTCCAAAAATTTATTTATTTACATTTTTGAAAATATCTGTGTTTTGAGTTCAATATGCCACTAGTTTGAATTCAATTGGAGCTGTGCAATGAGAGATATACAAGTTTTCCCAAGACTGTTCTAATAAGAGTGAGGCTCTGACCCTTAGTAATTTAAGTTAAAATCATGCCCTGTTTAGACTAAATAAATGTATAAGCAAAATATGAATGTAAGTATACATATATATCTTTCCAATGGCATATAGAATACAAGATTTGGCTCAGTATAGAGTTAGATATGAATTTTTAAATTTATGGCCAAAATCCTAGAAAAGAGAGAAATGACCATTTGTATAGTATAAGTTTGAGCAATAAACTGTACTAATTTGTCAGATTAAAGGAAATTTTCATATTTTTATCTTGTAGATCATGTTTCTAGCTTCATTTAGATACTTGAACCATATTGATACGATTTTTTTGGATTAAGTTATGATTTTTCAAAGTTCGTCCAGAAAACTTGAGAACCAAATAAATAGTACCACATTTTTTTTAATTTAAATATTTTGGTTCTATTAATGGTTCAAACTCTTAATATGAGCTAATTGGACATTGTATATAATATAATATATAGAAAAATATAGATAAAAGTAAGGTGTTACATATGGCCCATATCCTGTCCCGATTTCTTTTTAATTGTCCATGGTGCCTACAGTTTACTTTATCGGTATTTAGTTACTTTTGAATATTTGATACTAATTATTTCTTTATTCTTAAATATTAACCCTCAGTGTTATATACCATTAGACTTCTCTTGTTGAGTATTTCGTTTTGACAGTAATTTTACATATTTACAAAATTACCCCTAACTCGGGCTTAAATTATAATTTTTGAAACTTTTAGATCATTAGGTATAATTATCCCCAAGTCATTTCTAATACTCATTCCCCATTATTTTTAATTACCTTAGGGACACGGATATTATTTTATAATTATTTAGGGGCAAAAATATAATCTTTTTATTTTTCCATCCTAACGGGAAAAATACCTTTTTGCCCTTTTTCACGGAAAACGGTGTCTGTCTGTTTTTGAGAATTTCTCATGCACTTCTAGATATTTTATCTTTCTTGGGATGTTACAATTTCATCCCCCTTAAAATAAATTTTGTCCTTGAAATTTGGATATATACTTGTGCCTATACTTTCTTTCCATTTGTTTTCTGATTTCTAAGCCATTATCACTAGAGGAATACTTCTATTTCTTAATTATATGACTTAAAAAGTAAACTTTTCACTTTGGTCTTATTCCTCCATTCATAACATGTGAAGGATCTTGTTACTACTTTTCATGTTAAAAAATATCGAGGACATCATAATCTTATTTTACTTTAGGGGTAATGGGAATTTCCATACAACATACCTACTCTTAATACTCATCCTTACTTTCATAACTTTTATTTCTTATTTATACTATAGTCTCTTCATTAGCACCTAACATAATTCCTTTTCTTTATTTTTCATAACTTTATGCTATTTATATGAATAATCTTCCTACCAAGCATAAGCTGACCACATTAGAAAGCAAATGACACTTGCAAGGCCATCGCTTTCTTCTTTTCATTTTCTTTTCTTTACCTCAAGCTCACTTATCTTTTATTTCATTGTCACTCGAGGTTCTTGGTGGTCTTATAATACTTTTATGGTAAAACCATAGAGATTATAACTCATTTTAACTTATCACAACTCCGTACCTTAAGAGCATTAATCACTGCTACTATGTGTGAGAACATTTTTTTATAAAAATTTATCATATAAAATATAGGCTACTATCCTCAACTCAACCCGGCTTGATTACTCATATCCTGATCCACACTTTCTTTCATTATTATAGGCCTCTAGGGTCATCGTTGGATTAGGGCTAATCATCTCAGAGGAGGAGGTTTAGCCTCTTTCAACTCATTTCTCACCTATTTTCCCACAACTTTTCTTCTAGTCAAACGGTAAGGCAATTTGAGAAGATTTTTTCACAATGAAATTTTTATAAAATCTTACTAGACTTAGTAAATTTCTCATCTTATTCCTATTTTCGATTTCTCCCACTCATAACTTCACTTGCTTTATTATGATCTACTGTGACCCTTAGGAGATTCTATAACATACTGACCATACTTCATGAGCTACATTCACTGAGTTTAGTAAGTCAATAATTTTATTTAAAATGTTTCCAAAATTCTTAGTCATCTTTCATGCTCTTTTACAAATTCGGGGTACTTTAATACATCATTCTTGAGAACCACCATTACACTGCTCATACTTTTATTCATATAATCTTAATAGGTGCCTTAGTAGATTATTTGGCATAATCATAATTCATAGTGCCCCATAATCATAATTCATAATGAATGATCAAGATGGAATTTGTCCCTCTAATTAACGAAGAGATATATCTGGACCCCTCAATGAGTGAGATTGAGAAATGCATGGCTATTCTCGAATGGAAGAGTTTCCATTTGTTTTGTTAGTCTGCTTGGAGATCGAGAAAGTGATGGTCGAGTAAGATGAGGATGACGTTTCCATGTCTCATACTTGACCTATATATCATGAGACAAAAGGGATGTGATCGGGTTATATGATAGGTTACATGGGATCACCGATCTCATATAATTTGGGTAGTCACAATGTCTTGCTAGAGGCTACTTGTGACTTGTGGGCCCAATAATGTTATTAGCTCACTGCCAACATCATATGGGCCTACAGGGTTACACACAAGAACGGGCCAACTTGAGTTAGAATGTCCAAATTCATTGAATCCAAAATATGTTTAGATTCAATGAATTTAATATTCAATTTAGGGTGATTGAATTATATATATATTTGATATATATTATATTATTTCAAAATATATATATTTTATTCAAATTAATTTAAATGAATTAGTTTTTAAATTTAATTCTATGTGAAAGATTTAAATTTAAACTAATATCACATAATATAAATTTGATTTATATGATAAATTCAATTTAGATTTGATTTTGGATATACATTAGATAGATAGTTTAGATTTAATCTATTAGATAGATTCAAATTCAAACTAATCTATTTTAATCAATATTTGATTTAGTTTAAATAATTGATTTAAATTAAAAAAATGAAATATTATCTATATATCATTATAGACTAGGATTATTAAATATAAAATCAATAAAATTTTGACCCACCCTTGAGAGAGAGCGGTCGTACACTCAGAGAGCCAGACTGTATAGACAAATAGCGGGACTGTACAGAAGAACAGCAAGACTGTATGGACAAACAGTGAGACTGTACAAAATGAACAGTAGGACTTTATGGACAAATAGTGAAACTGTAAGGATGTACGGACGTTCACAAATAGAGGTGCTAGCACACCGTTCAAGTTGGACTCACCGTTCATGTGGATATTGGTAGAGGGAGTTGATCAGACATGTGAGTTTCTGGGGTCCGACGAAATGAAAAGAACACCAAGCGACGCACCGAAGGTAAATTCTTCTTCTACATCTCGATTTAAGCAACGTTGACGGATTTGCGGGAGGGATTTCAGTGGAGTTTTCCGCTGCGTGTGTACCGAAATTCCCAACAGTGGTACTAGAGCTATGCAATGGTTGTTTAAGTCTAGTTCTTGAGTGAATATTATTGCATATATGTGATATGTGTGTGAATTATATTCTATCTAATTCGTCTGAATCTAATATCATATATGCATGCGAACTATGGATTTTTAACTCAATTATGAATCTTTTAAACAAATTCATTTCTGAATCTAATATCATATATGCATGCGAACTATGATGTTATTAGATTCAAATTAGTTTTTGTATATGTTGTGATTAGAATGAAACATGTTTAAGTTTTGTATATGATACGTTTTCAAATCTATTTCATATGAGTTTGATTTAATTATGTTTTCGTATGTGATACGGTTAGACTCAAACATGTTTCTGTTTCATACATGACAGGTTTTTCAATATGTTTTGTATATGCTTAATCTGATTTAATGATAAAATCACAAAGTTTACAGCTTTTCATTAGATGAGATGTTTGTGATATACATGTTGTGATTTGTTTGAATTGGATAGGTATGGAGCATGATATGGCCCTAGAATGATATTGTGGTTTTAAATACTACCTGCGTGTCATGCCTTTCTCTATATTCTGGATGTACATTCTTTTCTCAGCTCACTCTCCTCGAATGTTCAATTGAAGTTTCTTTTTGTATGTAAGTGTTATATTAGAAGAATCCTTTCATTGGCTTAGAAGGATATAAGTTAGATGGGCTATATTATGACACATTTATTTTATACTTTATGATAAGATCATATGCATGTATGGGATGCCACCATTATATATATGTTCATGTGATGACTAGATGTATGAATAACAACAACATAATAAAATCCCTTGAATTAAATTTTAAGTATAAATGCCACCCATTTATGTACATTTGTCAAGGATTTGATGACCTAAATGTAGGATCCACCAAAGTGGGATACACTTAGGTTATCTTAGTGAGGCAGTTTGGGCAATGGTGATACTCATAAAGGTTCATGATGGTATGAGTTAGTTGAGACTATCAAAATGGTTTTGGATCTCAAGGCATTAGATGGGATTAAATATGCCAGGTCTTATATGATGACAGGATTCCATAAAGATCTAAAAGTTACATGCGATGTAATTGGTAAATAAGTTACCTACCGAAGTAACTTAATTTTAAGCGTTTTGCCAAAGCAGACTTACAATTAAGTGAAATATGAGTCTTAGCCTACTAAACTAAATTGAGGGTCAATTTTTACTGAGAAATTATTAATTTAATTTTCCATATTTTGTTGTAGAAAATGTTGATGAATAATTCTGCTATACTATCAATGTGATTTGTCCTTGAGAAGGACAAACTCAATGGGACCAACTTTCTTGACTGGTTTAGGAACTTGTGAATTGTTTTCAAGCAGGAAAGAAAGTCATATGTCCTAGATGAACCCATTCCGAAGGAGTTTGCAGCCAATGCTCCAAGTGCCCAAAAGGATGCCCATAATAAGCATCTTAATGACTCTGTGGATGTAGGATGCCTGATGCTAGCCACCATGATCCCAAAACTTCAGAGAGATCTGAAACATATAGAGGCTTATGAGATGATTATGCATCTCAAGGAAATGTTCCAACAACAGGAAGGCAAGAAAGGTTTGAAACCATGAAAGCCTTATATTCCTGCAAAATGACTGAGGGTGCATCAGTTAGCTCTCATGTTTTGAAAATGAAAGGCTACATTGATCACCTTGGAAGGCTCAGATTTCCCATAACCTAGGAGTTAACTATAGATTTGATCTTAAACTCACTCCCGGAGAGTTATGACCAGTTTGTCATGAACTACAATACAAACAACATGGAGAAATCAATTTCTAAATTGCATGCGATGCTTAAAATTACTGATCAAAACATCAAGAAAAAGCCAAGCAGCATTTTAATAGTTTAGAAAGGAAAAGGAATGAAAAAGAAAGACAAGGGTAAGGAAAAGAGAAAAGGCCTGAACAACAAGTCCAAGGAGCAAGACAAGCCCAAGCCCAACCCCAAACCCAAGCCTGAAGCCAAGAAGGTAAAGCCATCCAAGGAAGGACTCTGTTTCTTTTGCAATGAGCCTGGTCATTGGAAGAGGAATTGTGAGTTATACACGGAAGATCCAAAGAAAAAGAAGAATAGTAGGGCTATTACTTCAGGCATTTATGTTATAGAAATTAATCTTTCTATTTCTCCTACATGGGTATTAGATACTACATGTGAAACTCACATTTGTATAGATGTGCAGGGTCTCAAAAGGAGTAGGAAGTTAAAAAAGGGTGAAATAAACCTATGAGTTGGAAATAGAGCAAGAGTTGCTGCTTTAGTCATAGGCACTTATGAATTTTTTTTGCCCAGTAGGTTTTTGTTAATTTTGAACACTTGCTATTATGTTCCTACTTTGAGTCAGAACATTGTTTCACTTTCTTATTTAGATGAGGAAGGTTTTCCTTCAATTATTGAGAATAAAAAATGTTTTATTTATTTTAATGACATCTTTTATGTGGATGGAGATTTGCATGGTGGTCATTGCTATTTGAACATTGATGCTCCTAATAAGGAACATATTTATAACATATCTACCAAGAGGATTAAGTCAAATGATTTGAATTGACCTACTTATGGCACTGTCGTCTAGGCTAAATAAATGAGAAATGCTTTTCAAAGCTCCATCAAGATGCACTTCTCAATTCATTTGATTTTGAATCATTTGACACTTGCGAATCTTATTTATTGGGAAAGATGACAAAGGCACCTTTTACTAGACATAGTGAAAGGGCTACTAACTTATTAGGCCTAATACATACAAATGTATATGGTTCATTAAGTACAACTGCTAAAAATGGTCACCTATACTTCATTACTTTTATAGATGACTTTAGTAGATTTAGATATATCTATCTAATAAGACATAAATCTGAATCTTTTGAAATGTTCAAAACTTTCCAAAATGAGGGACATAATCAACTTGGCAAATATATTAAAACACTACGATCTGATCGAGGTGGTGAATATTTGAGCCAAGAATTTATTGACCATCTTAGAAATTGTGGAATTGTTTCACAATTAACTCCACTAGAAACACCATAATGGAATGGTGTTTCTGAATGAAGGAATTGAACCCTATTAGATATGGTTTGATTTATGATGAGTCAAACAAATCTTCCAGCATCCTTTTAGGGCTATGCATTAGAAACAGCTGCATTCACACTAAATCGTGTTCCATCTAAAGCGGTTGAAAAGACCCCATATCAGATATGAACTGGAAAGAAGCCCAATTTGTCTTTTCTCAAGATTTGGTGATGCGAGGCCTATGTTAAGCAAGAAGTCTTAGATAAGTTAGCACCTAAATCTATAAAATGTTTTTTGTGGGGTATCCCAAGGAAACTAAGAGATACTACTTCTACAATCCCACTGAGAATAAAATGCTTATTGATCGGAATGGTATCTTTCTAGAAAAGAGTTTGCCTCAAAAAGAACCAGTGGGAGTAAGATAAATCTCGAAGAAGTTTGAGACCCACAAAATCACATTGAGCTAGAAATGGAAGAATGAGAAGACTCACAACAAGTTGATGAGCCTACTCAAGTAACACAAGGCCCAAGAAGGTCTGATAGAACATGACATCAGCCTCAAAGATATGGATTTCTTTTAACTGATGGTCATGATGTGTTGCTCTTGGATCAAGAAGAGCCAGACACCTATCAAAAGTCCATAATGGGATCCGACTCTAAAAAATGGCTGTATGCCATGATGTCTGAGATGCAATCTGTGTATGACAATTAGGTATGGAACTTGTTTGACCCACCTGAAGGTATAAAAACCATTGGGTGCAAATAGGTTTTTAAGAAGAAAACCGACATGGATGGCCAAGTGCATACCTTCAAAGCACAATTGGTTGCAAAATGATTCAAGCAAACTCATAGTATAGACTATAATGAAACCTTTTCGCCAATTGCCATGATTAAGTCATTCAGGATCCTTCTTGCCATTGCAATGTACTATGATTACAAGATTTGGCAGATGGATGTCAAAACAGCTTTCCTTAATGGGAAGCTGCTTGAGGATGTGTACATGACACAACTTGAGGGTTTTGTACGTCCAGAAGATTCTGTGAAGGTTTGCAAGCTTCATAGATCTATTTATGGATTGAAGCAAGCATCTCGTAGTTGGAATCAACATTTTGATGAAGTAGTCAAAGAGTTTGGATTTATCCAAAATGTTGATGAACCTTATGTTTACAAGAAGGTTAGTAGGAGTAAAATTGTATTTCTAGTGCTTTATTTTAATGACATCCTACTCATTGGGAATGACATTCCTACCTTGCAGAATGTCAAGACTTGGTTAGGAAAGTGTTTCTCAATGAAGGACTTAGGAGAAGCCACCTATAATCTAGGGATTAGGATATATAGAGATAGATCCAGGAGGAAAATCGGCCTAAGTCAGTGCACTTATATAGACAAAGTATTACATATGTTTAGTATGCAAGACACAAAGAGGGGTTACATACCCATGTCTCATGGCATCAATCTCAGCAAAGCTCATTGTCCTTGTTCACAAGATGAGTGAGAACGCATGAGCAAGATTCCATATGCCTTGGCAATTGGATCTATTATGTATGCCATGTTGTGTACTCAACTGGATGTCTCATATACCTTGAGCATGACTAGTAGTATCAGTCAGATCTAGGTGAGAATCACTGGACTGCTATCAAGAGTATCCTGAAGTACTTAAGAAGGACTACGGATGTATTCTTAGTGTATGGAGGATTGGAAGATGAACTGGTTGTAAATGGTTACACAGATGCAAGTTTCCAATCTGAGAAAGATGATTCTAGATTGCAATCAGGATTCCTATCCTGTCTGAATGATGAAGCAGTTAGTTGGAAGAGTTCCAAGCAAAGCACTGTAGTTGATTCTACAATAGAAGTCGAGTAGCTTGCAGCATTAGATGTAGCTAAGGAAGTTGTTTGGATTAAGAGTTTCATCAATGAGCTAGGAGTGGTGCCTACCATCTCAAATCCAATAGATCTATTTTGTGACAACAACGGCGCAATAGCGTATGCTAAAGAGCCTAGGTTACATCAAAGAACCAAACACATTGACAGTGGTGATATAAAGATATGCAAAATACCAACTAATGACAATGTTGCTGATCCTCTTACTAAGCTGCTTGCACAGATAAAGCATAAGCGTCATGTTAGGTCAATGGGTATTAGATACATCAATGATTAGGCCTAGTGCAAGTGGGAGTTATTGGAGATTGTGCCCTAGGCGAATCATTGTATTATGAACATTGTACTTTATTATGAAAAAATAAGGTGTTTTTCCTTTTATTACATTATTATATTGTTTGCATATTTATCTTTATAATAATATCATTGGATAAATCATTTTTATCCTAAAAGTCCCTAGTCAATCATCTTTGTGGGAACAATGATGAATTAAGGCTAATATGATTTTGATTGATAATTATGTGATAATTATGTATTTAAATACAAATCAAAATCATAAGCTCTTGTTAGGGAATAGGCGCTGGATCTACCTGTCATGAGATAGCTATATGGATCAAGTCATAAGCATATCTCATATATAACCGTGTCACTAAGTCCTTAGACCTAAGATCACCATGGCTTCCTACATGGGGAACACTATACTTTGGCATAGTCAAAAATCAACTATAGCCGGGAGATCATAAAGGCTATGATTAAGCATAATGAAACTTGTATGGAGGAAGATGAATGGTCCAGATGGAATTTGTCCCTCTAATTAATGGAAAGATTTATCCAGGCCCCTCGATGAGTGAGACTGAGAAATGCATGGCTGTGCTCGAATGCAAGAGTTTCCATTTGTTCTGTCAGCCTGCTTGGAGATCGAGAAAGTGATGGTAGAGTAAGATAAGGATGATCTTTCCATGCCTCATACTTGACCTATACATCATGATATAAAAAGGATGTGATCAAGTTATATGATAGGTTACATCTGATCACCGATCTCATATGATTTGGGTAGTCACAATATCTTGCTAGAGGCCACTTGTGACTTGTAGGTCCAATAGTGTTATTGGCCCACTTCTAACATCATATGGGTCTACAGAGTCGCACACAAGAATAGGCAAACTCGAGCTAGAATGTCCAGATTCAATGAATATAAAATGTGTCTAGATTCAATGAATTTAAAATTCAATTTAGGATGATTAAATTATATATATATTTGATATATATATTATTATAAAAATTTGAAGTACATATATATGTTTGATATATTATATATTTGATATATATTATATTATTTCAATATATATATTTTTTATTCAAATTAATTTAAATGAATTAGTTTTTAAATTTAATTCTATGTGATAGATTTAAATTTAAACCAATGTCATAATTTAAATTTGATTTAGATTTGATTCTAAATTTAAATTTAAACTAATAATCTAAATTTGATTTATATGATAAATTCAATTTAGATTTGATTCTAGATATACATTAAATAGTTAGTTTAGATTTAATCAATTAGATAGATTTAAATTCAAATTAATCTATTTTAATCCATATTTGATTTAGTTTAAATAATTGGTTTAAATTAAACAGATATGAAATCATATCTATATATTTATATAGACGATAATTATTAGATACAGAATCACTAGAATTTTGACCCACCCTAGAGAGAGAGAGAGCGGTCGTACACTCAGAGAGCGAGACTGTATAGACAAACAGCGGGACTGTATGGAAGAATAGCGAGACAGCACTGATAAATAGTGAAACAGTATAGATAAATAGCGGGACTGTAGGGACAAACAGCAAAACTATACAGATGTTCACAAATAGAGGTATTAGCACACCGTTCAAGTTGGACTCACCGTTCGTGTGGATACTAGTAGAGGGAGTTGATCAGACATGTTAGTTCCTGGGGTCCAATGAAACGAAAAGAACACCAAGGGACACACCGAAGGTAAATTCTTCTTCTACATCTCGATTTAAGCAACATTGACGGATTTGTGGGAGGGATTT
Source organism: Adenanthera pavonina (assembly GCA_026686845.1). Classification (NCBI taxonomy): domain Eukaryota; kingdom Viridiplantae; phylum Streptophyta; class Magnoliopsida; order Fabales; family Fabaceae; genus Adenanthera; species Adenanthera pavonina. The sequence goes on along the minus strand of JAIVEN010000028.1, from coordinate 12,788,124 downwards.
TAGTGGAGTTTTCCACTGTGTCTATACCGAAATTCTCAACAACTTATACATTTTCATTCAAAAGTTCAAATTTTCAAAGTAAAAATTCATCTGTCAGAGAGACCTCTAATCAGACTTATATATTTCCATTCTATAGTTCATCTATCAGTGGAACTAACTTAGAACTCTTTTTTGCATTCTAAAATCAGACATACTTTGACATAGCTTCAGACGATTTTTTCAATTTTCACAAATTATGCTTGTCTCAAAATTCGAATTTCAATAACCTCAAATTCATCTGTCAAAGGTAACTTCTTTGTAACTTCAAATTTCAATTACCAAAGTTTGAATTTTCAGTTACACATATTTAGTTTAACAGTTCAAATTTCGTGTGTTAGTCAGTATTTTTCAAATTTAACATAAGTTTGCATAGATTAGTTGAAAAATACTTACATAAAATCTGTGGGTGTAAAATCAAAGTCTTTGACTCTGTGAGCACTATGAGAAATCCTACAAACTAAATCTATACTCATTTCTTCTAGGATTTCTTCACTTGAGTTCTCTTTTACTCCTTTGATATTTTTCTTCCAAGCTCCAGTTGTTTGGAATTATCAAAACATTTGATTCAACATTTTCTCTCTTTTTTTTTGATAGTAAAAGAACTTGCAAACTGGATTAATACTTAGGTTTGCTTCTAAGAGCTCCCCCTCAACATATGCATTAAAGTTCAAAGATATGTACAGCATATACAGTAGATCAGAAGGAAAATATGTAATCTCATTTTATTAATGTATGTAATTGAATACACATTATTTCAAAGCAAGATAGTCATTTTAGTACAAGGGATACTGCAAACAAAAAACAAACAAAAGCAAGAGGGAAATAAGAGGTACAAGTAAATCCAAGTAACCCTAAGATCTACTCTAGTTTGCTCAGATCTTTTCTCACCCTTTTTGGCATCATCAGGGGATTAAACGTGCATAACAGGAGGAAGAACCTGTGACACTGGAATTGCATGAAAAGGAACATAAAAAAAATGGCAAATCAGAACGTATCTAAGGAAGAGGTATAGATGGTAGTGCCTCAGGCAGGTCATCCTCAGCTTAGTCATCCTCAACATCTTCGACTATCTCCTGAACTTCCTTCTAAAGGTTGGCCAACCTGACCCTTTGTGCTATGGTCATACCATATTGAGGAGATAAAGGTTGAGGGGCTAGAGGAGGAAACATTTCATCAAGCCTTCATTTTTGAGCTTGCACAATGGCATCATGTGCAATAGCTGCAATATCCATGTAAGGTACAAGGCTTCTTTCTTCATTTAGTGTAGCTTGAATGATAGGTGTAGAGGAGATTGCTACCACAAGCTTCTCCATTTACTCAGATTCTTGGAGAGACAAAATTGACTCCAGAGCATCTTCCACCATATGCTTGTGTGAGCTTGCTTTTGAAGGGCCCTCTTCCTCTATGCCATTGTCCAAGGGTGGACTAGGGCTTGTCTCATTGCATGAGGCCTGTGGGATGACTATAGTGCTAGCAGCCTTCGTAGCAATATTTTCAGCATCAAGCTTAGGAGAGTTTAGCTCAAAGGGGCTTGGAGGTTCAGGAGTAGGAGATTTAGTAAGCTTAAAGGGTCTTGTCTGAGGTGGAGCTGAGGTAGAGGGGATAATACTTCTGATGTCCTCATATGCATCAGTAACCACTTTCATATTTTTTTCCATCTGAAAGAGTTGATCCTATAGGTGAGCAAACTTGGCATTTTACTCATCTTTGATGCTCAACATGAGTGCAGACAGGCTATCATACAGTTAAGTGATTTCGGTTGACTTTGCACAAGTTGATAAAGTGGATGGCTAAAGTGATTGAGTAGGTTGTGGTTGAGAAGAAACAAGCTGGGAAGGATGTGGTGAAGGCTATGTGGGTGGAGCAGTCTCAAAAGTTCCTGCTTGCTATTATGAATGACCTTCCTTAAAGAACATGTCTTCTGACTTCCTAGCTCCTTTTCCAATCTACCTTCCATCTTTTCTCTCAATTCCCATCCTTTGCAACTCTTCCTCCTTAAAGACTTTAGTGGGTTTACCTTTCCCTTTCTCTAAGTGTTGTATCCTGGCATACTGAAGTATTTTGGTGATAATGGAGGCAAAGGGCAAAGTGGAGTCCCTCCTCTAATCTCTAGCTTTGATCATGCGCTGAAGGATGAAATGATCGATATTCAACAGCTTACGATGCATGAGTACAGTCATCACATGAGCTTCAGCTCTTGTGATCAAATTAAAACTTCCCCCTTTGTTGAATATGATCTTGGGCAAAATATAATGCAAGATCCTGACTTGAGCGCTCAGATCAGAGGGCTTCAGCAAACTTAGAGGAGGCCTATTCTCACGTCTCTTGAATAGGGTATTCAGTAATATACTTTCTTTCTAATTTAAGAAAGGACTACCTTCCTCACCTGCATTTTCATCCTCATCCATATATCTTGAGATGGTGATGTCAATCTTCAAGCCATCTTTCCTAGGGATTTCTAGCACTTCATTATAGGCCTCATCAGACAGCCAAAGAGTTCTGGACCTCAGATTTACCTGTCATTTCCCTTTTTTGTTATTGTATAATAGAGCAGCATACCACATTTTGATAACCTTATCATCATGTCTCTCCTTAATTTCCAGCAAGTTCTTATATTTTATCAACCATAGCTCAGCATCAAGATTGTTGAAAATAAGAAATTCTTCCATATTTGTACAGTGAGGTTTGATTACCTTCTTGCTGATAAACTTGGTGGTATACTTTTCCATGAATAAGCATTACTCTATAATGGCTTCATGGTTAACTGAAATTCCTCTGACAGTGTACTGGAAAAAGTAGAAGCAGCAGAGGCAGTAGCAGTAGGGACAGGTTTCTTCAAATCAGCCTTAGGAGTTGTTTTCTACTTTTTAGATGGAGTTCCCTTGCTGGATTCGCTTTTCCTTTTCTAAGTTTCACCTCCCTTGGAGGCATAGTGAGATTTAATTGCTCTATTTGGTTTGGATTCTTATTTACCCATATTAGAATTTTTAACCCTTGCCATTCTCGTGAATGATTGTTACAGAAAGATGAAAGAAATGGGTTTATAAGGTGCGAAAAGAAGATTAAACGATGGGAAATAAAGATTCACGAACAAAATTAATGAGAAATTAAGAGAGGAGGTAAATAGACTTAGGAGAGAGATGAATAGTGTTGCGTCTGTTCAAAGCGAGACCCTTCATTTTAACTTTTGTAACCATTCAACAGACAAATTTTAAGGAACCAAAATTTGAATTTTGAGTAATTACGAGTTAACCAACAAAGAGAGGCTTTCTAACAGATGAATTTTCTTCAAGAAGTTCATCTGACAGAAGCTAAGTTCAAGTTACAAACATCAACAAATGAACTTTGAAACATTAAGCAAACGGAGAATGAGAAAAGCAATAGACAAATTTCATTTTTGAAAGTTCATCTTACAGAGACTTGACATAAAATCATGCTTTAACAAATGAATTTTATGATTCAAAAATTCAAATTTTAGAATTTTGTAAAGAGTCTTTAAAATGTGTATTTTGATGTATTGAAATTCGCACAGAGAGTATTTTGAGCAAAGTCAATATTCACATTGTAATTTAGAAATTTGAATTTCTAGCACTCAACAGACGAATTTCGAGGGACATGAAAGTACTGTAACAACATGAAAGCTACTGAAATTCATCTAATTAGTACCTACGTATGAATTTTGAGCATACCAATTCATTCAAAATCAAAATTTAACATAGAAATTTGTCTAATAACATCTGAAAATGCGAATTTTAGATTTTTGAACTTGCAGATAGAGCCTGAAAGTTCAAATTTTTAGCTCTCCTTCAGCTTATTTTAATTATGCTCCATTAAACTGATTTACTATCATCTAGACTCATGAGGAGCACCTGCAAAACATCTTAAACATGCTCCGATGCTAAACTTAGTATCAATTTAATGCTAGAAACTTAAATAGATTTGGTTGGAGGCTTTCTTACAACTCATTGGGATTTGCCATTCCTAATTCTCTTCTGGTTTTGTAGTATCTATCTTCTACAAGTGGTTTAGTCAAAATATCTGTAATTTGATCTTCAGTGGGGATGTATTCTAATTTGATGTCTCCTTTCAAAATGTGATCCCTTATAAAGTGATGTCTTACTTCAACCTGCTTAGTCCTTGAGTACATGACTAGATTCTTTGTGATATTGATGACACTTTGATTATCACACTTTATTGGTATTTCCTTCATCTCAATCTCAAGATCTTCAAGTTGCTGGTTCATCCAAAGTACTTGAGCACAACAGTTGCCTGCTGCAACATATTTTGCTTATGCTGTGGAGAGAGCCACATTGTCCTACTTTTTGCTAAACCATGAAACTAGGGATCCTCCTAGAAATTGACATGTTCCACTTGTGCTTTTTCTATCAGTTTTGGATCCAGCAAAGTCAACATTAGTATATCCCGTGAGCTCTTCTCCATTGCCTTTTGGATACCAAAGTCCCATCTATGATATTCCAATTAAGTATCTAAAAATTCTCCTCGCAACTATTGCATGGGACTCTTTGAGATATGATTGGAACCTTGCACATATACAGACACTAAATATAATGTCAGGTCTGCTTGCTGTTAGGTATAGCAGGAAGCCAATCATTCTCCTATATTGAGTTATGTCGAAAGGCTTTCCTCCCTCATCCATATCAAGTTTTGTTGCAGTAGCCATAAGAATCCCCATTGATTTGGCGTTTTCCATTCCAAACTTTTTCTGCAACTCCTTCAGATATTTTGATTGATTGACGAAGATGTTATCATCACATTGTTTGATTTGTAGTCCAAGGAAGAAGTTGAGCTCACCCATCATTGACATTTCAAATTCACTCTGAATTAACTTAGAAAAATTTTTGCAAAGAGATTCATTAGTAACACCAAATATAATATCATCAACAAAAATTTGAACAATAACTAAGTCTTTATTTTCTTTCTTAGTAAACATTGTTGTATCTACTTTGCCACTATAAAATCCTTTTTTAGTTAGAAAATTACTTAGCCTTTCATACCATGCTCTAGGAGCTTGTTTTAAGCCATAAAGCTTTCTTCAATTTATAAACATGGTTTGGCTTTGTTGAGTCCTCAAAACCTGGAGGTTGATCAACATAAACTTCTTCCATGATATAACCATTCAGAAAAGCACTATTTACATCCATTTGATACAACAATATGTCTTTCATGCATTCATAGGCTAAGAGGATTCTTATTGCTTCTAATCTTGCAACTGGAGCAAAAGTTTCCTTATAATCTATGCCTTCTTCCTGATTATATCCTTTGACTACTAATTTAACTTTTTTTTAATAATTGTTCCAGATTCATCTAGTTTATTTCTAGATACCCATTTAGTTCCAATAATTGGGTGATCCTTGGGCCTAGGCACTAAATCCCAAACTGATTGAGTTCTTCTTGCATAGCCAATGTCCAATACTCATCAGTTAAGACTTCTTCAGTAAACTTAGATTCAATTTGAGAAATAAATGCACAGTTGTTTATTTGATCCCTAAGTTGTCTTTTGGTTTTAACATTCTCATGAACACCCCTAATCACTTGATCGATTGGATGATTCCTTTGATATCTCCAAGCTCTAGGGATTTCTTGAGAAATTTCTTTATTATTTTCACATTCAACATCTTTCTCCTGAATATCTTTCTTTACATTAGTAGATTCAGATATTTTGGGAGATTCAATTTTATCTTCTCCAAAAAAGTTCAAGTTCTTAAAGCTAGAAATAAGATCATCCTCATCTACAGCATGCTTGGAAATAGTTTCTTTTTCAATAAAAATAACATGCACAGATACCTTTATAGCTCTAGTCTTTTTATAGAAAATTCTATATGCTGTACTTCTACAAGAAGAGCCAAGGAATATACCTTCATCTTTGGCATCAAATTTACCCAAATTCTCTTTTCCATTATTGTGGATGAAGCACTTGCATTCAAACATATGCAGGTGTGAGAGATTTGGCTTCTTTCCTTTGTATAGCTCATAAGGTGTCTTCCCCAAAATTAGTTTGATGCAGGCTCTATTAATTATGTAGCTTGCTGTGTTTACTACATTAGCCCAGAAAAATTGAGGAAGCTCCTTTTCATTTAGCATTATTCTTGCCATTTCTCCAATTATCCTATTCTTCCTCTCCACCACTCCATTTTGCTGAGGAGTCCTTCGGGCTGAGAAGTTGTGATCAATTAATGCTTTTCATAGTACTCCAGAAAGCTTGAGTTTTCAAATTCTCCTCCATGATCAGACTTGATAGACACAATGAAAATACCTTTCTTATTTTGCGCTTTCTTGGCTAAGGTTACAAATGCATCAAATGTTTCATTTTTGGAAGAAAGGAACAAAATCTAGGTAATCTAGGGTAATCATCTACAATCATAAGCACATACAAGTTTCCACCAATGCTTTTCACTCTAGATTAACCCATCAAATCCATGGGCAATAATTGCAGTGGTCTAGATGTGGTGATTACATTTTTAGGTTTGAAAGATGATTTATTTTGTTTCCCCTTGAGGCATGCATCACATTCTTTATCCTTTTGAAAAGAAATTTTTGGTAATCCAGTGACTAAATCATTCTTAATCAATTTGGTTAGTTAGTTCATGTTAACATGTGCTAGTCTTCTATGCCACAACCAACTGTCATTATCTTTACTAATTAAACATACAGAGTCTAAAGTGGGAAGTTCATCAAGATCAATAATATGGCAGTTACCATCCCTTTAAACTTTGAAAATTACTTTGCAATCACTTTTTGGATGACCAGGCAGAATTTTGAGTCAAATAGTACCCAGTTTCCTTTGTCACATGTCTGACTCACACTCAGAAGGTTGTGGTTGAGGCCAACTATAAACAGTATCTCTTCTATAAATGTTTTAGGATTTCTTCCCACGATACCAATGCCAACTATTCTGTCATATTGATCACCTTCAAAGGTCACCTTTCCTCCTTTCTTTTCTCTAAGGGTGATGAACTTTTCCTTATCACTAGTCATATGTGTTGAGTAAGCATTGTCCATATACTATTTGTTGCTTTTGCTAGCTCTAAGACAAACCTATAAAACAAAGTTCAATTTTCCTTTTAGGTGCCCAAATCTGCTTGGGTCCTTTTCTGTCAATGTCATTTTCCCTAGATACAGATATACCTTTGGGAACCCATTCTACCTTCCTTCCAAGTCCATTTTTCTTTAACAAACATGAACTGGAAACATGTCCCTTCTTGTTACAGAAGTGGCAAGTGATAAATGGACTACTAGATTGTGATGCAGGGAGAAAGCGATACAAATAATATTTTGTTTTACGTATTTTGGTTGGACATAAGATTCAATGGATTTTGAGTTGTAATTTTTCTTATGTCCATCCGCATAAAATGTCTCATATATAAATTTTGATTCTTCTTTTCATTCTTTCTTTGACTGCACAAGGATCATAGCCAAGACCAGCTTTTCCTTGTGCAATTCTCTCACTTCCTAATAATGCAAACAACATATCTTTACCCCTGGTGAGTTTAGCCATGCTTTTCAAAAGATATTCATTGTTTTCTTCAGTTCAATGCATGATATACAACAAACAGATTCAGTTCTATGTTGAGATGCAATGTTAGGCATTTTGCAATCAGATTCCAACTTGCCAATCTTCTTCTTAGCCAATTTTAGTTTTTTTGCAGTTTTAAAAAATTCATCATGCAGATCATGAAATGCATCAAGTAGTTCAGGATAAGAGGGTTTAGAATCATTTACCTCATCCTCATGATCACTGCCAAATGAGTTTGGAGTCTCTTCAGCCGCACATGCCATCAAACAGATGTTGACAATTTCTTCCTCAGCTTCGTCTTCTTCATCTGAGCTGTTATCCCAGATTGATGAGATATAGACCTTTTTCTTTTCTCCTTTATTAGCCGCTTTCTTTTCTTTCTCTTGCTTTTTTAGGAATTGTGGGCAATCTCATTTGATGTGTCCTTACTTCTTGCATTCATAGCAGGTGACAGGCTCTTTGCTATCTTTCTTATTATATGCAGCTGCTTCTTCCTTGAAAAACTTCTTATTTCTCTTCCTATTGTTGAATCTTCCAAATTTTCTGACTAACATAACCAAAGTCTCTTCATCCAGTTCTTCATCATCATCAGATTCTTCTTCTCTTTCTTCAGCAACTTTTAATGTAAGACCCTTTTCCTTCTTATCTTGACCATCTTCCTTGAGAGCCTTCATCTTACCCTCATACTTTTCAAGACTGCTAAAGAGAGCTATGACAGAAGCCATTAACTCGTCTTTGACTTCTTCTATAGTTGCTATGACAGAAGCCATTAACTCGTCTTGACTTCTTCTATAGTTGTTACTTTTGGTTGCCATTTCAGAGGAAGAGCCCTGAGAATTTTTCTAACTTTCTCTGGCTATATGTACTCCTTACCAAGGCTTTTCAGTTGATTCACAATGAGGGTGAATCTCTTCTGTATGTCTTTGATGCTCTCCCTTCCATCATTTTGAGACTTTTATATTCACCAATATAGGAATATAGTTTATTTTCCCTCACTCCAGTAACTCCTTCGTGAGCAATTTCTAGAGTGTCCCACATTCCTTTGGCTGTGGTACATTGAGACACCCTGTAGAATTTGTCCTAATTGAGTGCACTGACCATGTAATGTTTTGCTTTGTAGTTGAGCAGGACTCTTCTCTTATCTTCTTCATTCTATTCCTCTTCTGGTTTTTCTTTGTATTTGCCATTATCCTCCAGCTTCATTAGGATAAAGTCTCCTTTTTGGATGACTGACCAAATGTCTAAGTCAATGGACTGGAGATAGATTTGCATTCTCATCTTCCAGTATCCATTATGCTCCCCACTGAAGCCAGGAGGTCTATTGGTGTTGTTTCCTTCAGGAAGAATGCTTTCTCCAAAGTCAGTCATTGATTTTCCAGGATTGTTAGATCCTTTACTTGGCAGTCTGGGCTCTGATACCACTTGTTAGGTCTACTAGTTTCACAAGAGGGGGTGAATTGAGAAGTTTAAAATTTTTTACAAAATTGTAAAAGAGTGGTGAAAACAAAAGTTACAGAAAAATAAAGTGCAGAATATAATAGAGTAGTTTACAAGGTAGAGGAAAGGAAGATACAAAGATTTATCCTGGTTCGGTCTCTTTTTCTTGACCTACGTTCAGTCCTTAAGCTACCACTTGAGATTTTCCACTATTTTGCAAGAATTCAGTCCGCTCCTTGCAATGCCACAGCACAACCTTGTGCTCTGTTCTAAGAGCTTATAACTTCTCACTCTGAACTCTAGCAAAATGTTTCCTAAATCCTTTGTGAAATCCCCTCACAAGAAAATCTTTCTTCCAAATGAAGAGAAGATTGTTTACAACAAAAGAAACTCTCTAGTATAGAGTATATATAACAGTTGAGGTGTAATAAATGACACGGAAGTGAGTAGAAGGCTTTGTCCAATGATTTTGATAAAGTTTCAGTATATACAACATAAAAATGTTACCCACCACTCCAAATGAAGTTCTATTTATAGATTATGTTAGACACAAGATCTGACCGTTAAAGACGTTACCCAATGATTACTCTACAAAACTAGCTATTCACCAATCGCATTTAATGTGTCTGACACTCAAAATTTGAATTTTGGGATATCAATAGATGAATTTTGTAGATACCATAAGTTAAAGACTTTAACGTTGAACTTCCAAAGTTCGTTTGTTTAAAAGTGAAATTTGAATTTTGGCTTTGACAAATATTTCCCATGTTAGAAGATACAAATTTTCAAGTTTAAAGTATATCTATTAAGTGTGACCAGTTGTTTCATATTGTTACAGTGCACTCGAAGTTCAAATTTTGGGGATCCAAAATTCGTCTATCAGTGAACAACTTAATATGGAACAAAAGTTCTACCTTTCAAAATTTGAATTTTTGGCTTTCAAAATTCATCTGTTAGAGAGACCTCTTATCAGACTTAAACATTTTCTTTCTAAGTTCAAATTTTCAAAGTAAAAGTTTATCTATTAGAGAGATCTCTAATCAGACTTATACATTTCTATTCCAAAGTTTGAATTTTCAAAACCAAAGTTCATCTATTAGTGGAACTAACTTAGAACTCCTTTTGCATTCTAACATCAAATATACTTTGACATAACTTCAAACTAATTTTCCAGTTTTCACAAATTATACTTGTCTCAAAATTCAAATTTCAATAACCTAAAGTTCGTCTGTCAGAGGTAACTTCTTTATAACTTCAAATTTTAGTTACCAAAGTTCAAATTTTCAGTTACACATATGGAGTTTAACATTTCAAAATTGTATGTTAGTCAGTATTTTTCAAATTTAACATAAGTTTGCAAAGATTAGTTGAAAAATACTTATCTAAAATCAGTGGGTGTAAGATCTAAGCCTTTTAATGTGTAAATGCTATGAGAAATCCTACAAACTAAATCTATACTCATTTCTTCTTGGATTTCTTCACTTGGGTTCTCTTTTACTCTTTTGATATTTTCTTTCCAATCTCTAGTTGTTTGGAATTATCAAAAGACTTCATTCAACAGGTTTTTCATATTTTGCCTATATGTATTACTTATTCGGGGGAGATGAATTGAATAATATTTCAAGTATTTTGAGTTCTCCCTTTCTCCCTGAGCTCTTTTATTTTCTCTCTCTTTTTGCTTATCTTCCCTTTCTTTCTATCCCCTCCCTTCCTTGTTCTATATTTCTCTTCTTTAAGTTCTTTCTTTTCTCCCTCTTTCTGTCTATCCTCTCTCTCTCTCTCAGATTCTTCTACTTTCTCTATTCTCTATCAATCTACTTTTACCCTCTCCCCTTCTCTGTTCATATCATTTGGCATTAGAGCCTTAGTTTCCAAATTCAGATATATGACAAAGCAAAAGCATATGTAGAGATTGAAGCAAAAGAAGCGCATTCAAGTCAATCCTAAGATGACAAAGATTCAAGGATGAATCTTTTGGAAGAAAAGGGGAATGATGGAGATCAAAAGGGCATCCAGAAGATTCTTAGGTGATATCCACATGATTCCTATAAATAAATTTTTAGTTTTTTTATTAGATAATTTTGTTTATTTATTTTTGTTGTTTTCCAATTTGTATTTCTTTGGGGCCAAAATCATTTATTAGATTTAAATTAGAATAAATAAAATCTATTAAATATTCTCTAAGAGATTTCCTAGATTTAAATTAAAGAGATTATCTAATAGTATTAAGACTAGAATATCAATTTTATTATTTTTATTTGAATATTTGTTTTTTATTTTTAGGGTTTTTTAATTAGATATATCTTTAAGGTTTCCTAGATCTAGTAGGATTATTTGAGTATCAAATATTCCTGATTACTTTAGAATTAGGTTTTTCATATTTTGCCTATATGTAATGCTTAGTTGGGAGAGATAAGTTGAATAATATTGAGTATTTTGAGTTCTTCCCTTAAGCTCTTCTATTTTCTCCCCCTCTCTTGAGTTCTCTCCTATTCTTCTATTTTCTCTCTCTTTCTGCATCTCTTCCCTTTCTTTTTATCCCTTTGCTTGGTCTGCATTTCTTCCCTTTCTTTCTATCCCTTCCCTTATTTTGTATCTTTCTCTTTTAAGCTCTTTCTTTTCTCCCTCTTTCTGTCTATCCTCTCTCTTTCTTAGATTCTTCTATTCCTTTTTCTACTTTCTCTATTCTTTATCTCTTTACCCTTTCTACTATTCTCCCCTTGGTCATATCATATTGTGTGTAAGTGTTTTTGCTAATACAATTAGTTCATCATGCATTTCATTATAAGTATCTTGAAACTCATCAAATGAGAAATCAAAATTAGATTCAAAGTCAAAATTTGATAGCTCATCATTGGATATTGCCATTAAGCATGGATAAGTATCCTCATCTTCTTCATCTAAATTGTTGCCCTAGCTTGCAAAGTTGTATGCAACTTTAGCACATGATTCTCTCTATACTTTTTTTTTATCCTTCCCCCTTTGGTACTTCAGCTTATTTGCATGACAGAAATGCTTTTGTTCCTGAAGTTCATTCTTTTTTATTTTGAGGAATCTGCCAAATTTGATTGTTAAATCATCATTCTTGCTATCATCACTTTCATTATCATTTTGTTGCTCCCATAGAAGGTCAAGTCTTCCTTCATGCTTAGCTAGGGGTCCAAATAGTATAGTGACATATTGGTATGATTCTTCTTATGTCTCTTTAATACCTATCACTTTTAGTTGCTATTCTTTAAGTAGAGCTCTGTGTATTTTGCATACTTGCTCTATTTATGTGTAGCTCTTTCCCAAAGCTGCTAGATAATTGATAATATAAGTAAAATGGATTTGGAAATTTTTAACAGATTTACTATTAATCATTTTGAACATTTCATATTCTAATGTAAGAGAACTGAGTTTGTTTTCTTTCACTCCCTTAGTTCCTTCATGAGCAATCTCTAGAATATCCCATATTTCCTTAGCTGTATTACAAATTGACACTTTGTAGCACTCATCTTGATTTAGAGCACTAACTAAGGAGTATTTTGCTTTGAAGTTCAATAGAACTCTTTATTTATCTTCATCATTCCACTCTTCTTTTGACTTCTCTTTATATGTACCATCGTCTTGTATCTTCTTTGGCACAAAATCACCCTTCTTTATAACTGACTAGATCTCCACGCCTATGGATTGAAGATATATATCCATTCTCATCTTCTAGTATCCATAGTGTTCTCCACTGAAGCCTGGAGGTCTGTTGATGTTATTTCCTTCTGGTAGTATATTTTCTCCAAAGCCAGCCATGAGCTCTCCTAGATGGTGAAATCCTTTAACTGGGAGTCCAAGCTCTAATACCAATTGTTAAGTTGGCTGGTCACCCAAGAGAAGGGGTGAATTTGGTGTTGCAAGATTTTCGACTCTTTTGAAGTATAGCCTAATTTCACTAGAGATACAGCAGAACAGGGGTGAACTGAGTATGATGAAGTAGATAGATGAAATGAGAAGATGAAGAGCAAGACACAAAGATTTATTCTGGTTCAGCCCAAACCACTTGGCCTATGTCCAATCCTCAAGCCATCACTTGAGATTTTCACTATATCCTAATAGTTTGATCAGGCACTTGTGAAGCTTCAGTATATCTCATAAGTTTCAGCAGGCACTTGTGAAACCACTCACCCCACACCTTTACAAGATCTGTAATTCCCTTAGTGTTTCCTCACATTAAGATTCTATCGAGAAGTTATAGAAAAAAAGATTATAGAATTGAAACTCTTTTTAAGAAAGGATAATACATTGAAGCTCACTCTAATAAGGTGTGTTTAACTTAGAATGCACACATAGAATGATTTAATCCATTGCAGTAGCATTTTGACACATAACTCACTTAAATTCATTTCCAATAAGTTCAAATGAAGTTCTATTTATAGATTTGAGGCTTAACTAGTTGTTAGATACAAGATCTATCAATTAAACACAAGTTCTAGTTGTTACTCTGCAAAAAGAGCTATTTAACAACTGCAGTGAATGCGTCTGAAATACCAATATTTGAATTTTGGAGCTCAACAAACGAACTTAGCAGAGTTAGCATAGTTATTTATTTAATGCTAAACTTCACCATTTGTCAGTTACTAAGTGACATTTGAATTTTGAGTTTGTAAAAGAAACTCAATGTTAGTTTTTGCGAATTTTCATATAGGAAGTGTATCTGTTGGATTTGAACAATCACTTCAACTTTTCACAATGTACTTCAAAATTTGAATTTTAGAGACCAAAATTCAAATTTTATAGATTGAAATTCGTCTATCATAGGCATGTTCAACATAATACAAAAATTTTCACTTCGAATCAAAGTTCGTCTGTCAAAGGCCACTTTGAACTTACTTTGAACTTTTGCAACACTCAAATTTTAACTAAGCTCTGTAACATCCCTAAAAAACTAGAATATATAGAAATGCATAAGGACTTCACAAGAACGGACAGACATTGTTTTACGTGAAATAGGAGAAAGAGGTCATTTTCCCAATTCGACAAAAAAATGAGAAATTATGTTTTTACCCCTAGAAATTATGAAAATTATATTTATGTCCTAAAACATAAAAAATTATGTGGGAAAGAAAGGATAAAAGTCATAGGGAAAATTACAGCTAATTACTCGAAAGAATTTGAAATTATAATCAACCCTAGGTTAGGGGTAATTTTGTAAATATGCAAGATTACTGTCAAAACGAAGCTCTTGATGAGACAAGTCCAATGATATCTGGCATTGAGGGTTAATGTTTAAGGAAAAAGAAATAATTAGTGTTGAAGGATAAAAAGTAACTTTTTACCGATAAAGCTACTTTTTGATCTGCAAAAACTAAAGAGGTAAAAAAAAAACAGCCATAAAGTGATTTTATATTGCAAAAGGTAACTTTACTAATCATATTACCAGACTAGGAAAATTATGCAGTATCTTGGAGATATTATCCCCTTGGAGTGGTGAACATGGTAGCCCATGTGCTGAAATTAGAAGTCTAACCAATTAAGGAAACTTAATGGTTAAGTTTAGCTTAAGACTAGTCAATGTAATTAGCAAAAGTAAGTTTGATTAATGCTTGATTAGTGGACTATAAATACCCCTTCACTCTTGAACAAAAATCACACCTAAAATGAGAGCGGAAACTCTGCAAAAATAGTGAGGGAAATGGCAACCAAGTGAGGGAAGAAAAAGGAGAAGGAAAAGAAAGAAGAAAAATCCAAGGAAAATCGGTCAAAGCTAGTTCATGACTTTAATGATTTCTAGCATAGTTCTTGGGTTGTATGAGCTAGTTTTTGTGAAATTCTTTCCTTCCTAACCTCTATCCAGTTTCAACCTAGGTGTGTTTATTGGAGGAATGATGTTTTTAGGCCATAAAATCAAGAGAAAGCATGAGATTTTACCAAAGGAAGCAATTTGGAAAAGTTTGAAGTAAGTTTTGTGAAAAACCCATTCTTTTCCCATGAGGCAGAATTTTGGTCAAAGCATTAGGCCATCTTAGAGTGGGAATTTCATTAATTTGATGCAAAAAATGGATTCCCCATGGCCAAAAACCTTAAAGACAAGTGTTGGCTCAAAGATAGAGCTTAAGATAAAGAAAATGGATTTTCAAGGGTTTGTAGGGTATTATATGACCTCTATGCCTCATGCTATGAAATTAGTGGCTTAAGCCATTGTTTATTTATGCCTAGGGACTTGAGGAAGCCTAAGGAGGCTAGTTGAACCATTGGATTCAAGAGGAAGAGCCAAAGGAATGCTTCAAGATAGCTAAGTTTCATATTCTAGCTTTAAGTTCTTTCATTGTCTTTCTGTGATTAAATTGTGTTGCCATATTGCAATTGTGATTCCTTTGATTGGTTTTGGCTGTAAAATGAGGGGTTGTACCCCTCAGAATATCCATTTTCTAAGCTGCTATGCTGCCAAAATTTTTATGATCAATGTAGTAATTTATTGTTTAAATATGATTGATGTGATTAAATGTGATCAATATGAGTTATTTGACATGATTGACATAATTGCATCAAACGTAATTTACTATTGAGATTGTCCCAATCTTATCCTCTCAAGTATTCTAAATGATTAGGCACAAGCGATGGCAAGGAGAACAAGGAGCCAAAGAGAATGAAGGAGAGAATGATGATTGATGATGATTTCAAGCTATGATTCCATATTTTGAAATAATGTATAAAAATTATGTATATGCATATGGATCTATACCCTTGGGCTATTAAGTTCTTTGAGTATTATGAAATGTTTGGTATGGATTTAGAACATGGAATGATCATGTGAGCTTATTATGAAGTCTACTTTGCCATGTTATATTGCTAAAAGTTTATTTTGTAACAATAAAAGTAAAGTCAACATTTTTGACTGAAATAGGGTAAGTAGGTTAATGTTACAAATGTCTGAAAGTAGAGAGAACAATCTTTCCAATGAGACAAAGAACACTTAATTTGGATACATTTACAATTTATAGTGTAATTTTAAAATTAAGGGTCAAAATTATATAGTGAAGTGAAAGATGCAAATTTTACTATATATATTACTTTTCTTTGAAAATGCAAAGTTTAAATTCATAAAAAGATCTATGTTTTGAGCTTAATATGCCATTAGTTGGAGTTTAATTGGAGCTGTAAAATGATATATATACATGTTTTCCTAAAACTATTTCAGTAAGAGTGCGGTTTTGACCCTTAGTGATTTAAGTTAGAATCATGCCCTGTACAAGTTAAATAAATGTGTAAGAAAAATGCAGATGTAAGTAGACATATAGAGCTTTACAATGGCATATAGAACACATGATTTGGCTTAGTATAGAGTTAGAAATGAATTTTTAAATTTATGGCCAAAATTCTGAAAATGAGAAAAATGACCATTTGAACAGTAAATTTGTGCAATAAACTATACTAATTGACATGACTAAATATTGTTTCATATTTTTCTCATGTAGATGGGTTCTTGAGATATTTTTAGAGACTTGAATCACTTTGATATAATTTTTGTATAATTAGTTATGAATTCTTAAAGTTCTATGGGAAAAAGGGTTTACTAAATGAATAGTAATATGGGAAAAGAAAATTTTTTATTTTAATCTTTCATGTGATTCAAGTTTCTAAATATGATCAACGGGTCATAGTAAGGTCTAATACATGGGTAATATGGTCATAAGTTAAGGTGTTACAAGTTTAATGTAAATTTTTCACACTTTCACTGGTAATACTTAGATCGAAATTCAAATTTCAGAATCAAAATTCATCTATCAGAGATGAAAACTCTATAACTTCGAATTTCACCAAGTGTGCATTTTGTACAAAATAACCATGAATCAAATAGCAAAATTCATCTATTAGCCAATATATTTAATTTTAGCACATGCTAACATTAAATTTACTTAATCTTACTGGTTTAAAACATATGGTAACAAGATTAAGTAAATTTCAAATGTTAAACTATCTTAAGACCTAAGTGAGAACAAAATATACATAATGGCTATATCTTGAAAAGTTAAACTCCACTTTCACTTGGTCATTCCATTCTTAGCATGCGTTCTTCTGATCTTCAATTCTTGGAGCATTATTTCTCTTCTTGTTCTTCTTTGAGTGAGACATGATGTTGATTTTTCTTTCTTTATTCCAATGCTCACTCTTCTTACTTAAACAATCCTACATTTAATATATTACGCTTACAAACTAAGTAGTTAGTCCAATTTATCTATCCAACTTGTATTATAAAATATAACAGCATAGTCGATATATTTGTACATAGCGTGATTTATGCACTCTAAACATAATTAAACACATGCTAATGCATATTCTACTTCTTTTTGGAACAAAACATATATTAGACAAATATAATGCTTTTGTTCCTTATTGCTCTACATTTGTTATCATCAAAACTTACATTATACTAAACCTAACAGGCCATGCAAGAGGAGCTCAATCAATTTAAGAGAAACCAAATTTGGGATTTGGTACCTAAGCCAACTAATAGACCAATCATTAGCACAGAATGGGTCTTTAGAAATAAACTTGATGAATCTAGAATGATTGTGTGAAACAAAGCAAGGTTAGTTACCAAAGGCTATAATCAAGAAGAAGGCATAGATTATGAGGAAACTTAGGCTCTAATTACAAGAATGGAAGCTAAAAGAATACTCTTAGTTTTTGGTTGTATAAAAGATATCAAACTATATCAAATGGATGTAAAGAGTGCATTTCTTAATGAATATATCATGAAAGAAGTTTGTGTTGACTAACCTCCAGGTTTTGAGGACTCAATAAAAGCAAACCATGTCTATAAGCTTAAGAAAGCTCTTTATGGATTAAAACAGGCACCAAGAGCATGATATGAAAGATTAAGTAACTTCTTAATAGAAAAAACGTTCTCCAAAGGCAAAGTGAATACTACACTCTTCACTAAAACTAAAAATAAAGATTTACTTGTTGTGCAAATTTATACTGATGATATTACCTTTGGTGCTACTAATGAACTCTTGTGCAAGAAGTTTGCTAAATTTATGCAGGGAGAATTGGAAATGTCTATGATAGGAGAACTCAATTTCTTGGGTCTACAAATTAAACAACACAAGGTTGGAATCTTTATCTGTCAAACCAAATACTTGAAAGAACTCCTCAAGTAAGTTGAAATGAACAAGGCAAAATCTCTTAGAACTCTAATGAGCACTACCTCGAAGCTTGATATAGATGAAAAAGGAAAGTTATTTGACAACACCAAGTATAGAGGAATGATTAGATTTCTACTACATCTTACTGCCAATTGACCTGACATTATGTTCAATGTTTGTATATGTTTTAAATTTCAATCCTCACCAAAAGAATCACACGACACTGCAGTTAGGAGAATTTTCAGATATTTAGTTGGCACACTCAAATGGGGCAATGGTATCCTAAAGAAACTCTTAATGCATACTCAGATGTTGACTTTACTGGAAGTAAAACTGAGAAAAAGAACACCAGTGGTACTTGTCAACTTCTTAGTGGATCACTTGTTTCTTGGTTCAGTAAGAAACAAAATAGTGTAGCTCTTTCAACAGCTAGAGTTAAGTATATAGCAACTGGGAGTTGTTGTACACAAGTGTTATGGATGAAACAACAACTGGAAGACTTAGGATTCAACTTTGAAGAAATTCCATTGAAATGTGATAATTTAAGTGCCATTAATCCATCCAAAAATCTTGTAATGTACTTAAGGACTAAGCACATTGAGAGCATATTGAGATCAAACATTACTTGCTAAGAGATCATGTACGAAAGAAAGATATTGCTTTGGAAGTTGTTCCTACACAACGACAACTTGTAGACATTTTCACAAAGCCACTGCCAGAGGATCAATTTTCATTTATATTAAGAGAACTGAGAATGGTAAATCCCAGTGAATTGTAAGTAATCTCTCAAATTTCCCTTAAAATCTTTTGATGATTATTTCAAATAAATACATCACTAACTTGAGCATCGGAGTATCTTAAGGTTTGTTTTGTAGGAATCAATTAATCTAAAAAGGAAAAAGATTATACTCAATTATAACTGATTATCCAGTAACATATAATTGATTATCAAGTCACCTCTAATCACTGTGATGATCACCTATTGAGGTAACAGATTATCTTACTTCATATAATCTATTCTCTAATACATTAGCGTGCTAATTGATTAGTTTGCCTTGTTTAATCAATTATCGTAATGGTTAGTGCTTTTGTGGTTAATTGCTATTGATTATTTGTCTAATATAATCACTTCTTAAGGTGAACTTAACTTATCTTTCTAGGTACTAACAGATTATTTTGTTCAGAACAATCGATTACTTTAGCTGGGTATATGTTTTTTTTTAGCCTTAATCAATTAGAATTACTACCTCTAATTGATTACTTTGGTTTGTAGTTTCCAATTCCATGATCTCAAAGCTTGACAATCAATTACATCAGCTAAGATAACTGATTATCTCATGACGGTTCTTCTTCTAAACGAAGCAATGCATGTTTTTCTGAAGAGCAACAATCGATTACTCTTGAAGGGAATTTTATAACCGTCTCTCCCTCCACTTCAAATTCAATTTTTACCATTTCTCTTAGATATTCATGACATCATTTCTTCATTGTCGAACTCTCATAAACTCATTTGCAACAAAAAAAGCATTACCCTAATCATTTGCAAATGGCTCGAACTAAGACTGTCAAGAAACTTAGAGAAGTAGGTTTAACCGAAGAAGAACTGCACAAGGCTGGAGAAGAAGAGGTAGAGAAATAAAAGCCAAAGAGGAAAGTCCATTTACTATTCATGAGTGGAACCAAAATGAGGAAGCAAAATGATGATGAACTCATGAAGAAAAATGTGAAGAAAAAGAAGAAGGAGGAAAGTAGTAATAACCCAAAGAAGAAAGTGAAAGCCATGGTTCCAACCTCCACACACACTGGGACATCCAAACCTACTACCTCTACCATGGCCTTTCATGCTCCATTAGTCTTTGGAGTTATGGAACTGTGACCAGAAGATGTTGAAAGTTTGTGTCTAGTCACTAATCAGAAGAAATTTGATGAAAAATTTGCCAAGAGAAAACTATGCAATTAATACTAGGTTAAACTTTATTTTTTGTGAAAGAATAAGTTTGATATTGTTGACATCTTAAATATATTTGCTTCATGGCTTGAATTAAGGATATCATATTCAAAATCTATGGTTAGAACATTCTTCTGCAACATGAGTTTTACAAAAAAAAACTGAGTTTTCTACTATTGTTAGAGGACAAACCATTGTGGTTAATGCTAAGGCTTTACATGACTGATTAGACTTGTCTAAAGATGAATTAGAGCCTGTATAATCTTATACTAAGGGTGATCCTTATAAAATTGTCATTAAGACTATATCTAGCCTAAAGAGCTATAAGCTTAAGCCTTTTAACATGCCTATAAAATTTAGAGTTCTTCATTATCTACTCACAAGGATTATTGTTAACAAAAGCTTCTGTTTTGGGCATCTCACTGAAATAGAATTTAAGATCATGACAGGATTGATCAAAATGATCTCTATTAATGTTACTAGTTTAATCATTAAAAGGTTTATTGACGTTGCAACTTCTGGAATGAAAGAATTACCTCATGCCACATTAGTTTCACTCATTCTGAGAAACAATAACATTTAGCATTTGGAAGGGAAAGAAAGTGATGTCCCTATTGGAATTCAATTTTCTAAATCAGCATAGAATGGGTCTAAAATTTGAAAATGGAGAGTGGATTGTGGGAAGGACTGCTAAAAGAAAAATATCACCCTTACTTGCTCACTCTTAGGCACCAGTAAATTAGCTTACTCCTCCTTAAACATAACCTAAAAAATCTTAGAAGTCTCAGAAATCTTCTCAACATGTTATACAAGAAGATATAGATAATGCTTCCTGTATCCTGAATCATATGATGACTACCATCACGGGAACAATATTCAAGAAGATTAATGCCTTGAAAAAGGAGTTAATAGATTATCACTCTAAGATTTTTTGTGTTCTAGTAGCCATAGATGATAGAGTTAATCGAGTGGAAAATTCTAGGAGAAAAAAAGGAACTGAGGTTTTATAGCTAAAACTCCTATAGAAATGAACAGGCCACAACTTCTACCCTTCATCTAGAGGTTATCAAGCCCCTGCAGAGCAAGAACATGAGCCTATTCTCTCACCTCAAACACCTTTCTCACCTTAGCCTCCTCCAACTTCATAACCAATTGAACCCTCAACCTCACAGCCACCTGCATCAATCACAAAGGGCATTCCTATTGACATCCTACAACCTATTTCCATGATTCCTACTTTTTCCTTTGAGGAAATACTTGCTGAAATAAGTCTTTCTCCAGTGGTTAGAAAAATGTTCCCTTCATAAACCTTTACTCCTAGGCCACATATTCCTTTCATTCGTGGCTTGAGAAATGAGCTTTTCCTAATCTTGTAGTTGAGATAACCATGGCTACATATCTTCTTCAAAAAGCTGTAACTACTGGTGTCATCATTACTCCTCCACCTCATCCAAAAGCTCTTCTAGGAGTTGTCATTGATGATGACAAAAAGGGGGAGAAAAAGAAGCAAGATGCACCTCAACCTCAAGGAAAAGGCAAAGGAATTCTCATAGAGCAAGAAGACACTAAATCTGATTTTGATTGAGCTCTAAGCCTTGTGGAATAGGACTTTAAGCTTTATTTTGGTGTTATTCACTTCTTTTGTTCTATGAATACTTGAGTTAATTATATCTGCTACAAGCTATATGTTAATCTTTCTTTAAATTTCTCTTGAGTTTATATCCATGCATATATTCAAGGGGAGCAATCTCCATTTGGACTAACTTAGTGCATCTAGGTTTTATCATCATCAACAAAGGGGGGAAATTGTTAGCAATCCCATGTTTTGATGACAACAAAACTAGAGAAGAAGTTGTTTTGCAAGAATATTTCATTTACAGGCTAAATTTAAAGAAGTTCACAAACCAAGAAAATTCAAGACTAGATGCTTTAGTTAAATAATGTAAGTGATTGAATTTATACGCAAAATAAGTTTAAATAATCTTTTCAAATGATTCTTTATCTCTAAATTTAATATTTTGGAAGATTTCAAAGTTTAGTAATAGCCTCATGTCCAATCTCTTGAAATCCATAAAACATAATTAATTATCCTTACCTATACGATCGATTATATTAGCTTTGTATTTCAGTATGAGCTTTCCTAATGATTAAGTCAGTTACCATGTCAAAATAATTGGTTCTATCTAACTTTTGTAAACTTCATTCGGCTTTGCACCCTAATCGATTATATCCTAAATATAATCAATTATATCAGTACCTTCATGTGTTCAATTCACTCTTCATCTAATATAATCAATTACCTTGCTCAAACTTATCAATTACCACATTTCTGGTCTTTCCTGTTAAACTTTGTTTTGCATCTTAATCGATTACTCACAAATTTAATGAATCATATTAGCTCATATAACCTGTTACATCCATATATAATCGATTATTTTTGCTCAACAAGTTTACAAGCATTCTGTTTGAAATCTAATCGATTATCCTTAAGAATATAATTGATTATCTCATGCCTTAACTTAAAAGAATTTCCCCAATCTAAGCAATTATATTCTCTCTTAATCAATTATCCTTGTTTTATGTCTACATTCATTCACATGATAATCGATTACCTTTGTGCATAATCAATTACATCTTGTGTTCTCTAGAAACATTTTCACTATTTTGTTTCCTTTTGGGGAAACTAGAAAAGGAACTTAATCTCTTCATGTAATTGCTTAATATGGATAAGTGAGTAATAAATACACCTTTCAGAGTCATTTAATCTTCGAGTAATGGCAAATTAATTGTGCTTAACAGTTATTTACTAAGTTTCACCTATAAATAATGATTCATTTATGCAGAAAAGTACAAGAAAGAGTATTTTGAAATCTTTGGAATAATTATTCACTGTTCTATGCTCATAAATGCCATCAACCACATCAGTGCTTCAGTTGTATTATATCTACCTTTTTGGGCTAACCTACAAAAAAACATTTAGCATTGATCTTCTACCTTTTAGAGTAAACACAAGATAATAGGTATCTTTAGTGGGCTGTAAAATTAATCCTTGTATTGAGAGAACTTTTTTATTGTGAAGAACAAAGCATTGTATTGAGGCTCACAAGTGCCTGTTCAAAACTTGTGGGGATAGTGAAAATCTCAAGTAGTAACTTGGGGACTAGACGTAGGCCATGTGGTGTAGGTCGGGCTAGGATAAATTACTTGCATCTTCTCTATTTACATTATTCATTTCTCTACATTCTTTAGGGTAGAAGAAAACATGATAAAATTACATTTTTACCCCTAAAAATAAAGATAATTGCATTTTAGCCCCTCAAGTATGACGGTCACGTAACATGTACAAATTTGGAGAAAAATTACAGCTAATAACCTGAAAGAATTAGAAATTATAATTTTGCCTCGGGTTAGAGTTAATTTTGTAAATATGCAATATTACTATCAAATCAAAGCTCTCAATGAGACAAATCCAGTGGTATATGGAATTGAGGCTTAATATTCAAGAATAAAGAAATAATCAGTACCGAAGATTAGAAAGTAACTTTAGACCGATAAAGCTGCTTTTTGACCTGCAAAAGTTAAAAAGGCAAAAAGAAAAGTAGATGGACACCACAAAAAGATCTTTATAGAGAGAAGATAATAAAGAAATTCCAGATGTAAGTTTACTTTATTCTTGTATCAATAAAGTGAATTTATACTGCAAAAGATAACTTTACTGGTCCAAGTATAAAGTAACTAAGACAGAGTATTACTAGACTGGAAAAATTATGTAGTGTCTTAGAGATAATACACCACTAAAATGGCACCACATGGTGGCCCATATGCTGAATTTGGGAAGTATTAATGGTTAAGACAACTTAAAGGCTAAGTTTTGAGTAACTTTAATCAAGGTAATTAGCAAAAAGTAAGTTTATGAATTACGTGATAGCATGATTGTATGAATGGGTTGTTACTACTAAGATTCTTTGAATCTCACTCTCCCACAATGACCAACATGAGACGTTCAAGTATGCAAGGATTCAAGGGAGGCAAGGAAGCTAGAACAAGAATTTTTATGTTTAGATTATTGGTTCCAATTGTTTTATGTCAGTTGGCTATTTTATATAAAATTATGTATGAACATATGAGGCTGTACTTTCATGCTATCATGTGCCTCTATGTATGTTGACATGTTTAGGACATATTTTGGAACAAGAACTATGGATGTATATATGTTAAAGAATTGATTTTGCAAAGTTAAGTGATAGAAAAGGCAATTTGACCCTTGTTCAGTAAACCAGCCACTGTTTAGACAAAATTATGATGAATGTACAAATATTATATATGCTAAAAAATTAGACATATAGATGTTTAAAATGGTCCATAGAACACCCCATTTGAAGTTGTGTACGAATTATAGTGATTTTTCAAATTTGGGTTCAAAATAGGGCCAGGTTGGGAAAACTGGAAACTGAAAGTTAGGTACTAAAAATTTCAAAAGATAATATAAAATTGTAAAGAGCTCCAAAAATTTAGTTCTTTATATTTATTGAAATATCTATTTTTTAAGTTCCATATGCCATAGATTTGGAGATAATTGGAGCTCTATAATAGAAGATATGGAGGTTTTCCTAAAACTGTTCCAATAAAAATTGAATTCTGACCCTTTGTAAATTAAGTTAGTGTCATGCCCTGTGAAAGTGAAATAAATATATAAAAAAAATATGTCTAAAAATTATACATATATAGCTTTCAAAGGACATAGAGTATGCATGATTTGGTATAGAATAGAAGAAAATATGATTTTTTTAATTTATTGTCAATTTCAGGAATTTTCAGCAATGACCAAATCTACAGTACTTTGAAGGACTAAAATGTACTAAATGGCCTAGTATTTACTCTGTTTCCTCTTTTTTCCATGTATATAATCTTTTTATCTATTTTACAGACTTGAATCACTTCGATACAATTTTTGTAGAATTAGTTATGAATTTTCAAAGTTCGTCGGGAAAAATTTAAATGACAACATGAACAGTATCCAAGAATTTAAAATTTTATTTTTGAAATTAAATTGATTCAAGCTTCTCTTCAAGCATATTTGGAATTTAAAATGATCTAATACATGGAAAATAGGCTATAATATAAGGTGTTACATAATCTCATGCAATAATCCCACCTAAACCTAGAGTATATCATTACACATGATCATAATTGTAGCATCCCTATATTTATACATGTATTTCATGAGTAGATAATGTTAAGCGATGATCTAGAATTGTTCTGGAATGATATGTGGTGTTCAGGTATGTATAAAAGTGTAATTAAATAGGTTAAAGGCTTAAAATAGCATAAAAGGGGCTTAAAAGGGCAAAATAATCATTTTGCTAAAAGGTAAGGGCAAAATGGTCATTCTAGAAAAGTAGAGAAAGAAAATCATATTATAATACTCTGGTGAAGGATAAAAGCACAATGGATATAGGATATGGGGGACCGGAGAGGAAAAAGTATAAGAACAACAGTATGCAATTCCCACATGAATAGTAAATTCTGACCAAGTGAGATGAATAGTAAAAAGTAAAGATAAGTGGACTTCACATGAAAAGGTAAAGAAAAAAAGGGAGTAGGGCCCATAAATAAAGTAAATGGAAAGAATACGGGATATAATATTCGGTGTTACTAATGAATATATATGCAGGGATTTTGCTAAGTTAATGCAGAGTGAATTCAAAATGTCAATGATAGGAGAACTTAACTTTTTTCTTGGTTTGCAAATCAAATAATTTGATGATGGCATCTTCCTGAGTCAATTGAAATCTTTGAAAGAGTTGTTGAAGTAATTTGGGATGGAGAATGCTAAGTTAATGGGAACTCCAATGGCCACTGCTACAAAGCTTGATATGGATGAAGGAGGAAAATCATTTGACATCACTAAATATAGAAGAGTGATTGGTTCCTTACTGTATGTAACGGCTACTAGAACTAACATCATCTTCAATGTCTACATGTGTGTAAGGTTTCAATCATGTCCCAAGGAGTCTCATGCAATAGCTGTAAAGAGAATATTTAGACATCTATTACAAGCATTTCAAATAGGACTTTTGTATCTAAAGGGCAATGGAGAAGAGCTTATTGGACACAGTGACGTTGACTTTATTGGATCTAAGACTAATAGAAAAGGCACAAGTGGTATATGCCAATTTCTTGGAAGATCTCTAGTCTTATGGTTTAGCAAGAAGCAAAGTAGTGTAACTCTTTCCATAGCAGAAGTAGGATACATAGCTGCAAGAAGCTATTGTGCTCGAATTCTTTAGATGAAATAGCAACTAGAAGATCTTGAAATTGCACTGAAAGAAGTGCTTATCAAATGTGATAATCTCAGTGCTATCAATATCAGAAAAAATCTAGTGATGCATTCAAGGACAAAGCATATTGAGATCAGACATCATTTCATAAGAGATCATGTTCTAAAGGGAAATATTATCTTTGAATTTGTCTTAGCAAAAGATTAGTTAGCAGACATTCTAACCAAACCTCTTCCAGAATATAGATATGGAAAAATCAAAAGGGAATTGAGAATGGTTAATTCCAATGAGTTGTAAGTAAGTTTCTATCTTAATCTCTTTATTTTCCAAATCAAAGTGTCAAATCATATACTAACTTAAGTATCAGAGTATGTATAAGATGTTTTACAAGTACTCCTCATGAGCTTATATTATAAGAGATCAGAATAATGGAGTATCTCATACTTGGACAAGCAAGATTTGCTAAAAAAAATGGAAATTTGAAATTTCAGCATCTATTTGTAAGTTCCATTCTTCAACATTCTCATTTTAATTGCCAATAGATGAACTTCCATACTTTATCTGGCTTATTGAGTAACCTTACTTGTTCAAAATTCGAACTTTGGCCATTTAACAGTTGAATTTCAGTGCTTCATATGCTATGCATGTGTCTCGGTCTACTCGAAATTCATCTGTTGACTTCTTAAAGTATGAATTTTGATTATTGGTATATGTATATGCTATGTTTGTATGTGTACAACATTTAAATTTTGATGATTCAATATTCACAATTTAGACCTTTCTTTATGGAGTCTTGAAATTCAGTTTGAATCCCAACATTTGTCTATTAGACATCATGTGTTTACATGCTTTCTAATTAAGACTTCGAAGTTTGAACTTTGAGTACACAAAGTTTGTCTGTGGAAGCTTCTATGTGTGTTTAAGTCTCTGACAGACATATTTCAAGGTTAAAATCTGAAGTTGAGATATTGTCTGAGAAGTAAATCTGTAACAGTCGAACTTCAAGGTTGAAAATTTGTTTGTCAAGACAGTTTCTCAATGCTTTGTGGGGAATGTAACTACTTGAAATTCAAATTTTGGCCCCCAAAATTCATCTGTCGGATGATTACTTAAGAGCATTTAGAGGGTCAAATGCGGAATAGACGCAACTCTATTTGCATTTCAGCGGGTGCAACTCTTATTTCCTCTCTACAATTCTTAAATTCCTTCGACCAAACAACTTTTTCCACCAATTAAAATCTAAATCGAATCCTACAAACACCTTTGGAGCATTCCTCAAAGCATATTTCTCATAAAAAAATGGTCAAAGTGAAGAATGCTAACATCAAGAAAGAACAATAAAGGCCTACAAGATCAACCAAATCTTAGTATACCTCAAAAGAAGGTGATACTCAGAAAAGAAAAGCTGAATCAAGTAGCAAAAAACACCATCAAAGACATAATCGAAGAAGCCTATCCTAGCTGCTCATACTTCAAGTACAAAGTCTAAGGAGTTATAAAAGATAGCAGAGCCTCTTTGTAGTTTTGAGGACATTTTGAAGGAGTTCACAATGAAATTTGCTGCAAAGAAGGTAATGACTCATCATTGCAAAAATCTTCATTCTAGCTAAGAAGATATAAAAACCTACTAGAGGTTAAGGAGAGATATGATGAAGAGGTAATCAAGACTTGATATGCCTCCTTAAAGTTCAATGACAAGAAGAAGAAACACCAAGTAACTCTTAGGTCTAGGAATCTATGGCTAGCAGATGAGAACCTCAATGATATTCTAGAGATTTTTGGACAAGATGGACTTAAAATTGATATTTCTGCCACAAAGTACATGGATGAAGATGATGAAGCAAATGAAGAGGGTGGAGAAAATCTAAGCTACAAGGAGAGCACAATTCTGAAGGCATTCTTTAGAAGAAGAGAAAATAGCCCACTTCTGAAAAATGTGAAGCCTTATGATCTTAGTGTTCAAATGAGGGTCCTACACTACATAGTGTCCAAGATCATCTTCAATAAGAGAGGCAGCTTCAATCTAATTACTGGGGCTGAAGATTATGTGATGACAACATTGATCCAAAGAGAAGAGTTTAGCCTTGGAAACATTATTTTTCAGAGGATGATCAAGGCTAGAGATTAGAGGAAAGGCTCTACACTGTCCTATGCCTCAATTATTACCAAGCTCCTCAAGTATGCCAAGATCTAACACTTGGAGAAAGGAAAAGGGAAGCCTATTGAGGAATTCAAAGAAGAAGAACTGATGAGACTGTGCATAGAAAGAAAAAAGGGTAGATAGGTTGGAAAGAAAGCTAGCAAATCTAAAGATCTCTTTTATGATGAGTGAGAGCCACAACAACAAGAGGAAGCTACTTCTGAAGCTGCTTCAACCATCCAACTTGAACCATAGCCTACCCAGCCACCTAAACCATCCATTCCATCCACCTTGGCCAAACCTAATACCAGACTTGAGCTTTATGACTATCTATCTGAGATGATGATAAGTATTAGGGATGAACATAATGCCCAATTTGCAAACCTGCAAGCCCAAATCACTAACTTGGCCAAAATCCTCAAAGTAGTTGTTGATACCTAAAATGACCTTTGAACCTTTCTTCCAACTACATCAGCACCATTACAACCTAGTTCCTTTTATCCTCATAAGTTCAATCCCCACATGTCTCGAGTCTTTTGAAGAAGGTTTTTCTGATATTGCTACTGCTGCTGTCACTCCTCAAGACTTTGGCAATGGTACTTTCCCTGGTCCTTCTTTAGACTATGGTATGGAGGAAGCTAAAGCCACATAAATAGAGAGCTCTCATGAGCCAATGGTGGAAGAAGCCACTCAAGAATCAATTCTTTCTTCTCAAGAGAAAGAACAGATGG
This sequence comes from Adenanthera pavonina, assembly GCA_026686845.1. Classification (NCBI taxonomy): domain Eukaryota; kingdom Viridiplantae; phylum Streptophyta; class Magnoliopsida; order Fabales; family Fabaceae; genus Adenanthera; species Adenanthera pavonina. Next base: position 12,758,892 of record JAIVEN010000028.1, on the reverse strand, counting down.
AAAAGCTTGTAGTAGATCTTACAGCTGCACCTATTATTCAAGCCTTTCTCAATGAAGAAAGGGGGATCGTGCCTTGTATTGATATTGCTGCTATTGCACATGTTGCTCAAACGCATGCTCAGAAGTAAAGGCTAGATGAATTGTTTCCACCTCCTGTGCCTCAACCTCTACCTTCTCGGTTCAAGCTCTCAGTAGAACAACAAGCTCAAGTGGCTAACATTCTAAAGGAAGCTAAGGAACCATCTTTGGATTCTAATGATGTACTTCCCTAGATACCTTCTTCACTACCCTTTGTACTAATTCCACTTCAAGCTATTCCCACGACTCAAGTGGCTCCTCTCTCTTTACCTGCTTATGCTCTTGATGATGCCAAAAAAAGGGAGAAGAAAAATAGACAAAATGAAGAATCTAGACCTTTTGGGCAATCAAGCAAAACATATTGCAGGAGGATCAAGCTTAAGGCCAGAAAGGAATGACAAATGGCATAACACCAAAAGTTAAACGCTAGGACTTTGTGTTACTTTGTGTTTTTGTATGTTTATATCTTTGTTATGATTTATATGTCAACACACTTGTTTGAACTTGTTTGAATCTTTGTACTAAACGTGTTTAAATCAATGAAATATGTTTCTTTGTTTCAAAAATTCCTTTCTATACTCCTAAAACTCATACTCTGATACATGTGTTATACTTATATGTTAAATTTAAATTTTAATGCATATATAAAGGGGGAGCTCTTAGAAGCAAATCCAAGTACTAATCTAGTTTGTGAGTTATTTTATCATCATCAAAAGGGGGAGAATGTTGAATCAGAAGTTTTAATGATTCCAAACAACTAGAGCTTGGAAGACAAATATCAAAGGAGTATGAAAGGATAAAGTGAAGAAATTCAGTGAAGAACAAGTGAAGAATTAGTTTTTAGGATTTCTCACTATGTACACTAGATAAAAAGCTTTGAATTTTATTTGTTTATATTACCATAGTGTTTAAATGAGTTATTTCAAAGTTATATAATGTTAGCAGATGAATTTTGGTATTTGACTCATGTTTATTTTGTGCAAAATTCCCACATTGCTTAGTAAAATTTTAAGTTACAAAGGTTTTATCTCGGATAGACGAATTTTGGTTCTGAAATTTGAATTTTGGGCTAAGTATTGTTAGTAAAAGTGTGCAAAATTTGCATGAAACTTAATCAAAATTCAAATGTTGGTGAAGTTCAAAATAAGTTCAAAGTCACTTCCTCTGATAGATGAATTTTCGGCTTCAAAGTGCAAATTTCAAAGGGAGAAGTTGTAAGTCTTTTTAGAACAAACTGTGTGTTAGGTTGCCTGGTCACCCAAAAGAGGGGATGAATTAGGTTATGCAAGAATTTCTCCCTTTTTGGATCACAACCCAAATTCACCAGATGTGCAGCAAAACAGGGATGAACAGAGAGAGTTAAGTGCAACAATTGAATACAGAAGATAAAGAGCAATACACAGCAATTTATACTGATTCAGCCCAACCACTTGGCCTACGTCCAGTCTCTAAGCCACTACTCGGGATTTTCCACTATATCCCACAGGTTTGATCCTGGAACTTGTGAAGCCTCAGTATATCGCATAAGTTTAAGTAGGCACTTCTAAAGCCACTCTCCCCAAACCGTTTACAAGATGTGTAAATCCCTTAGTGTTTTTCCACACTAAGATTCTACCCAGAAGTTTGTAGAATAGAAATGTTTACAGAATGAAAACTCTCTTGAAGAGTAGATAATATATTGAAAGCTCACTATATTAAGGTAGGTTTTTCAAATGATGCTAATATAGAAAATTTTATGTATATGAACAACATTTTCGCATAAACTCTCTTAAGATCGTTACTCATAAGTTCAAATGATGTTCTATTTGTAGATTTATGGTGTAACTAGACGTTAGGCACAAGATCTATCCATTAGAGATGTTAACCAAGGGTTACTTTGCAAAACTAACCATTCAACAACAGCATTTAACGCATCTGACATCTTAAATTTGAATTTTAAGGTGTCAATAGACGAATCTCACCAAGACCATAAGCTAAAGACTTTAACATTGAACTTCCAAAATTCGTCTATTTGAAAGTGAAATTAGAATTTTGGCTGTGACAAATATTTCTCAATTTAAAACATATGAATTTTCATATTCAAAGTTCATTAGTTGAGTATGAACAGTTGTCTCATGTTTCTGCAGTGCATTCAAAATTTGAATTTTGGAGGCCCAAAATTTGTCTATTGGTGGCAAGCTTAACATGGCACAAAAGTTCAACTCTTAGAAATTCAAATTTTGGAGGCCCAAAATTCATCTATCAGTGGCAAGTTCAACATTGCATAAAAGTTCTCTTCAAAATTCGAATTTTGGAGGCCTGAAATTCGTATATCAGTGGCAAGCTCAACATGGCATAAAAGTTATCTTTGAAATTCAAATTTTGGAGGACCAAAATTCATCTATCAGTGGCAAGCTCAACATGGTACAAAAGTTCTCTTCGAAATTCAAATTTTGGAAGCTCAAAATTCATCTATCAGAGGCAGAATATCTGTAACTTCAAACTTTACACTATAGATTATTTTACAGAAGCTATAACTCTTATTTTAACTCCAAACTAAGCAAATGACCTATGGTTGGAAAGCTCTCAATATCTAGTTTCAAATTCAATAATTTCACTTCCAAAAAAAACTTATTCTATGAGATATGATCAAAATAATGATAAGAGGTCAAAATTGAAAATCCATATCTCACTACTCAACTATAAATGACCACAACTTTTTCATAGGATCTTTTATTTTGAGTGAAATAACCTTTGAAAATCTCATTAAATCTAGTTTCATATGAAATAAGTTTTACATCAAAGTCGCATGTATTTTGAGAGATGTCTTTAAAACACTAATCAAAGGTCAAACTCTAGATTCTTGAAAACTAGATTTCACTAGGTTTAAAAGCAAGGATGTATTACTTTGATAACCAAAACTTTTTGAGCCAATCAAATGCAATTGTGAATCATTGAGTTTCACATGAAATCTCTTAGCCTATGAAGTATATACCTATCAAAGTCCAAAGGCTATCTTGATGCAACCAACTTTCCAAATCTTCAATTCTTTGACACTTGAATTCTTCACATCTAGGAGCATCCTTTTCCTTTTTCTTCTTTAAGTGAGTCATGATGCTGATTTTCTTTTCTTTATTCCAATGCTCACTCTTCTTTCCTAGACAATCCTATATTGAATATATTACACTCACAAGCTAAGTAGTTAGTCTAATTTATATATCCATCTTGTATTATATAATATAAGAGCATAGTGGATATATTAGTATATAGTATGATATATATATATATTATAAACACAATTAAACACATGGTAATGCACATTTTACTTCTTTAAGTAACATTATATATGTTAGATACATATGATGTATTTGTTCCTTGTTACTCTATATTTGTCATCATCAAAACTTATATTATATTAAACCTTATAGTCTCCCTTTTTTTGATGATGACAAATTACTAGTGAAAAATATGCTTAATGAATGTTTAACACATATAATGTAGTTCAATTCAATTATTTCCAGATTAAGTACATTGCATATTTTTCACAAAACTTCTCCCTCTATTTGACGTCAACAAGAAGGTTTGAAGAATAACAAGTGTTTCTTCTCCCCCTATTTGTATGGTTGTACCAGTAAGCACAAATGTTTGGGATTATTTCGAGGACGTGCTTAAGCACAAATTGAAATACAAATTATCATCAAACTTATTATGCACTCCCTGTTCATATTATATTGATTTTTACTGATATTAAAATTGCTATCAATTGTTACCAATCATCTTCAGAATTGATACCAATTGTTCATGATATCAAAACTAATATCAATTCCTGCTTGAAACTATATGATGCCAATTGTCATGATGCTTCTTGTTAAGATGATCATGATATACACACATCACAAAAGGTATCTCAGATTTGAAGAGTTGTTACCTTCTTCCCTTAGGATCAAAAAGAGATTAGGCAACCAAAACTCTTCACAATAAGATGGGGTGAGCTAAAGTAGAAATAATTCGATTTCAGAACATGCATCCCCTCAACCTATGCATTTCATATGATATAACTAAGAAGGCATAATTTAATAGGTGAGTATGTTCATATAAAAGTGCATGATTGAGATTTTTCTTTTAAATCAAAGAGAGCTTTTCAAAAATCTTTTCATGTAAAATTATAAACTCCCCTTAAGTTTGAACATCTATTCAAACATACATGATTTTCATATCTCAATCAGTAGGCAAGAGAAATTATGAAAAATAAACAAGTTTGGTTATACAAAAAAAGAAATGAACTTGTACAAACATTGAACTTCACAACAAGCATTAATCATATTAAGATAATTCATTATTTGAATAAGGACCATACTTTATTTTAATAACCTCAGACAATAGCATCAACCAAGCATATATGAAAACTTGTTAAACACTTACAAACCAGCTTAATTAGTAGCTAACTTCTTCCCTTTTTAGTATGATACCAATTGAGTGCATCAGATACTCCATCTTTGTGAGGCTTTCACCATTTAGCTCAAGGAGTGCCTGCAAAAGCAAAGGGAATATCTTTTTCTTTCTTTGATACCATTTTTGACTTGGGTCCACTTATAGTCAGTTTGAACATTTTAAGGTACATATGGGTCCAGAGATCAATCTTACCCAATTATTTATATATAATGCAATAATTGAAAAGGGTAAGTATCAAAGATTATCAAAGATTAGTTCCTTGTTATTCTTGGTTTGTATGCAATGAAGCATTACTCACGTCTTCCTTTTATATACAGGCCAATGCCTCTTGAGTTTCTACGCTTTCTCTTCTCAAGGTAAGTAGTATGGTTTCCATTTGAGTTGCTTTCTTGAGATGAATGAGAGGATTGCTTCCAGTGCTCTTCCTTTTGATTTGCAGTCACAGTCTTAGATTTTTTAGAAGCTTTTCTTTTCAGTATCCTTTGTCTTGCATCAATATGTTCTCCTTTCTTAGATTTATTCTGCATACATGAAACACTAGAAGAACATTTTGGTACCCACTCATTTCTGGGTCCAGGAGGGTTAGTGGCATTCTTAGGAGCCCATTTCATGCTTTTACTCAAGCCATTTTTCTTGAAATTTTATAGATAAGCTATATACCGCTTTTTACCATAATATGTGCATAATGGTGAGCTAAGCATTGTAGTAGGCAAAAAGAATTTCATATAACATTTTTTTCTCACAGGATCACTCCTATATCCAGCACCCAACTTGTCAAATGTAGAATTCTGTTTGCCAAGTGAAATATTTAACTTATCCTTTTCTTGGGTGAAATTGGCTATTAATCTAGTCAATTCCTCTTTTTCTTTATTTAATCTATCACATGTAACACAAGAGGAAGTGTGTGTGTGTGTGTGGGTTTCACAAATATTTTCTAAATCATTTATTTTCTATTTAAGTGATTCCTTTTTAGTCTTTTCCAATTTGCAATTCATTTCCTAAGAAAATCACTTTCATTTTATTGAGTGCAAGTTTTTTAGCTAGTCTAATCAGTTTATCAAGCATTTCATTTTAAGCATCTTGCAACTCATCAACAGGAAGTTCAAAATCAGATTTAGAGTCAGAATTTGATACCTCATCATTGCTTAGTGCCATCAAGTATGGATAGGTATCCTTATTGTCATCTGAATTGTTGCCCCAAATTGCAGTGGTGTATGCCACTTTAGCTTTCTTATTTTTCTTCTCTGTATATCTTTCTCCTTACCTCTTCCAGTGGTGCTTGAGCTTACTTACATGGCAGGAGTGCTTTTGTTTCTGAAGCTTCTTCTTTTTGATGTTGAGGAATCTACCAAACTTGATAAACAACTGTTTTAGCTCGTCCTCCTCATCATCATTGCTACTATTATCACTTTTGTAACATCTTATTTTTATTTATATTTACCCATTTCTTATAGCATGTATAATGTCCAAATAGTTCATATTAGAAGCTTGAACCATTAATAGAACCAAAATATTTAAAATAAAACAAATGTGGTACTATTCATTTGATTCTCAAGTTTTCTGGACAAATTTTGAAAAATCATAACTAAATCCAAAAAAATTGTATCAAAGTGGTTCAAGTCTTTAAATGAATCTAGAAATATGCTATACAAGGGAAAGAATATTAAACTTGCCTTTAACTAGGCCAATTCATATAGTTTATTGCTCAAACTTACACTATACAAATGGTCATTTTTCTCTTTTTCAAGATTTTGGCCATAATTTTAAAAATTCATATCTAACTCTATACTAAGCCAAATTATTCATTCTCTATGCCATTGAAAAATCTGTGTATCTACATATAGCCATATTTTTATTATACACTTATGTAACTTGTGCAGGGCATGATTCTAACTTAAAACACTAAGGGTCAGAACCTCACTCTTATTGGAATAATTTTAGGAAAAACTTGTATATCTCTCATTGTACATCTCCAATTGAACTCAAATTAGTGGTATATTAACCTCAAAACATAGATAGTTTCATAAATGTAAACCACTAAATTTTTGGATCTATGTATGATTTTATATCACTTTTCAAAATGAAGTAATATATTCAGTAAAATTCGCAGCCTTCATATTTCTGTCCAGTTTTGATCCTCAACTTTAAAATTATACTATAAATCGTACATATATCCAATTTATGTGATCTTTAGCTCATTAGAAAGCTTGTTCTCTCTACTTCATAGAATATATAACACTTGACTTGCCCTATTTTGGTCAAATAGTGTTGACTTTACTTTCATTGCTACAAAATGCACTCCTAGCAATATAACATGGCAAAGGAGACTTCATAAAAAACTCATATGATCATTCCATGTTCTAAATTCATGACAAACATTTCATAATGCTCAAAATAACATAATAGCACAAGGCTACAGATCCATATGCATGTACATAATTTTTATATATTATTTCAAAATATGGAAGCATAGCTTAAAATCATCATCATGCACCATTCTCTCCTTCATTCTCTTTGGCTCCTTGAACTCTATAGCCATAGCTCATGCCTATCATTTGGAGATACTTGAGGGGATGAGATTGGGGACATTCTCAATAGTAAGTCACATTCAATGCATTATGACATTAATTTCACAAAATAGGTTACAATAAATCGCATTCAAACATCAAGATACCACATTGGTCATAAAAATTTTTGCAACATAACGACTTAGAAAATGGACATCCCGGGGATTAAAACCCCTCATATTACAGCCAAACCAATCAAAGAAAACACAATATACAATGTGGCAGCTCAAATTCATCATAATATATCATATAAACATCATATTAACATAGTGAAAGAACATAAAGCAATAAATGGACTTAACTACCTTAGTGACTTCCCTTGGCTAAACTCTATGCTTTCAATGGTTGTACAAGCTTCCTCCAACTTCCTCAAGTCCCTAGAAAACATTGAACAATGGCTCAAACCATTGATTCCATAGTATAACACATATGGCTCAAATGAAACTCTTAAAACCCTTAATTGTCCAAGTTGTCCATCTTAGCCTATACCATGAAGCATATACTTGTTCTTAAGGTTTTTGGCCATGGGGAATCCATTTTTGTGGTCAAATTAATGAAATTCCCACTCTAAGAATCACTTTTGGTCTGGCAAAAATTCAGCTTATTAGAGGGAAAATGGGATTTTTACAAAACTTGCTCAAATCATGGCTAGTTTGCTTCCTCTTGCTAAATATCATGATTAATCACAATTTTATGGTTTAAAAACACCTTCCCTCTCTTAAACATACTTAAACCAAATCTGGACAAAAAAGGGAAGAGAAGAAATTTCAAGAAAACAACCCAAACAACCAAGAATCCAAGCTAGAATTTATAAGGATTGAAAATTGAACACTTACCAATTTTTCTTGATTTTCCTTCCTATTTTCTTTCATTTTCTCTTCACCTCACGTGCTCTCCTCTCTTGGCTACCTTCAGACAACTTTTCACTCCTTTCCCAAATGGACTACTCGTGCAAGACAAGAGGGAGAATATATAAACCACTAATCTTGCTTACTTTTTGCTAATCATGATTAATTAAGAAAACTTAATTATTAAGTCTTCCCTTTTCTTAACCATTAAGCATTCCAACTTCAACCCATGGATTGCCATGTGGCATCCTAAATGAAGGGTACACTTGTCCAAGACACTGCATAATTTTCCCATTCTAGTATTACCCTGTGTTAGTTACTTTATACTTGGACCGGTAAAGTTACTTTTTGTAGTATAATTTTACTTTATTGAATAAAGTGAATTTGTATCTAGTATTACTTTATTATATTATCTTTAAAAATCTCCTTTTGTAATGTCCAATAGCTTTTTTTGTTTACTTTTTAACTATTGTAGATCAAAAAGTAGCTTTATTAGTTGAAAGTTACTTTTTAACCTTCAGCACTGATTATTTCTTCATCCTTGAACATTAACCCTCAATGCCATACACCATTGGACTTCTCTCATTGAGAGCTTTATTTTGATAGTAATGTTGCATATTTACAAAATTACCTCTGACCCAGGGTAAATTTATAGTTTTTAAAACTTTTGGGCTATTAGGTGTAATTTTTTCCAAGGACTTTATTCATTTTGGGGACAAAATTGTCATTTCCATAATTTTCAGGGGTGAAAAATGTAATTTCTCATTTTAAGGTGGGTTTTTCAGATGATGCTGATATAAAAAGATTTTATGTATATAAACAGCATTTTCACATAAATTCTCTTAAGATTGTTACCTATAAGTTCAAATGATGTTCTATTTATAGATTTGTGGTGTAACTAGATGTTAGACACAAGATCTATCCAGCAGAGACGTTAACCAATGGTTACTCTACAAAACTAGTCATTTAACAACCGCACTTAACATGTCTAACACTCTAAAATTCGAATTTTAGGATGTTAACAGATGAATTTCGCAAAGAACATGAGGTAAAGACTTTCACGTTGAACTTCCAAAATTCGTCTATTTAAAAGTGAAATTTGAATTATAGTTGTGACAAATATTTTCCATATTAAAACATAAGAATTTTCATTTTCAAAGTTCATCTATTAAATGTGAACAATTGTCTCATGTTTCTGCAGTGCATTTGAAATTCGAATTTTGGAGGCCCAAAATTTATCTATCAATGGCAAGCTCAACTTAGCATAAAAGTTCTCTTCGAAATTTGACTTTTGAAGACCCAAAATTTGTCTATCAGTAGTAAGCTCAACATGGCATAAAAGTTCTCTTTGAAATTCAAATTTTTGAGGCCCAAAATTCATCTATCAGTGGCAAGCTCAACATGGCACAAAAGTTCTCTTCGAAATTCAAATTTTGGAAGCTCAAAATTCATCTATCAGAGGCAGAACATTTGTAACTTCTGTTAGCAAGGCTGACTTCCCAAGAGGGGGGTGAATTGGGAAGATTGAAATTTTTCTGCACAAACTGAAATGAGTGAAGATAGCACAGTATAATGAAGGCAACTTGTAAAACAGAGCAAGCTGAAAAGTAAAGATAAGGAGAAGAAAACTCAGTGATTTATTCTGGTTCGGTCTATCCACTTGACCTACTTCCAGTCCCCAAGACAACTCTTGAGATTTATCCACTATACAACAAGAATTCAATGGGCTTCTTACTAATGCCACAGTACATGACTATGCTCTGTTTCTGGAGCTCTCTCAAACACTATAAGCACTCTCACAATGTGCTTCCCAATCCCCTTGTGATTTCTCCTCACAAGTAAATCTATCTTACAGATGAAGAGTAGATTGTTTACAAAGAAATAACTCTCTTGAATAGAGTAGATTTGAAGGTTAAAGTATAAATATTGAAGTTGAGAGGGTAAAAGCTCTTGAGAAGAAGTTTTGACAGAAATTCGTTATATACAAGTTAGATTCATACCCACAACTTCAAATGTTGTTGTATTTATAGATTTAGGTCTCAAATGTCCGTTAGAGACTTTAATCTATCCGTTGGAGAAGTTATCCAACGATTACTCTGAAAAACTATCCGTTAACCAACCGCATTTAATGCTTCTGACATACTGAAATTCAAATTTTGGTTGGTCAACAGACGAATTTTGAAGGAACCGAAGGTTAGAGCTTTCAACGTTACAGCATGAAGTTCGTCTGTTCATGAAGTTAAATTCGAATTTTGAAACTTGTAGAACATTTTCACAATGTGACATACGAATTTTCAAGAAGAAAGTTTTTCGGTTAAGTGTGAACAGTGTTTTCAATTTGCTACAGTGCCCTCAAAATTCGAATTTTGGAAGCCCAAAATTCATCTGTGCCCAGTACGTGAAAAGGAGGCACAGTAGTTTATTTTCTTCGAAATTCAAATGTTGAAGAGTGAAGTTCGTCTGTCAGAGAGACTCTTTTCAGACTAACTTTATCATTCGAATGTTGCAAGTTCACATCATTCGTATGTCAATGTTTCACTTCAACAGACTCACGAACTTAGCTTCTAAAATTTGAATTTTAATGTTCAAAGTTCGTCTGTCAGAGAGTAGTTTTGAAACTTAAATCATTCTTGATCTCAGATGAACTTTAACACAGTTTCAGACGAATTTCTTCTATTTTCTCAAATTTTGTTTTGTCTGAAATTCGAATTTTGAAGAACCAAAGTTCGTCTGTTTCAAAGAAACTTCTCTCAGACTTAGATTAAAATTCGAATGTTGAACAATCAAAATTCGTCTGACAGAGAGCCATCTCTTTAGACTTATTCAGTTTTAGCTCGAAATTCGAATTTCCTAAGGCAAAGTTCGAATTTCCAACTTGACAGTTAAGTTTAAACTTTCAAACTTCGTCTGTTTGTCGGTGTTTTTCAAATAAGTCAAGATTTAACACAAAATCAAGGTTTGAAAACATCTTTTTCTCAAATCAAAATCTTTTACCCAATCACAACTAAAACTAAAGATCCTACACAGGATCTATCAGCAAATACTCAGAAAATCTTCACTTGAAACAACTTTGATCTCCTTTGATATCTTCAATCCGAGCTCTTGAGTGTTGGTTTGGAATCATCAAAACTCTTGATTCAACAACTTCAAACTTTACACTATAGATAATTTTATAGAAGCTGTAACTCTCATTTTAACTACAAACTAAGCAAATGACCTATGGTTGGAAAGTTCTCAATGTCTAGTTTCAAATTCAATAAGCTTCGCTTAAAAAAAATGTATTCTATGAGATATGATCAAAGTAATGATAAGAGGTCAAAACTAGAAATTCATATCTCACTACTCAACTTTAAATGACCCTAACTTTTTCATATAACCTTTATTTTGAGTGAAATAATCTTCTTTGAAAAGTTTATTAAGTCTAGTTTCATATGAAATAAGTTTTACATCAAAGCCATAGGTATTTTGAGAGATGTCTTAAAAACACTACTCAAAGGTCAAACTCTAGATTCTTGAAAACCATATTTCATTATGTTTAAAAGCAATGATGTATTACTTTGATAACCAAAACTTTTTGGGCCAATCAAATGCAATTGTGAATCATTGAGTTTCACATGAAATCTCTTAGCCTATGAAGTATATACCTATCAAAGTTCAAAGGCTATCTTGATGCAACTGACCTTCCAAATCTTCAATTCTTTGACACTTGAATTCTTCACATCTTGCAGCATCCTTTTCCTTCTTCTTCTTAGAGTGAGTCATAATGTTAATTTTTTTTTCTTTATTCCAATGCTCAGTCTTCTTTCTTGGACAATCCTACATTTAATGTATTACACTTACAAGTCATATAGTTAGTCGAATTTATATATCCATCTTATATTATACAATATAAGAGCACAATGGATATATTAGTATATAGCATGATATATATTATAAACACAATTAAACACATGGTAATGCACATTTTACTTCTTTAAGGAACATTATATATGTTAGATACATATGATGCATTTGTTCCTTGTTACTCTATATTTGTCATTATACTAAACCTAACACTGTAGAGTTCAAAATTCAAAATTCATAAAGAAGAACTTTTTTGACATATTGAACATGCCTCCAATAGATGAATTTCAGCTTCTGAAATTCAAATTTTGAAGTGCTATGCAAAAACTTCAGACAATTGTTTAATATCTAAATGCGCTTCTAATATGAAAATTCACATAAATTAACACGAGATATCTTTGGCAAACTTGAAATTCGAATGTCACATTATAACTGACAAATTTTGAAGTTCAACATTAAAATCCTTATCTTTTCTACGAAATTTGTCTATTGAACCATAAAATTCAAATTTTAGTGTGTCAGACACATTTAATGTGGTTGGTGAACAACTCTTTTTGCAGAGTAACCATTGGTTAATGTCTCTAATGGCTAAATCTTGTGCCAAACGACTAGTTAGGCAAGAAATTTATAAATAAAACTTGATTTAAAGTTATGGATAATGAATTTAAGTCTGATATTGCAAAAACTCTGCTAAATTTCTTAGTCAAAGCTTTTTCACTTACACACTACATTTATTATGACACAACTTTCATATCTACATTATTTAACAGAGTATTCACTTCTGTATAAAATTTTTTCTTCATCTAGAAGAAAGATTTTTTGTGAGGGGATTCACCAAGGGATTGGGGGCACACTTGTAAGAGTGTTGAGAGAGATTTTCAGTGTTCTTAGAACAAAATACAAGCATTGTACTGTGGCATTGCAATGAGCCCATTGAATTCTAACTGATAATCGAAAATCTCTAGTGGTGACTTAAAAACTAGACGTAAGGATAAATCACCGAGTCTTCTCTTCTCTTATCTTTTATATATATATATATTCATTTTCACCATACTTTGTTTTTCTGTAAACTTTTGCTTTCACTATTATATTGTGTTTTTGTAGAAAAATTTCAAATTTCCTAATTCACCTTCTCTTGGGAAGCCAGCATTCCTAACATGTACCTTTTCATAGTTATACTTATATGAACCTTATTTGATGTTTAGTATGGGTTATGGATGAAACTTAATGCTGTATTATGATTATGAAGGTGATTATATAAGTTATGGCATGATTCTACCAATGACAACTAGCAATACTTAGAATAGAGAAAATCTATTCGAAATTGAGCATTTATTATGAGTGTTATACATTAACTAAAAGTAGATGGGATAAGGTTTCCATAAAGCTAAAGAACACCTAAATTGGACAAGCACTCAATTTATGGTGAATTGTAGAAGTCAGGGTTCAAAACTAGATAATATTAGACAAACTGGAACTTTCATTGAAAACATGGCTTAATTAAAAAGATTGTACAAATCTCCAAGAATTAAGTGATTGCATGTGTAGAATGATCCATGATTGAGGTTTAAGATGCCACCGATTTGACTACAATTAGAGATATATAAAAGGAATTATACATATTTTTCTAAAACTGTTCTAGTTCAAGTTAGGTTTTGACCCTTAAGGGTTTTGGTTAATGCTATGACCTATAGGAACTAAATAAATATAGGAGGAAAATATGTCTAGAAGGTAGACATATAGGGCTTCCATATGACATAAAGTTTTCATGATTTGGCTCTAGGTAGAAGGAGATATGATTTTTTTAAATTAAGGCTAAAATCCTAGAAAATGAAAATGATCAAATCTATAGTAACTCTATATGGATTAAACTCTACAAATCTATCCAGTAAACTTACTATTTCATATTTTTCTCATATAGAGAATACTATAAGCTATTTTAGAGATTTGAATCACTTCAAGATTATTTTCTTAGAATTAGTTACAAATTTTCAAAATTTGTCGGGTAAAATTTTTAGCAAGATTAATAGTACCCACAAATTTTTAAAATTCTTATTTTAATTTCCTATGGATTCAAGTCTTTAATTATGCATAAATGGATATATTTGGAGTCTAATACATGAGAAATATGCTTAAGTATAAGGTGTGACACAAATTAACTACCTTGCTTGATTAAGCACAAGATCGAGTATCTTACAGTGATAGACAAAATCACTAGTTCAGAAAAATAAATAAAATAAATCTAAATAAACTCAATTAAGTACATAAATTAGCAAAAAAAAATTCTAATTTTAGTATATCAGCACAATTATTCAAAATAAGTTAGATAAGAGCAATTAATAAACTCTTGACCCCATACTTGGATCAATATTTTCCCTAATGTTGTAAGGAATATAATAAAAGTAAAAAATAAAAGGAACTGAGACTTCCTTAGTTTTTAGGCAATACTTGAAGTGCTCTTTGAAGCCCCTTGTATTGTTCCAAGCTTATTTTCACCATGATCAATTTAATCCTACAACCAATCTTGATGAAGGGAGTTTGGAGTAACAAGAGCAAGAAAACAAAAAGAAAATTGAAAACAAAAACAAAAAATGAAAGAAAAATAATGTTGAATTGCCTCCCTATAAGCACTAAATTTAATGTCGATAGCCAGATAGAGAGTAGCATCTTCAAACTTCTTACAATGAGATAGAGTAAGCCTTCTCCATAAAATGTCCATCATAGTACAACTTCATGCGTTATCCATTTACTATAAAAGTACTTCCATCATTCCCCTTGATCTCTATAGCCCTATAAGGCCACACATCAGTGATTTCGAATGGCCCAGACTACCTGGACTTCAACCTTCTAGGGAAAAATTTAAGGTTAGAGTTAAACAATAGCACTTACTATCTAACCTTAAATTCCCTATTTAGAATCCTCTTATCATGCTAGGCTTTGGTTGGTTCTTTATAAATGGCGGCATTTTCAAAAGACTCTCTTCTTATCTCATCCAGCTCATTTAATTAGAGTTTATGCTCTTCTTCTGCATCCTTCAAATCATAATTCAAAGCACGCACATCCCAATATGCATGATATTCAAGTTCAATAGGGAGATGACAAGATTTACCATAAACAAGTTTATATAGAGACATGCCTAATGGTGTTTTATAAGCATTAACAATCTTTTCCAGAATTCCTTTGAATTCCTTGTTAGAGACCTCAACTTGTCCACTAGTTTGTAGATGATATGTGGTGCTAGCATAAAGATGACATCCATATTTATGCAATAGAGCTTTAAATTGATTATTTCTAAAATGCACCCCATTATCACAAATAATTTCCCTTTGGACCCCCAACCTAATAAACAATTTTTCACAAATTTAACTACACTAGCAGTAGTGTTATTAGGTAACGTAGAAGCCTTAACCCATTTAGTAACATAACCAATAGTAACAAGAATATATCAAGTTATCATATAAGGAAGGGAAAGGGCCCATGAAGTCTTACCCCCAAACATCAAAGGGCTCAACTTCCAATATACCTTGTTGAGGCATCCCATGTCTCTTACCAATAGAACTTGTACATTGGCATTTATCATAGTTAATCACAAAGGTCCTCGCATCCTTGAATAATGTAGGCCAATAAAAGCCGCTTTGAAGAACTTTTGTAGCATTCTTGTTAGGACTATAGTGTCTACAATAAGGAGAAGAATGGCAATGGCCAAGAATATAAACCATCTCTTCTTGTGGTACACATCTTCAGACTATGTTGTTAGCATATCTCTTGAAGAGCAATGGGTCATCCCACATATAATGCTTCACCTCAGGTAGAAATCTTTTCTTGTGGTAGGAATTGAGATCCATGGGAATAATACCTACAACTAGAAAATTTGCATAGTCAGTAAAACAAGGAATAAATAAAGTAGACGCAAACATCAACCTTTCATCTGGGTACTCTTCGTTAATAGGAAATTCATTATTTTTGGGGCAAATGCTCAAGTCGAGACAAATGATTAGCAACTAAATTTTCAGTGCCTTTTTTATCTTTAATTTCAACATCAAATTCCTACAGTGAGAGAACCCATCTGATCAACTTTGGCTTGGCAACCTTATTACTCATGAGGTACTTCAGAGCTGCATGGTCAATGTACACAATGACTTTAGACATAGAAAGGTAAGATCTAAATTTGCCTAAAGCATGAATCATAGATAGAAACTTCTTTTCAGTGGTCTTATAATGAATCTACATGTTATCCAAGACCTTACTGGTATAATGAATGACATGCAAACTTTTACCTTTTCTCTATCCCAAAACAATGCCAATTGCAAAATCACTTACATCACATATAAGCTCAAAAGGAAAACTCCAATTAGGGGGAACAATAATAGGGGCAGAAATCAAAGCCTTTTTCAAATGACTAAAGGCATCTATACAATTATCATCAAAATTAAAAGGGACATCGTAGGTAAGCAAATTAGTTAAAGGTTTAGCAATGTTAGTAAAATCCATAATAAGCCCTCTATAAAACCCCGCATGACCCAAAAAAACTTCTTATATCCTTAATAGAATTGGGATAAGGTAAATTTTCAATTACTTCAATTTTTGTAAGATCAACCTCAATCCTTTTAGCTGAAACTTTATGTCCCAAAACAATCCCCTCAGTTACCATAAAGTGATACTTTTCCCATTCAAGCACCAGATTAGTCTCTTCATATATTTGCAAAACTCAAGCAAGATTATATAGACAGATATCATAAGAATCACCAAAATAGAAAAAATCATCCATAAAGATTTCAATGATATCTTCTACCATATTAGAAAATATTGCCATAATGTATCTTTGAAAAGTGGCAGGTACGTTACATAACCCAAAAGGCATTCTACGATAAGCAAAGGTACCACATAGGTATGTGAAAGTCGTCTTTTCCTAATCTGTAGGTGCAATGGGGATTTGGAAATATCCCAAAAAACCATCAAGAAAATAATAATATTCATGTCCCGCTATCCTTTTTATCATAGTATCCACAAAGGGAAGGGGGAAGTGATCCTTACGTGTTGCCTTATTCAACTTTCTATAATCAATGCACACGCGCCACCCCATGACCATCCTTGTTTGAATCAACTCATTCTTTTCATTAGACACCATGATCATACCTCCTTTCTTTGGAACTACCTATACTTGCCTTATCCAAGAACTGTCAGAAATAGGATAAATAATGCCTGCATCAATATCCTGTTAACTTTGGACCTTTGGAGTATGGTTTTCTTCCACTAATATCATGTTCATATAGATAGAGGGACTAATATCCTTTATGTCAAAAATAGTCCACCAAATGGCTGGCTTATGCTTTCTCAAAACTCTCAGCAATTTTTCTTCCTATTCAAAATTCAATTCAACAACAACTATAATAGGAATAGTATTAGAATCACCCAAGAAATCATATTTCAAAAGGGAAGAAAGCTGTTTAAGTTCCATTTTAGATGGTGACTTTTCAGAAGAAGAAGGTAATGGGATACCTTGTCTTAGATTTTCAAATTGTTTAATGTGTGGTATATAACTCATCCCTTCAAGTCTCATAACAACATCAACCAAATTTACCTTTACTTTCTTTTCATTTAAATTGAACGAAATGCATGCTTCTAAGGGTTCCTCATAAAAATGCTTATCAAAATATTCCTGAGCAAGTATATCAATGATATTAATGCTAAAACAAGACTCTTCAAACATAGGAAAATTAACAGCCTTAGCAAATTGGAATTCCTCCCTTTCATTTGCCAACTCTAAAAATTAATTTTCCAATCGGAACATCAATTAAAGTGCCAGCAATAAAAAGAATGTCTACTAAGGAGAGACACACTAATATCATCCTCTAGATCAAGTACTGTAACATCCCAAGAAAGCTAAAATATCCAGAAATATATAGAAATTTTACAAAAAATGGCCCGACACCTTTTTGTGTGGAAAAGGGCAAAGAGGTCATTTTTCCCAGTTGAATGGAAAAATGAAAAAAATTATATTTTTGCCCCTAAAGAAGTTTAAAATGACATTCATGTCCCTAAAGTCATTAAAATTATGTGGGCAAGAAATAGAAATGCCCTTGGCGAAAATTACACTTAATGATCCGAAAGTTTCAGAAATTATAATTTAACCCTGGGTCAAGGGTAATTTTGTAAATATGCAAAGTTATTGTCAAAACGAAGCCCTCGATAAGAGAAGCCCAATGGTATATTGCACTAAGGGTTAATGTTCAAGAATAAAGAAATAATCAGTGCTGAGTATCCAAAAGTAATAGTAAATCAGGTTTGGATATGGGCCATACACAAATACCATTTGGGATAGAATAATTATGAAAATATAAAAATAAAATTAGAATAGTCCTGTATCCCAAAAATGCAAAAATAATATAAAGACGTTTTTATCAGCACAGTTAAAAAGTATCCGGATTAAGGTATATCTGGATTAGGAAAATTAGGCAATTTTTGGACACTTCTCTCTCATCCCTGCGTGACTTTTGCTACAGGCCATGAAGCCCACCAATCATCTCAAAAAGGTTGAGAAAACTTCTTAAAGAAGGAGTTGAATTTTTTTGCCAAAATGTAACCATGATTAGCAAAAAGTAATCATGGTTGATTCACCTAATTAAGTCCATTAACCACTCATTTCTGCACCATTTCACGCGTGCCTTCCAGCAGCAAAATAGAAGAGGAAAATCTAAGAAAGAAGAGAGAAAAGAGAGGAAGAGGAAGAGGGAACTCAAGGCAAAATGGAAAGCTTCACTTATGGTAAGTGTTCTTCCATCTTCAAGCTTCCTATTTATGGTCTTTAGAGCTTGAACCATGGATTATATTTCCCTCTCCACTCCCTTAGGTTTTCATTCAAACATGATTTAGCAAGAAAATGAATTTAGAAACCATAGAACACGGGGGAAATGCTAGGATACTCATTTAAAGCTTGAATATGTTGGTTGTTTGATGTATCAAGAGGTGTATCAATTTCCTCCTATTTTCTATTATTTTTGTCCATTTACTGTTCACACTTAGAGTTGGAATTTCATGTTTTTTATGCCAAAAATGAATTCCCCAAGGTGGAATTCCTTAAAGACAAGGGATAGATTCAAGAGAAAGCTTGAGATTAAGAAAGTGAAATTTTTAGGTTTATGAAGTTAATTTGGAATGAACATTAACTGAGTTAGAAATGGAATTTGGTAATTCTGAGGCCATATTTGGATTCCTCATGAAAAATTACATGAAATAGAGGTATAATTCATCATTTTTAAGTTAGAAATGAATTTTTGGGTGAATTTTTGAAGAATTAGGGTTTCATGAATATTTTTTGAAAAAAGTCATGGAACCATTAGTTTGAGTAGTTGTTTGATGATGCATTAGGACTTGAAGAAGCCCAAGGAAGCTAGTGGGAGCATTGGTATCAAGTTGAGGAGTAAGAGAAAGCATGAAGGTAGCAATTTACCCATTCTTGCCTTATATTGTCATGTGATTTTCAATGAATTTGATGACTTGCCTATTCTTTGATATGATCATTTGCGATGCTTTGAGAATCTTGGCTGAGTTGATTGAGGGGTTTTGAGACCCTGGGATGTCCAAAATACAAAATGAAACTCTACCGAAATTTTTATAAAATATTATGGCATAAATGTTTAAAGTATTCACTTGATGTTTTATGATGATTATATGCTTAATGTGATAATATGATTGCATGAATGGTGATTGCTACTGAGACTCTTTGAATTTCACCCCCTTCAATGACTAACCATGCTAGGGAGAACTAATACGAAAGAGTTAAGGAACGAGCAAAAGGCATGAAGAAGGAAATGATGTTGCAAGCCATTGTGTTATAATGTGAATGGTTATTTGTGCCTTGCTTTGTATGAAATTTTAAAATAGTGAATAATATGTTCATGTTGTAGAAAATGTATGAAAATTTTCAGTTCTGTATGTTGGGATATGAAGTTATATTCTACCAAGTTACATGCCAAAATGAGTTCATTTACAAGGGTTTTCGCAAGCAAATTGCAATGTAAACTGAAACAGGGCATTTTCCATATGTGTCCATTTCATTTGCCCTTGTTCTATACTTAATGTGAGGTTAGGTTTATGATATTTTTATACCAGATAGAGGGCATCTCCAGCTTTAATAGGACACCTAATTCAGCCGATTTGGAGTTGTGTACATTAAATGGTGAATTTTCAAAGTTAGAATTTAGAATAGGACAATATTGGGAAAATGGGAAACTGAAAGTTAAGTACTGGAACTTGAGGCATGAAACATTGAGGGTCCTTGAACAAATTGCAATGCATAAATAGGAAGCTTCATCACTTGAAAATCAAGCTTGGGAGGCTAAAGTTCCATTGCAAGGAATAAATGGTCCAACCCAAGGAGTCCAAATAGCTTAATTATGTTCTCTTCTAAGCAAGTTACAGATCCAAGTCCAAAGAGAGCCCACTTAGAGAAGATTACTTAAGTGATCATGTGCCACTCATGTGATCAACTAAAAAGGAGTCTTCTTTATTCTATTTCATTTAGAATTTTCATTTTTTTATTATTTAATTTTCAGAATAAAGCATATGGTCAAAGATTGTCTTAGATATTAAGATTTAATTGTTTCCTAATTTTTAAAGATTAGGTTCTAGAATTTTCTATTAGTTAAAGTAAGAAAGATACCACCTTTTGATTGATTTGAGGAATATTTTGCTTCATTTTTCATTTAGATTGTGGTATCTTCTTTAGGATTGATTAGATTAGATTAGATTATTTTTTTATATTTTATTTAATTTCAGTTTTTTTAAGTTTAGCCTACGGTTTTGGTTGCCTTATTCATCTATATAAAGAGCCACCTATGTACTTTTGGAAAGAGAGATTAATGAGAATGAATTTTTAGAATTTATGTTCTTTTCTTGTGAGTTTTTCTCTTGTATCCCTTGTGTTATTGAGAGAATTCTTAGACTTATCAAAGGAGTGGTTTTCCTTTGTGGCGTCCCAAGGCTAAAGTTCTAAGAGACGGGTTCTCTTAGGGTCTTACCCCATTGACCAACATATCTTTCTTATTTTCTAGTTATTTTCGTGCATTATTTTCTTCTTAGTTTTCAGATTCACATATTTCCTCTCCTCATGATTTCTTTGCTGTTCATGTGTCCGTATTTGATTTTAGCACGATCCATGGTTCATTCCGAGTCATTAGAGGTTCAATCGGATGAGTTTCGCTTGGGTCTTTCATTAGGTTAGGTTTATGATATTTTTATACCAGATAGAGGGCATCTCCAACTTTAATAGGATACCTAATTCACCCGATTTGGAGTTGTGTACATTAAATGGTGAATTTTCAAAGTTAGGATTCAGAATAGGACAATATTGGGAAAACAGGAAACTGAAAGTTAAGTATTGGAAATTTCAAAAGATAACATAAAATCGTACAGAGCTCCAAAAAATTCATTGGTTTATGTGTGCAAAAAGATTTATGTCTTA